>OU862920.1:17447500-18657865 GCA_917880885.1 Limnephilus marmoratus | reverse complement strand
ACGCACACTACACCAGTAACCAACACAGTACTACACCAGGCCCAATAGTGGTAGTAGAGGTAGTAGAAATGAGGTACCACACACTAGTCCACAAGTCCACTACCACTACCCAGTCTCGTTACTTCGGCGGGCAGCGGCGACGGTTACGCTCGTACGGCCGCTATTTGACGTTTGGGAACTTTGCTGCCAAACAAAACTAGTTTCAAAAGTGTTCAAATTCTGTTCGGACAGCGCAAAAATTTTAACTTACGTTATAATCTTGTACAAATATTAAATATTAGTTACACAGATGATCTAATTCCGGAGTTAATGATAAAAACGCGTAATAAAATTGTGTACTACTCAAAAGTTTGTAATGAATTTGGTTGTTTTTTGTTCGGTTGCGTTGCTGTGTTTGTGTTTTTGTCGTGAGTTTGTTTCGTTCGTTCAAGTATTATAATACTTGGTAAAAGAGTTGTCAACAATGTGATAAAGTTTTGTGCAAATATGGAGGTTCTATAAAAGTTATTTTATATTCCGCGCCGAGGTGTAGTAGGCATTTATAGGCAGTGTTTGAAGTGTAGGCACTGTTTGTCATTAGTCTGTTGATAACGGAGCGCGGTGATAGGAACACGAACGCTATTCACACTGTTATTTGTATCCAATGTTAATGGTTCTATTTGGTGGGGTGGCTTACAGTGATCGCACATCTGCCTTTGGTCGTGGTGGAGTCACTCAGTGAACACTTTGACAGTCCTTCATGTAAGTTCTAATTAACTTCGTTAAGTTACCTATACTTGTAATCTTATACTAATTATTATTGACTTATCTACTGAACGCCTTATTTATTATTTCATTACTTAAAGCGATACTAATTCAATATAAGTATCACATAGTTGTTATCTTTATTAGCGACTAGGGGAATTATCTTACGTTACAGAAAGTTAATGTTAGTTACAGTTTACTGTAAATAATAGGTATATATTAACAGGTACCTGTAGGTAATTATTATATATTTAAAGGTACAGATATAGGTATATTTACAGGTAAAGGTACATGTACAGGTGTAGATATATATACTATTTACAGAGATAGATATATATTTTTAAGATATTTGTATATATTTACAGGGAAAGGGACTTATTTTACTTACTTTAACCAGTGATTCCTGTCATCATTTGGAGTAAAAAATGTAAATTAAATTATGGTCTCCGGTGACATTTTTGATGTTTTTTTTTGTACAAAAACAAAAATGATAAGTATTGGACAGTTGGAGGTGGAGTAAGGGGTTGATCGGTTACTCGGCTGAATGAACAGTGACGACATGCGGAAGATTTTTTTTTGTTTGATTTAGAAGAAAAAAAAATCGAAAAAAAGGCATCGGAGACCAAAATTTCATTTACATTTTTTTCTCCAAATAATGTCAGGAACCACTGGTTAAATTAAGTCAAGTGTACGTCCCTTAACCTGTCAAAGGCCAGGGTTTTTTACCTTACCTTTTTTAAATTACCTTAAGAACAAGAATGGAGGAAGCTATTCTGACTTTTTCCTTGGTACAGTTTCTTTATACAAAAAATTTAAAATCGCATCCAAATTATTTGAATTAATATTCTTTTTCGAAATTCCAGTCTCGCGCGCGGGCGCGTTCCTGGCCTTTGAAAGGTTAACACCCTATATAAACAGGGTGTTTAAAATTTACGATTTTAACATAGGTACCCACTACCCACATATTTTTATGTTTACTAGCGGGTTCTCGGTATGCGTTGTTAAATAAAGAAATTGTTTTTCCCTGCGTGCCCTTTCTCATTAGTTCTCGTTTTCCTTCCGCATTCCCTTCCTCTGCCACGTCCCCTTCCCTTTCCGTGTTCGCCCTCCATCTTCCCGCCTCACTCCTCCTCTCTTCCGCTTCCACCCGTCCCACGAACCCCCCTCCCTCTTATATAAATTTCATAAAGCCAGAGCTCACCTGTACATATGGAAACCTTCACGAGCATGCGCACAACAACTAACCAACAATTCATCGCAATCGGATGAATAGTATTGGAAATAATTTCATAACGCCAGAGCTCACTATTATATACATGTACCTAGAAATCATCACGGGCATGTGCACATCGAATCACCAAAGTTTCATCGCAATATGAAGAATGGTTTAGGAACGCATAAGATACAAACAAAGAAGCATTCATTAGTACACATAAGATAATATTTTATTTAACAATATTGTTAGCTGAATATCGTCAGAAATTTGAAACAAGCATTCTGAGAATGGGTTAATATCGTTAGAACAGCGTAATTTAATACTTTGTTAGCAAATTACATACCCAGTGCCGGACCCACAAAATCTGGCGCCCAGTGCAGTTAGCACCGAGGCGTCCCCCCAACATTTTTGAAGTGATACTTCTTTAGCGTTGTTAGTGACTTGAAATTCGGGGGAAACGGAAATGCGTCACAACTCAGTTCTACACAAATACTCAGTTCTAATATAATGCTATAAATTTGCACCTCGGCGCGTGCCTTCCATAGCGTAGTTGGTAAGGTGCCTGACAAGTCTCAGCGGCCAGAGAGACAGACATCAAGCGAACGGGGGGGGTGGGGGACGGCGAACGGGAATCAACATTTTTATTATGTTAAATCATTATCTAATCTTCAAACCACTTTAAAAAACAAGCAATATAAAAGAAAGCGACATCTAGCGACTTCGTAGTTTCACTTCTACCGCGTGTGAATTACACACTCTGATTTAAAAAAAAATATTTAGATTAAAAACTCTCTTATCCTCTGAAAAAAAAGTCCACCTGTGTTTTTTGCACTTAAGGGACCATTCATTTATTACGTAAGACGATTTATGGGGGGAGGGGGGTCGACCATGTCTTATTTTTTCTTACAAGGGGGTGGGAGGGAGTCTCGATAGTTCTTACGTAAGATCAAAAAAATGCGCAAACTTAAAATTATTAGTACTTTTGTAAGAACAGATAAAAATTTCTAAAAATAGCTACTTCGAAAAATAAACATTAAAACAAAACAAACGTGTATTCATTTTTTCCTTTAGATTCTTACGTAATAAATATTAAACAGGGGGTAGGGGGTCGGCCTATTCTTATTTTTTCTTATAATAGGGGGGGAGGGGGTCGAAAACTAGCAAAATTCGTCTTACCTAATAAATGAATGGCCCCCAATAGATTTTCAAAAAACCTACCTGGTGGTTGACAGTTGTAGTTGACTCGAAATCACTTAAAAATTTAAAAGTAAATAAACTGACGAATGTTAAAGAAATAATTATTTTTCAAGTAATATGTCGTAGTTAAAATATTATTCAATATTATTTTGTTGGTTGTGTTTGTGTAGATATTTGTCTAGGTTAGAAACGACGCGGGGTAAGGGGCAAGATGTGTGAAAAATGCCTTTACTTACATAATTTTTTAATAACGTGTCCCATACCCTGTCTCTTCCACTATCCAAAACTTCAAAAGCCGTTAGAATGGCTTTTTTTCACGCCAGATTTTTTTACACATTTTTGAACGAACGGCTGATCCGGCGCTGTACATACTCATACCTACATGGTATTTATAATAATATGAAACACTATGTATCACATACATTTATATACATAAATACACATTTTGAAATGTGCATGGTACAAAGTACAAAAGTAGGTTAGTAGGTAAATATTAATCACCCATATCTATAAATCTTTATAAATAAATGGATACATTCGTATGAGTGTACTCTACAGACTAAATAACTAATTTCGCTGGAATTTTTTGTCTCCTTTTTATTAAGAGGGGTTTCAACTGTAGAAGAAATCGGGGACGCCAGAGGAAGGCTAAACGAACCATCTACGCCCTGAAATGAGTACGGAGTTAAATATAACATAGTTTTTTTTAAATAACAATGTGGAACTTATATATTGATTGATGGTAGATGATTGTGAATGTTTGAAAAAGTCGGGGAGGCCCAAGGAGGAAATGAATCAAATAATTATTTGTGATGTAACGAGGCGTACGTGATGAACGAAGAAAGAGGTGTAAGAAGAACGTGTTACGTGGAAGTTCATGATAGAAGAAGTCGAGGACGCCCCGGGAAGACGCGGCGCTATCAAGTGAAAGAAATTAATCCACAGTGATATAGTTTCCCTCTTAAAAATATCCCTTAATTCGGAACCTCAAAACTTTAATCCAAACCATTCATTATTACCCCTCAGAAACGTCATATTTTCGTCAGTACATATTTATTGGAAAATATTTTGTAGTGATACAAAATTTGTAATGATACAAAATCACATATTTATAGGTACCAAAAGTTTTAAAGAGACATTTTGGACTGTTGTAATGGTTATGATGTAATATTATTGTCTTGTATTAATAGCTGATGAGGATTGAACCCCGCCACCAGGATTTTATGTCGCTTCACGCATATTTATTAAAAGGTTAATTTGTATTTGTTTTGTTTTCAGACCTGCACAGGACAGGACAGGCGACAAGACGGAGACCTTCCAGTACCAGCAGTTGCTAACACTGTACAGTGCTCCTTCATGCAAACCATCCGATAGAAACGTCAAGGTTTAGTGGTACCGCGCAGTGATGGTTCAATGATACCTCGGTTTTATTATTGCGCCAAGTATTGTCGGCTTACTTACGCGTGTTAAGTGCCTTAAGTTATGTGCTATTTAATGTGAACAAGTATCTACAACTTGGTTATTCCTTCGCGTAGTCCAGAGATTTTGATGATCTCGTGCCCCAGTGAATGCTGGGATTTAATTAGGGAAACGGTTGTTCAAGGTCAGAAATATTGATGAGTATTCAAGATACGGTCGAAAAATTTCTAGAGGGTGATGTTATTGTCGATCGTAGAAACCCCTTCAAGGATGGGGGTGACTCACTCGAGGGGCTGAACATCACGGCGCCGGGCACCGCCGTCCACAGGAGCCCTCCTGTCGCTGATGATACTAAAGGCCCCGTCTCTGCCCAAACACCTTGCATCGATCCCAAAGGCAATAGCAGACAGACGACCAACAATCATAAAAGCAAATCTCGTCACGTAAACAAAGTTACGAAAAATCAACACAGCCGAAAGCAACATTCGCACACAAAAAGTAAATCTCTAGCCAACTGTTCAAACAGTTTAACAAGTATCGATAATGAGATTCAGAACGACAATTTAAAGCAATTTAGTAGTGTCAGCAAACCTGAAGATGACGCGCGTACTAGTTTCCTAGAAGAATACCCCTCTGTAGGCCAGCTGCAGGATAGTTCCGACGCGTACGCCAGTTTAATCGAAATATTAACAATGGAGAACAAAACAAAGAAACGAAGTTCTCTCAAAAAAATATTTCCTTCCATATTTTCATCCAATTCGAAGTCCAGTAAAAACGCTGATAAGTCGGCTTCGGTGAGCCCCCGGGCTCCAGGCGTCCCCGAGGGGGAGCCCGCCGCGCCGGATTCTCCTAACCAACTTAACCAACTGAAGAAAACTTTTGCTGTGAACGCAAATAACGGGGAGGAGAATCGGTATTACTTCGATGAGCGGGCAAGTCCCAAACAACCAAACTTTCTCAAAAGGGATAATAACGATAACAGTCAAAGTTCTTCTACTAGCACTCTCGTATCGGATGGAGATAATGCCAGGAACAACTTCAAGGCCAAAATCCCCGTACGGAAATCGTCACTTAAAAATGAATTGGGATCTACCTCACCAGCTGGTGGACATAATAATCGTTTTACATCCGACAAACAAGATTCGCTTAAGGCACAGACGACTCAGAAAATCGATCAAATTGTGCCACCGGTCAGGGCGGCTTCTACACCACTCGTCAAGACAAACAATGAACTGGTGATAGTAGAACCGAGCACTTCCATTCCGACTCAAAAGTATGAAACAAAAATATTCAGACCGATCATTGTTAAAAGCTCCTATTTCCACCCAGAACTTCGAGATGGTAATTCCAAATCATCCACTTTTTATTATCACAATACAAAGAATCCGGAAAATAACAACCGAAATGAATTCAGTTCTTTGGATAGCCACGAGTACAACTCGCAGCCCGGGTCAAAAGTTTTCGCTGATATTATTTCTGTCGGCGCGGAAATGAAGATATCAACTACCAATGTCGCCGTGAGCCCTAAAAAGGAATCGGAAGTTCAGCTAAGGAAGCAACTGAGAGCTCGCAGTCTCTCGCCGACCGAATGTAAGATTAAGAATAATCTCCAAGCAAAGGACACAGACGTGACCGATAGTAGCCGCAATCCTACCCCCGTTCAAAGTCAATTAACTGTTACGCCAATAGACAGTTATTTAAACAACGATGATTCGGACAATGCGATCATCACTGAAGAGCAATACGCACAGACCAAAAAGAGAAACTCAGAGTTAAGGTCCAAAAGCAATCCGATTATTAAAAAAGAAATTAAAATATACCGCCCGGTTATTTTGAATTCTGTTCCTGATAAACTCAAATACGATTCAGATCCTGGCAATAAATTGAATAACAATGTATCGAACCAACCATCCAAAAAATCTGCCGATTCTTTGGTTGATTTAGATTATCAGAAGTTTAACCATAACGAAATGGCAACTTCTTCTCCCATGAAATCTAACAATGGTAAAACATCGAGTGTTGAATATCGTCGTACAAAATCTCCTGAAAATGTTCCACCGGAACAGAAAATAAAAAATCTTCATAATGTCGAAGCTTTTTACTGGCAGCAACTAAAGAAAATTAAACAACAACAAGAAGAAGAACTGTTACGGCAAACCATGTCATCAAATGATGTGATTTTAAATAGATATGCATTACAAAATAATGGTAGGTCATCTAGTTCAGATTATAACCTGGGACCCGTGGGCCAAGTGCCCTGGCGTTGCAGGAGTGTGAGCCCGGGTTTCGTGAGGACCTCCGAACAGAGGAGTAACAGCCTGCCTCACTTCAATGACAACCCTTTCACTAAACCTCCCACAGGAATCAAGGAGTTCACTAACAAACTTGACGGTGGCTTAGTTCCGGTTCCTCTTGAAAGAAAGAATATTGTCAATCCTAATTTTGTTCGTGGGTCTTCTACCAGGTATACCATCGGAACTACAAACGATATAACGATTCGAAAGAATCCAGGTCGGCAGATCGCGCAAAACTACGGAAGTTACACCACCCACCGGGGAGCGGGCGCCGGTGACAGGAACTTATTACTACCCATTTTCAAGAAAGGTAGTTTATCGGTGGAACCGATGAAAGAGTCCACGTTGGTGAGGGAAAAGCGAGTGAGCTTTTCCAACAGCCAGGGAAACGATCCCTTGAAATTGAAGAGCGTTTACGAGAATTTAGCCAGCTCCCAAATGAGTGGGAACTTGGACCCAAATTTAGCCAGGCCTTCTAGAAGTCAATTGCAAATGTTTCGAGTCGCTCGATCGCTCGATCAAACCAGCTCGTTGCCTCGTGGCCAATATAACATTCAGCCATCCGTAATGCCAACTTATGGAAAAATAAATAAAAATAGGCAGTCGGAAGGGGTATACGCTACGATACAGAATAGAGGGTTCGATAGAAATGTTCCGCGAAGGATTCAGAATGTAGCTTATCCGGGTCCCGCATCTCCGCCCCTCGAGCCCAAGGATTGCAAGACCAATTCTGCAGCCGGCGTGGCAAAGAATTTGTTCTTCCGCAGAGTGAGCAGCGCCAGGGCTGGCCAACACTTGGCCTCGGTCGGCCAGTCCGAGTCGGAGAGTGGCTCAGAGGCCGGGGAGGTACAGAGGATCATGCTGGGAGGAAAGATGTCTCCTGGAAGAAAGGTGTTCCAGTCGTATCAAGGTAAACATTTATAATTGTCTTAATATTTATAATGTCTGATCTTACAGTTACTTCATCTATGTTTAAAATGGATTATACTCGTATATTATTAATTAATGGTAAGGTAACATAGCTAAATTTGTCTGTAATACCTTCCTTTTGTACATGTCAAAAGAATATCGCAGTGTGGTGGTGGGAGGAGAGAGGTATCCTTTAAAGGGACTTTCGAACTTCGACTTACGAACCTTTCCCAATAACTGCGATGGGTGCGATGCGAGAGTGGTGCAGTATTCTAAATTTCTCGCTCGGGAGAGATTAGCTGAGATTATTTATTTATTTTTATTTTATTTATTAAGGAAAATCAACAATATTTTATACTTTTAATAATAACATTAATAATACACACAATATCCAATAAGAGATTTTCACACAATTAAAATTATAATGAAAAAGTAAAAAAAAAGTAAGGGTCCTCTACCCGTACGAAGTTAAGAAGTGAACAAAAATATATCCCTGAAAATTGTAAAAAAAAATATAAAAACACAATATAAACTATAAAATAAACTAATAATTTGCTTAATAAATTTCAAAACATTAAGTACCTAGTCAGAGTCAGAAATCTATGACAACAGCAATAATAATAATATATACATACATACCTACAACTCTGAGTGAACACAATACTAAGTCAAATGACAAGCATGTAAATGGACAGGATTCACAGGCAGAAGCAGGCATAAATCTGTATTCAGAGGCATACAGTATTTTAAAGACTTTTATTTGTATTCCAGTTAGTTTCAGCTAACATTATTCTTATGTGAATCAGACTCTACCAATCATGTGTCTGGAGCTGGACCTACCAATCAACCTCTTTATTCAAACATGGTATGACTATGAGTATCCCATTAGATGGATAAAAATTGAAAATTTGAAATTTTGAAAGTATTTCAAAACCTACAGAGCATTTTCTTCTAAAACAGTTAGAAAAAATATTAATAAAATCGGTCCAATTTTGCAGGTGAAAAATAAGGAATGCAAAATCTCGATTTTAATGTTTTTATTTTGGCATTAACAACCTGAGGTGCAGTTAGTTGTCCCTTTCGCTCGGTATTCGGGGGAGATTTGAACATTAGGTATTTATATAAAATACCTTGAGGCTCGCTACCCATCACATCGCCAACCCCTTGGTAGCGCAAAGAGGAGGACGGAACGGGAACAATGTCGGATTGGTACGTGGAATATGTATGAGACGATGTATGAATGTGAGTGAGGCAAAGAGTGTGTGCCAAGACCGAGTTGTTTGGCGGTCCGTCCCCTCTGCCTACCCCTGCGGGGAAACGGCGTGATGGTTAGTTAGTTAGTTAGTTAGTCAAATTTCTCGGCGACCGGCTTTAATGGAACCTCCGCGCCTTTACTTACAATTTATTGTGTTTTTAATATATTTTTAGCATACATTTAAATAATTATTTTATTAGCATACACTTATAGAAACAAGGCGGTAACACCGGAGCAAATAGTTCTACAACACGACAATATTTGGGAAAATTGTACACATATTATTATTCTCCGCTGTTCATGTAAAATATTCACATTCAAGCATGTGGGAATGCGTGAGACCTGTGTGATAAACTAAACGCGAGGCACATACTCGATCTACCTACCTTCATACAAAAGGAGGTTTTATTGTAATTCAACGAATCCTAATATTTAGAACACGTAGGTTCTGCGCGATAATGCAAACCTAAGTAAACTTTCATTTTATAGAGCGATAACGCACCAGATAAAAAAAGATTAAAAATACTGTCGCTAATGTGTAAAGTGAAGATGCTACTAACGGAATTTTTCGCAATTTTCATCCTAATGGCTTTTTTATGTTCAGTGCAAGTGTGAATCACTGAATAGTCAGTTCATTATAAGACTTTTCAATTGCTATTAGGCCTAATAAATAACATGCCAGTAAAATTATTTATCTGCTCAAGAAAGAATTTCGATATTATGTTTTCAGTAGTTTTATTTCGCATATTGGTACATTTGTTACTAATTTTAATTTATCTGCTACCGGTTTTGACACAATCGCAGCACCAAGTTAAAATATTCAAATTATTGTTTTCTTTCAATCTACTGCTAACGGTTTGTTTTTGGGGCGATTGATTTACAAAAGTTTTTCGTTTCATGTTTCTTCTGCGGAGCAGTTCGTCCTAGTCATAGTGCGTAGCCTCTGGCTAATTTTTGAATGTTTATAAATGCCGGTCACAATAATTTGGATGTTCATGGAATGACGGTCACACTTTGGATATTCATAAGATGACGGTCACATTTTGAATGTTCATAAATTGATGGTCACAATTTGAATGCCCAAGAAACGACGGCCACTAGGAGTCAACAGGGGAACATTGTCAATAGTGGTGATTTACAGGGAGTCATTATTTTGTTAAGTAAAATATTTTTTTATCTATTTCTAAAGTTTCTAAAGCGCACAAAATTAAAGTACCTATGTATTATTATTTTTATGTTTAAACTTAGAGCTGATGTGTAGAATCCGGTAGCTGATAAATAAAAATAATAATTAACAAACGCCCATGTGAAAAAAACTCTTCAAAACAAAATGTTTAGAAATTTTTACGTAGTTAATGCCAAAGAAATACAAACGCTTCCCATAGATGGACCCGCCCACAAACAAAATACCTCTGTCGGTTTATCTCTTTAGTGGTGTGATTGTCAATATGGTCCAATTTTTTTTATAGTTCTTTATCGCAAAAAGTATGATTGGCAGTTATTGATGCTTGAGAAAAAACCTCAAAGGAACTCTTGCTCGTATCGATCAGTTGCCAGTTGTTGTATGTACATCATAAAGTGACGGCAGGTGATTAAATAAACTGATAGCAATCCAACATTTTCAAAGACAGCATTTGGATAGGTGTAGGACAAATCCGAATATTGTTAAAGTAAAGCCAGATTCACTCAATTTTTCTCTACCTTCTCGTCTTCTTCTTTAGTCCTTTTCCCCTCACAACATTATAATTTATCCTTTAACCCTCGTATTCCTCTTATGTTATTATTAGTCATCGAAATAAATGCACTAAAAAACGTCGAGATGTGCATAAAAATATGCACTAACGTTGTCAAAATATGCATAAAAAATTCTAAGATATAAGTAGGTATGCCTAAAGTATAAAAATGTCTTTTAGAACCGGTTAGTGAAGGCGGGGGTGGGTGGCCAGCGAAATTCGTGGTTTTGCATTTGCTCTTCACGGTTACAATTTATGCGTAAATTATTAATGTGAAAGGGGAGGGAGTTTCTAAAAATTGTATCTCACTTAGGTTGGGTTGTTTCCAACACTGAAATGACCATCAGCACATGAATAGTCTCCGTTAAACGCCGACTTTTGGTCTGTTTTTGAACAAATTGTGATCAGCTTGTGAGCGCAACGGTCGTGTTCACATTGTGTAGAAAAGCGTAAATGGACCGAGAATAGGCCTTCAACGGGGGCTCATAAAATGAATGTCAAAAAATAATCGTAGATTTGATGGTTATCAAATGTGAGAGTTTAAAACAACCCAACCAGGCAAATTAGCGAAACGTTTACAAAGAATTTTAATAAACTAACCGACATCAAATTTGTTACTGCCTTGTCATCCGTTTTAGAGCGATTGTTTCGATTACATACCAATAATTAAAACCACTGTTTTTGGTCGAATTTTTATATTCCACGTCATTCGAATCTTTTGTATCTATTATTTCTATTCGAATTCATTCCAAGTGTTTTTATCGATTATTTCGAAATGGATATCTAAAAGAACAATGTTCAACGTTGTTAGTTGTTAGAAGCGGGCAATGTTCGATAAAGCCAAGTGCAGATTGCGCGCTGCTTGCTATCACTGTAGGGATGTACCTTGTTGGAAGATAAATAAAGGCGCGGACCCCGGCCCTAGCGTTGCGTAGCGCAGCGTAGGTGTCTATTGGCGACAGGGTTGTCATTAATTGCTGGTAAAGTTACAAGATATCCCGTATTTCACATCTCCCGCCCCGAATTGATTTTTATCCCGATTTGCGCATATTTTCATTTTTTGATATATATATTTTTTTTACATTAGCTCCATACAGGAAGCTCTGAAGAAGATAATTCCCCTCAGGCATATGTCATCTTTGGGGATGTTGTGTGGAGGGTCTTTTTATAAAACGAAGGAGAGGTTGTTCTGAGATGGAAAAGCAATGAGGGGAGGTTAGGAATCTGGGTGTGAGTGTGTCCAGGAATGACGGATGAATGAATCCATCTCTCCCACTGCGGTGCAAAGTGGTGTTCCGAGAGCGTCTTGCTGGAGAGGTCAAAAGGTCTCCCTTAACCGGTCTCTCGATCCGGCCTGCCACGCAGTTGTTGGACAGACGCATCCGCCGCCAAGACCCGGACAAGCCTCACCCATTTACCCGGGCACCCCTGCTAAGTCACCGATCGTAGCAAACCACTTGGAGTGACCTATGGCAAAGGTGTTGGTTAACCTTTATTATTAAATGTATGCTTACATTGGTATGTAAGAAATTTAAAAAGAGCAATAATATGAATTGTTCAATGCGCATACATACATACATACACACACATACTCACACACACACCTTCCCACTACATATATCACCCAATAATTACTTAATATGCATACCATAAATAAGACACTACAATGAAACACATTATAGGTACCCACCATGAAATATACTTATTAATGTAATTTTTTTTCACCAATGTATCAAATGGTACTGTTTGTTTCTGCTTAAAAAATAAGATAAAATAAACATAAAAATGTAGCTATATTGTTATAAAATTGCAAGAATCATGCGCGTTGCGCGTCGAATATGTACTTTAATCATTTTTCTATGTTTATTATCTGTCCCCCTATGCGACTCAACTCTGTCCCCGATTCATCCCAGTCCCGTATCATTGCTCAATACGAGACATGGTTGGCAACCCTAGCGATACCCGATATGATGCTATTGATTACGATTATATTTTGTTTACTAAACGTGTGGGTGTGAGCGAAGTTTGATTGCAGTGTTTATTGTTTTCTTTCAACTTACTGATAACAGTTTGTTTTGGGGCGATTGATTTACAAAAGTGTTTCGTTTTATATTTTTTTCCTCAAAACGTAACGCGGAGAAGTTCGTCCTAGTCAGCGCAGAGCCTCTGGCAAGAGAGATAGGTACAATCGTATAAAGACGAGGTTCGTTTCATATAAAAAAAATAATGTTCATAAAATGACGGTCACACTATGGATATTCATAAGATGACGGTCACACTTTGAATGTTCATAAATTGATGGTTACAATTTTTTGAATGTCCAAGAAACGACGACCACGATGTTCGAAAAACGCTGATTTAAATAAGGGTTTCCGTCAACGATTTCGTTTTCAATATCTTCATATATTTTCTTTGTACATAACTGCTGAATTGATTTTTGAACTTATTTTGTTTCGTTAAGTAATTATTTTTTTTCGTTAAGTAATTATTTAGTACAATGAACTTATTTTGTTTTGTTGAATTTTTTTTGTTTCGTTAAGTAATTATTTATTACAATGCATTTGAAATATTATCTTCTCTTGATGACACATCTCACATCTGCCCTGATGATGGACACTGTAAGGCAGTCCGAAACGTTGGCTAAGGAAGGAGGTAGCGCAACACGGAATAACACCCCAAAAATATAAAGTGAAAAAAAAATCAGAGTGTGCAATTCACAGGCGGTAAAAGTGAAACCTTCAGAAAACTAAAGTAGAAAAGTGTGGGTCAGCTACGAAACACCGCACAAAGATGAGACCCATAATACTATGTCATTCTCTCGCAGGCTAAATCGCATAGATAAATGTGGTAGTCTCTTTTTAGTATCGCTATTTTTCGTTTCGTCAAGTTTCAAATCACAAAGTTGTTAAAGAAGTTTTCACATTAAAAAAATACGCGGGAAGAGTGAAACCTTCACCCACATAATCTCAACCAATAGGAACCTTGAAAAGTGAGCTCAAAATCAAAGCGGCCAATGCGCGCAGCTTGACAGAACGTAGACATAGGTGGAGATAAGGTTTCATTCTATCTCATTCTCTCGCAGTTTCATTCTATCTCAGGCTAAACCCTATAGATGTACGTGTTTATCCCTTTTTAGTGTAGCTATATTTCGTTTCATCGAATTTCAAAACCCAACGGTGCTAAAGAAGTTTTCACTTCAAAAAAAGATTATCTTCTCTCATTCGAATAATCGAGTAAAGAAATTGATCTCGATCACGCCAGGCGATGTTTTTACCGTTCTTCTACAGTCCGCTGGCCGCACTGGCTTCTGCCGTGACCTCCCGGGCATCTGGCTGCTCACTGCTCACCGGATCAACCACCAGCCAGCCACCAACTAGCCTCCGAGAGGAGAGGACAGAGGACCGCCGCGGCCGGTCTCGAGTCCAGCCATGGCGCTGAGAGGAACTTTGCACCGTCTGGTGACTTGCGGAGGATGAATGGAACTGGTTTTAACGGAAACGCGTCCATTATACCGGTTACGGCGAACAACGTGTTTAGAAGTCTAGACTGCATAATATTTATCTTCAACACGTTTTTGCCATTCATTATTATTTAAAAATGGGTAATAACACTATTTGACATTTAGCGAATTAGAGCACGGCCAATATTAATAATTTTGAAGTGAAACTTCTTCAGAACTGTTGTGATTTGAAACTCGATGAAACGGAAACGAAACTAAAAAGAGACAAACACATGCATCTATTGGATTTAACCTGCAAGAGAAAAAGATAGAATAAAACCTTATTATTATTGGCCGCTTTGATTATGAGCTCACTTTTCATCATTGGTTGAGACTGTGTGGTGAAGGTTTCACTTCTACCGCGTGTGATTTTTATTAAATAGATAAATTTTTTTTTTGCTTGTAACACATATTTGTATAATACCTATACCTGTATGGGGTGTCCGGGGGTAAAGTGCGTTAACTTCGGGAGGTGATTCTACATGATAGTACAAGTAAAAAAGATAAATAACTTTTTTCGAAATTCCAACTTTTAGGGGTAGTTTTGAGGTAAAAAGATAAAATTAGTCCGGCGTGTACGGCCAGATTTATTATTTTCCGCTGTTACGATACGGGCCAATCACAATCGAGTCGGGCGCCCGGCAGGCTCTCAGCAAGTAAGATCGTACCTCACACTAAGGATTTTTACTAGGTACGTCTTTTTGTATGGAAAAAAATGTTGGAATTTCGGAAAAAGTTGTTAATATTTTTTACTCCTACCATCATGTAGAATCACCTCCCGAAATTAATGCACTTTACCCCCAGACATCCTGTATACTAGCTTTAGTCACACTTACATCATATTGTTTTATGTCAGGTCTTATATATATAATTTAATTATTGTTTAACTATCTTATTTTTGTTATTATTAGAATACCATTGTATAGTATCAATTGTATGTAAAAGCCACATTATTGTTTAACTATCTTATTTTTGTTATTATTATAATACCATCGTATAATGTATCAATTTGATGTAAAAGCCACATTATTGTTTAACTATCTTATTTTTGTTATTATTATAATACCATTGTATCATGTATCAATTTGATGTAAATGCCACATTATTGTTTAACTATCTTATTTTTGTTATTATTATAATACCATTGTATAATGTATCAACTGTATGAAAAAGCCACATTATTGTTTAACTATCTTATTTTTGTTATTATTAGAATACCATTGTATAGTATCAATTGTATGTAAAAGCCACATTATTATTTAACTATCTTATTTTTGTTATTATTAGAATACCATTGTATAGTATCAATTGTATGTAAAAGCCACATTATTGTTTAACTATCTTATTTTTGTTATTATTATAATACCATTGTATAATGTATCAACTGTATGAAAAAGCCACATTATTGTTTAACTACCTTATTTTTGTTATCATTATAATTCCATTGTATAGTATTAATTGTATGTAAAAGCCACATTACTGTTTAACTATCTTATTTTTGTTATTATTAGAATACCATTGTATAGTATCAATTTGATGTAAAAGCCACATTATTGTTTAACTATCTTATTTTTGTTATTATTATAATACCATTGTATAATGTATCAATTGGATGTAAAAGCCACATTATTGTTTAACTATCTTATTTTTGTTATTATTATAATACCATTGTATCATGTATCAATTGGATGTAAAAGCCATTTTATTGGTTTAAATAAAATAAATAAATATCCAATACCAATGCTGGTGACATAGCAGGAATGTTCGGAATCATTGGGTGAGGTGTGTTATGAGACCCTAACTTCTCCAGCTAGTCCTTCTCGACCCATCACCGTACACCGAAGCGGGAGGGATGGATTCGTATGTCTGTCACTCCTTGATACTCATACCTTTTTCGTTCTCAGAACTTCCGCTCCTTCTTGTCCTTAAAAAGACTCTGAGGGGTTAATATAAAAAGTTGAGGTTTGTTAATATAAACTTTTAGGTGATAATACATAAACCAGTGGCACGGAGATGTGTGACATGACAATAGTAACAATAGTGGCAATGATCACTGAGCGGCGCCGTAGAATGGACTCGTGACAATGTATGACACAGATGTAATACGATAAGCCAACCGACGCCGTTCAAATAGTGGCGTGTCGAATCGAGATTCTTTCACAACAATGCGACACAAACACATACCTAACTTACCTGTCTCGTTGGTGAACATGGAAGTTTGTGTGCAGTTGTTTTTTGTATCAAGAAGAAGGAAATAGTGCTATCGTGCAAGTAGATTATTGGTGAATGAGTGAGAGAAAAGTATTAATTAGACCAGGAAAATATTGAACATTTATGAATTCGAAGTATGAGATCCTTAAAAAATGGCTAAAAATGAATGGGTCCCAAAGCTTTCCGGTAGTAAGGCTCTGCAACCGGGCTCGAAAAGAAAAAGGTGGAGAGACAGGAAATTACGAATGTTGAAGGAGAGAGCTAACATTTACAGCGACAAAATCGATGCGAAAATTGCGAAAAAAAAAACACGACTCGTTTAAAATAGAGCAAAAATCTCACGGGCATTGTCTTAAATAGCATTTAAAGAAACACTGTGAATTTTTCCATACATATAACTTGTAAAATAACTGAAATAAACGTGTTTATATTGATTTTTGGAGCATACTTTGCGATTTTTTTCTATCGAGGGAATTTTATATAATTTGTTTTTCGGCGCGGGCAATGTCTAGATATTATCTTCAAGAATAACGTATATTTTTTAAGAGCTTTAAAACTTACCGTTTTTAAGGGAGATATGTAAGAAATCGGTACAAATTCGGGTTGCGGGCCCGTAAGGCGATGTTTCCCGGTAAGACAAGAGACCCTGGGTTCGATTGTCAGTTGCGACCGTTATGTTTTCGTATCTTTTTCGGTTACATGTTTCATTTAGATTTATTGAAGTAAAACTTCTTTACGCACGCTTGACTTGGGGAGTAAGCTGGTGAATGCGTGACGAGAGCGTTATGAAAAGTGTGATCGGGCGAGGCGAACGGTCGGGCCTTTACGCACGCTTGACTTGGGGAGTAAGCTGGTGAATGCGTGACGAGAGCGTTATGAAAAGTGTGATCGGGCGTGGCGGACGGTCGGGCGGGGCGAACGGAAGTTGAGAGGGAGAAGTTAGTGAAGTTTTACTTCAGTCGTGTGGTCTAAAGCACACTCGTTTTTTTAGTACTATATTCTCCTTCAATGATCTATAAAAGCAATTAAAAATGCCAATTTCGTGTGATTTTAATTTAATTAAAATCACACTAAATAAATTTAAAATTGCCTGTGCCTCCTGCTAATTTGCCTGTGCCTCCTGCTTAACTCTGATTCAGTGAACTCAAATTTGTTTTGTATTTAACTGCCATTCATTTAAAAAAATTGTTACTGATTGCGTGAAGAAAACGGAAGAGTAATAAAAGTGGGAAACTACCTGACTATAATATAATAAAATTAACGGTAAATTATTTTAATTGTCATTTAGTTGTCATTCATCCCTTGATTGTCTTAAAAATCGTAAAACGCCCCTTACGGAACCTTTAATTACATTTATTTTTGGAACTTCTAAGAAAATTATGTTTATTATTACTTACAACGTGTATTACATTATTCAATTCGCTTTCGAAGTGAATTGATCAAAGGAAACAATGGTGATCATGTACACAATACACGTTTCATACAAAATAAAGAAATGAAAGTACCTGTGTTTGAAAAAAGTATGGCCAAAGAACCCTTGAATATGTTATATCTATAATATAAAAATGAATCGCTGAATGCGTTGCTTAGCGCATAACTTTCGAACGACTGCACCAAATTAGATAATTCTTCTTTTTTGTGTGTTCGTTATTGTCACGACAAGGTTTTTATAAAACTTCCGGTGAGCTCTGGCATTATGAAATTTGTATAAAAAATTGCTATTTGTGGCACGCGAGGAAGCGGTTATGGAAAGCGGGAGGGAGGGAGAGATGGTGGAGGGGAACCTTGGAGGGGGGAGGGGACCTGGGAAGGGGGAGGGGAACTCGTGAGGAGGTTCGCGGGACGGGGGAAGGGGGGGAGTGGAGTGGAGAGAGGGAAGGTGAAAGAGGCGGAATGGGAACGCAGGAGGGTATGGGGACACGGCAGAGGAAGGGGAGGCGGAAGGGGAACGGGGCGAATGGGAAAGGACACGCAGGGAGATTCAATTTCTTCATTAAATGGCATAGCAAGGCATGCCGGGAACCAGCTAGTCATTAATATTTAAGAAATTGCCATACTAATTTAAAGCAAAACTCCATAACGAAATTCTCACAGATGTTAAAATCATGGCTATTGTAGAGTAACCTTTATGTATTCAGATGATATTTTGCTCACTCTTATGTTATTCCTTAAACAAATATAAATACTCCATGATTGTATGATATAGCGTGTATACAGCGTTATATTATTTGCTCTCACCACGTACTTAATATTATATTGCTTTCTCAACTGTCTACTGATATTTAAATAATTACTAGCTGGTCCCGACATGCGTTTCTATGCCATTTAATAAAGCAATCGTTTCTCCCTGAGTGTACTTTCCCATTCGTCCCGTTTCCCTTCCGCCTCCCTTCTTCTCCTGCGTCCTCTTCCCCTCTCGCGTTCCCACTCCGTCGCCTTCACCTTCCTTCTCCCCACTCCACTCCCACCCCCCCTTCCCCCGTCCCGCGAACCTCCCTCCCGAGTTCCCCTCCCCTCTCACACGTCCCCTTTCCCCCCGCGTTCCCTTTCCAACTTCCCGCCTCCCCTCTTCCCTTTACCGCTCCCTCGTCCCGCCAACCCTCAACCTTTTACAATTTTTATTCAAATTTCCATTTTTCATGGTTTTTGTTTCTATTTGATTCGATTCAAACTATTAGGGGAGTACCTACTTTAAATAATTTATCAACTTAAATATTTTCAAAAATAGAATCCTTATTTAACAGTCATTGTTTTGCAAAATGTCATTCTCAAACACGCGAACTGTCAAACGTCCGATAGTCGTTAGGTTTTCTGAAATTATCCAATTTTCTGCGTAATTTTCTTAATTTTTCTCTCCGTAAGAACCATCCTCGTACATCACGGAATATTCTAAAAAAAGAATTGGCAAAATCGGTTCAGCTGCTCTGGAGATTTGCGCTTAGCAACACATTCAGCGATTCATTTTTATATATAAGAAGATGTTTCTATTTTACACTGCTTTTCACCATAACAGTACCTACTGTTTCTGTATTATTTTTAACCTGTGTAAATCACTATGTTTGTAGGTATGTTGTTATATCACTACGCTAATGCGTTTATGATTATTTCATTTCCCATTATATGTCATTTTTACACAATAATAAAATTTTTAAAACAGTATCGATTCATATTCACATAAAGATTTCTCGCGAAATGCTGACCACACTATCTCGGCGAACCGTTTATTACTAGTCATCCACTCCCACTCAGTAAAATCGTTAAATTGGAACCAATCTCAGTGACGTTTATATGAACAACAAATGAAATTGAAATAAATCTAATGATGAAGACGCAGTACATACCTATACACGGAAACAAGTTTTTGTGAATTATAACGATCAGTGAACATCGACAGAATAACTTACTGGAGTGTTATTTTTATTTTTTATTCTTTTTTTTTATTGAAGTGAAACATCTTTAGCCCCGTTAGAGTGATTTGAAATTCGGATGAAACGGAAATGACGCCCTATGCCACCTGCGAAACATCAAACTGCGCTCAAGGCTTCTATTGGTTGAGATATAAAACGGATACAATTATAGATCTGCGCTCATTGACCGCTTTGTTTTTAACGAGTCGTTGGAATATAATGCGTAAATTCGCGCCTCGCCGAGAACGTCCCATAGCGCAGCGGTATAGTGCGCCGCAAATCTCAGCGGCCAGAGAAATTAAAAAAAATAATTTTTTTAATTTTTTGTATCTAAGTTTTTCAACAGTGATTCATAGCGCTCACAAAAACATTACATTGAACCTGGTTGATACTATCTATCACTTAAGATAAATACAACATTGATAACGTATAATGGAGCATAATACACTTTACAATATAGGAAAACATTCTGTGGAGTAACCTAACCCAACAAGACACCCTCTCAATACTATAAGCATAGAAAATTTGGTATATAATGCACATGCACACATGTACACACATACACACATATACTCACACATAAACATACATAGACGCATTTTATTACACATTACATTCATACACACACACATATACTATGCATTACATAACAATAATAAATTTTTACAAGTTTTTCGAACAATACGTTTTTAAAACAACATACAGGGAGCATTAAATCGGATGATACCAATGTGGTGAATGATGTTATAATAGATTTAGCTGTACCACCATCATCATTATAGAACTGTCTTATAGTAATTAACTGTTTTTCAACTCTAGATGAAAACCGACAAATCTCTTCTAAGAGTTTAAGGCTCTGCAACCGGGCACGAAAAGAAGAAGATGGAGAAATACGAATGTTAGAGGAGAGCGCTAACATTTACAGCGACAAAATCGATGCGAAAATTGCGAAAATGTTTTATAAAACATGACTCGTTTAAAATAGAGCAAAAATCTCGTGGGCATTGTCTTAAACAGATTTAAAGAAACACTGTGAATTTTTTCATACATATAACTTGTAAAATAACTGAAACAAACGTGTTTATAAAAATTTTTGGGGCACACTTTGCGATTTTTTTCTATCGAGGGAATTTTATATAATTTGCGTTTCGGCGTGGGCAATGTCTAGATATTATCTTCAATAATAACATATATTTTTTTCAACATTTTTTTTTGAAAAGTTTTAATTTTCGATGTATCTACATTTGTTACTTTAATTTAATTTTTTTTTTGCGACCGGTTTCGACACGTCCGTATCATTAACGAGCAAACTTAAAACTAAGTTTGTTAAGTTTGCTCGTTAATGATACGGACGTGTCGAAACCGGTCGCAAAAAAAAAATTTAAATTAAAGTAACAAATGTACATCGAAAATTAAAACTTTTCAAAACAAAAATGTCTAGAAATTGTTACATAGTCAGTGCCCAAGAAATGAAAAACAATATTTTTTTAAACTTACCGTGTTTATTGGAAATATGTAAGAAATCGGTATAAATTCGGGTTGCGGGCCCTTAAAAACGTTTACTTTGTATTTACAACATCTCAGATCTACGATCATCTCAGATAATAAAAATAGTACATGTATAATATACATAGCTTACCCAGCCAAAAAGGGTTTTTTATCTGCTGTATAAATAAATTGCAAAATTTTGAATTACACGAACATAATAATAAATTTACCTTTTTATGTAACAAAACATATCAAAAACAATGAGCGCAGACCTAGTGTCTTTTCCGTTTCATATCTCAACCAATAGGAGCCTTGATAGGAGTTTGATGCTTCGCATTCCTAATGGCAACGGGGCTATAGAAGTTTCATTTAAAAAATATATATCTAGAATTAAAGTAATTTATCCAAGGAAAGATAAAATAAAGTTCCACACCACAGCGGGAATCGAATCCGTACTCGAGGTCTGCTACGTAAAGATAATCGTAGCGCGAGGTGAAGATGTAGGTACGTTTTAATTTTCATATTGAAGAAAATATCCAAATAGACACGCACTTTCAGCAATAATTATTTTTCACCTGAGTATTGAGCAAGTTTCGCGACTGTGCGTAATCAACATGCAGAATTAGCCATAGACATATGGATGTCCATGAGAATTAGCAGATATTTTCAACGCAAAGAAATAGCTTACAGAAGTATATCTCTAATATATAAAATTCTCGTGTCACGGTGTTTGTTACCATACTCCTCCGAAACGGCTGGACCAATTTTGATGAAATTTTGTGT
Organism: Limnephilus marmoratus; assembly: GCA_917880885.1. Taxonomy (NCBI): domain Eukaryota; kingdom Metazoa; phylum Arthropoda; class Insecta; order Trichoptera; family Limnephilidae; genus Limnephilus; species Limnephilus marmoratus. The sequence goes on along the minus strand of OU862920.1, from coordinate 18,635,710 downwards.
GCTTATCTGGTAGGTCTGAGAATCGACCAACATCTATTTTTCATACCCCTAAAAGTAAAGGGTGTTCCACTCCGAAGAAAATTATTTTCCCCTTGTATGGAACGAATTCTCCTATTTTGAAACTGCAGCAATATTGTAAGGGGTATAATATTGAACTGTGAACCGGTGGAGGGGGGAGGGGGGGGGGGGGGAGAGGGGGGATTGGGGAGGGGGGGGGGAAGGGGGAAGGGGGGAGGGGGCAGGGGGGGAGGGGGGGGGGGGGAGAGGGAAGGGGGAGGGGGGAGAGGGGGGGGGGAGGGTGGAGGGGGGAAAGGAACTCAGGAAGGGGGGTTAGCGGGAAGGGGGAAGGGGAGAAATGGAGAGGGAGAGGGAACGCGAGAGGGGAAAAGATACTCAGGGAGAAACAATTTAGATCAAGGTATGGTATACGCAGTGAGAAACAATTTAGATCAATTCAGCTAATAAGTTGACAACAGTTTTTGATTCTGAGGCGGTACGAAGTTCGCCGGATCAGCTAGTTGTATATCTAAAATTGCTCAAAACAGTTGCTAGTAAATATTGCCACACCGTTAAATTTGTTATGTAAGTATGCATATTCATATTGTTTATAAATTGAACATTTAAATCATGCTTATAAATGAAATAATAAATAAACTCCCACGTGGCTGGGAAACCTTAACTGATAAACGTGGCCTCGATCTGACATTAAACTTATTTATGTAAACGTATGAAATTTGATATTTACGTAATATCTTGTAAACATATACAATAATTAGATTAGCATATTAGACACAATAATATAGATTATAGATATCGTAATCTTAGTTAAAGTACGCGAGTCATAAATATTTCCAATGATGGATAACACAAGCATCATGACCCGGAATATCAGTTGATTATAAGTTTGGCTTGGTTTGAATGTCCAGCTTAGCACAGTTTGGAACATAGTCCGTATATAGGTCGAAAGCCTAGTTGTCGCCAATATTACGTACACATATTGTCTATAAATTTAATAAAGCAATGTGTTTTTTTTGAAGTGAAACTTCTTTAGCTCCGCTGTGACTTGGATTTCGGATGAAATGGAAATGACGATTATTGCACCTGCGACGCATCAACTGCGCTCATTGGTCACTTTCATTATGATGTCACTTTTAAAGGCTCCTATTGGTTGAGATATGGAATTTTTTTAATTTATGACGCGAGGTCGGCGCTCATTGATCGCTTTTCTAGTATTGGTTTGAGATTGTTTTGGTAAAGTTTCGCTTCTACCGCGTGTAAACCGCACTCGAGTATTTTTCTTGAAAAACAAACCTACTGTCTACACGAGTGGATTACCTATTCTTTCTTTAAAATAAAATACTTTTTTGTTTAAAACCACGAAATTTATTAATTTATGAACCGACTGGTTTCGCTTTACTTAAGCATTCTTAGGGTACAAATTAATACTAAAATTAATACAAATTAATACAGTATTAATTTGTACCCTGAAGATGCTTAAGTAAAGCGAAACCGGTCGGTTCATAAATTAATAAATTTCGTGGTTTTAAACAAAAAAGTATTTTATTTTATTAAATATGTCAAACCACAAAGTGATTGCTTTCTACAAGAATACCTTTTCTTTCTATTGTCATCTCAATCGAGACGTCTCCTCGAATCGGGATATTGTGATATTTTATTTTTTGGCGGGTTTAATATACGAGTTATTTTTTGATAAAGTTCCCCACTTCAATCACCATGGTGCTATATGTGAGTACACTAATTATAAATAGTATTTATTTTGATGGAGTCGTGCACTATTAATGAAACTACCCGCCGAAAACAAATTGAACTGACGTTGAAACTTTTAAAGTCCCTTATTAGACTATTTTAGATTGATTTTATCAATTAATAACATCGACATTCCTCATATCGACGAGAATACTATTCGATACTTATAAACTAGTTAATTTACGTACATTCCGGTGGGAAGTATTGGTAGTAGTGGGAAGTAAACGTCATATTTGGCGTATGATTCGGCGTCTAAAATCTGCTATTTATCAAAGCTTGCCCGGCTTAAAATTGAGCGAGGAAAGTCGTTCATAGCGAGGAAAGGTATAGTCAACATAGTTTAATCAACATTCTGAGATAGGTAAAGGAGAGGAAAGAAGCACATTTAGGCGTAGCAATTTCGCAGTGTGCTTAAATCTCATATATTAAATATTGGTTTTGCTAAAATGACGCGACTCTGAAAATATTCATCTTTCAATCTAAAATTTAATGGAAACTGAGTGAAAATAAACCCACTGCCATACCGTGGTCCGCAAACAGTGCCTATCAGCTGTTTGCGGAGTGAATGATCTTTACTGTGAAGCGAAAAATCTGTTTGTATGTATCATTGTTATTTATACCTATGTAACATTTAAATTTGCACATCATTTTCTGTCCGGTTTGTAATTTTGATAATTGTGCAATTTTTGATTTCTTCTCGTATTTATTTTTATAACTACAATAACAAGATTACTTTGATGACTTATACCCTTACTTCCTTGTACTTCCTGGTACCCTCGCTATTATAATATACCTAGTATTGAACTCATTTGTACTTTCCGAGAAAGTCTAACTACCTTCCATTGTTTTTTATAAATCTGCAATGTTGCATGATAGCATTTCTAAATTAGAATTCTTCGAACAGAAATTCTGACGATTGTGTAATTGATTTAAGTAGAATAGAGAACTCCAGTCCAATTTTTTTTATTTTTTTTTTATGAATAATGACCTACTAACTTAAATAACTGCATTTTTATTTTTATTTTTAGAGTTAGTTTTAATAGTTAAAATAATTTTCAAAGTTTTAATTTTTCTAGACCCCCCGAAAACCACCGGAAATATGGTAAACCGTGTGACGTCATCACTGCTGAAAAATTAATATAGGATTGGGCAATCAGCTGATCTACTGCCGCCATTTTGAAATCCGTTGTTCCGTTGTTCGAAGTATTCTCCCTAGAAGAAGCATTACTATTTTTTTTGTGCAGTAGTTTTTCAATATTTTAAATAATAGAGATAAACTAATAGAGATACCTCTATTCTTGATACTGAATTATTTAGGCTTAAATATTGTTTCAATAAACACATCAACTAAATCTCTATAAACAGTATGAAATAAAGAATAACATGAAATGTTGTTAATACCGATGGCTTTTGTCATACCTACATAATCAAAATTTCAATACAATGACTGGTGACGCGTGACGTCAGCACTAACCATTTCAGTAATACCAACTTTACAGTGTGTTTTGACGAGAGGTTTAAAAATGCACTTTTTAATATTTTTTAAGAACTCGTTTAATATTATGAAATAAAACTTATATATCCAGAATCAGCGTTTATTGATCTATATGAACATATTTTTTTAAAGCCATAATATTTTTCACTGGAGTTCCTTATTGTTTTGATATTAATTTTAGTGCTGTGTAAAGCGATTGTGTGTGTTTATGTACTTAAATTTAACTTGTTATCTATCATACAGGTACAAAATATGTATGAAGAACCCACATATTATTAATTTACGCTATATTTTTCGTCATCTGCAATCCAAAATCTGTTTTTTTTTTCTTTATCATTTATTGTATACTAGCAGGTCCGGATATACGTTGCTGTGGCTAAAGAAACACAACGCCACGCCATTACCCAACCATTATGATCAGCGAGCCCGCTTGCCGGCTTGCTGCCCGATCCCGATGCCCGTTGACCCCTTGCCAGCCCGCTCCCTTTATTTATATATTTCAACCAATTTACACAAATCCTAGACAAATTATATACCTAAAAATCTTCCTCATAAATCACTCTATCTATTAATGAAAACCGCATGAAAATCCGTTGCGTAGTTTAAAAGATCTAAACGTACAGACAGCGGGAGTGACTTCATTTTATACTAAGTAAAGATTGTTAATATGCACCTCTTCACCTAGGTACTGTGTTATAGCCACTTTTACCCTATTTTTTGTTATCTTGACCTTTAAAACTGTTTTTCGTAACCTGTTGTACTTAATCACAGAAAATGTCATAAAACGTAAAAACACAAAAGAGCGTAGACGATTTAAAATAAACATTAAATAATACCTATAACCTGGCAGTGTTTTTTCTCCAAAGAATGAGAAAGTAGTCTTTTTGGAAGATAACAGTATATTGTGCTGAATTTTGTTGATTGAACTTGTTCTCAACCATTTTGCATTTCGTCTGTCTGCAAATTTGTTTGTAAACCCAGATGGTGGCCGATTTATTGGTTCTTTAAAGATATTTTTATTAAAAGTGAAATCGCCGTGTTTATTTGGACTTTCTTAATCGCATTTCTTCAACTACACTAAGTACCTACAGGTCGAAAAAAAGTTTTAAAAGTTTTTGAGATAGTGACGTTTCTTCGGAAAAGTGTGTAATTCCTTATTTAAAAAAAAATACAGAAAATAATGGTTTACAATTAAGTAGGTAGGTACTTCAGTACCTTCTTGCAAACCTTGTGTTTTCATGGGACATTTTAGTTTTGATTTTTTATAAGAGACTAGCTGGTTCCCGGCATGCATTGTAATGCCATATTCAAAGAAATAACATGTTTCTCCCTGCATGTCCTTTCCCGTACGACCCCGTTCCCCTCCCGCATCCCCTTCCTCTCCCGCATTCCCCTTCCACCTTCCCCGCATACCCACTCCCATCTCCCGCTCCACCGTCCCGTCAACCCTCCTTCCGCGTTTCATATATTCGGTCCCAGTACATTCAGTTTTAAAACAACTCGCGTGCCATCTATTACTATTTTTTTACTCAAATTTTCATTTTGCATATATTACAAATATTTTTGTGTATTATAAGAACAATCAATCTAATTTGGTACCTAACATAGGTACCTATAAAATAAATATAATTTAAAAAATTCATAGACATTTATTTTCATAAAAAAAAAACACCTGCCTGCTAAATTTAATTTCATAAAGCGCGCGAACTGTTAAACTTGCGAAGTTAAAAAAGTCGTTAAATTTTCTGAAATTATCCAATTTTCTGCGAAATTTCTTAATTTTTCTTTCCGTAAGAACCTTCTACAAAGTATTAGAAAACTACTAAATATTGGGATAAATTTCTTATTAAACTAAACGAAACTTGAAACAGAACAAGACACAGAAGATAACACTAATAAATCTGAAACATAACAACTCTCAATCCTTTCAAGTCGCCATGTCGTCCTCTAAATACCTTTTCTGCAGTAGTTTACCTTGACCTATAATGTCCTCACAAGGAACATACTGAAGTTTTGTACTAATACCGCTCAACCGCGTGTTATAAGTCATATTTTGACAATGCAAATATGAAGTATTTATTGAAAAATACCAGACCTCAATCGCTTCTCTTCTGCCAAATTCCCTGCGAGCGTTGGTTCCGAAAGGTCAACCATCGCAATAACACAACGTTTTCAGTTGTTCTCCGAATTCTATAAACATTTGGGAATGGCCTCAGCACCAATACCAGCGGCGGCAATGAGGAGAAAAGAGACGGAATGACTCCTCGTATGGATCCCGCCCAGGGGCCGATTCATTTCAGTGACCCAGGCAGAACTAAGAATCAGTAAGAGGTAGTTAAAAAACTGCTATGGTTTCTCAAATATCTTAAAATTATTTCTAAATTCGAGCCATACTAAAAAGAGACAAACACACGTATCCATAGAATTTAGCCTGCGAGAGAATTAAATAGCAATAAAATATTTATTTACTGCCTGAATACAAAATAATACGATAAATCCACGGTCTCACGCAAGCCTCCTTTGGTTCAATTCAGACATTCAGAGGACCAAGGATCGAATCCTATTAAATCCACATAAAATTAAACGTTTTTATTTTTGTAAAATCAATATCCAATCTTCAAACCACTCCAAATGAACAGGCAAAGAAAACACAAAAGAAGGCTACATCTAGCTATTCCGAAGAAAAAAAAATACAAATACTAATAATATGACTAAATGTATAGGAAAAGGTGCACTGGAATTCGACGACGAAAATATGGAAAAAAATCATTCTTCACGTTGATAAAAAAAAGTGCTTCATAGTCTCTCCACTCTTGTTTACTATAGTTTTCTGAAAGTTTCGCTTCCACCGCGTGTGAATTGCACACTCCGATTTTTTTGTTTTCGTTTTATCCATATTCATAAATCTTTCCCGTTACCTGACCTGGGATATGGTTAAAGTTTTCATTTCTACCGCTAGCGCCATTAGTTTCTGCCTATTTTTATTAGGGTCCATAGGTGCTGTATCCATTTACCACATTCTAATATGATTAATTTCGGACTCGCTCTTGAGCAGTATTATTTGAACAAGTGGATTATTTAGCACAGTATTTGAATGGCGCATTGCTAAGATTGTCGTAAATTTTATTTCGCTTTTCGTTTCCGGCAACTTCTTGTACGTGTGCGTTACACGCCTCGCTGGATTATTATGAAATGGATGGCAATAAATTTTAATTTAGGTACATTTTATTTATTTACTAGCTGGGGTACCCCGGCTTCGCTCTGAGAGTTGATATGAGATTGAACTGACCACAACGCATCTTGCTTTATTACCTCTATCAATGGGTAGCCCCACCCACCCAAACAAGGCTTCGAATGGTCTACAATGTTCCAGAACATTCCACAACATTGGAGAGTGTTCTGGAATATCCCACAATGATCTGGGATGTTTCCGAACGTACCAGACTATTCCCGAACATTTCACAACATTCCAGAATGTTCCGGTATGTTATGGATTGTTGTGGAGTGCTCTGGAATGTTCTCGAATGTTCTAGAAAATTCTTATATCTTCAAAAGCACGCCCTTCCATGGACCTGGCACAAAAGCACAACCTGAGTTTTAGCGGCACGCACATTGTACACTTTCTTTTATAACATATGTATTATTTACTAAACTATTATGGGTGCAGATACGTGTCGCTGTAATATTACAAGTTCGTCTTATTGTCTTACTTGTATTGGAGTTCACTGCACGTACACTCCTACAGAAAACCGCCACCATACAAAACAATAAAGCATTACCAAATATGACAAAAAACTTTGTAAAATTATTTTTTTAGTCTTGTATCAGGAGGCTTACCCAGAAAACCTGTTTAAGATCTGCACTCCTACGAAAAGTAACCATTGTTTTGGTGCATTATGAATCGACCCCTGCAATCGGTTCGAGTTCTTGTTCTTGCAGATCGGTTGGTTGGCCGTCCGGTCGCACCACCCAATAACCGGCTTGAGTTTGGTTTTGGCACAGTTCCACTGCCATAGGGCACGGGACACATGGGATCAGCTTTCTAACGTTTCGATTAAAAAAAATGAATGCTAATCATTGAAGAGATATACGAATAGTGTTCTGTGGGTAAGTCTGTCAGTTCATTTTTTCCTACTTTTAGTACAATTGTTCCTACGTTAGTATCAACATTCTTGCTTGAACATGTAATAAATTTCATTGACCTAGAGTGGAGATATTCCCAGTATGGTCCTGGTGGAGTACAACCATTCGGAAGCGAAAGTTTGCTTGGAATGGTTTTATCCTGGTTACTTTACAGCAGGAACAATATTCTCACTTGGTTATTACACGAGCGGTCGTATCACATCCCGAAGGCGTGTGGGGTGCAAATAATAAAACTGGGACTCTTGTGGTTCAGAGGAATAGCATTCAACTGGGAAACAATAGGAACTCCAAGCAAAAGGGACTTGATTCCTGCAAATTGGACATTGGTTACTCAGCACAGTAAGATAATGATGATTGTTAGTAAGCACATATACAAGTGTATAACAAGAAAAACTGACACACTACTCAGGACAGGTTGTTCTACAGAATTTTAACAATTTATAAAAATTCAAAGATAATATTCAAGTTCTGTCCTTAAAGTCAATTAAAGTCCTGTTCAGATGCTGTGATATAATAATTTAAATTGAATAGCATGTACACAGAACTCTGATTTTTATTTCAAAATTTGATGAATTGTTTAAATTCTGTGAAACAACCATTCCTCAAGTAAATGCAGTAGGTTTATGCATCGTGCCTAACCTGGGTTTTGCGTGATCATTCGAGTCGTGTTATTTAAAAAAAAATACTGATACGTGTTTCATGATAAACATGAGTAGGTCAAACTGTCGCCATTTGAACGTAAAGCTCAAATAATTTTAAATGCATAAAATATATTAACGGCAGAAAACCTGCGCACTAAATATTAGATAGTATCTATTTATATTGGTACATCTAGGTTGAGTTGTAATATATGTATATTCTATATATATATAAATGAATCCCTGTTTCCCTTGGTCACGCCACAACTTCAGAACGTCTTTAGCTATTTCATTCATCTTTTTTTAAAGTTTTCTAATACTTTGTAGAAGGTTCTTACGGAAAGAAAATTGCGCAGAAAATTGGATAATTTCAGAAAACTTAACGACTATTTTAACTTCGCACGTTTGACAGTTCGCGCGTTAGATGAGATTGAATTTAGCAGGGAGCTGTTTTTTTAAACAAAAGAATTGTCTATGGATTTTTTTAATTATAGATATTTTAAATAGGTACCTATGTTAGGTACCAAATTTGATTGATTGTTCTTATACATAAATGAATATTTATAATATGTATATGAAAAATGAAAATTTGAATAAAAAAATTGTAATAAGTGGCACGCGAGCTGTTTGAAAACTGAATGTACTGGTACTAAATATATGTAACATGGGAAGGGAGGTTGGGGGGACGGGGGAGCGGGAGAGGGGAGAGGGTAGGCGGGTAAGATGGAAGAGGAACGCGGCATCCTTATCCTTATAATTATATTCCATACTTTCAAAATTATCGTCACGGCTAGTAGTATCGTAAGGGTCTACGGAAATGTCACGGTGCGTTAGAGATGCAAGAAAATGATGTTTTTCCTTTGGAGGAAACAGACCTACGTACATTGTGTATCTCATCTTTTGAAAGAGCTGCAGCATTATTGTGTTAAGGAACGTAGGTTTATTGCCTTTTTTATGCCGTCATGTTATCGTAACCGTAAATTGTCACGGTAATAATAAAATCGCACTGATCATCGTTACGACGATCACAATTTTTTAGGAATAAAATACTCAAGTGTTATAATACTTGCTTAAATTTGGATTGGATTCTAATGGAGTTTAGAACCGCGGCAAGTACCTGCATCGCACCTTCTACACCTGGCATGTCCAATCTGCGGCCCAATTGAAGATTATTTTGCGGTCCGAAATGAAGTTTTCAACTTTCTATCTTTTGGATTTTGGAATTCGTGCAAAAAAATAAAAATCGTTTTCGCAAATTTATCACATCTATATGAATAAAAATAAATCGCCCAGATATATGTATGCGCATAACTTCCGAACGGCTGCACCAAATTGGATAATTCTTTTGAAGTAAAACTTCTTTACGCACGCTTGACTTGGGGAGTAAGCTGGCGAATGCGTGACTAGAGCGTTACGAAAAGCGAGGCGAACGCTTCGTATGTTGCTGTAGCGGCAAGAGAGAGGGGTGCGAGCACCCATTTTCTTTCTCTCTTTCTCTCATCAGTCTAGTAAATGAATGCTCCAAAAGGAGGTGTAGAGTGCGTGAGCAGGGACCTAAGCGATTCCTTCAGAAAATTGTTTAGGGTGCTTAGGGTGTGAACATACTAAAAGTCCTGACGTCTAGGTGGTGAGCTGCGGGGGGGGAGGGGGGGGGGGGAAGGTCCCAATTTTCAGGTTTTCGCTTGTATCTCAAAAACGGTGCGTCGCAGAGGAAAATTTTCTGGATATAAGTAAAAGCTTATAAAATTATCTACAACTTTTATTTTACATGTAATTTTCTAAATCCCAGCCGTTTTTGAATTACACGCTCCAGAAATGTAGATATTTTGGAAAAAAAATCATTTTACCTCATATTTTTCATCAAACATTCCTTCATATCGTATAAAATATTCATCACACAAAGAAGTTTATTTGAAAGAAGTTGTAAAGAATTCAATTCAATTTTAGAATATATATACATATACAAATAAATCTCCAACCAGTAAATATTTACAGCAATTTAAAGTTTTTTCGTAATATGTCGCCATTTTCAGAAAAAGCTGTTTTTATCTTATTACTGACACACCGACGCGCAACGACGATTGTGCTATGCTCTGATCGCTTTTAGTCAGACGTACGGTCAGATATGACCATTGAAACCACATTGATGCGATCATTCAAAAGCCGAGGAGGCATAACAGGAGCCAGAGATGTTTCGCACAATGTAGTCAGCAATTGGTTAGTTGGTATGAGCGCAACTCATGAGATCTGCACTTCCCCTGAAGAGTTTTGTGGAATCTTCTTCATGTCAAGTGAGCAGCACAAGGACCTCGGACAAGCCCACCGAAGTAGAGATACAGCAGACATTTCCAAACTCGGTCAGTGGTTTAATGCACATCCTCCCTTCCCATAAACCAGTGAAATAATGTCAATTCCCAATGTCTTCTGTCAGCTCGTCGATAAAAATTCACGATGAAAAGGTTGCAGTTGACCCAACATTGCTGTTTCAGCGGATAAGCAAACGATCAGATGAGGATTTGATTAATTTCTCTTGGAACTGTTCAATGAAAGTAGGATGAGAGAGACCACTAAATCTGTCCTGTACAGCTAATTCGAACCTACTAAAAAACTGATCTACTGCCTCAGATGAACATAGTTGTGGACGGAGGATTTCTACTACACAGAGTAATTTGGCAAAAAGATGCCTCCGTTGTCACAATTTGTGATCGTTACACCACCTACGTCAACCAACACTATCCTGGATAACTCGCACTGTGGTATTTGATGGGTATTCAAACCCAGCCAACAGTACGAAATCACAAGAACAGATACGATGATACAGACTGAGAAGATCAGCTGACATCAATTTGACTTGGAACACCTGTTAAACACTGAGATTTTTTATCCAATCCTACGCTACGTATGCTGCGCCAAAAAGACAGAGCTCCCTTAACCAGTACCGCTTCCAGTCGTTCACAAGGTCAGTGGACCTAATATGTGGGACCTAATAAGTGGGCAAATATGAAGCCTGACATCAGCTCCCTCCCTCCAACAGAGAGCGCAGCTAAACAGCATTTCCAGTGCACCGATTGAACTGTCCCCTGAAGAATGGGGGTGGAATCATGAAGAAAGACCCTGTTGCCAATTACAACAGAAGATCCACCTGCATCGGAGGTCCTTCTGAATATGATATTTTCCGCTGCACCAAGGATTGTGCAATTGGCAAATGTGGATGCCGAAAAATAATGCTGACCTGTTCTACAGCGTGTCTCCACTGCCAAGGGAGATGCCTCAATAGCGTTGCCGAGGATGACGATGAAGACAACGTATAGCCTATTCAGCGAGAGCCATCCACTACTGAGGATGAAGATGCCATGGATGAACAACGCTTACCAGGACCCTCACGTCCAAAGAGGATGAGAGTGTAACATTATGTTATCGAGAACAGTGATAACAATGAGGTTTATATTTTTATGTACTTGATGTAACGAAATATTATAAAATTATCATGACATCATTATCATTATAAAACACAAATTGAAATCTTTTGAAGTAATAGATTTTTGTCTACTTTATATAATAATTGGCTTTAAAGTGTGGTCACACATATTTATTAGGTGAACGAACAAAAGCTGTGGGTTAGTAGGTAATAGGATTAAAACAGCTTTTTCTGAAAATGACGACATTTTACGAAAAAACTTTAAATATCTATAAATATTTACTGGTTACAGATTTATGTACATATGTATATATATTCTAAAAGGGAATTAAATTCTTTACAACTTCTTTCAAACAAATTTCTATGTGTGATTAATATTTTAGACGATATGAAGAAATGTTTGATGAAAAATTTGAGGTAAAATGATTTTTTTCGAAAATATCTACTTTTGTGGAGCGTGTAACTCACAAACAGCTGGGATTTAGAAAATTACATAAAGAATAAAAGTTGTGGATAATTGTATTAGCTTTTACTTATTCTCAAAAAATTTTCCTCTGCGACGCACCGTTTTTGAGATACAAGCGGAAACCTGAAAATTGGGACCTTCCCCCCCTCTCCCCCCCCCTAGCTCACCACCTAGACGTCAGGACTTTTAGTATGTTCACACCCTAAGCATAATAATAATAATAATAATAATAATAATAAATTTGGACAACTTATATAGCGCTGTTTTTGCGAAAAATCGCCTCAAGAGGGCTGTAAGCATCCTAAACAAGTCCTGAAAGAATCGCTTAGGTCCCTGCTCACGCACTCTACACCTCCTTCCTTGACTGGACTACATAGCCAGTTACGTTACACAGTGCAGGCTTTTGTATGTATCACACTGTAGGAGCAAGAGAGAGCTCCTTCCTATCATATAGATGGAACAGAAGTTTTACTTCAGTTGTGTGGTCTAAAGTACACTCGTTTTTTTGTGTTCTTTATTGTCAGGACAAGGTTTGTATAAAACTACTGGTGAGCTCTGGCTTTATGAAATTTGTATACAAAAATTGCAATAGGTGGCATGCAAGCTGTTTAATGTAACCGGACTGAATGTATGGAATGCGGGAGGGGAGAAGGGAACTCGGGAAGGGGAGGGAAACCTTAAAGAGGAGGGAGCGGAACTTGCGAGGGGGTACGCGGGACGGGGGAAGGGGGGAGCGAAGTGGAGAGAGGGAAGATGGAGGAAGCCGAGTGGTAACGCGTGAGGAAAAGGGGTGGGGGAAGGGGAACGGGACGAATGAGAAAGGACACGCAGGGAGAAACAATTTCTGTATTAAATGGCATAGCAACGCATGCCGAGAACCAGTCAGTTTGTATTTTATTTTGTGATATTAAAACTTCCTTGTTATTAGATCTAGGACCTGGACCTGGGATAGGGGTTTTGATTTATTGTTTGAAATGCGTCAGGCGCTTGCCAGACACATTTTCATGTACATAGGTGCACGTATAGTCAGTTTATGCCTTCTACATAGTAGCATATTTGGACATCGAATTACCGGTAAAAATTAACGGTAATATCTGCCATTTTTCTGTATTCATGGGTACCGCGCGGTTTCATCCGGCGACAAAATATCCCCGACACAATATACTTCGACAAAATATCCCTCGACATAATATCCCAAGGACAAAACAACCTATGGACAAACCTAATCTAACCAAACCTAACCTAACCTAACCTAACCTAACCTAACCTTATTTTATGTTTTACAATTTTTTAACAATAATTTATTGTCTTTACATGATGTCTGTATTATTTTTGTCCCGTTTTATTATTTTTGAACAATAATATATTGTCTTTACAGGTTGTCTGTGTTATTTTTTCACATTTTTTGTTAGTTTAGGTTAGGTTAAGTTTTAGTAGATATTTTGTTGAGGGATGTTTTGTCCATAGGATATTTTGTTGGGGATGTTTTGTTCGTAGAATAGTTTGTCGGGGATATTTTGTCGCGGGATGAAAAGTCACGGAACCGTATTCATGGACGGATCTAACGGTCAGCATATCAGCTAGGTGGCCCACCTAAGCTCAGTATTTTTTTTGGCCCATCAAACGATTTGGGTTGGGCACCCCTGTCCTATACAATGCTTTCGGTGTACCTCGGTCATGCCTGGGAAGAGTCGGGCGAAGAGTGATGATGGAGCACTTTAACATTTTTTAGAACATACCCGTTTTATAATAAAAAAGCCAATTATAATACGTCATTAGAGGTAGCCAAGTTAAACCCCATATAGCCTTAATATTACATAAGGAAAAGAGAATAGTAATCGTAGATTACGTTAATGATGAATGTAAGTAGGTAAGTCTAAAGTCGTGGTATTTGAAAAAGAAAGTACGAAAACAATGTGCAACATAGTTGTGAATGATGAATCCTCTTTTAGATTTTCACGGCCAAAAGTATTTTCGTTTATTTGTTTTTGGGGTGTTATGCACTGGGACACTGCAAGCTGTCCGAAACGTTGGCTAAAAAAGGAGGTAGCGCAACACGGCATAACACCCCTAAAACAAATAACGAAGATGAATACTTGGATCAGGTGAATGAGTTAGGAGGGTAAATGCAGGCAAATCTATTGATGGAGAACTGAACGCCATTGGCGCCATCAAAAAACAGTCCAAAGAAGCGAAGCTAGCCGTCCGTAATGGAATTCTGGTACCTGTATGACAGTGAGGCATGGAACTGGCAGAAGATGAAAGTAGACTGAATGCTGTAGAAATGAGATCCCTGAGGCGAAAGTGTGGTAAAACCATGAACGATTGTGTAAGAAACGTGGTGATCCACAAAAAATGCAAGGCTGATGTAAGCGTCATGAGTAAGATTAAGAAATAGACTCTCCGATGGTTTGGGCATGTAGAGAGAATGAACGAGGAAAGGAATGTAAGGAGAATATTTGACGCAAATGTGAATGGTAGAAGAAGTCGAGGACGCCTAAGATTAGGATACTTGAGTCGGGCCATGTCAAGAGTCAGAATAATAGAAGAGTTTGTATGAGACGATGTATGAATGTAAACGAGGTAATAAGTGCGTGCCAAGACCAAGTTGTTTGGAGGTCCGTCCTCTCTATATACCCCTGCGAGGAAATGGCATGATGGTTAGTTAGATTATATTCTTGGAATATAAAACAATATTATTTCATAGATTTCCTCCTTTGTCTCCCTTCCCCATCATAATGATCGAACCCCCTACTTAGGGTCGAACCCCCTTCTGTGAATGCTAGCTACGTCCTTGGGTAGAGCATACTCTGAGATACTAGATACCTGCCTGCTACTACATTATACATGCGATGGAATTAAAAAAAATCGAGTGCAGTTTACACGCGGTAGAAGCGAAACTTTACCAAAACAATCTCAACCAATGGGAGCCTTAAAAAGTGAGTTCATAATCAAATCGGCCAATGAGCGCACACCTAGCATAACCAATAGGAGCCATGAAAAGTGACACCATAATCAAAACGGCCAATGAGCGCAGTTGATGCTGCGCAGGTGCTGTAATGCGTCATTTCCGTTTCATCCGAATTTCAAATCACAACGTGGCTAAAGAAGTTTCACTTCAAAAAACAAACCTAAATTATGTAATATATCATTTATTTCATTGAAGAAGAAGATAACACTAATAATCTAAACGAACATATGAAAGCGAACAAGACACAGAAAAATGTAAAAGCTAGTGGTCGCAACTGGGACTCAAACCCAGAACCTATTGTGTAACCGGGACGGGCGCCTCTGCAAATTTGGCCATTGCCATCTTCTCTCAAACCGTCATATTTGTCAATCTCATATTTTCCCAGGTGCGACCATTATCTTTTTCATTTTCTGTGTCTTTTTTTCGTTCGTTTAGATTATTTATATTTGTATATTCTTTAATTTCTGTATTTATTTATTTCTTTTCTTTGTTTTACAATTTTTTAGAGAAAAATGTGTCCTTACTGGGGTAACCTGTTGTAAGGTCAATTTTTTTTGTGTTTTAAAATATAAAATATATATATATACAAATTAGTAAATACCTACGTTTTAATATTACAAGAGGAAAATTATAAAGTTGTATCCAAAAGAAAGCACAATACAAGCATTCATCTTTGTTAAGTTGCAAAATGATCTATATTCTTCCTTCCCACGTCAATAATCCATTTCTTAATGCTTCTTTTGAAGTCAGTCATTTTTTAATGGATTTTACTGTAAGAGGGAGTGTATAAATAATTTTATAGAGAAGTATTGCATATTTCTTTGTCCAAAAGTCGTTTTAGTTGTGGGTTGGTGGAATGTATGTTGTAATGTGGATAATCTGAATTAATTTTAACTTCTTCTTCAATGATATATTACATTGATCGGATTAACCTTCAAAAGTTATAAAATTGTTCTTATAAAAAATTGTAAAGTATGGGTGCATATTACATTATAATTTGATGTTACACGATCTTTAGATGATATTACAATGGAACAGTTGATATTCTGTAAATTTGACTTTATTTCGTTTTGAACGTATCGGATTTATAAGCTGGTTCACGACTTATTTTGGATTGATTTGTGTGATTGACTTTTCGACATATTAATCTATTTAACTGCTAAAAAGAAGACAATGTGCCATATTGTTTATTTCATGTTTATATATAAAAATTTATGTTTCTTTCTTTGCCATGAAACTTTGGTGTATTTATTTATTTATTATGAATTAACGCCGATTAACGGCTTTTACATAGGAATTACAATAATTTGAAAGAATATACATAGTTAAGAAAAATAAATTAATATGACAAAAAATTAAAAAGCACAGAAGAAGTGACAGTATAAAGTAAAATAGTAAGCTATTATAAATACAAACATAAATACTATTATAAAGAAAAAGAAAACCTCATACCTACATGATTGTGTACAAGATATTATTAACTAAAAAATTACTAAGTACGTAGTAATAAATTTAAAAATTCCAGAAATAAACATTGATGAAGAATATAAACATTCAAAGTACATTAGATGATTAGATTATAATCTAACTGAGAAGCGCTTACAAACAGCTTTAATTATATAATGTTATTATTATTGTAGTACGTATGCCTGCGAAGGTTTCAATGTATAATGGTGAGCTCTAACGTCATGAAATTATTTCCTATACCACTCATTCAATTGCGATGAAACTTTGGTGAGTTGTTATGCGTACTGCCGAAAATGTTTTTATTTTTTAAAATTTGATATAGTTTAGCACGGAGGGAAGGACGGAGGGAAGGGGGAGGGAAAGCGGAAAGGGGACGGGTACGGGGACGAATGGGAAAGGACATGCAGGGAGAAACCATTTGTTTATTTAAGCCGCGGCATATACCATTTCTACCGATTTATTACACATGTTTCCTAAAAACTTTAAAGGTCTTACATAAAAATATATATTATTCTTGAAGATAAAATCTATACATTCCCCGCACCGAAACGCAAATTAAATGAAATTCCCTCTTTAGAAAAAAATCGCAAAGTATGCTCCGAAAATTATTATAAATATTTTGTTTCAGTTATTTTACAATATTGTGTATGAAAAAATTCACTGTGTTTCTTTAAATGCTGTTTTGACAACCTCCGCGAGATTTTGGCTCTATTTTAAACGAGTCGTCTTTTGTTAAACATTTTCACAAATTTCGCTTAAATATTGTCGATTTTCACATTAGCTCTTACATTCGTATTTACATGTCTCTCAAGCGTCTTCTTTTTGAGCGGGTATACCGCGCCTTCAGTGGCATTGCAACACAAGCGTGACACTCGCTAGTTGATCAATTAAATAAATAAAAAAAAAAAACAATTTAATCATGTTTTAATGGTAATATGGTAAAACTTTGCCCAAAGGGGATCAATGAGTCATTTACATTACACCAACCTCCTCAAACTCACCAAGGAGCGAAGAATCTTGTCGAGTCACTCAGTCGACCAGGCTTATAAAGTCAACAGTGAATAGTTAACTTAATCCTCGTTCCTCGTATCCCACATAATATATTCAAGTTTAAACCATGGTTGCCTCTTTGTACTTAGGAAATCTTAACGAAGGTCCTGTTTATTACTAAATAACCATTTCACCGTCTTGACAATAACGCAATAATCAATAAGTTTTATAATTCTCTCTTATAATAACTTTTGAAGATTATTCCCATCAATGTAATTTATCAAAAGAAGATAATACTAACAAATCTAAACGAAAATATGAAAATATGGGAAATAATATGTGAAAAAAATTGAATTTGAAACACGAAATTGACAAAAACTTATTAGGGGATCAACTGTCCGAGGGTTCAATTGGCAGAGAGAATCAACTGTCGGGGGGTCAACTGTCCGGCGGATCAACCGTCGCGCGTCGGGGGGATTAACTGTTGGCGGGTCAACAGTCGTCGGACAAATTGTCGGGTCACCCTTACAGCTATGTGTTGTGTAGTGGATGTTACGTTATGGTCGACACATTTGCAGAAGAGGTTGGGAGAAGATTTACTTATGTATTTGGGAAGGAATATGGAAAGCTTCGTGAAAATTTATGAATTTGATTTTGATTGATTGTAGTATTTTAATTTAATTGTGAAAAGATATTTGATCAAATTTTTGTCACTAAGTTTTGTTTCTTATTTGAAATATTCTAGGCGTTTATTATAATGGGTAAGCAGAATGAAATAATGTCGTTATTACACAATAAATCATTAAAAAATCATAAACTTATCATTGAAACACTGGTAGATAGTTGTTAGGTATATCCAATTGACACCAATCTTCTCCTACACATGCATGAACAGAAATAAAATTGGAAGAGCAAATAATTTTTATATGTCAAACGTCAAACACAAACTCTTTGCCATTTTTTTCGCAAGTACTTGTAGTGATGACTGGCGACGTCTGTAGCGAAAAGGTGATATCTGTATTCAGTTGCCAAACAGTGTGGTTGTGAATATAATTTTCTAGGACAAAAATGTGTAGTTTTTTAAGTGAAACTTCTAGAGCCCCGCTATGTTTTGGATTTCGGATGAAATGCGACGCATCAACTGCGCTCATTGACTGCTTTGATTATGATGTCACTTTTAAAGGATCCTATTGGTTGAGATGTGAAACGGAAATTACGCTGGTATGCGCTCATTGGTCGCTTTGATTATGACCGCACTTTTCAAGTATTGGTTGAGATTGTTTTGGTAAAGTTTCGCTTCTACCGCGTGTAAACTGCACTCGACTTTTTTTAACCAAATTATGATCAGTATCCCGATTCACGACGGTGATATGTCGCATAGATCTGCCTGTATCCCTACTCTTAGGGAACGTACCCATACTACGTGACCAACTTTTTGCAATTTTTAACCCCCCCCCCCCCCGGTGACCAAAAACCTAAGGGAACGTACCCATACTACGTGACACTTTTAGGGGGGGGGGGGGTCTTCAAAATGTCACGCTCCATACAAATGAGCGGCGGGTTGCTTAGGATTTTAGTCACCGGGGGGGGGGGGGGGGGGGGTTAAAAATTCCAAAAAGTTGGTCACGTAGTTTGGGTACGTTCCCTAAAGCCCGCCGCCGCTCATTTGTACCAAGCGTGACATTTTGAAGACCCCCCCCCTAAACGTGTCACGTAGTATGGGTACTATTCCCTTATATATAAACATACTAGCGAGTTCCCGGCATGCGTCGTAATGCCATTTAAAAAAGATTTTTTTTCTCCCTGCGTATCCTTTCTCATTCATCCCGGTTCCTTTCCGCCTCTCCTTCCTCTCGCGCCTCCTCTTCTCCTTACGCGTTCCCACTCAGCCTTCCCTCTCCCCACTCCCCCCTCGTCCTGCCTTTCCCTCTCCCGCGTTCCTCTCCCCCCGCACGCGGTCCATATATTCAGTTTTCAAACAGCTCGCCGGCCACCTATTGCAATTTTTTTACACATTTTTTATAAAGCCGCCAGCTCACTATTATACATAGAAACCATCGCGGGCATGCGCACATTAAATCCCCAAAGTTTCATCGCAATCGGATGAATGATTTTTATGTAATATATTATATACATATATATAATTGATATTTATTTATGTGGTAAGTCTTCTCATATCAATGTGTTCCATTATTTGACTCCTCCAAGTTCTTTCTTCTTGTTCAAATATTTTCCCTCCTACTCATTACCAAGACGTTTCTAGCGCGTTTATTTGCCTTCGGATGAAAATTCGATTAAGATTAAATGCGGACTGAAAGTTTCGCAATTACCGCTGGTAAGAGGACGAAACTCGAGTAGTCTGGCTTTTATTTTCGTAACTGGAAAAGCTTTGTATTTTTTTCTTTTGCTGCCCGAGCACTAATTAATTTAGAAGAAAAACTCAGCGTTTAATTAATGGCAAACATCAATTTTCGCCACTTATATTCGAGGCTTGGTTTTTTTAATGAAAAATAGCAAAGCATTATTGAATACTTATAACAAGTTACAACCCCAAATTTTGAAAATGTTTTATATTCACAGTTATGCTTCACGATATAAACAGACAGAATATTGCGTAGGAAAAATAAATTTTGTAAGAATAAATAGGTAAGAAATGTTACATAAGTTTTAAGATTTTCACGGCCAAAAGCATTTTCGTTATTTGTTTTTGGGGTGTTATGCCGTGTTGCGCTACCTCCTTCTTTAGCCAACGTTTCGGACATCGTTGCAGTGTCCATCATCAGGGCAGATCCGGTAGATGTGTAATTTTTAGTCGTGAAGTGTGTGCTTATTTACTTCGAAGCGATACCGTGTCGCCAGCACCACTAACTTTCACCAGTGCAAAATACTCGTGACAAGCAGTGGCGTCATCGCCGCGGAACGGAATAGAAAGTTCATTAAAACGTGGTATTTATGCTAGCCAGGATCTGCCCTGATGATGGACACTGCAACGATGTCCGAAACGTTGGCTGAAGAAGGAGGTTGCGCAACACGGCATAACACCCCAAAAACAAATAACGAAAAAAGAAATGTTACGTTTAAAGAAAAAAAAATTAAAAAACATAAGAAGAATTACTGAACTGATTGAACCAGTATGAACCTGTTTGAACCAGTTTAAATCAGTTTGAACAATCAGAGTATATATGTATCATGATTTATTGAAATAATAATAATAATTGAATAATTTGGCTTTAGTGAAAAATCACCTAAAGGGCGCTGTACAAGTAATTATGAATTCTTTGGCTCTATATAATGTTATTATGAAAACATACTTACCTGGCAGGTCACTCATAAATACACTTTAATTAGAAAGTTTATGCTGAGAGAAGATACGTCTTTGCACGCGGAGGACATTGTATTTAAAAACTGGACATTGCACGATTTAACATTTAGTACCCCTATCACTATTAATGTTACATTAATGAGAAGATTAGTGACAAAAGTAGAATTGGTTTTTATTTTTAAAGATTGGAGAATTTAGGACTCTTTAGGACTAGAGAATTTTTATGAAATGACCTTTACAAAAGCTTATTACGTTTTTACACAATTAGTTATTTACAATGACGCCGGCAGTGAAGGTGAAGGTGAGGGGTTTTTGACTTTATGGATACGACTGTCCGTTAACTTTTTACCCGCGTTGATCTACTCCGTTCTTTCAATACCCATACGCGGTATGTATATGTCATATTTCAAGTACCACGAGGCACGAGGACACATTCACTTGATTATAGATGTTTTTTACGAAAAAAATTTTTACTTTCGAAATATGCCTGAATATGTCAGCATCGTGATAGTTACACGAATATCCTAGCGAGCGGGAAAAAATACTGTGACATAGTAGCGCTGTTATATCGGCAGTCGAAGTTAGCGTAACAAGGGCTGATACGGGCGCGTGTGAGGCATGGCTTTTGCCGTATCAACTGTTGTTACAATCGCGTGGAAAAGGTTAAATACAGTATTAGAAAAAATAATTTTCGAAGGGATAAGTGGTAATGTCATTTTTATACCCATACTAGCTGGTTCCCGGCATGCATTGTTATGCCTTTAATAAAGAAATTGTTCCCCCCTGCGTCTTATACAAACCTTGTCCTGACAATAACGAACACAACTAAAAAAGAATTATCCTATTTGGTGCAGTCGTTCGGAAGTTATGCGCGTACATACATTTCGGCGATTCGTTTTTATTTATATAGAAGATAGATAGATAGATATATAGATAGATAGATAGATAGATTCATTGCCATATTAATAACCAACGTTGTATAGACTGGGTATCGGGAAATGGGCATCATATCAAGACATTATGTGCCTAATAGTTAATGCACTTGCTAAGTGAAAATTATAAAACACGCAGTTTAATCAATGGTAACATCAGGACAATCAGCGAGGACAATTAGTGAGGTGACAATTTAGAAGTTTTATAAAGCCCATACGGAAAAAAAACCCTCAGGGCCTATGTCATCTTTGGAGATTCTGCGTGGAAGGTTCTTTTAAGGGAAAAAAAGAGAGGAAGTTCTGGGAAGGAAAAGGTATGCGGGGTGGGTATGAATCTGGGTCAAAGTGTTCAGGAGTGATGGATGCATGAATCCATCCCTTCAACTGCGGTGCTAGGCGATGGGCAACCAGTTACCTGATCTGCTACGGATAGGGTTGCCATCTTCTAAAATAAAAAAGCCTGACTCTGCGCTCTGAAAGGCCGGACATTTTGCCCTAAAAGCCGGACGTACGTACATGATTTTGGACATAACTTTTATACTTAATAATAAAAAATCTGTTACAAGTTACAGTTGTTTATTAATCACGAATTAACCAATTTAATAAAAACAATCATTAATCCGTCTTATCCTTGTCATCAGTTGACATTTGTATAGAATATAATGTCAATAACAAAATAAAAAATATTGAGTCTTCTGTCTGTAGACATACTAAACTCATAAAACAAACAAACAAAACATAACTTTTTTTCTGGTTAAACAGTTGACTAAAATTTTTCGTTAAATAGATAATGAAACATTTTATCTTTGTGGACAAAAAACGAAAAACATAAATTAAAATGAAATCTCGACTTCTCCAAATTATTCAAAAATTACAAAAATCACCATTTTGTACATTTGGCGTTTTCACCTACTTTATCCAAAACGTCGTTTTCTTTGGAAATAATTTAATAATATCCTTGACATGTCATTTTTAACTTATACAATGTGTACACCATCTTAGCAATTGTTTGCAATTTATTGCGTTCCTTGGTCCACTGGGTGTTTATTAAAGAGAAAACTCTTTGAAAGTAATATTCCGCCAATTTCAGAAGTTCGGAAGACAAAACCCGCGCAAACCAAAAAAGCCTAACAAAAGCCGGACAGGCCGGACATATAAATATTTAGCCGGACACGACCTAAAAAAGCCAAACATGTCCGGCTAAAGCCGGACAGATGGCAACCCTAGCTACGGAGCAAGTGGGCAAACGCATCCGCCGCCAAGACCAAGACAAACCTCACTCCATAAGCTAAGTCACCAAATGTAGCGAAGCGGGGTGACTTATGGCAGGGTTGTTGGTTATTCAATAGATGTTTACCGAGGCGGCGCCGGCGTTACTCATATCCGCCTCCCAAACTGATAATACTCTAAAGGCCCATGAGGGTGTGTAAATTAATCTTACAATTTGGGAGGCGGGAATGGATACCGCCGCCCCGGGAACCTTTATTGGATAACCAACACCTCTGCCATAGGTCACCCCAAGTGGTTCGCTACGTTTGGTGATTTAGCAGGGGTGCCCGGGTTCATGGGGTGAGGTTTGTATAGGTCTTGGAGGCGGATGACCAGGACACACTGAACCCCAGATTCCTACCCACCCCTTAAACCCTTTTCCTTCCCAGAACTCTCCCCTCCTTCCTTTCCTTTAAAAAAACCCTCCACACAGCATCCCCAAAGATGACATAGGCCCTGAGGGAAATTATATTCCTCAGGGCCTCCTGTGTGGAGGTCATATAAAAAAAAAAAATATATATATATATATATATATATATATATAAATCAAAGTTGGGTTAGTTACATCATTTATAACTCGAGAACGGCTAAACCGATTGTTATGACCTTTGATTTGTTGGATTTGTCTCCGCCTCGAATAGCAGAATACTACTAAAACATCGGAAAAATTCACGAAAAAAAATTACGAGGAAAATTCTCTTCCTCATATATTTTGTATGGAACCAATTCTCATATTTTGAAAGAGCTGCAGGAATATTGTGATAAGTATAATATTGAGTAGTGTGTGAATTCCAAAAATTAAAAAACTCAAATGTCAATGCGCTTTTGTTCTTAAACACATAATTCTTACACACTAAATGTCAACAGTCGAAAGTGGGACAAAGGGTGAACGACGTGAACGTATGTCTGCAGTTCTGCACCCCTCCAAAGGAAAAATACAATAATTAAAATAAATCTGCCTCACACGTATAAAGAAAATGAAACGCAATTCCCGTAAGTAAGTGGAAAAGTAAGAAAATCACAAAAATTATATATCCGTACACAACGCCATCTCTGAAACTGATAAAAACAAAATACGGACAGTTGCGCATCGATAATTGTTTCGATGTGTAATTATTAACTTGATAAAAAACTGAATTTAATTCAGCTAATAAGTTATTGATTCTGAGGCGGTACGAAGTTCGCCGGGTCAGCTAGTAAATAAATACAATAGATGTGTAATTTAGGCTAAGGCCGTCCAATTCGGTTTGGACGACGTTTTAGAAGTCTTAGGACAGGATAAGGCGAAGTGTCGCACTGTTGTCAGAATGACTCCTTGCTTGTTGTGCCCACAGAGATGTGAATGAATCACTGTGTCCACTGTGGCCAGGTATGATTGTCCGTCATGCTATCCGCTGTTATCTCGCAATTGGCATGCAGGGGCTCGATTCTCAAATCGAGGCCGCTCGCAATAGCCATCGAAAGCACATAAACCGAAAATCGAAATAAATCGAAAAACCATCCAAAAAGCTCCAAATTGCTCCGAAGAGGGGTATTCAAATACGGCTGCTCGTACTCGTATAATTGTAATACATAGTTTGTTTCGAGATGTGTGTTCACAACCATCTAGTCTAGTGCAGAATGTGCCCGAGATACAACTTAAAATATAACTTATTTTGTAAACAATCGCACTGAACACCTATTGTTATTTAGTTTTCATTTAAACTTTTTATTAGCTCGTCAACGAATTTACAAAGAAAGCACATTTAACATAACAATGATAATTTCTTTACATCGAAAACCTTGCTTTCAAAAATAATATCAAATCGATCTGTTTTATTTTATAGGATCTAGGTTAGGTCTCCCTCAACCCGACAATGGTCCGCAGGGCCGCGGTAATCATTCCCGCCTCCCAAATTTTAAGTAATACGACTTGGAAACGTTTGAAATGCTAAAAACCCGTGCATAATACTTTTTATTTAAAAAAGTTTTTATTATAAATACTGGTATTGGGTACGTTAATTAATAAAAATTTCTACAAATAGAGTTCTACAAATGAAAATAAAAAACAAACATCAGAAACATGGACGATATTCATTCTTCAAATTGTCAGTATAATCAGTTCTTCAACCTTTCGACATTCAAGAATATCTATAAATGTAACATTCGACAAAGTTCTTCCAGACGACGGGTAATTTTTCGTTCGCAGATTGCACCTAACGAATAACTCATGATCGGTATTGAAGAATCGAGTCCCAGGTTACACCGGGGTAATACCAAGTTGTTGTCGTATCGTACACTATTCTCTATCCGCTGATTCGACAACCGGTCTACTGCGAGCGATTCAGGTACCCCCTTAATTAATTGGTTGTCTTATCAAAACTATGTTTATTAGAATCTTTGCCGGATTCTTTGGAAGGAAACTCGTTAACGCTAACTCGAACGAAATGTATCGAATAATACCTCATCACTCATCACTCTAACGGGAATGTTTGCTGTTTCTCGCGTTCACACCGATGAGCTTGCGAATTACACTTTGATTTTTACAAATACAATCTGAAAAGTAATAAATAAATACAAGTGCGCAGTTCACACTTGTATTCACACCCCGAAGCCTGATATGGGCGGCATTGAGAGCCCACAATGTACCAGAAGGATATGTGCTCTCCATACAAGATATGTATACAAACGTTGAAACTCAAGTAAGATGCACATCAGGGACATCACCAAAATTTTCAATTAAAGTGGGGGTACACCAAGGATCTGTCCTCAGCCCACTGCTATTCATAATGGTCATGAATTATCTAACAAGTCAAGAAATGAACAGTATTCTCAAGACTATGCTTTTTGCAGATGATGTAGTACTGATAGCAGATAATCATTGTGACTTACAGAATAGCCTGGAAAGATGGAGAAAGATCCTGGAGGATAATGGCCTAAAAATTAGCAGGAAAAGACTGAATATTTGTATTTACCATTTGAAGACACAAACGCTGTAACTCCTTCGATGCAACTGGATGGAGTAACATTAGCCAACTGTGATTCATTTAAGTATCTGGGCTCACTAATCCACAGAGACGGAGGATGTGCAGCGGATGTCATCCATAGAATAGGTGTGGGATGGATTAAATTTAGATCCGTAACAGGAATATTGTGTGACTCCAAAATACCCATAAAACTGAAAGGAAAAATATACCAGACCACTGTAAGACCCGCAATAATGTATGGCTCCGAATGCTGGACTATGTACAACTCCTACACTAGGCAACTTGAAACAGCAGAAATGCGAATGCTTAGATGGTCGGCAGGAGTATCATTAAAAGATAAGATCAAAAGTTCACGCATTCGTGGTAGCCTGGGTGTCACAGACATAAATAGCAAGCTGGAAGAACGACAGTTGAGATGGTATGGACATATATAAGACGGAGACCATCAGACCACACTGTGAGGCAGGCAATGTCTATGGAGCTTCATCGACAGTCATCCAAAGGAAGACCGAAGAACTCCTGGACGACTCAATGTTCCAAAATTCTTCGAAGAAACGGCCTGGATGAAGGCGATACCCAGAACAGAAGATATTACAACCTGAGAACGAGAAGAGCCGACCCCAACAGCCTACCTAGGCAATGAGTTGGGACAGCGCAAAGGAAGAAGAAGTGCGCAGTTCACACGCGGTAGAAGTAAAAACTTCAGAAAACTAAAGTAGACAAGAGTGGGGAGGGTCGAAGAAACGCACAGAGAGGATACCGATTATTCTATCTCATTCTCTCACAGGCTAAATCCCATAGATGTGTGTGTTTGTCTCTTATTAGTGTAGCTTTTTCATTTAATCGAGTTTCGAAATACAATGGTGCTAAAGAAGTTTTCACTTTTACAAAAATCAGTATGAGCAATTCACACGCGGTAGAAGTGAAACTAGAGAGTCGCTTTCTTTTTTTTGCCTGTTTATTTTAAAGTGGTTTGAAGATTGGATATTGATATCTGTCTTTTGATATCGTTTTTTGGTGTCTGTCTCTCTGGCCGCGGAGACTTTTCAAGCGCCTTACCCTCTACGCTATGGAACGGACGACCCGTTAAATAATAAATTTTAGTAACGCAGTTCCGTTTCATCCGAATTTCAAATCACTAACGGGGATAAGGACGTTTCACTTCAATAAACAGTTGACGGAACATATTATTGCAATATTCAATTATATTCTTATCGCCCGTTAAGCCGTAACTCTCGCAAAAGGTTTATTATGCGCAGTATCTTAACTTCCATAGAATCGTACGTGGTTATATGCAAGGTCATTTGGTTAACAAAGTAATTAAATATAGTTTCTCAGCGTAAATTGACTATTTTGTACGAGTACTAAAATAACTAGATAAAGAAACATTTTTAGCAAGTAATTCATGTTTATCGCGACAAAAGTAAAGTCGTAATAAATATTACAAAGTAAAATAAAGTGAATACAATAATAATGGCAAAATTGTTAAAATTGTTTCGCGAACTAGATAGCGCGGGGCCAAGTATAACACGGTGTTGTTGGATTAGGTAAGGGGAGGGTTAAGATGGGGTTAATGCAGGGTTGAGGTATGTTGGTTTAAGCTCCCAAGGTGTATAACGTCAGTCATAATACTCGTAATGTTTTTCTACTTGCACTTGAAGGTTTTCCCCGCGCGACAGCCATTTCTCCAGCCGTGGTATTGTTTTACAGTGTATTGTGAAAAATGCAAAGGGGCAGTGTTATGCAATTCTTCCCAACAACAAACAACAACAAGTGAGTATGTACTTAGGTCAAATATATATTATGTAAGGGCACTAAAGTAAACTAGCTGAGAGAGCTGTAAAAATGTCTGGAGATTCTGGAGATGGTAAAACTTTCTGGAGATGGCCAGGGGTTGCGCAATAATTTGGCCCATATCTCTGGTTTTTATTGTCTATATGAAAATACAGACTTGAAACGTTGATCGTTGCAATCATTTAATTCGCATTCGTTTAATTTGTCGCATTCTTTGAAAAGACGAGCGGCGGGCGACACAACAGTAACTACAGTAGCTTTGTAACAAACTTCTCGTACAAACATGGTTTTATATGAGGCGCTGCGCCAGAGTTGTACTCGAAGTCGAGTTTTTAAATTTCAACCGTACAGACGCTAGCCTATTAATACTAGCAGATCAGATTCTGACTCGAAACTTACGGCCACAGAAACTGCCTCGTTCTTTTTTACATTTCCCAAACCTTACCTAATTTACCTACACGTCACAAACATGCAAAAGAGGGGTGTTGTTAGGAGACTGCGAGGTGAGCTCTGACTTCATGAATTTTCACGGATTTTTCTAAATTTTTTTAGTGAACATGATGTGATCAGCTCAAAATTAATAAAATAATTTCGATTGTGTGCTATTGAGCTTTGAAATATCAATTTATCTATCTTAGACAGCATTAGGAGCCATAATTGGTACAATAATTGAGTATTGACAATGGTAATATAATTGGGTATTAACATTATCCAATTATGGTATCTATTATATATTTTTAATATTATGTTTATAATATACAAAGGGTGATCAAAAACCTGGTGAAATAAAAGTAGTAAAAATTTAGGGTGAGAAATTTTGTGAGACAACCCTATACAGGGCACTAAAGTAATTTATATAGCTGCTATTTGGTATCCCTCTTCGATAAAATTTTGAAGCCTTTCGGAATACGCTATTGTTACGCTGTAAAAAAAAGCTGTTGCTAGTTACCCTAGCAACTGCTAGGGTACTACTAGTTACTAAAAGCTACCCTAAAAAATGTTTATCTTCCATTTTGCGGTGAAATCAACTTAACTTTTTGCTGAGTCTGTTGGGGGAAAGTTCTACAACAATATTTGAAGATAACGTTTTTAACTTTAATTATTAAGTGATAAGTGATTATAATAGGGCACGTAGGTTCTTAATAAGGATTACCCGCCATTTAACTTCGAGTCGCGCAATTTATTAACCCTGCGTGCCCAAATATTAACGAAATCCCATCAATATATATAAATGTATATACAATTTTAAAGTTACTTGCTACTCTCTACTCACTACCCGCTCACAGAGGCGTGCAGCTGTAAACACGTCTGGAGATGGTAAATAGGCACATAAACACTGCTTACCCTATTAAATATAAACATTTAGAAAATTATAGCAAAATATCATTTCCCTTAAAAAAATTCGCGCGCTGCATCAGCAACGAACCGCAGCGCCGCGCTCACTTTGCCGACCGTCCTACATACGCGTCAAAGGGATTGACTTGAGAAATTCGAAACGCCAATTCATGTATATGTAATATCTTGGTCGAGTGGCACCCCCCTTCGGCACATCGTCTTTTTCTACTACTTCAGCAGAGGGACGACTTGTTTGGGTTAAAAAGGCCCCGCTTTTCGGTACCAATCACTAGTGTCCGACCGAAACAGGACTTTCCACCGAAACCGAAACCGAATCTTCGGTGTACCTATGTCTCAGTTTCGGCCGAAACTGAAACCGAAACCATGTTTTGTTATTTTTTTATAAATTTTGTTTGTTTTATACAAGTATTTATAGAAAATATAATTTATTCACATCTTCAATTATTTTTTTTATTAATTTAATTTAACTCATGTTAACTGTCTGAATAAGTGTAAAAATAAGCCAAATAACAGTAAACAATCGATTTTTGACATGTCTAAAAAAGTTTCTGTTTCGGTTTCGGCAGATTTTCTGAGGCAGTGTTGTATAAATATGCAGTCTTGAAATTTGCAGAAATGAGAGGTTATGTGGATGTGTTAGTTGGTTAATCCCAACTAACTTCGGCTAAAGCAACTTAGTCATTCTTCGCGGAAACTTAGCTCGCCTGTGGCAAGTTTCGCTTACCAATTAAGGCGCCGTATACCCGCTCGAAAAGAAGAAGATTGAGAGTTATGTAATTACGAATGTTGGAGAGAGCGCGCTAATATTTAAAACGATAAAATTTGAAGCGAAATGTGCGAAAATGTTTAATAAAAAACGACTCGTTTAAAATAGAGCAAAAACCTCATAGAGGTTGTCTAAAACAGCATTTAAAGAAACACTGAATTTTTTCATACATATAACTTGTAAAATAACTGAAACAAACGTGTTTATAATAATTTTCGGAGCATACTTAGCGATTTTTTTCTATCGAGGGAATTTCATATAATTTGCGTTTCGGCGTGAGAATGTGTATACATTAATTAATTAATTATTAATTATTTTCAAAAATAACATATATTTTTTTAAGAGCTTAAAAACTTCAAATGTTTAAGGGAGATATGTAAGAGATTGGTAGAAATTCGGGTAGCGGCGGCTTTATTCGTGGTTTTGCTAATGCGTACAGTACCTACCTTAATTAAAAATTCTGTGCCAGCAACTGCATTCGATCCTCTCCTTGTTACCTGCCACCCCTCATTGTCTGGGAGGAGCTGTCGATCTACTTACTCCAAATAAGGCAGACTTCTAGATAGTTTGGTAGTAGATTATTTAATACTTTGTGAACTTGTCCCTTGTATAGTATTCGCCAAACATTAAGATCGTCCTAAACATGGTACGATCAATTCTCGCGTTGCTGACTTTACAATGAGCGACAGAGAAAGTTTCGTAAAAACAAAGGTGCGACAAAGAAAGGCTAAGATCGATTTTGTTATCGTGTACACCTAAATGAATACGATGTTTTAATATGCATTACTTTATTTATTAGTAAAGTAGGAACCAATTATTTTTTTATATATTAGATTTGATAAATTACAAAACCCAATCAAATTTTATTATATTATTTATTTTATTATGTTATTTACATTTAATGAAACTATTGTTCAATTTTTCATAGGAAAAACTATCTTTTTATAACTTTTGAAAGTTATTCCCATCAATGTAATATATCATTGAAGAAGAAGATAACAATAATAATCTAAACGAAAATATGAAAGAGAACAAGACACAGAAATGGGTGTGTTCTGTGTATTGTTCTCTTACATATTTTTGTTTAGGTAGATGATCATTGTTATCTTCTCCTTCAATAGTAAATTATTGTTCAATTTATAAAAACAGTTTATTTATTAAGAATTTCTGTTGTGTAATTAGTGTTTTGCGTGACAACTGTTTCGCCTTCTGAAGGCGAAACAGCTGTCAATGTAATAACGTCAATGTAATAAGCTGGTGATGCAAATCAAAAATCAAACAGTTAGGTAATGCCTTCGTCACACGTAACAATAATTCCATGAAATAAAAATATTGTTGAATACATTGTGGCGACACATCATTATCAACTTCGCCATCAAAAGAAGATACGAGAAACATCTTATATTCGCGCGGCGCCGGCACTTGCCTAGGTACCTACCTATGCCGGCCGCGATGTACTTTGCTCGCCTGCCGCGGCCGTCTCGATGAATGATAATATCGCCACCGCCTAGAAAGGTCTAGAGTTTATAAGCCACCTGAATATTCAGCACCGGGTATGTTCCAGTACCTTCCAGTGTACACATTGCCGGCGAATGGAAC
Organism: Limnephilus marmoratus; assembly: GCA_917880885.1. Taxonomy (NCBI): domain Eukaryota; kingdom Metazoa; phylum Arthropoda; class Insecta; order Trichoptera; family Limnephilidae; genus Limnephilus; species Limnephilus marmoratus. The sequence continues at coordinate 18,604,351 of OU862920.1, read as the reverse complement.
ATTACTCCACCGGTCGCGCTGGTATATATAAAGCGACTAAACTCGGCACTCGCTCAGTCAGTTCAGTCCCAGACCATTAGTCGGTCAACAAATCAACATGTAACAGATCTCCGCACAAGTGCTCCTGCATGGCAACTCTACGCATCCAGGGCAGCTTCCCGAGGTTCATCACCACGTCTCAGCCATAAGGCCCATCGTGCCTTCAGCTTCGCAGAACAGCTACATCCCGCGACTTACAAGATTTGACGCCACCTTCAGCCCAGGGATTAGCTCACCGTTTCGTGGCACCCCGAAGCGCACCGTGCTTTGCTGCCATGGAAACACGCTTCGCCTCGCCAGGACTACCTGCTGGTGGCTCAGCTCACCGAGCCACTCACCGTTCATCTCCGCGACTCAAAGCGTCGAGCAACGGCCTGGAAGATAGGTCATCTCCACCGACACGGTGTCGAGCAACTCGCTGACCTTCACCACACCATCTCCATCACCTCCGTGCGCCTGCAGCATTTCATCTACGGCACTCCGCATTACATTTTGTTACCACTTCACCGACCCTCGCTACGTAGCTCAATAAACGACTGACTCATACATCGACTGACGCCTTTCATTTCTGTCTCCCGTCCCTCAACATAAAAGTGTTTCTTTTTGATTAAATGGGGTTATACAAATTAACATTGATTTCAATAAAGGAAGTCTACAAACTGCACATACCTTTATCATAACAAAAGATTGGATTTGTTTTTCCAAGCTATGACGCATTTTATGCGTGTGCAACACAGAGTAAATACCGTTTGTTTTCAATATCAATTTTCTGATTGGTACCTACGATTAATAGGCCACTTGCATGGATTTCATAACGACTTGGAAAAAATCATGTGGATAGATCTTTTTACTAAGATTAAGAAAATGTTAGTAAAATTGTTTAGAAATGTACAGTTTATTTTTTATTTTTAAATAAATAAATCCATTATTTGGGCTCGTGACGTCACTACATGAAAATGTCCCGTCTCCGAAAATGTTCCTATTAATTTTGTAAAATTCCACACTGATTTATTTTTTTATACGGCATCACTTTGATTTCAGGCGAATTTTTGAATTCGTTCACTAGATTTATTATTTGTTCTCTGCGAACTTATCATTTGGTTTCACTTTTTGACAGATGTTCTGAAGAGAACCCCGTACATCATTATAAGTGAAGATGATGTCGGTACGTGTTTTAGAGGTATAATGATTATAGTGCTGATTTTAACAAAATTAAATTTTATAATATACTTATTATTATTATAATTTACAAGTACAAGTATATTATATTGAATTTAGTAATATAGACGCTGTACATTATAATGATTTATGATCAATAAGATGGATCAAGGAAAAAAATATTTATGAGATGTAATATTTTTGGTATGCCTCGTTATTCTCCTGTGCCATTCGTGTGGAAAACGTTCTTTTTTTTTTAAAAATGATTTTCGGCTATGTAATTATCGTTTTTTCACACCTATAAAATAATGTCCCGTCTTTCCGGTTTATAAAAAAATGGTCTGATTTTTCGGATTGAAATTTTCAAAAAATCCCCAGGGTTTCAAAAATACGATTAAAAAAAATTCAAAATACAGAATGTCTTAGAATATTTGCCTAAACCGGAATTTAAAAAAAAAAAATGTGATGCAAGTGGCCTATTGTTACTGTTGAAATTACTGCTTTTGTACATGAATACCCACATAATTATATGTTAACAATTCATACCAAACGATCCACTGATAAGACACGAAACCCTTACTACTTGCAAGTTCCTGCATTTTACAATATGTGGGCGGCGATACAAGCGCAATCAAGAATTTCAGGTGTTGCCACCCAGCATTGTGATTGATTGGGAATTCAGAATAGTAACGTTGCTAATTGACAAAAGAAAATCTGGATGAACTACCATTTAAAGAAAATTTAAAAAAAAGCAAGTGCGCAAGCAAAACCTTTAGTAGAAAAGAGTGGGGAGGTTACGAAGAACCGCACAAATAAGATACCGATTGTACTATCTCTTTGTCTCTCAGGCTAAATCCTATAGATCCAAGTGTTTGTCTCTTTTTAGTGGTGCTATTTTTCGTTTCATCGAGTTTCAAATCACGACGGTGCAAAAGAAGTTTTAACATTAAAAAGTTTATTAAGGCATTATCAGACTGTCTATAAAGTCTAACTATCTGAAGGCGAAACAGCTTTCACGTGGAGCATAGGTCAGCGTTTGGAACTTTTAAACTATAATTATTCATAAATTATTTCTACCATGTAACTATTATTACGTGTGACAGCTGTTTCGCCTTCAGATAGTTAGACTTTAGACTTTAAACAGTGTGATTAAGCATTCAGAAGGTGGAACAGCTATCACGCTTAATAATAATTACATAGCCGAACTGGTCGTTTAAATTTAACGGTAATAGTAGGAATTGCAAATTTACTGGAATTTTCTGAATTTACCGATATTATTGAATTTGTTATGAACTTGTCCATAATCAGATATTGCTCTTTGACACCGAATTACCGATACAAATTAATCCACCATTTACCTGTATTCATGGATAAACCCAATGGTCATTATTTAAGCTGACTACCCCCCCCCCTTATAAAGGTTATACGTGTGATTTTCTATCTACGTTTTTTATTTACGTTTTGAGTTGGGCACCCGGTGTAAACCTTAATCACAAAAAAATCAGATTGGTTTATTTTATTAACCGAACTTCGAACAACGACTAATTTATTACAATACGAATGTAGCTATGGGGGCTGTAAAATATTGCATATACAATAATGTACACACATGGATGGGAGTGAGGAATTCCTTTGGATCCTTGAAGGTTCTTGATTGTAATATTCAGATTGAATTATCCTTTGTCTTGAAACACGATCCACGTGATTCCCATACCAGCGTATGTGTAATCTCATGTTGGTAACAATACATTATTATAAATACGAGTATGTGGGTACATTATGAATTATGAGGAGCCTGTAGTTATCGGAATATCAGACTGTAATGAATCCGGATCGCAGGATTCATTACAGGCTGAAAGTATCACGTGACCTGAAAATCATCAATCATTTGGTTTTGATGACGTCATAACGAGGCATCGTTAGTGTAAAAAATATGAAGGAGAAATAACAGGTGAACCAATGAAACGTCACGATTTCAAAAAATCGAAATCATTCAATAAATCATCTTTGCAAAATTGATTGACTAAAATTGATTGTATTGAATAATAATCTACACGAATGGAAATTTCGAGAAAGTTCATTTTTGAAGTAAAAACTTCTTTAGCACCGTTGTGATTTGAATCTCGAAGAAACGAAAAAGCGACACTAAAAAGAGACAAACACATACATCGTAGGATGATGTGTTTGTCTTTCCAAAGAGCCATAACATTACGCCACTTTTCTTTTCTTTTAAGGCCTGGATGGTGCTTGCTGGGTAACTTTGAAACCGTTAGGTAGGAAACAATTTTAGGTACCCAAGATGGTGCGGCAGGTAACACAGCAAGAGTGCCAATGGGTTTACTAAGACAGTCGTTTCCCGGTCGTCGTATGAGCAAGAACGCCAATATTCCCTGGCCACCTCGTACTCCCGACTTTCCGTATGTTACTTTTTTTTCTTTGGGAGTACTTAAAAACTATAAGTTAAACGGCTTTTTGAGCTTAGACACAAACCACGAATTTTGACATCCCGCAGGAAACTATACTGGGACCTAAAAAATATAAACGATTGTGAACTTACACAAAATTTCATAAGAAAACATAATGTACGCGAATTAATATTGTAATTAATATTCGTGTATATTATGTTTTCTTCGATAAACTTTATTAAAGTATGATTTATTAAATGTTTTCTGATTTTTTTTAATCGTCACGTTTCTTTGACTTATCCGTTATAATGGCTTCCGCGATGTATATCAAAACCCTGACTTCCACTATAACGCCCGCCACTTAATCCAAAAGTTCTTTTCTTTCAGTAAGATCAGTGGGCCTCTAAGCTTTTACTCCGATGTAGGTACCTAAATATTGAAGTCGATAATGCATTTTTGATACTACACTGATGTATAGTTGTGAACATCGATGTGTCGTGAATATGAAGGTCTATGGTTGTGAGGCCTGGAACTGACAGAGCAAACATCAAAGTGGAATGTATGCACAAGGAATGTGATTCCTGAGGCCTTGTTTTAATATAAAGTATTACCTATCACGGAGACCTGAAAAGAAAACAAGGCAAAGAATAAGAAAATTAAACAAAACCAAACAATGCACCTGAAAATGATTTGGATTTTGGAAGGAAATTTTTATATTACGATAATTTTTGAAGCATGGCGTGGATAAGATATCGGAATCGCCCCGTGAAGACATAGCACGATCGCGTGAATCAAAACCACGAATGAAACGGCGAAACCATGCTTAATTCCTCTCCCATAATTCGCGGCTCAACTCGCGCTTATGTTCGAAAATGTATACGCAGCATAAGAAGCACCCGCGTATTAATACCATGTGTAATTTAAAATATTATATTTTTGAATTTAAGTGCCGGCAACCCGGGTGTTTATTTTATTTTCATTTATGTACATAGTTTTCTTTTACCCACCACACTAGACCGAGTCTGTTCCGAGGCGTGTAAATAACATATCGTATTTATTAAAAACATATATATATACATCAATAAAGATATGGATGCAAATAAAAAGATAAAAATATATGCATATATGTACACATACATGCACATACGTATTGTTGTTATGTTAAGTATTTACATGTTGTTTTTACTAAAATTTCCATAAAAAGTTTGCATACGTAATATAAGATTACACATGGAGATAAGAAAATGTAAATACAGTAGGTACATGATTATATAATTAATGTTGCTAGCAAGCAGTATCTTGCATATTTTATCACATTTGAATATTATATAATTTAGTTATTATGTAATATAATATAATTTAGTGACATGAAAAGAGAATTTAGTGACATATAAAGAGTCTTTAACATATCCTTTACCCATAAAGGTCAAAATGTAATGTAGTACATAAAGAGAATATTTAAAATAAATAAATTTTCAGCGAGACAGGTTCGCAGCGTCTTGCCTAATATCCGCCAAGCCGAGCAGACCGAGAGTAAGTAGCAAATAGAAAGTAGCAAGCAATATCCCAAGTCCCTCCGCTGCAGTTAGCTGTGCTTTTAGTAGAGGCCTCCATGCATCGTGCTTTATGCGGCAGACTTTTTCTTTGTACGGGAAAATAGGTGTTGTGAATTTCGAACCGAAACTTCTTCGAGAAAACTCATTTTTCAACGCTGTTATTGTTTTGCCTTGAATTCTTCACATTTATTTATTTTTATTCGGATAAATTTCTCAAAATCGCTCAAATAGATAAAGCCATCAATAATAAATAATTTAATTACTTCTGATTTCATTTCATCCTTTTCCACTTCTACATAATATGTATATTAAAAATATTATATTTAATCTGATTAAAAGCGGAGTTTTTCCTAAACTGTGGAAGCTGTCTTAGGCTACGTCCGCACAGGCAGGCGGCTTGCTTAGCGCCTAGAGCCTAAATAGGTAGTAGATAGCCGATGGATAGCCGCTTAGCGTGTATCCAGGTAAACCAACGTGTTGGTTTTTTGCCACTAGGCTCTAGGCGCTAAGCCAGCCACCTGCCTGTGCGTTCGTAGCCTAACGTCGCGCGTCGCCTCTCTACACATCGATGGTGACAAGAATCAAGCATATAAATAATTAAAAAATGAAATATTTCAACTTTGTATAAACCACTTATTTGATGTGCAAATCCGACCGGTTTCGGAACAAACGTTCCTTCGTCAGGGAGAGCTTATACTTACTTATATAAATAATTATCCATAAATATGTATGTGCCAAAGATGAACGTTTCTTACAAGTTTAATGGTATTTACGGATTACGAATTATTGGCGAAAGCACTCAATAAAATGAGCAAGTTGATACATCATACCAAGACTTTGCGAAGGCTTTCGATAAAGATGATCACTTAGTTCTCCTAAGTATGGTCGAAGAAATTGTTTTTCTGAAAACTTATTGAAAGTTTTTCGTTACTATTTGAATGAAAAGGGACCTAGAAGGATTCATATCCTATGGCGAGTTTAACTCTAACACGTATCCTACAAACCCTGGTGTGCCGCAGGGACCAATTTAGGACCCTTAATAAATTTATTTTTATTTGTTATTTTTTTATTATTTTTTATTTTTTTTTATTTTTATTTTATACACTTTACAAATATAAGACAAAAAGTCCCGATAAATTACTTTTTTAGCAGTTTGTCTAACGGGTTCTTTATATTAATTCTTTCAATTTAAGAGGCGGGAATGGGTACCGCCGCCCAGGGAACGTTTATTGGATAACCAACACCTCTGCCATAAGTCACCCCAAGTGGTCCGCTACGTTTGGTGATTTAGCAGGGGTGCCCGGGTTCACGGGATGAGGTTTCTCTAGGTCATGGAGGCGGATGACCAGGACACGCTGAACCCCAGATTCCTACCCACCCCTTAAACCCTCTTCCTTCCCAGAACTCTCCTCTCCTTCCTTTCCTTAAAAAACCCTCCACACAGCATTCCCTAAAGATGATATAGTGCATGGAGCTCATGTAAAAAAAAGATCTTATTACAGCGATTTCAAGTTACATTTTTACAATCACATAAAATAAAATTAAAAATTTTTACAGAAATATAGGTAAAAGAAAATTTTTGCAAAACATACTCGTAAATAACAATTTTAAAATCTTTAGAATAGTATCTCATTGTAAGCTAATATAGATGAAAAGAAATATAGATAAAAGCAAAATTTTGGAAAACATAAATAACAATTTTAAAGTCTTTAGAATAGTAGGTATGTCATTATAGGCTAATACAAATTAATTCTTTCCGTAAGCCAAGTCTTCAGTAAATTCACCAATTGTTTGTTTTGGGCACAGTTTTTAATTTCAGCAGGTAACATATTTAAACATCCGGGAATCATGTAATTTAACGTTCTTTGTCCATATTTATTTGCATGCTTAGGAACAATTAGTCCTTCATTGAAGTTCAAACGAGTTGAAAAGAATATACGATGTGACCCAAATTTATCTCATTGTGTGTGACGCTCGCTTAATATTTCATGCTCATATTAAAAAGATCAGTCACAAAGAGTTGAGTTTTGTCATGCAAAATTCGAAGGAGTTGACCATGACAACCTTGCAGTTGTGAGGCTGCTTTACCTTGGTTTAGTGCGTAGCATTCTTGAGAGTGAATCTTCGGTATGGGGGCCATAGGACACTGTCTACTAATGACCGAGAAAATGCAAAATATTTTTTTACGATACCTATATGAGAATATTAGGTTTTTACCCTGGCACTTTTTTGGTTTTTAACATGGCTGTTCTTCACAGCATTTATCTCGGGAATGCTGGATATATGCAGCCTTAGTTCCAGAAGTGATATTGCATTACTCCTAATAGTTTATAAGCTTCTGAACGGTTTATTATCAATACCAGACATTCTGGCTAAAATAAGATTTGACGTTTCGGATAATTTCACGTCTGGCCGCCAGCACAGGCTTTTGATTCTTCCAAGTGCTGAACTAACTTACCAATGGTGATGCCCCTAGGAAGACTCATTAGGTTAATCAACTACTCGGACCCATATGCTTGTTTTTAAGCTACCTACAAAATTACCAGACATATGTAATGACTAATGACGTATGAGGCTTACCTGACTTATTAACTGTCCCGCAGAGAATGCGAATATTTTCCACTTGTCCTACAAAGAATTTAAGCGTGAAATATTATATACGTGAACCTACCTACATGTAAACTTTTTATCACACATTTAAATGTATTTATTACGCCAAATAGTTGTTTGTAAATTTTCTTTTCTGGTTTTGCAATGTACTGGTTCTTTATGCTGTAAATTATAATGAAAAATAAAATTTTACCTAATATCCATATGTCTGTTTATTTGGTTTGTGTACAAAATTACGAAAATTATATCTCGGTTAAAACTCAACACTTTACTTTATTTTCGACCCGTACTTCAATACATATCTACAAGTATGACAATAGTTCAAATAAGCATTTTAAAAGTTGATTAAAAATTACACTAAATTCTCTTAAATAAACGATGCAGAACACGTGTAACACCGAAAACCTAGAATTCGTATTGAAAACTGTGTAGGTACCTACATGATATGTGTAATGAACTACTAAATAAACCAGTATGAAACTAGAAACGAAAATGCACATCGAATTTCGTAGTTTAAAATCATGTTTGATGTAGTTGATAGTCCAGAATTGCATTGATAAGCTTTTGGATTCCACTACGTAATACTAGAAATTCTGTGACTAACTACCATAAGAATTCCTCTTTACCTAGAATACTAATATAGGGAAATTTATTTATTTATTGTTTTGGAACATTTACAGAGTATTAACATAAAAAAGTCATTAGATAAGCATTGTAAAAAGCGTAGATGTTAATAGTCCACTTAAAAATGTTCACAGAATGCACAGTTTAATAGAAGTTAACAGAAATTAGAAATAGCAAAATATAAACAGAGGTATAAAAAGAGATAACAAAAATTGTGATGATAAAATGTAGAGATGACAAAGATAAAAAAATCGATATAAGATGTAAAAAACAGAAAAACCAAAAAGTTAAGTAAAATATACTAAGAAACAGCCATTCACATTCAAGTTCACGATCAAATAAGTATTTTCAATTCTCAGTTACTTGTTAGGTTAGTCTATTGTTATTTTGCTTTTTAAAGTAAGCGAGACTATTTGCATAGATGTCTATATGGTTACATTCAATGGAATTATACAGACGACACATTCGAGACAGTGGATTGAAGTATGCAATATTGTTTTTAAATAATTCGAGATGAAATATATTCTGACTCCTTAAATTGCGTCTATTGGGGACCTTAATAAGAATATTGCTCAGACAATGAGTTGGTTCAAGCTTATCATGAATGATTTTGTATAGACTCATTAAATCAGCAACTTTTCTTCTTTTTTCCAGAGTTGTAAACTTAAAATATTGGAGTCGTTCCTCGTAAGATTGGAGTAAGGCATTTAGTCCAAGTTTAAATGATAACAACCTCAGAAATTTTTATTGCACAGATTCAATAGTTTTTGAATATTTTAAGGAATAGAATAGGAAATAATTGTTAATTATACCAATTCAGTAGACATCTTCAAATTGTCACTAAACAAAAACAAAATGTTATTACTGAAGCAGTTCAGTTATGTACATAAGATACTGTACACTTTTTTAATAACCATATGTTAAAGTTTTTAGAAAGGGCGTTAATAAATAAATATATTTTTAATTTTTTTTATAATATCTCAATGTTTACCTTTTAGTCTATTGCATAATTTCCCGCCAAAAGCACGAAGTTCTTATTAATTTTTTGTATCACACATAACAGACGTTCAGTGATTACTATTCATAAAATAAAATGTTTTCACTTTATTGATGTGTTTTTGTTTACATAAATCCTCTGGTTGATATGACGTTATCGACACCGGCACATAAATGTCAAGTCCAGCAGCTGCTGGTGATGACGACACGCGGTCGTTGCGCCCTCTGCCGCGTGGCGTAGTAGCGCCGCGCCGTAGTAAGAGCGGCGCGCGAATCCGCCACGTGCGCCGGTCGGGTGAGCGCCCTCTCTGGGGCGTGGCCACTCGTTTTCTAAATTCTAAGTCCTTCTACAAGTTTTTGTTGTTTCTGAAAATAATAATTATTTTTCAAAAGTTTATGGAGTGCAGACAAAAGTAAAAAAAAAAATAACGTTGTAAAAAAAAATTCGTCTGATGATTTTCTCACTCTACAAGTGCTACGGTAAGAAATGTTATGAAAATATTTTGTTTTAATTTAGTGCTATTAAACATTAAACAAACATCATGCAAGACAGGTATAATATACCATATAAATATAAGAGTGAAATAAGCGTCTAATAAATAAGGATAATGAAGAAATATCGGTTCGTAGCGCTAACGGTTCGGTCTACGGCGGCCATGTTGGCGTGACGTCACCGCGGGTGCCGTCCCACCGGTTAGGGGTCGCCGGGAAACGCTACTCCTCAGCCTTCCGCCCAGGCCCGGGTCGATAGAGGCGCTCGCGTTATCCCGCTCCCCAGCTGTGGGCCACGTTAGTTTCCTCCCGACCGCTGTGCGCGCTGGCTGGCGTAGGAACCATGCTCATTCGGTGGAAGAGCAAGGATAAGGGGGACAAGGGGGGCAAGGCCGGCGGTGGCGCCCCCAGCGGCGGCTCCAAAAAGAAGAGGAAGGGGCGGGAAGGCGGTAAGTTACCCCCTAACTCCCCCCGGCCGCCCCCTCGCGCGTGCGCACCGCTGCGCGCGAGGGAGGCGTACCCGCTCTTATCAAATAATGATCCACAACAAATATTATGCGCCCGCCATGTTACGATAACATTACGTTATCGACATGCTGAATACGGCGTTTTTTCAACAGCCGTGCTTTCTACTGAAACTTAATGATTTGGTTTAGGTTTTATGAGGATTTTTACATTTACAGATTGGGCAAACATTAAAACAGTAAGATTTAACAGCAACAAGAAAAAGTCATCAAATTGCGGATGACATCTATTTTAATCATGTTATATAAATGAATTATTATACTGATATTGAAGAAGTATTTCTATTAACATTAGTAAATTTCGAGGGTTTTTCAGATTAAGTTGAAACTACGCGTGAAAAGCAGTTATTGTGAAAGTTAAGTGCAATCAGAATGAATTATCTGAGAGTGAAAAAAAAACTGTGTGAGTGAAGTCAAGGAAAAACTGGGTTTCTCGTGAAACAGGAGTATGGATTTTCCCCGCCGCGGTGTAAAATATTCAGGCGCTGTGAATGTGTCACCGCGCGGAGCATGTGCTAGTGTCAACGCCCCGAACCCTCATAGCCAAGTTCAGAGCCTGGCTGTATGCTTTCGATATACATAGCTTCATATATAGCTTAAATACTCGGTACTCACTGGATACTAATAAATCAATCGAGCTAAAACTTCCCCACGTCTCATAAAGCATTTCATGTTTTTCTATTGAATGCTGTGTTCATAGTGATCGTTATTTTTACGTGTTTTAATGCACAGCTTCCGCAAATATATGTGTGAAACTACCTCTAAAACCAAATCTTATCGTCGTATTTTGCCGGTGAAATATAAATATTAAAGTACGCCCTGGAGAAAAACGATAAACTCGCTTCGTCTGCGCAGGTCAGGGGCGTGCTATTCGCCTATTATTGTTTATAAAATGGGTGTTTTCATCTTCAAATTCTTCATATTTGTGTTAAATCAGCACGAATCCACTACTATTAATATTCTTCTTATTATATTCATCAAATGACACAAGTTAATGAAGTAGAGTTTGCAATTATTAAACCGTTTATTTGGGCAAGATGGTAGGCTGTATTATGTAGGTGGTATGTATGTTGTGTACATCGATCCGAGCTATGCGCATTGCCCTCGTCGGGAGCACGTGAATGCCGGCAGCGGTTGACAGGCTGTGTGAAGGCTCTGTGTAGGTCTGCCTCATTTCCCGGGATAGGTCCCTGATGTTGGGTGTCTAAGTAGTTTTTTAATGGTCGATTGTTCTCGTTCTTTTTGAGAGCTCTTTTCTTTATTTGGCCACATCTCTTCATTATTTGGGCATGCTCAAGAAATTAGCCGTCGAAATTATCGTTTGGTCCCATTGCAAAACAATGATTATACATTTTTAACAATGTTGGGTTCATATTTATCTTAAAACCCGGCAAAAAGTTTAGAATTGAATATCATTTATATATGGGTACTGAATACAGCTGTTTTTTCCTTGCATATGAACTGCCAAACTGTTTTGACGGTGAGTTAGCAAAGCGATAAAAACCTGTATTAAAACAAATAATCAAAATGAAAGAATTTATTCACAACAGAGAGATATTGCTAACGAGAAAAGGGTTTAAACCAAGACGAAAGACGTGAAAAAAGACACAGAAAAAAGACAAAGATTCTGGAAAAATGATTTAAATGAGGTTAAAACACACCACCCATTTGAGCAAGGTGTGTCCACTTTTCTCATCTATCCCTGTACGCTTATAGTTGGCTAGTCACTAGCACTAATTTAAGCATTAATATAACAATACCCAATAGTGGCGACCTTATTAGATAATGTAAAACATCACCCGTTGAATTTGGGCTGAGACCGAAATTGAATGACAGTTTAATAATTCCTTCAAAAGGCGAAACAGCTGTCACGCCTAATAATAATTGCGTACGAGAACTTCTTTATAAATAAACTGTTTATATTAATTGAATTATAATAATATTGAATATATAAAATAAATAAAAATTTAAATGTAGTTCTACAAATTAAACTTGATAACAACAAATAAAGAATAGAACTAGTCGACAGACTTTATGGTAGGTAATGAATGTAAGGCATGTCTTTACACATGTTTACCATTACACAACACTTCCCAGTAAATTAATAAATGCTCGGTAAACGTGTTTGCTTGAAAGGCGAGCTTAGTCGTAAGCCCTTCGCTAAGTAAACTCAATTTGACTAATACGTTATCAACCAATCGGAAACATTTAAAAATATCAAAAACCGTTACCAGCGACGGTTGAAGTAAGCATCGACGGAAAATTGTTCTTTTGTGCTTTATTAAGCGATTTTCTTTTATTGGTTAAAATTGCTTTGGGATTTTCCAATAATTAAGTAAATAGAAGGAATGATTTTTAAAACGCAGTTTCGTAGGGAGAGAGGAGATCATTAAATGTTGTCTTGACGAGAACTATTTTTCTAGATTATAATTATTATTGCCAGAGTAAAATTCAAACAATATGAATTAGGAAAAAATACGATTAGAAAAATAATTCTGATTTATCTTAGACGCTAAGTATTATTTTTCTACACATTTAAAACAGTTCTACCAAGTATGACCACTTTATTTGCATGAACTAAAATACCACCATCACACAAACACAGTGATCTGCTAAATATACAAAAATACCTAAAATAAAATCTTTCCTTCAAAAATTACATAGACCTATTTCAAAATATATATATTTTTTGAAATTTGCTGCATTATTAATCATTATTGAACAATTGGTATTTTTTCGTAATTATTTTTTTGGTATTTTTTATGTAGAACAATTATTTTTAATTAAATTCAAATTGTTAATTTAAAAGCCCAAATGAAAATCATATGTGCAGTTTTACACGCGATAGAAGTAAAACCTTCAGAAACTAAACTTCGAGAGAGTGAGACGAATATCAGGAGAATAATAGTACCAGGAATATGATAATTGTAGGGGTAATTAATAGATAGGATAAAGTGAATCCAAAATGCATCTCAAAACATCATTCTTGTATAAAAGATAAACAGTTTTTTGTTTCCAAGTGGACTTAGATAACCTAGGTACTAATCAAGGAGGCGGTATTCTTTGCCTTATTTGTGACACTTGTCGTTACTGACATCTTATTTCAGAAGATCTGCATAGCGATTCTATATCTTTTGTGGGATCGTTATCGAAATAACGGTCGTGATCTCCTGTCAGATTTGTGTGATTTTTACATATTTACTGCCACATATTTTAGTTTACATAATTTCTGCAAGTATGCATGATTATTTATTCTTTAATGTACGTTAAATAAATCATACAAATCTGACAGAAAATCACGCCCGTTATCTCATAAATATCCCACAAAAGATATACAATCACTCGGCTGATGTTGTAGAGACGTAAATATTTGCTTTTAATGACAAAAATGTACGTAAAGTAGGTGATTTTATAACTCTTTTTATGGGAAGCTATCCATTAACATTTTTATGACAGGCCACTTCACGTTTTTTTCTCATTAGTTTTCTTGTAATTACACTAACTTCTTTCTGCTATGGCGGTATGATGGATGATCCCTAATAGCTTGAAATACTTCCTTCCGTAACGTAAACGCTGGCTATTTGACTTGGTCCGTTCAGAAGTAGAAAAATGAATGAACCTTTCAGAGTCACGTGGAGGACACGGAGGGGGGTCTACGATGATTTTATTCAAATTGTATGGTTTTTCCGTTTTTGTCCAATCGTAAAAAATGAAATTGCAACAAATATGGATAAAACCGAATAAATTGAATAAAATCCTTATAGACTACCTTGCCCCCCAAATGTTATGTATATAAACTGTAGATTATGAATTATTTGTACCAGTCTGAAGATGGCTTTAACAAGCTGAAAACGGTTACGGTAAAAAAATAAATTAAGCAAAAATTAGTTTTGTAAGTGTTTTATTATATTATTAAAAATGTCATTGTTATCAGTTCTAGTTATAACTTATAACAAGAGATATAATAAGAGAGTGCGGCGCGTCACCCCGTCTGGTGTTCCGTCTAGCCTGTAGCGTCACACAATCGCACGTGTTCGGCGAACACATCGCGTAGCTTTCAATATTAAAATAGATTTATAAAGTGGAGCACTATTACCGTCTGCACTCACCGCGTCACTCGCCGCCTCATTCGCCGCGTCATTCGCCGCGTCCCTCGCCCCTTATCTACGTCATGCTGCCCGCCACCCTCTACGGCGTGGGGGTGGGGTGTACCACCCAGTCATCCGGAGTCATTGGTCGGACGTTATATATATACATATAACGTTAATTTTAACCATTAATGATTATTGCAATGCAATTAAAAGCATTATGCACTTGTATTTGGAAATGTATTAACATATCAATCTTTTAAACAGGGTAAACGTGGTAAGAGATCTTGGAGTTTTTTTTATGTGTATACCTCACAAGAGTCCCAGTTGCTCCCGTTTGGAGCGAGTAAGACTATGGCATCACCAATTGGGATAGTGGGGAGGGGAGGAGATGGGAACGAAGAAGATAGGCAAGTTTCTAGCTATTAAGATCTGGTCACCAAACACTGCTAAAGCCATTTCAAGTAACGTTTTAATTCTGAATGTCTTACACCAGGGCAATACTGAGAGTATCTTCCACTCTGGAACGAGCCGCAAATATACTACATCAATAAATTTTTACAATTTTATACGTTTTGATTCTATTGACAGAAAGGTCACTGCTCAGCCAAACATTCAGGATTTTTGCTGAAATGTAGCTGGTTTTCAGCAGTGGCTCTATTATTTTAAAATTAATTAAAATATAATACTTTTAAATGAATTAATTGTGAATAACACAAATTAATCAAATAAAATTTAATCGCGCACAACGGGATTTGATCCTGGGACCTTCGGATTGTGAGTCAAGAGCCTCACCCATCGACCATGGAGACTAGTAAAATATCAGAGACCTAGTAATATTTGATTGCCCATACTTAGTGCAAAATATTCATTTCAGATGTCCATTAAGAGTTACACTATCTAACTAACTAACCCAATGCGGTAGGCAGAGAGGACGGACCGCCAAACAACTCGGTCTTGGCACACACTCTTTGCCTCACTCTCATTCATGCATCGTCTCATACACGCTCTTCTATTATTCTAACTTTTGACATGGCCCGACTCAAGTATCTGATTCACTTGATCGTGCCATATCTTCCTCGGGCGTCCCCGACTTCTTCTACCATCCACATTTGCGACATAATTCTTCTCACACTACTTTCTTCGTTCATTCGCTCTACATGCCCAAACCATCTGAGAGCCCCTTTCTTAACTCATTATGCTTTCATCAGCCTTAGGTACATTATTTGGGGATATCCACATATCTCATACGATCGTACATGGTTTTACAACACATACGCCTCAGGGATCTCATTTCAACAGCATTCAGTTTACTTTCATCCTTCCTCTGCCAGTTCCATGCCTCAATACCATACATCAGGGTAGGTACCAGGACTCCACTGTGAACTGATAGCTCTCTAGATGCTTAATTATCTTGAAACTGTATTTATAAGAAGACGCTGTAACAGCTTTAATAGACTGTGTCCAGACATCGATGTAAATTCTCAACATACATTTAAAATTTAAAAAAATAATATTCGATTGAATATGTTCAGAAATCTAAATATTATTTTAATTTTTGCTTCTTCTTTTTTGCTCATCACCATTCCTTTTTTGCTTTCAGCAATTTTAACTTGAATAAAATCACTTCTTCAAGTATAGGATTGACATCTATTCCAAGTTTAATATAAACCTTGGAAATATTAGATAAAATACTTTTTTTTATTGGTGCCCCTTTTTTACTCATTTAAAGTACGCTCTATCGTGTTTAAATCGCACTTTATGGAACGCGCGTTTTTTAAAGTTACCATGGCAACATCAACAAATCAACAAAATGTGAAGTCTAAATGTCAACTTTTAACTATAAATCTGACAGGAATATTTTAAACGTCAAATAAAACATTACAAATGTAATTTCGAATGTATGGCCCACATAGTCGATGCTTTGTACTGTTCCGACATTTTCTGAAGGTAAGCAAGCACAACTCGTTCATCTACATCTACTACGTTTTGCTCCTCCATCCATGTTATGAACCTTTCATATTGTTTTTTATAAACGTCTTTGGATTTTTCAGGTATTAACCGCGATTCTGCTTTGGTATTTAAATTATCAATGTTAGAACTCATTTTACAACACACAATAACTAGTAAAAACTGTGATGTCAACTATTAATCTTATGTGACAGATTGCAAATTAATGTTTGTGTTTTTCATTTCCATGACAACAAGATATTGTGATGTCACATCACGAATTCATTAATAGTTCTTATTTCCAAATTTTTAATAATAATATCAATATTTATGTTTTCAAAGTGTACCAATAAAAAAAATAGCGTAAAGTATTCGTGGATAACTGGTCTTTAAAACACTTGCTTTATTCTTTCAATATTAAAATAGATTTATAAAGTGGAGCACTATTACCGTCTGCACTCACCGCGTCACTCGCCGCCTCATTCGCCGCGTCATTCGCCGCGTCCCTCGCCCCTTATCTACGTCATGCTGCCCGCCACCCTCTACGGCGTGGGGGTGGGGTGTACCACCCAGTCATCCGGAGTCATTGGTCGGACGTTATATATATACATATAACGTTAATTTTAACCATTAATGATTATTGCAATGCAATTAAAAGCATTATGCACTTGTATTTGGAAATGTATTAACATATCAATCTTTTAAACAGGGTAAACGTGGTAAGAGATCTTGGAGTTTTTTTTATGTGTATACCTCACAAGAGTCCCAGTTGCTCCCGTTTGGAGCGAGTAAGACTATGGCATCACCAATTGGGATAGTGGGGAGGGGAGGAGATGGGAACGAAGAAGATAGGCAAGTTTCTAGCTATTAAGATCTGGTCACCAAACACTGCTAAAGCCATTTCAAGTAACGTTTTAATTCTGAATGTCTTACACCAGGGCAATACTGAGAGTATCTTCCACTCTGGAACGAGCCGCAAATATACTACATCAATAAATTTTTACAATTTTATACGTTTTGATTCTATTGACAGAAAGGTCACTGCTCAGCCAAACATTCAGGATTTTTGCTGAAATGTAGCTGGTTTTCAGCAGTGGCTCTATTATTTTAAAATTAATTAAAATATAATACTTTTAAATGAATTAATTGTGAATAACACAAATTAATCAAATAAAATTTAATCGCGCACAACGGGATTTGATCCTGGGACCTTCGGATTGTGAGTCAAGAGCCTCACCCATCGACCATGGAGACTAGTAAAATATCAGAGACCTAGTAATATTTGATTGCCCATACTTAGTGCAAAATATTCATTTCAGATGTCCATTAAGAGTTACACTATCTAACTAACTAACCCAATGCGGTAGGCAGAGAGGACGGACCGCCAAACAACTCGGTCTTGGCACACACTCTTTGCCTCACTCTCATTCATGCATCGTCTCATACACGCTCTTCTATTATTCTAACTTTTGACATGGCCCGACTCAAGTATCTGATTCACTTGATCGTGCCATATCTTCCTCGGGCGTCCCCGACTTCTTCTACCATCCACATTTGCGACATAATTCTTCTCACACTACTTTCTTCGTTCATTCGCTCTACATGCCCAAACCATCTGAGAGCCCCTTTCTTAACTCATTATGCTTTCATCAGCCTTAGGTACATTATTTGGGGATATCCACATATCTCATACGATCGTACATGGTTTTACAACACATACGCCTCAGGGATCTCATTTCAACAGCATTCAGTTTACTTTCATCCTTCCTCTGCCAGTTCCATGCCTCAATACCATACATCAGGGTAGGTACCAGGACTCCACTGTGAACTGATAGCTCTCTAGATGCTTAATTATCTTGAAACTGTATTTATAAGAAGACGCTGTAACAGCTTTAATAGACTGTGTCCAGACATCGATGTAAATTCTCAACATACATTTAAAATTTAAAAAAATAATATTCGATTGAATATGTTCAGAAATCTAAATATTATTTTAATTTTTGCTTCTTCTTTTTTGCTCATCACCATTCCTTTTTTGCTTTCAGCAATTTTAACTTGAATAAAATCACTTCTTCAAGTATAGGATTGACATCTATTCCAAGTTTAATATAAACCTTGGAAATATTAGATAAAATACTTTTTTTTATTGGTGCCCCTTTTTTACTCATTTAAAGTACGCTCTATCGTGTTTAAATCGCACTTTATGGAACGCGCGTTTTTTAAAGTTACCATGGCAACATCAACAAATCAACAAAATGTGAAGTCTAAATGTCAACTTTTAACTATAAATCTGACAGGAATATTTTAAACGTCAAATAAAACATTACAAATGTAATTTCGAATGTATGGCCCACATAGTCGATGCTTTGTACTGTTCCGACATTTTCTGAAGGTAAGCAAGCACAACTCGTTCATCTACATCTACTACGTTTTGCTCCTCCATCCATGTTATGAACCTTTCATATTGTTTTTTATAAACGTCTTTGGATTTTTCAGGTATTAACCGCGATTCTGCTTTGGTATTTAAATTATCAATGTTAGAACTCATTTTACAACACACAATAACTAGTAAAAACTGTGATGTCAACTATTAATCTTATGTGACAGATTGCAAATTAATGTTTGTGTTTTTCATTTCCATGACAACAAGATATTGTGATGTCACATCACGAATTCATTAATAGTTCTTATTTCCAAATTTTTAATAATAATATCAATATTTATGTTTTCAAAGTGTACCAATAAAAAAAATAGCGTAAAGTATTCGTGGATAACTGGTCTTTAAAACACTTGCTTTATTTGGAGCACTCGGCTACGCCGTCGTGCTCGAAAAATCGCGCGTGTTTTAAAGACCTGTTTATCCACTTATATTTTAATATACTATTTTGAAGATTTAAGTAAGAAGATTCACTTTATCGGAACTGTTTACATTGAGTAATTGTTGGGTATTATTAGTTTTCTATTTTGGTCTTAAATTCAAATGCCGTTATTTTATTTATATTCAATGACATAAATATTCTTAACACCATTATGTATGAATTTAAAAAGACTGTGTATAACGCTAATAAATGAATATAAATATTATGCGCCACCGTTCTAAATAAGACGAATTTATAATACAAAAGAATTTCCTTTGTTCAGACTTCGATTTTTCGGGTCCTACAACATTTTTTATTATACAAATTTAAGATTTTGTTATATATCATATAATAATCGAAAAAATTTGATATTTTTTGATCAAATGATTTTTTATATTAAATTTTATTTATAAAATGTTTAACGGAATATAATATAAAAAAAAAAATTTCGATTAAAAAGCTTTCAATTATAATTTATCCAAATAATTTATAATCAACGGATTTTATATTGGATTACCATCATCCTCATAATTGATCCGGATAATGGAGATTCTACTGCATTAGTTAAAGTTCTTTAATAGCTTCTCTTGTTTTTTTTTACATTAGCTCCACACAGGGGGCCCTTAGGAAAATAATTTCTCTTAGGGCCTATGTCATCTTTTCAACTATGGGTACCGTCGCCCCGGGAACCATTTATTGGATAACCATCACCTCTGCCATAGGTCACCCCGAGTGGTTCGGTACGTTTGGTGACTTAAAGGGGTGCTTGAGATCATGGGGTGAAGTTTGTCCAGGTCTTGGCGGCGGATGTGTCTGCCCTCCTGCTGCATGGCGGGCCGGATCAAGAGAGGCTGGTTGGGAGAGGCCTTTTGACCTTTCCAGCCGGACTCTCGCCCCATCGCCTTGCACCACAGTTGGCGGGATGGATTGATGCGTTCATATTGTTCGTTCATTCGTTCCTGGATACACCGACACCCAGATTCCTACCCAACCCTCATACCTTTTTCCTTCCCAGAACTTCCTATCCTTCACTTCCTTAAAAAGACCTTTCACACAGCATCCCCTAATAAGACATACAGATGTCATATGTAGAGCTACTGTAAAAAAAAACTTTGGGGATGTTGTGTGGAAGGTCTTTTTAGGGAAAGGAAGGAGAGGAGGAGAGGAAAAAGGTATTAGGGGTGGGTAGGAATCTTGGGGTCAATGGGTCAGGAGTGACGGACGAATGAATT
The DNA here is from genome assembly GCA_917880885.1 of Limnephilus marmoratus. Classification (NCBI taxonomy): domain Eukaryota; kingdom Metazoa; phylum Arthropoda; class Insecta; order Trichoptera; family Limnephilidae; genus Limnephilus; species Limnephilus marmoratus. The sequence continues at coordinate 18,583,819 of OU862920.1, read as the reverse complement.
AATCCCCTTCCATTGTGGTTCAAATCCTGCTGATAGTGTTGTTGGAGAGGTTAAAAGATCTCCCTCAACCAGTTTCTCCCGATCCCGCCTGTCACGCAGTTGTTGAGCTGACGCGTCCGTCGCCAAGATCCGGAAAAATCTGACCCAATGAACCCTGGTACCCCTGCTAAGTCACCTAAGATAGCAAACCACATGGGGTGACCTGGCAAAGGTGTTATCCAATAAATGGTTTCCGGACGGCGATACCCATGTCGCCTCCCAAAACCTGAGGAATAACAACGGCACAACTCAAAGAACCTCATTCTGGAGCGCAGTTGAATATTTCGTTTGAGTTTATTAAATCAGTTTATTAACCAATAAAAAAACATTATTTAACAAAAGTTGAAAAGCAGTACATTAATATTAATTAGGTTTAATATTATAATAGTGGTACAACCATAGACATATGAATATTAATAGACCAGAACATAAAGGTGAGGGGAAGAAACCAACTACAGCGGGGCGCAGAGCGGGAAGATGAATTCGATGATATGTGATTCGTCAATAACTCAATCTGAGAGTATATGGGCATCTCGCATTATAATATCACCATTTAGTTCTTAAAAGTAAACTCTGTTCTTGAATGAATAGACCTTTTACATGGGAGCGCGAATTGCTCGCCGCGAAATGAACAAATTTACAAATTCCAAATACAGCAAAGTAAAGTTCGCATATTTTCATAGTCCAATATTTTGTTGACGTATTTAGTTAAGACACTTTTACAAATGTTTCATAATTTACTTACCCCACTAAACAGCGAAGAGCACACGTCATGTGTCTCGAGTGATAGTGTGTGTTACAAAAACGACCATATTATGTGATCTGAATAAGCTTATAATCAAGTAAAATAATGCTTGTCTATGGAATGTAATACGGCAATTGGTTTTATTCTCTTTATCACTTCTATTTTTACACGTTTTCAAAACACAAGCCACTATTTATGCCGCGTTATTTCGTAAAATGCACCGATGAGTGCTCGACACTGGCTCGCAGAAGAATGATGACGTTACATTTTTTAGATTCACGCGAAGCCATACTCGATCCCAGCCGGTTCCAATGGAACCGGTATGGGGAGGGGGAAATAATGCGCTTTTATCGCTTAGGGCAGGTCTATTAATATTTATATGTCTATGGGTACAACGATCATTGTGCCACAATGTTTGTTTGAATTCGAGCAAAATATTATAATATAAAAAGGACATATTCGATTTCAAGGCCACAATAACATTTTTAAGAATTGTGCCGTTTGTATCGAAGATGCATAGGATAAGATGGAGAAAACTCTGTCCTGGCGCAAACTTTTTAAATCACTCACGTTCATATATATAATGTATTTTCTTGAAATGCCCTGTGTCAAGTGTATTTTCCTTAGATGTCTCCGACTTATCTTTTTACCGTTTGAAGTGTAAAGTTCCGTTCTTGCACCTTGCGTGACCAAACGAAGAGTCTCCTCTTTGTTTATTAGGCTGTCACCGCCGTGCTTTTCCGCAAAAGCATTAAAAACGGTATAAAGTAATTAAAATTTTGTCGCTTTGTTTCAGTTTGGTAACTTGTTTCAGGCGGCGTGTGTTCTATATACCTACTTAACTACCACAAGCCACAAGCCCCGCCCTACCTGCGTCCTGCGACAACTAAACTCGTTAACACCAGCCACAAATGTTAAATTCAAGGAATTTGCAATTAAAATATCACCGCACGCCCCTGCAGAATGGCCCTACTTTTAAACTACTGTAACTGGTCTAGAAGGAAAAAAAATATGATGAAATATTACGGAATTATATAAAAGCCCAAGACACGAATAATAATAATTTTTATTTTTATTTTAACTTTATGAATAAACCTCAAATTGTAATATTTAATTAAATGAAGACAACGTAAGCGATACCCAATAGAAAATCTGGAAACAGAAAAATCAGAAAAAGATATTAACACCTCTGGGACTCGAGTCCCATGTACAATTTATTATGAATTCTTAGGCTCTATCTTATTTTTGAAGTGAAAACTATTTTAGCACCGTTGTGTTTTGAAACTCAATGACACGAAAAATAGAGACACGTAGACGCAGAGAGAAAGTATAATCGGTCTCCTGTTTGTGTGGTGCTTCGTAGCCTATCGGTCTCCTCTTTGTGCGGTGCTTCGTAGCCTCCCCATTCTCGTCAACTTTAGTTTTCTGAAGGTTTCACTTCTACCGCGTTCGATTTGCACATTCTGGTTTTTTAAGTGAAATTCTTTAGCACCGATGTGATTTGAAAATTGATAGAAAATGATATAGAATAATCGTTCTCCTCTTCGTGTGGTGCTTCGTAGCATCCACATTCTTGTCTGCTTTCGTTTTCTGAAGGTTTCACTACTACCGCGTGTGAGCTGCCCACTCTGATTTTTTATTATTTACAAATAGATTCAGAAAACATATGTAGTTACCTGGCAGGTCACTTCCGATAAACACACTTTAATTAGAAAGTTTATGCTTGGAGAAGATACGGCTTTGCATGCGGAGGACATTCTATTTAAAACACTGGACAATACAAGATTTTAAATTTGCTACCCCCATCACTTTTAGTATTACATTAACGAGAAGATTAGTGGCAAAAGTACAGTTGATATTTACTTTGAAAGACTGGAGAATTTAGGACTCTGTAGGGCTGGAGAATTTTGAGGAAATGACCTTTAGGAAATACGATTTATTTTACATTTTACACCGTTAGTTATTTACAATGCGTAATGAATAAGTGTGTAAAACAAGGCAGAGAGAATGGAACGCCGCACAACTTGTTTTTGACTTTACTAACCGAACTAAGATTACCGCCAAGGAACAATACACCTAATACATTATGCAAATCAGGAGCGACTTCTCATACTTAATTCAATACACGTTTTTTCGATTCATCCTCTTTTTCAGTCGCTAACAGATTTTTATATTCAGTCCTGACCCTTAATCATCTCAGATTTTAGCCACTTACTATTAATAATATTAATTACTTGCTAGTTTATAATTTATTAGACCACCGTAAATATCGTCTTTCTGTGGCAATGTTAGTAATTTAATGATTCGCGAATGGCGCATGCGGGCGGTAACAGCGAAATTACTCCGCGAGTTCGGAGCAGGCCCGTTGCAATTTGTCAATGATCCTACCAGCAGAGTCGCTCTGCAATCTTTATGTGTCGCTATCCAAATAATAACCTCTATATTAATACTACCGCAGCAAACTTTGGGTCAATACAACATTAAAATGGTCCGGGTAGGGGGACTGAGATAAATTACCCCAATTTAAGTGACAATGAACCACTCGATAAAAATTGTAGGTAGGCAGATAACAAAATAAAATTTGTTTCTAAGCTTGGCTAAAAAATTATCATTTTATATATTTTTTTAACATCATGTTTTAAAATGATAAAACACTTTCCTACACGTAACACACTACACCATTATAAAACACAAATCATTATACACAATCGTCACTCTTAATATATTCCGATTTTTTTATTTTCATTACCGACTTCATTTATTTTATTAAAATTTATTACTTCTTCTTATTGAATTTTGCGATATAAATGGGGGCATCAGCGCGGGTAAGCCACCACGCAAGGCCAACATTATCAAATAATGTTAGATGTGCTTATAACGCTGAGACTTAGATCTTGAATATCTTCATACAAATTCTTATTTTTTGGAATTTCTTGTGTGTTTTATTTTCGAATATAAAAGAGTATTGTTTTGGAACAAAGCTGTTTAATTGAAATGAAGTTAAGATTTTTCACGATTTCGCCAGTCTAGTTCTTACAGGAACTTTCAGTATAATTTCCATGATGGCTTTTTGGGTTCATATTAGTGAATTTAGAATACTATAATCTGTACTGCCCCATCCGATAATACCATATTCTATCATATTCTAGTTGATTTGAAGTTAAAGTATATCATTTCTAAAATAGTATTGTATGTTCCATTCCATTGAATAATTTTTTTTAATATTGGGAAGCTCTTTGTGTTTTCCAGGTTCCGAGTAAAAAAAAAGCTTTTTGCCCTGTATTTAGTTATTTAGTTAACCTCTTATTTTGTATTTATGCGAAAGAGGGAGAGGTTGCGACAGATCTGTGGTCAGTCGAGCAAGTAATGTAGCTGTAAAGGATGTAGTGCGTAGTGAAGGTTCGTTTTGAATACTTCATAAGGGTTGTCGGGCGTGGCAGCCTGGACCGTCCATAATAATAATCTATTATTAATTGGACGGTCACACAGTCCTGTTCGTGGTTTATTGAATTTGGTATTGTACACTGCGGCACCCTGAAAATAAACTTACTTTTCAACAAGAGTTACAATAATTTATTTTATTTGAATAACGATTCATTTATATCCCATTTCAATAGCAAATACTTGACACGGAATATTATATGTAAATTATTTCTATTAAAATAAATTTTAATTCTCAGTAGGCAGGTACTCAAACTGTTTTTTGGAGCTCTATATATATATGTGCACAACTGCTGATGCTTTTGAAAAAACCCTTGTCTCTGTGCAGTAACGGGCGTTCCGTTTGATAGATTACCCTATCTTAACAAGCGGATTGCAATTTCAACCGAAGTATTTCAAAGAACTAGCAACATTGATCCCTTCGGCACCGGTGCATAGTCGGGAAACACGCCGAACGCGCGCCCAAAATGGTTGACATTTGTCACAAGAGAATGGGTTCCTTCTACAACTAAGTTTAACGGCTCGGCTATGGAGTGTTTTGCCAGTCTCCGTGTTTCCTCCCCCCTACAACTCGGGTCTCTTCAATACCCAACGTGGTTGACATTTGTCACATGAGAACGGGTCGCTTCTACGACTAAATGCTCTTCGACTTAACTGCTCGGCTGTGGAATGTTTGGCCGGCCTCTGTGTTTCCTCGCCCCTAAACGTGGGTCTCTTCAATACCCAACATGGTTGATATTTGTCACATGAGAACAACTAATTTTAACTGCTTGTCTGTGGAATGTTTGGCCTTTTTGTTTCCTCCCAGCTACAACATGGGTCTCTTCAATATCCAACGTGGTTGACATTTGTCGCACGAGAACGGGTTTCTTCTTCGACTAATTTTAACTGCTCGGCTGTGGAATGTTTGACCTCTATGTTTCCTCTCCGCTGCAACATGGGTCTCTTCAATATCCAACGTGGTTGACATTTGTCACATGAGAACGGGTCCCTTCTAAGAGTAAGTTTAACTGCTCGGCTGTGGAATGTTTGGCCGGCCTCTGTGTTTCCTTCCCCCTACAACTCGGGTCTCTTCAATATCCAACGTGGTTGACATTTGTCACATGAGAACGGGTCCCTTCTAAGAGTAAGTTTAACTGCTCGGCTGTGGAATGTTTGGCCGGCCTCTGTGTTCCCCCCCCCCCCCTACAACATGGGTTTCTTCAATACCCATGTTCACTCCCTCCTCTCTTTAAAAAGACCCCGCCCCCCACATGACATTTCCAAAGATGACATACAACCTGAGGGAAATTATTACATGGCTACATTATTCGCTTAAACCTTTGATTTGCAAAAAACATTATACGCATGTATTTGCCAGTAACGGCATATGTATTGCAAAACAAACAGAATGGAAGAAACAAACATAAAAAATATCTAGACTTTAATCTTTTTGTCGTAGAAAAATCTGAACGCCTTAATCAGATTTTGGCAAAGTTTCCACGTTAAGCCTTTGTGACATTAAAAAATTGTTGGTAAAGCATTATCGCAAAATTAGCTCTGGGTGCCCCCAAATGGTTAAGGGTATCCCGACTCCACAAACATTCTGAAATACCCTTATAAAAAAAAACACCTCTTAAGTCTCGCGGAAACATTTTATGCGGGAATTACCTCCCATGAAAACGCGTCCATAAACTGCCTTGCCCGGTACGACGGAAACGTACGTACCACACATAAAAAACCTAAACAAATCTTCCGTAAAGATTAACCTCCCCATATTGCAGTCATGTCCCGTTCCAAATAATTTTTGACAAACAAAAAAATAAACTATTTTTTCAACAACCATATATTTTAAACCCATGAGGAAAGAGAAAGGGGCCTTTTTGGACCGGATGCCATTAATTCAAAAAGTTAAAAAAAAAATACCCCAAATAAAGTTCTTGGCCCAATTTTAATAAACTATCCCAAAAGAAATCTTACTTAAAAAGGGTTGGGCGATCGATTCCAATTTGACCTCCACACAGCATTCCAAAAGATGACATCTTTCTCTGCGTAAAGAGTTCCCACCCGCACGTGCTGAAAATTCGTTGCGCCGAAGAACATGTATTTTTAGACTGTTGTTTTATTGAAATTTTGGTTTTCGAGATTCATGGACGTCCAATTTGAACTCCACACAGCATTTCCAAAGATGACATCTTTCGCTGCATAAAGAGTTCCCATCCGCACGTGCTGAAAATTCGTTGCGCCGAAGAACATGTATTGTTAAATCGTGGTTTAATGAAATTTTGGTTTTGGAAAGCGATATCATTATAAAATGATTTAGGTTGGAAGGCATCTAATTGCCCATTTTATTAAAAAAACTTAGTTCTGATATTTTCGTTATTTGTTTTTGGGGTGTTATGCCGTGTTGCGCTACCTCCTTCTTTCCTCCTCCTTCTTAGTTCTGATAAATTAAATAGAGATCATGCAGTTGATTATTAAAATCAAAATTTGATTTTAATATCCTGTTATATGTAAAAGTGTGTTCTCTATCTGGTACAATACTCAGATTACTCATAAATATCATCAAATCAATTTTTTGCATTTCTTGGGCATTGACTATGTAACAATTTCTAGACATTTTGGTTTTGAAGAGTTTTAGAATTATAGTAACTGTTCGGGCAAATCTGTACCTACTCCCATCTATCCCTCCCGTCTTACCTACCTATCCTGTTACATCCATCTTGCTATTGTCACCGGTTCAAGTTTGACTCCTAACCGTGAAATCAGTACAATTTCAACATCGCGCGGACTGGCAGCCCAAATACTTTGGTGTCTCGTCGCTTATAGTCAAAACCCGGATCCGCGCAAAATATATGCTTTCAACCGCGAGTTATCTTGAGTGCATGAAGTGTGGGACCCAGGACGTCATCAGCAAGGTAGGATTTCATCTTGTTTTCGGTGGACATCCCATTTTTTCCCCTTCATCTCATTTTCCATTCCAACAGTGATAGGTGGAGATTCCGAACTCCGCGGTAGAAAGTAACAGGCTTCCAATCAGCTATCGAAACATTGGTCCTTCGGCGGATGTACATTCTTTACAGATTAGTTAATTTACATGATTAGAAATTGTACTCAAACTAGTTTCATTACAAAACGATTATCAATAGTAGGTAGTTTCGGTAGATACGGCTTATCAGTTCAGCTGGTAGGTAGATAATATTGGGTGCAAATAAAATACTTTATTTGTTGCGAGTAGATACCTACTATTATAATTGTTAATTTACGTATTTAATACATTTCAAAATGGATAAAGTTGCAACCAAAATTTGTTCGTTAAAATTAAAACGGCAAAGGCTCTTTGGGAGAGTGCAGGTCGCATATGATCTCATTAAAGATTTAGAACAAAAGACTAAGCTATGTCAGTTCAGAGCCCGAATGGATAAATTAGAGTCCACATATGACGAATTTCAAAGTATTCAATGTGAGCTGTCAGATCTGGTTTCACTTCCCGAGTTTGAGTCGAAAAATGATATATTGGAGGTTTCGCGTGTATTTGAGGAATTGTTCTTTGAAGTTACATCGGCACGTGATGCTTTAGAAGCGAGTCAAAATAATCGTCATGACGTGTCAGGCGGAGAAGTACAACGCTCTGGGCCGCCCGGTCGCAACTTACTAGCTCCAGAAATAAAAATTCCTATGTTTAGTGGATGTATTAAAGATTGGCCTCCGTTTTTTAATATATTCAGAAGTATTGTGCATGAGAACAGTTCTCTGAGTGACATTGAAAAATTTCATTATTTATTGACCTCTTTGAAGGGAACAGCCTTGTCATTGGTTAAGACTATTCCACTGATTCAAGAAAATTATGAATTAGCGTGGGAAACATTGTGGAACCATTATTCTGAATCTAGAGCATTATTTATATATTATGCCAACTCGATTTTAAATTGTAATTTTGCTAATAATGAAGAGATTTTGAATGTCTTGCGTGAAAATCTCTCGGGGCTTCGCGATTTAAACCGAGGAAAATTATTTGAAGAATTCGTTTGTCATATGGTTCTGCAAAAAATAGATTTAAAAACGCGTCGGTCTTTTGAATCTCTTGTTAAAAAAGATGAAATACCGGATACTGGAAAATTAATAGAATTTTTAGCAACTCAAAACCGTATAAATATGTTATCAGATATTAAAGAAAAAAAGATTCCTAAGCGGGTATTATTTTCAAATGCGAGTTCAAACGGGCATAATGTCAAGAAAATTACTTGTATAATGTGCAATCACACACATCACTTAACAAAGTGTCAAGACTTTCTATCACTAAATATGGTCAGTAGAAGGGACTTCGTTAAAAGGGAACGGTTATGTTTCAACTGTTTAAATGCGCACCTTATTAAAAATTGCCGTTCAAAGTTTCGATGCAAACGGTGCAATCGATCGCACAATACTCTACTTCATACTGATGAAAGGTCTCCTTCGCCGAACAACCGTGATACTGAAAGTGATAACCGCAGTGCAACGGACGCGGACGATTCTGTACAGTGTAATATTGCTTACGGGCGATCAAAACGTTCGATATTACCTACCGCGCTAGCAGAATTCCTGGACCGTTCGGGACGTAAACACCGAGCGCGGGTTTTAATTGATACGGGTAGTGAAATATCATTTATGTCCGAAAAACTATATAACATTTTAGGACTCCATTCACAAAAATGGTCCGGGAAAGTTCGGGGTGTAAACAATGCTATTGTCAACAATGTACAGGGTTTAGTTACCTGTAAAATATTCTCTATTCAAAATCACTGCTTTGTGAGAGGGCAAGCTATAGTAATATCAAATATTACTTCTAAAATTACGCCCGTAGATTTACAAGAATCATTTGAAGATTTCAAACATTTAAATTTGGCTGACCCAGATTTCCAAAAGCAAGGAGACATTGATTTTCTAGTGGGATCGGATTTGATTGCGAACATATGGAGAAATGGATATGTATCAAGTCTTAAATGTAATTTGCTAGCAGTGAATACGATATTCGGGTATGTTATAATGGGTTCATGTTTACAAGGTTATAATTCAGCACAACCCGTAGTGACGTCAGCGTTAACTGCGGTTGAAAATAGTGACTTAAATCACGCGGTAAGCCGTTTCTGGGAAATTGAAGAGGTTTCTAACGAAATTATTCAGAATAAGGACGATAATGAATGCGAAACCATATTCCAATCAACAGTCAACCGGGAAGCGTGCGGCAGGTATATCGTGGCACTACCTTTCAAGAACAGAGATCATGTGGATATCGGAAGTACATATGATATCGCCCTTAAGAGATTTTATAATCTTGAAAAACGCTTGTCATTAAATTCAACATTGGCAGCCCATTACTGTAAATATATGGATGATTTCTTACAGCAAGGCTTCATGACAAGAGTTTCCCCATCGACTGAGATACCGAATACTTATTACATTCCACATCATGCGGTTGTTCAAAAAATAGGAAATGACATTAAAATTCGGGTGGTCTTTGACGCTTCCTGTAAATCAAACAAACAAATTTCATTAAATGATTGTTTATATTCGGGTCCTAAATTACAAAATGAAATAGGTCAAATCTTATTAAAATTTCGTTTATATCCTATAGTATTTACTACGGATATTCAGAAGATGTTTCTTCAAATTCGGTTGAGAGAAGAAGATACAAATTTTCAAAGGATTCTCTGGCGATCTTCACCGTTACAGCCGGTAGGGCAATATATACTTGGTACAGTCACATTCGGGGTGACTTCTTCGCCCTATTTAGCCATAAGAACTTTACATGAACTGGTGAAGGATGAAGGTACTCGATTTCCAAAGGCTTCTAAAGCACTGTTGTCGGACACATACGTGGACGACATCGTTACCGGTGAATGGGAACCGGAAGGCGCCGCTCAGCTGCAGACGGAGCTAAAAGAACTCCTTACAAAAGGAGGCTTTCAATTGAGAAAATGGATGAGCAATTCGCAGTCAGTTTTAAATAACATTCCAATTGAGCACCGGAGCCACACTAGTGGTAAAGTTGCATTTGATGATAGTACATCTTGCTCAATCAAAATATTAGGTTTAATTTGGAATCCCGATAAAGATACATTTTCGTACTCGGTAGAAGAAAAAGAAAAGGTTTTTACAAAACGTGCGATACTGAGCTGTGTTGCACGTATTTTTGATCCCATTGGATTAATAACACCTGTTGTTTTTAAGGTGAAATGTCTTCTACAGGAACTATGGAAATTAAAGTTAGGTTGGGATGACTCCCTCCCGGAAAAAATTGTTAATTTATGGGAAAATTTCTTGGATGAACTACCTAGGTTATGTTATTTACAAATACCGAGACATTGCAGTACAATAAAAAACTCAAATTGTACTTTAGTAGGATTTTCAGATGCGAGTGAATTAGGTTACGCGGCTTGTATATATTTGGTTACGAACGAAGCACAGCCTCAAGTCACATTACTTACGAGTAAATCTAAAGTTGCACCGCTGAAAATATTATCAATACCACGTCTCGAGCTTATGGGAGCTTACCTACTTTCAAAGCTTGTAAAAATGACGAAGTCGTCTATAGAAACTCTCGTGAAAGTTACAGAAATAATATTGTTTTCCGATTCTACCATAGTTTTATCATGGATCAAAACACCACCTCATACTTTGAAAACTTTTGTCGCGAACCGTGTTATCAAAATTATTGATGAAATCGAGGACGCAAAGTGGCACCACGTTGCGTCAAAGGAAAATCCAGCCGATTTTGCTTCTCGCGGTTTATGTCCATCGCAAATAATAGACAACAAATTGTGGTTTCAAGGGCCTCCTTGGTTGGCTCAGCCAAGTCAGAAGTGGCCATTGTCTTTACCGGAAAAATTAAAGGTTGAAGAGCTACCGGAAGTAAAATCCCACGTCTCAACAGTTCAAAGGCCGCTTGATTACTATGAGGGCCTACAATTTTTCCGATTTTCTTCTTGGAACCGTCTTCGGAATGTGGTCGCTTGGTCGCTTAGGTTTATTTACAATACGCAGCAACGGACCAAGGATGCTCGTAGATCTGGAATTCTGACCGGCGCAGAAATAAATCGCGCGGTCACCCTAATAGTTAAATGCGATCAGCAGTTTCATTTTCCTGAGGAATTCAGAATGCTGCAAAATGATGCGGTCAACTCAGTGGCATTTCAAAAATTAAATGTGTTTATTGACCACGAAAACATACTTCGCGTTGGCGGGCGGCTCCGCAACTCTCATTTAAAATATAATACTAAGTTCCCAATAATCTTGGCAAAAAACAGTAAGATTGCGGAACTGTTAATATCTTATTACCATAAGGCCTATCTACACGCTGATTCACGAACTTTGCAATTCCTGATTCAGCAAAATTATTGGATTGTGTCGGCACGTAATAAAATCAAGAAAATGGTGTCCAAATGTGTGAGATGCGCGAGATTGCGAGCGTCCCCGCAAAATCCTCTCATGGCCAGTCTGCCAGAAGCGCGTGTCACACAGAACCGCGTATTCAATCGGGTGGGGGTAGATTTGGCCGGCCCATACGTCTTAAAGGAAGGAAAACGCAGAGGTGCTAAGACATACAAGGCTTACTTTGCGATTTTTGTTTGCATGGCAACGAAGGCGATTCATCTCGAGGTTCTCTCAGATCTCTCGTCTGACGCTTTCATCGCTACCCTCGATAGGTTTGTTTCACGACGGGGTATTTGTCAGGCCATTTATTCGGATTGCGGTACGAACTTTGTTGGGGCGAAACGCCATTTGATTGGAACACAAAATTTTTTAAATAGTTGTCGTAATGATGAACAAGTCATGCGTACATGTTCAGAAAAGGGAATAGTGTGGAACTTCAACCCTCCCTCCAGTCCTCACTTCGGAGGACTATGGGAAGGGAACATTCGAGTCGTTAAAAATCATTTAAAACGAGTAATAGGGGACACTTCATTGACGTTTGAGGAATTTACAACTATATTACATAAAATAGAAGCCATACTAAATTCTCGTCCCCTCTGTCCTCTAACCTCAGACCCTGAGGACATTCAGGCCCTTACTCCAGGTCACTTTTTAATTGGAGAACCGTTAATTTCGATTCCAGAATATAACTATTCAGAGGTTAAGATAAATCGTCTCAATCGGTGGGAACATTTAAAGAAAATGACTCAACATTTTTGGCAGCGCTGGAATACAGAATATTTACAAGCGTTACAAAATCGAGTCAAATGGTATAAGGCTACCCGTAACCTTCAAGTAAATGACCTAGTGGTCATCAAAGATACTAGGAGTCCTCCATTGAAATGGCCGCTCGGCAGGATAAGGGAGGTGAAACCGGGCTCTGACGGGGTCGTACGATTAGCCTCAGTATAAACCAGCGATGGTATATACCTACGGCCTGTGGCAAAGCTTTGTCTTTTACCTGTAGAATGAGATAGCAACGTTTTTTCTTTTTTTTTTTTTTTATATGAATATTGGAATAGGTTCATATATTTTTTGTTTTATTTTTTATGCCTTCGATGGTTTCGCATTGATTGCGATTCAGCTATCTTTTGTTTTAGTTATGTTTTTCGAGTTATTATTTTTTCATTACATTCTGCACGTATAGTCTTTAGTTTCACGTGCACCTAATTTGTAAGGAGTAGATTTCTTTTCATATTCTTTTAAATGTTAGGAGTAGGTTTCTTTTCATATTCTTTTAAATGTTAGGAGTAGGTTTCTTGGCCGGTTTCGATGGGTGTTGGAAAAATGGTATTTTTGGCGGGCGGTATATGTTCGGGCAAATCTGTACCTACTCCCATCTATCCCTCCCGTCTTACCTACCTATCCTGTTACATCCATCTTGCTATTGTCACCGGTTCAAGTTTGACTCCTAACCGTGAAATCAGTACAATTTCAACATCGCGCGGACTGGCAGCCCAAATACTTTGGTGTCTCGTCGCTTATAGTCAAAACCCGGATCCGCGCAAAATATATGCTTTCAACCGCGAGTTATCTTGAGTGCATGAAGTGTGGGACCCAGGACGTCATCAGCAAGGTAGGATTTCATCTTGTTTTCGGTGGACATCCCATTTTTTCCCCTTCATCTCATTTTCCATTCCAACAGTGATAGGTGGAGATTCCGAACTCCGCGGTAGAAAGTAACAGGCTTCCAATCAGCTATCGAATCAGTAACAAAGGTAATTAAAGTAACAAATGCATATTGAAAATTAAAACTCTTCAAAACAAAGATATCCTCAAATCAATTAGGATTCACAAAAAACCTTGTACTGAATTATACAAAATGCTGATGTTTTCTGAGACAATTGTAGTACATTCAAAATATCATATAATGTACCGGACCGGTATGCCCCAAGTGTTATTTTACAGCATATTTAATATGTAAACATTGTAAACATTGTAAACATCGAACATCATCATCATCATTACATAGTATAAAACGAAGTCGCTCAAAATGTATGTGCGCGTTAATCTTTTAAACTACGCAACGGATTTTCATACGGTTTTCACCAATAGATAGAGTGATTGAAGAGAAATGTTTATATGTATAATACATGTAAATTATATTAGAGAAAAGCCGAGAAATTCAAAGAAAACATATTTTTGTGCGATTTAAAACGGCTGGCGGGCCGTGCCATAGTCACTTTTGAAATTCGTTCTACGGAAGAAATTGGAAAATAGATGTCCTAGAGTAAGTAGGTATTTGATTTTTCCTTTTAAAATATCCAGTGTTGCATTGCAAGCATTGTATAATTAGTGGCGATCGCTCGAATTGCATTACATAGTATAAAATGAAGTCTCTCAAAATGTATGTGCGCATAGATCTTTTAAACTACGCATCGGATGCTCATGCGGTTTTCACCAATGGATAGAGTGATTCAAGAGGAAGGTTTATGTGTATAAAAACATGCTTATTATAGTAGAGAAAAGTCGAGAAATTCAAATATTCAATTCAGGCAGCGGGCAGCTGGCAAGCGGGTGGTGTGGATTTTATAAAGGTTGGGTAATGGCGTTGTGTTTCGTTAGCCACAGCAACGTGTGGCCGGGTCTGCTAGTGTATAAATAATATCAGGTTTGAGTATTCGAATATTGTTTTCCTAATTAACTCCAAACTTAGTATTTGGAGATGTTTGACTGATCAACTGGACGATCGATATCACGATCATTTTTTAGAGATTTTAGTTTTTTACTAAAACCCATAGTGATCTTGTCAACAACTTTGAAAATTAAATGTTGTCTGTCCCCATTTGCGTGGCGGCTTTCACTCCATGAGAACAGGGGCTCCGATTCTTCCGGTCTGAAATCAGACTTATCGATTCTCTCAGACCTACCAAACGGTCCCACCAGACCTACGGAAACTATCTCCCATTTGCCGCTGCTAAGTGCATCGCACCTTGGATGATAATTATTCCCGCATACTGCTTACGCCCATTTCTAGGATTTCGGTGGAATTCCCTCGATTCTGTGAAATTCTCGGTCGGAGTAATTCAGAATTTCCCTCCAGGTGACTCTGGAAGACATTCAATTATAAAATTTTCCAGGCCGTCTATCCCTTGATGGAGGAATTTCCGATTTAATTATTCCTAATGCCAGTTCCTGATTGGGTCTGTAAGGCCCGCGCTCGACTAATTCAATAACGTAATGGCGTCACCGTCACCGTGTTGGAATCTTTTACCGAACTCCACTGAGCAATTAACGCCAAAATAATCTCTGAGAAATTTAATTACTTTGCATTTTTGGTGATTATTTACCTAGCCACCGCACTTTTAGGCACAGCTTATGGAAATTACACTTCATTTTCAATTACTCCAAGAAAAAACTTTTTTTTTAAGTAAAACCTTCTTTAGCACCGTTGTAATTTGAAACTCGTTGAAACGAAAAAGCGACACTAAAAACAGACAAACACATATGAGCATATCTATAGGATTTAGCCTGAGAAAGAATGAGATAGTATAATCGGTCACCTCTTTGTGCGGTGCTTCGTAGCTTCCCCACTCTTATTTACTTTAATTTTTTGAAGTTTTCACTTCTACCGAGCGTGAATTGCACGTTTTTTTACATTCACTCTCCACAGGAAGCCCTGAGGAAAACCATTTCCCTCATTACCTATATCACCTTCGAAGATGCTGCGTGGAGGGTCTTTTTGAGGATAGGAAAGAGTGAAGATGGGTCTTGAAGATACCCATGTTGTAGGAAGGAGGAAACACAGAGGCCGGCAAATCGGAATGTGGTTTCATTTTCTTTACACGCAAGAGGGAGATATATGATAGTGATCGTATGTTTCCATTAAGGGGGTGCATGTATGCGTTCACCGTTTGACTCATTTTCGACTGTTTAGAGACTGAGCATTATGTGTTTAAGAACAAAAGCAAAACCATCAGAACATTACCTATATTCTGTTCTAGCTCTCACACTGTATAACTTATATCATGTATGATTACCTTAACACGGGCATTAGCCTAGTATGGTAATCAAGAAAAAAATATAAAAGTGTACTTTCAAAAATTGTATGAAATAAAAAAAAAAAAAAAATAAAAATAAAAAATTGACATTTGACGTTTTTGAATTTTTGGAATTCACCCACACTTCATTGTTAACCTTGTAACTATAAGCATATTCCAAACTTTCAAAATTATCGTCAAGGCTAGTAGTATTGTAGGGGTCTACGGAGACTCGTTGCGGTGTGTGAGAGTGATGCAAGAAAATGATTACATTTTTCCTTTTGAGGAAACAGACCTATGTACATTGTGTATCTCATTTTGGAAAGAGCTGCAGCATTATTGTGATAAGGAAAGTATGTTTATTGCCTTTTTTATGCCGTCACGGTTTGTTTATTGCCTTTTTTATGATCGTCACGTTAATAATAAAAGTACTCATTGCCTTTTTTAAAATTTCCATAAACAAAAATTTTAATATTATTGATTTTGTGCGTAAAAAGAACGCGAAGTCTGATTAAGAATTAACTGCCTACATAATATTTTAATTATAAATAAATTATGTTACTTTGTTTGAGCCACTTGTTGTGGTAGGGGTGGAGCCGTTGCTAGGTATTAATGAAGAGTGGGTAGGTAGGGGAACATATCCATGATTGGGCTGTAAGATAATTTATTTTGTTAATAATAGATTCATTATTTTTAAGGGATTTTTTTTTTAATTTCCAAGGCTTCTAAGTTATCTAAGCGTTTTCCTTTATGATTAATGAAGAATATTTATCCCCGTATTTTATTCGAAACTATGGTTATTTTCAATGATATGGTTAACGCACTCAGAAAAATTATTATTATTAACGGCCGCTGTTACCAATCCTACTAATCTACTTCTAAGCTGAAACTAAGGTTCATCACTGCTTAAATGCACAACTACGCTATTCCCAACACACAAGCATAGCTTAAGCAAGCCGCTTAGTCTAAGCCAGCCGGACTACTGGATTAGCTATTTAAGCATAAATCTAAGGAAAGGACTAGTTATAAAAACTGTCCACACAGTGAAAAAATACCGTGAATGATTAAATTCACTCTGACAAATGACAGTCGGGTTCGCGCTCCTTTCAGTTTTTTGTGTTGCATTTGTCAGTTTTATTGTCGTTTTAATTAAATTTGGTTCCAAGCGGCATCCTTCAATCTTGTATTCAATAGGAAATTAGGACCACCCGTTGACTTTGATAAGAGTATCGGCGCTGCTGTGATGAGCTCTACAAGCCTCATATTATCGTCAGGTGTAAAATTCTTGGCACGCTTTGTTGTATTTCCCATTTTAAAGTTTGTTTATTTGCTAACGCACGGAGAAAAAACTTATACGCCAAATCAAATGGGACGTACCGATTGTGGCATTACGTTCAAGTTGTCACTTTAGTTTTAATATATTATATACGTTTGTTTAAAACATATGAAATACCAGTTTATGAATAACGGTATTTAAAAGAAATAATGTGTACTAATAAGAGCTACAATAATGAACTCTTTAATATTAATTTAACATAGAAAGTTCTTAATTTGACGTCATTTTATTGTCTCAGGTAGTGTGCGGTATTGTGCGGTAATGTGAGGGGCCACTTAAGATTTTCAACGATAAAATGATTGGGAACAACGCGAATCGAACGTTCCCTAAAAAATACTTAAAAATCGCTTGGCTGATCAAAAACTAAGATTAGAACTTAGATGACGATCGAAAAGTTGGTAACAGCGGCCGACAACACCTTAAATGTTCTTTGATTCTGATTTCAAAATTACGATTTGTTTTTTCAATGAGAAATGAGAGACAGTCATTACATTTGAGTTTATATATTCAGGAATTAGTCAATTTATGGTCTCAGCGCCCTTAAGGTGATTTTTCCAAAAACGGCGCTATAAAAATCATCCAAGTATTATTATTTTATCTTTAGCGTTTCTCAAAAAATTACCGATATTATTTCTTGTATAAAAAGCTGGTTTAATATTAGAAGGGAGATTTTTGCAACATTGAACTGAAATTTATTAATACACAAAATTTTACGCTAATTCTTTATCTTTAATATTATTGAATTGTATAGATATTTATTTTTAAAAAATTTGTTAAGTTTTTTATTTAAGATGTTATCAATTAAACTTGGTTCATATCCGTTATTTACAGCAATTTGTTTTATTATAGAAAGTTCAAAAAGGAAATTATTATTAGACATTGGGACATATACTAAGCGGTGTATCATGGAATGGAAGGTGGAGTGTTTTTGTGAGACAGGGTGGTTGGAGATCCTATGAATTACTATGTCGTGTATGTGGCTTGCGATATACACTAATATCGATTTTATTATTTATAATAGATTAAGTTAAATCCAAAAAGTTTAATTTTTCATTGTCTAGTTTCATTTATCGATAATGGATAACCACAAAGTTATAGCTACATTCAAAAGTATATTTTAATTATAATTAACTAAAGGTTCGTTAAATACTAAATTGATTCCTGCGGATTTCAATTGGCTTCGTTGATAAATGAAAGTCGATAAGTACGTTAAAGCTTAAACAGGGTGCGAGGTAAATGGATTATATGAATTAATACGTGTCATTTCTCTGTGTATTTTTCCCGCGATGAAATGGCTCTACGCCGTCGGTCGTTACACCTTGTTTATTCACGAAGAAAGCCCGTTCGTTTACACATTTCCCGTAAATTCGTAGACACTGTATTTATGGATTACAAAAAGATAGATAGATCAAGTCTTCACTCTAAACTGAGCTATATTTCCTTTGCTCTGGGATTAAACGTGTAATATTATAAGTAGGTATTACTGACGAGAAAGCACTCGAGCACGCCACACACGTATTATACTGATCATGTAAGTAGTTAACCCCCCAGACTAATTTGTCCGTTTTTGGAACAACTAATATAGGTCTCATAGAAATCGTTACGTCTCCCTTACTATCATAGTGAGAAATATGATATAAACGGTGTTAGAAAGAAAAAAACACCACGCTTTATATTGAAATCTAAAATTTACCTGCAAAAAAGTCAAATGTTTACCTTTTGAAACAAAAGTTACGGGTCGAAATTGAAAAAAAAAAAAATTGTGAAACTTTGTGAATTTTTTTATAATAATTTTTACATGAAACTTTTTTTATGTTAGCATACAAAATTTTATACGGTGTATGTTTTTGAATTGAAACTTCTATAGCACCGCTTGGTTTGGATTTCGGATGAAACGGAAATGACTATTACTGCACCTGCAACGCATCAACTGCGTTCATCGGCCGCTTTGATAATGATGTCACTGGCTGCTATTGGTTGAGATATGAAACGGAAATTACGCGAGGTCTGCGTTCATTGGTCGCTTTGATTATGACATCACTTTTCATGTATTTGTTGAGATTGTTTTGATAAAGTTTCGCTTCTACCGCGTGTGAATTGCACACTGATTTTTTTCGATTTATCTTTATTTAAGGCGTCAACTATTTGCTGACCAATTTGTTCTTAAATTTTTAAATTCTAAATTTTTTTAAATTTTTTTTAATTAGTAATAGAAGGTACATAAATTACAAATAAATTTTATACAGTAATTAATTACATAGTAGATATATTTGATGTACCCCCATAATTAAGCAAGGCTTGTGTGTATGGGGGGTGTTATTGTATTGCTTTTTTTATATCAATCAGTTTAAGTTTTCAGTATAATTTTTAAGGTGAGTTTTAAAATTTTTTATATTGATATTCATGTTTCTAATTTTTTCTGGTAATGAATTAAAAATTTTTGCTCCGAGATATTTATGACTCAATTGTCCAATTTTTTTTTTACATTTTGGAGTGGGAAGTATTGATCTTTGTCTAAGACTTCTGTTATTTTTAAATGGTGCAACTTGATTTTTAATATTATCTTTATAAATTTGTAATGTTGCATGATAAAAGTATAATGCACTTAATTTTCTGACCTTAAATTGTTTGAATAAAAGTTCTGACGAATATGAGTAGGGTTTTTTTTTAATTGTTTTTATTATTAGTTTTTGTGATATGTAAATTGTTTGTGTTTGAATTGTATATGTACCGCCCCATCCTATAATGCCGTATTGTATAATTGATTGACAGAAAGCGAAGTATGTGGTTCTAAGTAATTTTTCGTTTAAAATATCTCTTAAACATCTAAATAAATATATATGTCATCAGGTTATTCCCAGAGTCTCGTTATTCAACGACTCAACACATTCATCTACAATTAGAGCTCGAACTAAACCTCTTCCTGCTATCTGTAAAAAATTTCGTTCTCTCTCAGAACTTCAAATAATTCAAAATGATCTTCTTTCTTTAAACAAATTAAATTAGAGTCACGTCACCCTATCTCCAACAATTTTATAAGGGTACGGCATTCTTAAAAGTCATTCCAATCTCCAAGCCTGTAATATCAATAATATGTTCAATGACATTATATCATAGAAATGGCCCAACTCTTCCTTTTATTTACTATTGGCTCCAAATCTCCAGACTCTCATAACTGTGGTATATTTTTTTTATTTTTTATTATTTGTTTATCTTAGAATTGCTACATATTATAATTTTACTGGTCTTCCATTAAAAGCCTTAGCTTGTGGATGGAAGAAGAGTTGACATTTCATATATTATGTACAAATACAGTCACGTGTACAGTTAATACAATGCAGTTAATACAGTTAATACATTTCATATAAGTACAATCACTATTTACTATAGTCATGTATTTCAATATATATATATATGTAGATGCAGTTAATACAGACACATGCCAATCAGACCCGTTAACTAAAATATGCAAACATATAATATGGATTCAGTAAGAAGAAAAACAAGTATGATTTTTAGTGTGACATTCTCTAAAATACTTTTTGATGGAGTTCAACAATTGAACTTTGTTCCTAATGCTTCTGATTTCTATTGGTAGGTTATTGAAAAATAATTTTCCTTGGTGAGTATAATGGTGTTGGGCAAAAGAAGTGTTTAATTTGGGGCACACAAATACATGTTTAAGTCTAGTACGATTTTCAGTTATGAATGCGTATTTATCTTTTTCTTTTATAATTTGTACAATTGAATTTTTTATAAATAAGTTTTTAAATGTTGGAACTTTGAATTCTTCGAATATGCGATCAGTTGGGAAGTCTAGAGGTTTTTTTAGTATAATTTTTATTATTAGTTTTTGAACAATTTCTATGGGGGTCAGACTAGTTTTGTAAGCTGCTCCCCAACTGATAATGGCATACTGAAGAATAGACTGTACTAATGCGTAGTATATTGAGTATAGATTTTTCGTTGATAAGAAGTTTCTTATCCGAGGAATTATATCTATTAAAGTATATCACAATAATTCTAAAGATTGCAATAATTGAATCTCTCAAATATATAATAAAAAAATATTTTTAACATTCTCTTGTTCTGTCTGACTCTCTCAGTTCCCCCCAAAAACTTAAATCCTGTCCTCTTCTTCATCCTGATGATCACTATTTATGTCTTATTCGAGTGCAGGTAACCTCCATTCAAAGCTTTGGAAAAACCGTAACTACGATTTGGATTCCTGGCCCCCTAGCATGGTCGATCGATATAGGTTTTATCGAAAATGTCGGTAACTTGTCATCGCTCCCGAGCACGACTGCAGGCCGCTAACGAAGAAATAACAGTTAACATAAAATAAATTAGGAACCCTTAGTCGTTGTGAACTATTGTTTGTTCGTTAACGGCCTGCAGTCGTGCTCGGGAGCGATGACAAATTACCGATATTTTCGATAAAACCTATATCGATCGACCATGCTAGGACCCCAGGACATGTTGGCGTAGTGGGTAACGATATTGCCTTGGCAAAACGAGGAGCGTCCAACCCTACTAATACCCTCGTTAACCATATTCTCCTATCTAATATTTTTTTCCATCATCAAAGATAGATCCCACAATGTTTGGACAGAGTATTGGAACATTGCTAGTCAATCCAAGGGAGCCTGCTATGCCTCACAACACAGGACTATCGCATCAAAACCATGGTTTCAAAAAAGAAATTTCCCCACTTATGCGACTGAGAACCGGACATTGTTCCGTTCCTTCTCACCTTTTTAAAATTCACGTCCTTGACTCCCCAGATTGTACATTCTGTGGTCTAGATGTGGGAACTTTAGATTACGTATTTTTTGGCGGTCCCTCTCTAAATCAATATCTTAAATCAATCTTCTATCAAGCGTTATCTAAAATTGCCTCCCCTCCATTCACCACCTCTTTTCTAAAATTTTCGAAAGTTCAAGATGTATTATAGGAGCTACATATAATAATTTAGTTTGCAATATGAAGTATTACAATTAATTAGAAAATTTTGTAAACTTAAATGTACAAATTACTAAAATAAAAATTCATAAATAAACAAAAACAATCTTCGTCTGAAATCGACTCCAATCTTCCATACAATTCTGAAATTTGCATATTTAAATAAAATTAATATATAAATTCACCTTGCCTTTCTCCTTAATTTTAAATGATGGCCTAGAACACCCTTGAAGGGTGAAAGCCAGAAATAATAATAATAAAAAACAGAATTGAGAGGGTATTGTACCACTTTTCTAAAAACTGTTTTTAGTTTTAGAAACATTCCATTTATTTGGATTTTATTGCAAAGCGGAAATATTTTGACCCTCTGACAAAATATGGTCAAAGCCTGAGGGGTTAAATACCGGTATATTAAACGCTCCTTACGTACTTCACTAAACGTACTTCACATAAACATATGTAAAACATGAGGCGGGCGGCAAGGAGCTTAATTCATATCGCGTGAACATATCTTAAATGTTGCAAAATCATAAAAGAATGGAGTAGATACCCACATCGTTATTACTACGTAATTTTCTGCTGTTATTATTATTTATTCTAGTGTGCAGTTTTCTTCTTCTCTCGGCGGTAATATTCGTAAGCCATGTAGTAGCTAGGTATTTAGTTACAACTTTAACATTTTAGATATTATTATTCAAAATAATTTAGAATAATTTTCTTATTCGCTAAATTTAGTTATTCAGTTATATTGTGAAAAAAATAATGAGGATATTTGTAGGCCATCTATTGTGTAGGTATTTAATTACAACTTAAACTTTTCAGATATTATTATTAAAAATAAATTTACTTATTTTTAGAAGAATTTTCTTCTTCTCCTGGCTAAATACAGTTATTTTGTGCAAAAAAACTGGGGATTTAAAAGACATGTATTAATTAGGTATTTAGTTACAACCAAAAATTCAAATTCCACAATAATGTCAATGCGCTGATTGTTTTACTTTTGTTCTTAAACATGTAATGCTGCCCCTCTATCTTACACACTAAATGTCAATAGTCGAAAATGAGACGAACGGTGAACGTTTGTCTTTTTTTTACATTAGCTCCACACAGGGAAATTATTTTCCTCAGGGCCTATGTCGTCTTAGGGGATGCTGTGAGGAGGGTATTTTTAAGGAAAGGAAGGATAGGAAGTTCTGGGAAGGAAAAAGGTATGAGGGGTGGATAGGAATCGGGTAATCAGTGTCTACAGGAACGACGGACGTGGGAATCCATCCCTCAAACTGCGGTGCAAGGCGGTGGGTCAAGATATACCAGCGGGAAAGGTCAAAAGGCCACCTTTTTACCTGTCATTCTTTGCCTTATTCACTTTCATACACACTTACTGTTACTCTGAATATTATTCTTACTCGTGACATGGCCTGACTCAAGTATCTGATTAATTTGTTCACGACTTTTTTTGCCATTCAAATTTGCGTCATATATTCTTCTTACACTCCTTTCTGTATCCTAAATGCAGTTCAATTCCTCTTTTGGTGAGTTTTCGATTATTGCATCAGCAACATTTTCCCACTTTGATGATGGCAGAAATAGATTTTCAAATATTGTCAAGTTATTTGTGAGTCGGAAATGTTTGGCTTTCGCGTTTAAAAAAAAGTCTGAATGGTAAAACGTCACATTAAAAGAACTTATAAGTATTTGTTAATTTCTTTAAAAATTATATTAATGCGTATGGTGATGGTCGTACTTTACAATGTTTTATTATGATTTATTTTACGTGCTCCGTAGGATTTAATGCGGGAGAATAGCACGATATTTTACCAGAATAGACAAACAACTAACTGACTAAACAACTGTTCATGGTTTCGGCTCCTAATTTACAAGTTACGAGGTGGAATGTAATATTTAGTAAATGTAGACGCTGTTCCGGCACTAATTTGGTCCTCGGTCCAAGAGTCCAGCGGACCCGCACTAACGCTCTGCGGTATTAGATGGAACAAATTATTTTAATAATAACATCCACTCGAAATTCGGGCGACTCTCCGCTGAAGCTTTTGTGTCAAATAGATTTACAATGAAATGGCCAAAATTTGCGTAAAGATATAAACCTCGAACAAAGTTGGAATTTTCAAACGGGATTGCGTCAGGCAGGAAGCAGTTTCTGAACGGAGCTCTTATTGCGGGTACTTCCACTATCGGGTATGAATGAACTTGCAATGTTGCTTTCCTTTAGTCTCCAGTGTTCCGGCTATCAGTTTGTGTCATTGATATCAATCATGTTCACGTCGCACGCGATTTAATATTATTAAAATTGATTATCTGTTCTAGATGAAATAAGAAAAACTTTTAGTTTAAGTATTTAAAAAAGTTACAAAAAAAGTTTTCTGCCTGCTGCTCGCTTTCCAGCCCGCTCCCTAATTTTAACAAAACCTTGCAGAATAAATACCTTAAAACCTTCCTCATGAATCACTCTATCTATTGGTGAAAACCGCTTGAAAATCTGTTGCGTAGTTTAAGAGATCTAAGCGGGGGCGACTTCATTTTATACTATGTAAATATATATAAAACAATTTAACTCTTTGCTCGCAGTATCGAGCAACTTCAACAACAAGGATTAACTGCTTTAGAAATGATAACTTCTGTGGTTAGTAGCTTATCGGTCTCTTGTGTGTACGATGCTTCGTAGCCTCCCCAATCTTGTCTACTTTATTTTTCTGAAGGTTTTACTTCTATCACATTTAAACTGCACTCTCTGATTTTTTAAACCACCCCCTCTTGACCTCGCTTTTCCTATCATTAACCTAACCTAACAAATAAAAGATTTTCATAAAAGAAGACTAATAAATCTCAGCTCCGCCTGCTGTGTGCACTGTCTGGAACTTTCAACTATCGGAATCACCGCAGTAGGATGTAGCAGTAATGTTGAGGACTCCACTTATACTTATAGGTAATAATTCAATATTAATATGTCATAGTGTGCGCGGCATACATAAATTGTATACAGGCTTGGAAAGATGGCACGAACTTGGTGAACGGAGGACACTGAGAAGCAATCTGACCAATTTTAATTTCACAACACAATACGTAATTTTGAGGTTCAATATTATGGGGTTGTACTGCACACGTTTCCCTAAAAAATCGATATTAAAGTAACCGAGATACCGCAGGAGGTGATAATTGCACGGGTTACTTGATTGATTGATTGTTCCTTGGATTTATTGTTCCAAAATGTCACATGTAGGTAATATTGGCAAATGTTGTCAGATAGGATAGGTATGGAAAGAAGTTTCGATGGAGGAAGATAGATGTACATAGTAGCGTCAACCGCTTTCGAATAGGTTTTATGAACGTATGAAATATTTGCAAAACAAACACAAAACCTAAAATTTTTGTATATTAAATTAAACAACTCAAAATTTACGATTAGTTCACGACATCACTATTCTGATATCATCTATCGTGGTAAGGATTTGTAATTCTTAAATTATTTGTAGGTTGGTGCCTATGAATTTTGCAAAAAATGTGCATCCTCTCTGTCTGAGGTCGCATCAGAAATTTGGTGAGGATTAGTTAACATTTTTCTTTCGTATGTTGACTATTATCATGGAGTTAGTCGTCCCTAAAGACAATAATCATTAACAACTCTATAGAACTGAACTCTTTCTGATAAGTTCTGCAATCTTCCTCTAGTTCAACAGCTGATCGTTATTTTCGTTTTCGTTTCGTTTTGATCAAGTTTTTTTGAAGTTTTCGTCTTTTTATAACAATTCATTCATTCGATGAAATATTGGTAATTTTAATCGTGCGCCTTCTGTTTAACTTCTTAGTTTATTGTGTATGTTTCCACACCGTGCATGTACAGTATCTTATATTATTAAGAACTAAGTAGGCACGTGCATGTACAGTATCTTATATTATTAAGTACTAAGTAGGCACCCACATTTAATAACACTATTATTCAGATCATAGCACTAACGTCGGATGAATCATTTTTGTGGTTATACATTGTATATATTTAAACTGTGTGACAGTCCAGTAGTGAGTTTTGTAGCGATTTACAAGAGTTTCGGAATTTACCCAATGAAAGCCAAACAGTAATGGTTATGTCTAGAGTATTTCATAAATAAACCCATTTTGGCGAATCACGGAGGTGGCGCTATATTAGGTGACCATGCTCGAGTGGAATGGAGGAGGGGAAGGGCAAGGGAGGGGGGAGGGGTGTTGGGCACCACCTTCCCACGTACGTTCATTAAACTTTAACACAAACACTGTAATACCATTAGGGGAAAGCCCATCAGAATGTCGGGTGCAGATACACGCTGAAATTTTAGTTCACATGAAGCAAATATGGTAAAACATCAGTTATGAAAAAAAAATTGTTACTTATTAGTTTGAAAATAATTATTAACATCGTTGAACTTATCGGACATCTTGTGTGGTTTTAATCTTCAAAGGGCATTAATCTAGTAAAAATTAAGTTTCCCGTTATTTTAAGTCATTTTAATATTTTATAATATACTAGCTGACCCGACAAACGTTGTTCTGCCTTATAAATTATTTATAGGGACACCCTAATTATAGGGATACCCTAATTATAGGGACACCCTAATCACCAAGCGGTATGAAATATACTTTACGACCTATTCTCTTACCTACCAAATATATCTACATAAAAAATTTCATAAAAATCATTCGAACCGTTTCGGAGGAGTCCAACCACAAACACCGTGTCCGAGATTTATATATATATTACTAGCTGAGCTGGCAAACGTTGTTCTGCCATATAGATTATTTATAGGGACACCCTAATAATCTAGCGGTATGAAATATACTTTATGACCTCATCTCATACCTAAAAAATATACATAAAAAAATTCATAAAAATCGATCGAGCCGTTTCGGAGGAGTGCGACTGAAAAACCTGAGACAGTGGTTTGGCCAGTCTACCGTGGAGCTGTTCCGGGCCGCAGTAAACAAAGTCCGCATAGCCAACGTCCGTTGAACGAACAGGGCACAAGAAGAAGAATATTATTTTAGTAAAAAGGTTTAGCTTTGAAGAGTCTACTAATTTTCTGCTACCACGTAATAACCATTTAAGTTTGCTAGTGAATGACACGGAGGTTTCGAAACCGGTAGCAGAAAAAAAAACTAACAAATGTACATAAAACACTTCAAAACAAAATGTCTAGAAATTGTTACGTAGTTAATGCCCAAGAAATACATTTTTACCTCATATTAAGAAGGCTAGGATACGTATCGCGAGTAAAACCATTTTCAGGTAATATACTTAAATATTATTATTCCCAAAATAAAAGTTACCCGCATTGAAAAGTGCTTCGTGGTCAGAAAAGAACTCAAAAAGTAAGAATAGTTTCATTGTCTGAATCTAAAGTTTTATTAAAAATGTAATTTCCTGCAAATTTCAATCTCAAGAAGTACCTAACTACCTCAACTACTTCAAGAAGCTCTAAAATATGGGAGCTCCGTCTCCCGGATATACTTAATTCGATATTATTTTTAAAAAAATACTAAAATAGGTAGACTTTTCATGATTCCGCAAACAATCTCGACTTGCCATTTAGTTTGAAAATTCGAGGAAACGTGAAGTGTGATTGTTTGAACGGCGCCGCGGCGATGTCAATATCCCGCAGAGCGTCCAAAGTTATTACTCTTTGCTTTATTGACATTCGGATCCGTTTGCGTCTCTTGTGCGTTATTGAAGTTATTACTTTGGAACTCTCGCGAATGCTCCGACTTTTACAAAGTTAAACTTAACATTCTTCACTGATATTGTCCATGTGGTTAACATCTGGATCTCGTAGTGTATCAGTTTGAGGTAGGCCCCTTCCTGAAATAAAAAAGTACAAGTATTTTCAGTAGCCCGTGAAATATTTATATGCGATAAACTATTTATAAATTATCAACTTTATTAAGGTAAATTCTAATTATTGTAAGTAACAATTATCAAGTCCCGTTGGCGGCGTGTATCTTTTCTCGGAAGATTTTTTTAAAGGAGATGGGTGTTTCAGGCTGATAATATAATTATTTTCGTTATATGTTTTTGGGGTGTTGTGCCGTGTTGCGCTACCTCCTTCTTTAGCCAACGTTTCGGACATCGTTGCAGTGTCCATCATCAGGGCAGATCCGGCAGATCCGTTAGATGTGACACATCCTTAAAAACGAGGTGGTTAGTTTCATTAACACAGTCTCAAGTTGGATGTCTGTTAATAAACTCAAACTTAATCCGACCAAGACCGAATTTATTTGGATAGCTTCTCCTGGAAGGCAAGCCCTCATCGACTCTAATCCAATCCATATTCAGGGCACAGATATAATCCCTTCTACAGAAATAAAGTTTCTAGGTTTCACTATAGACAATAGTCTTTCTCTTGAATCACAAATTTCAAAATCTATAAGTTCAGGCTTTTTCCATCTAAGGCAGATAAAATCAATCAGGCGTTGCCTTCCCTCTGATGGAGCAAAGTCACTCATAAATTCGTTTGTTGTCTCACGTATGGACTATTGTAATAGTGCGTATGCTGGCTTGCCTAAAAAACAATTCAAAAGAATCCAGTCCGTTTTTAATGCTGCGGCGAGAATGATTTTTGGTGAATCTAAGTATTGCCGTATGACCCCGCTTCTAAGGGATCTTCATTGGCTTCGATGCCCTGAAAGAATAGAGTTCAAGATCTGCTTAATGACCTTCAAAGCATTGCAAGGAATGGCGCCAGCCTATATATCGGAACTATGTGTCCGACAAAACTTAAGCGATAGGCAGCTTACTCTAAGGTCAGCAGATCGAGATGTTACTAATCGTTTAATCGAACTTTCTAGGTCAAATCGAGCCGTTTACTATGATCGATCTTTTCGTGTAACTGGCCCGCTCATTTGGAACAAACTTCCCTCAGCCCTTACTAATATCCAGAACTTGGCTGAATTCAAAAGAGCTTTAAAAACCAACTTATTTAAAAAATCATACCTTTTATGAATTTTAACTCCTTTTCAATCTACTATAATAAGCCATGTTCCTCCATAGATGTTCCTCAAGTTTCTGGTAATTGTTTGGTTTCGATTACCTCCTTGCTATAGTTTTATGTGCACTCTGAATTTGTATTATTTATAAATGTTAAATACCTCCTGTTCTATATAATTTAGTTTAAATGATTCTTGTTGAATGGCACCGTGATGGTTTATCATTATATATTGTCCTATGCCAAAACAGCACTCACTATTGTTGTTAATATTGTTCTTTAGGAATTGCTTTGTATATTTTTGTATATTCGTTATTTCACATTATTTAATTATTTTTTTAAGGAATCGTAAGGAACACTGTAGGCTAATTTTAAGTTTATTATAATTAAGCGCACTTGAAGTGAAATATCACAAAACTGCGCTATATAAATACTATGTTATTATTATTATTATCTAACGGATCTGCCGGATCTGCCCTGATGATGGACACTGCAACGATGTCCGAAACGTTGGCTAAAGAAGGAGGTAGCGCAACACGGCACAACACCCCAAAAACATATAACGAAAATGCTTTTGGCCGTGAAAATCTTAAAACTTATCCAATATAATTATTGATTATAATAATTGTTGCCCTTTGTGCTACGCATCAAAATCTTGTCTTAAACATTGGTTTATCAATTAAAAATAATAATTAAAGTAAATTGTGATTCGAAATTATTTCATTTGGGAAATATCCTTTTTTGGAGGAAGTATCTGAATCACTCTAAGCTCTTACGTTTAGTTATTAATTAGGAATCATTTGTCAATCATCGAGAAAAACCAAAAAAACGGCTAGAGGAGACTAGAATAGACACGAATGGCAAGGTAATCAAGGGCAAGGCAAGATCCAAGAACCAATAATAAGCAAGCAAGAAAAAGCTAGAAGAACTAAAAAGAACCAAGAAGGAGCAAGAATAGGCAGAAAGAAACTGAAATATGTATTCGTGGAATATCCAATAATTGGCAAGAATAGACAAGAAACAGAGCAAGGCTAATGGCAAAAAAATGAAACTTAAAGAAAGCAGGAAGCGAGAAACCAAAACTAACGCTTAATCAATTTGTTTATTTCCTACCCATCTTAAATTCCAATATTAACTTATTAGGTTGCCGTGTACACCGGTCAATTAAACTCCAACTTCTTCTAATTCTCAGAGCACGTTTCCAAGTCCTAACAAAACAGTGCTCCCTGGTGTACCGCTCTTTCGGGGACACGAATGCTCTTCGCTGGGGTGGTACAATTTTTCGTATCGTATAATTTTTCAGAACAAAAACTCTTCAAAATGCGTCGTAAAGGACATATTTATTTTCCAAGAAACATTCCGACGACGCAGATCGAAAGACAAAAAAACAGAGAAAAATTACATATTTATCTAATTTTTGCATCTTTTGTTCTTTACAAATTTCCGCTATGGATATTATTGAAGTACCGACTTTCATTAGTAGGATTCTGTTTGGACCGCTTACTTATTAAAATAATGTGTTAAAAAAAACTTTAAGAAAATTAAATTTTACTAACCATAATTCTAGACCCCATTTTGGTTCGAACTTTGAATGAATTCAAAATAGCAGAAAAGCGAGGAAGAAAAATATGGGTGTACTTTGAAAGTAAAATAACTTTATCTACGAGACGACAAAATGGCAATTTTATGCGAACTCCGCCCCAGCAGCCTAATAATAATATTCCCAACTCGTCTTCTTTACAGGCCCTTCAATGTATAACATCGTAACATCCTATGTACTGTACACGAACACGTCTGGAAAAGGAGTCCACAGTAGACAGCCACTATTATGTACTTTTCTCCACCTTTTGGCTTCCAGTGACTTTTATCCGTATGTTCTCGTGGAAAGTTCTCGTGGAAAATTCTTTTTTATTTATTTTTGAAGTGACACTGCTTTAGGCCTGTTAGCGATTTTAAATTCAAATGAAACGGAAATGCGTCACAAATAATTATTATTTGACGGTCCTCTGATTTAATATAATGCGGTAAATTCCCGACTACGCACAGGCCTCCAATAGCGCCGCGGTATGAAACGCACGACTCTCTGCGCCCAGAGACACATCCAGCAAACAGAGGTTCGAAACCTACCAAATCCAATTTTTTTTTTTTTTTGTAAAATCTTTATCCAATCTTCAAACCACTTTAAAATAAACAGGCAAAAGAAAAGATAGCGACGTTTAGCGACTTTCTGGTTTCACTTCTACCGCGTGTGAATTACGCACTCTGATTTTTTAAATTTTATTGTAGTAATTTGTACATCAAAGTTTACCACTATTTAGAATTGTAGCGTTGCTTAACATGACTTAAGCCATGCTTGGAGACCAGATCTGAACTCCTCCTCCAAAGCCGCATCCTTCTACTCCCAAAACGCACCACAATTGGGGATATGATAGTATCACTTTAGCAAGAAATTGGGAGAAGTTGGGACTAAAAATTTCTAATAAAAAGCATAACTAATCAATTTAAACAAAATTATTTTATCGGTGTTAAATAGTAAAACGTATTTTAACTCAAACAATGTGATAATATATTCAAAGGATTTAAATGGGTTCTTTCACTGAATTTGAACAATTAATCGAAATTCAAAGATAATTTTTAAGTTCTGTGAAAGCTATATTCAATTTCAGTAATCATTTCAGTTAAGTAAAACAACTGGCTCATAATGATATTATAATAAAACTTAAATAGAACCTTTACAGGACTTGAAAATTAACTTCCAAATTTGATGCATTATTCAAATACTTTGACAACTGAAAGGTACCTTTAAATTTGAATAATTTGTCGCCACAAATAAATATTTTTTTATTAGAATGGTGCCTCCGAATTTCGGTAAAGAAATAAAATACATTACATTAAAATACGTTTCAATCTGTTTAATATTTCCTCAAAAGTTTCAAACAATTAAATCGTTTTATCATTCAAACGGGTATCAAAGAACATTGGCGAAATAATTTAATTCGTTCTGAAAAAGCAGGTCGGTACCAATGCAGAACAATAAATTATTGTTTTCGGAGTTACGAAATAATTTATCGCGCTAAAAGAATGAATCTGAAAATATTTGATTAAATTGCTTTTCGTCGAATTCTTTCATTTGTTTCCTCTGATTTAATTAAAGTTTTAATATCCTTACCGCCCGGCTTTATCTGAGTATTCGCCAGTTTTCACAATAAATACCACAAATTTGTTTAGAAAAATACAAAAAAAAAAAATTAAGTGTGCAGTTCACAAACGGTAGAAGTGAATACTTCAAAAAGCTAAAGTAGACAAGGGTGGGGAGACTACGAAGCACCGCATAAACGGAGATCGATTATTCTATCTCATTCTCTCGCAGACTATATCCTGTAGATGTATGTGTTTTGTGTTGCTTTTTAGGGTCGCTTTTTAAGTGAGACTTCTTAAGCACCGTTGTGATTTGAAACACGATGAAATTGCTTGGATTATGAGCTGACTTTTCAAGTCTCCTATTGGTAGAGATTTTGATTATCATTATCTGTGCCACCCACCTGTGCCAAAACAGCACTTTTATTGGTAATTTCATTCTCATGGCGTTGCTTTGTAAATACTGTATATTCTTTGTTTCATATCATTTGATCAATATTTTGTAAGGACTCATAAGGAACAGTATAGAATTACTTTTAAGTTTATTATAGTTAAGCGGACTTTAAGTGAAATAACACAAAATTGCGGATTACAAGTATTACATCATTGTTATTATTATTATTCGTAGCGTCCCCACACTCTTGTCTGCTTTAGTTTTCTGGAGGTGTCACTTTTACCGCGCGAGAATAGCATACTCTGATTTTTTCGTTTCATCGAGTAACAT
This sequence comes from Limnephilus marmoratus, assembly GCA_917880885.1. Classification (NCBI taxonomy): domain Eukaryota; kingdom Metazoa; phylum Arthropoda; class Insecta; order Trichoptera; family Limnephilidae; genus Limnephilus; species Limnephilus marmoratus. The sequence continues at coordinate 18,551,055 of OU862920.1, read as the reverse complement.
TTTTTCCTTTATTTAGATAAAAAAAAAATTGGGGAATTAAAATCTTCCAAGTTGGCAATCCTTTTCGTTCTCGAAATTTTTTGTTTTATTTATTACAGCAAACGCGATTAAAACAAGAAAAAAGGTATTTAAGCGATTTTACAGTTCTTTGCGCAACTTAATTGTGACATTCAGGTAAAAACTGTCACTTGGGAGTTACGTAACGTTTAGGGGGGGGGGAGGGGACGGAAAAACGTTACGGCGCGTTACATGGGGGGAGGAGGGGTCAAAAATATTCAAAAATTTCGTTACGTAATACTTGATGCATCAAAAGATAGTAAATAAACTGTCTGTAAGTGACGATAAAAGTGTCAACGATCAACGCAGCATCGGTTGCAGTTGAGACTCGCTCTGTTGATTGCCGCGATCTGATAAGCAGAAGTTCTCGCTCTGGATCATAAAAAGATCACGACATTTTCCACTAATACATTTGTTAGGAAAGTATAAACTAACCTATTACCAACCTAGATGAATTACATAATATAATATAAATGAATTTAAAGAAATAGAGGAAATATGGGGGCATGCATTAATTACGTGAGCAGATTTTCTTCCAATCTAGACCCCCCCCCCATTTTTTAGATCACGTAATTAATGTATGGCCCCTAACCAAACACAACCGTAAATATATAATTTTTAAATAAAATTGTACAAGTATAGACTGTTTTCGATGAAACGGAAACGAGCGATACTAAAAAGGGACAAACACATAGATTTAGCCTCCGAGAGAATAGACTAATCGGTGTTCTCTCTGTGCTGTGCTTCGTAGCCTATACGCCTCCTTTTTAAGTGGTGCTTCGTAAAACAAAATGAAAAATAATTTTTAATCTAGGTATCAATATTATAATAAATAAACCCTGTAATTATCCTATTCCTGATACTCTGCATTCGTCTCATTCTCTCAAAGTTTAGTTTTCTGAAGGTATCACTTCTACCGCGTGTTAACTGCACACATGTTTATTTTTGAAGTAAAATTTCTTTACGCATGCTTGACTTGGGGAGTAAGCAGGTGAATGCGTGACGAGAGCGTTACGAAAAGTGTGATCGGGCGAGGCGAACGGTCGGGCCTTTACGCACGCTTGACTTGAGGAGTAAGCTGGTGAATGCGTGACGAGAGCGTTATGAAAACTGTGATCGGGCGAGGCGAACGGAAGTTGAGAGGGAGATATAAGTAAGTGAAGTTTTACTTCAGTCGTGTGGTCGAAAGCACACTCGTTTTTTTAAATAAGGTTATTCCGTTATGGTCGTTGGCAGATTTGTTAAATTTGCAAAGACACTACATTAATTATTTTGCGGTAAACTTTAAGAATTGAAAATAAAGCGTGGTGTTTTCTCTTTCTAAAACCGTTTAGATTATTTTTCTAATCGTGATGCTAAGGGAGATACAACGATTTCTATGAGATATGCATGAATTGTTCCGAAAACCGAACAAATTAGCTTGAGGTTAGGTGTTTGGTGTCTGACCAGTATTATGTAGTAGTCCATCAGTTGAAGTAAGTATATATACACGGTTGTACACTTAGATGGATACCTACAGTGTCTGAGGTACTGCACGAAGCGCTATACTGGGCATAATTGTATGATGCATCGAGAACAACCCTTGACATGGAAATAACGGCTCGGCCCTTTGCACGCATGCTAAAAGTTTTGATATGACCCCTTCGTTATTGGCGTTATTGCATTGGCTATACGGCGCCCTTTCAGTCTGAAATTTGGTACGTGGCGTTCAATTATTTATTCAAATTAACCATCGAAACGTTTAGGAGGAGTTAAGAGGGCATTACCAGAGAAAACCGGAAATACGATTTTAGATGTATTGACTCTTTTCCACAAAAAATTATAAATGGATTTCGAAAGATTGTTCTTTTATCTAGCATTCGTATGTAATAAATTTTGAGAATTTTTTAAAATTTTTTTAGTATAATAAGGTTAGGTATTCCATAGGTAGTTGGCAGATTTGTTAAATTTTCAAAAAAGTTTTTGTATTATACCACACCCATTTCAAATAATATAATCATGCAGTAAAATAAATCAATACATTATCTAGTAAACGTATGTTTTAGAATTTTAATTTTAGTTTCAATAAAATCATTAAAAAATATTTACGTACATGTGTTTCTTGACGAAAATTGGTCCATTTGTGTATTTATTTGCGCACTTACAAACTAATATATTTCAGATTTTTTTAACATTCTTATTAAATTTAGACATTATTGAAAAATGATAAATACTTATAATCAAAAAATAACTACAAAAAGTACACTATTTTAATAGTTTTATCATCACGCCTTTCAGAATTTTTGGATGAAGGTATAAATTAAAGCTAATTTGGATTGAAATAAATTCGATATTGAGTTATAATTTTAAAAAGCTGGTACGGAGAATAATTAATCTTTCTCATTGTAACCGCCCTGCACGATTGGAAGAACAACTTTCGACGAAATGTGGATTTTCGTCCGCTGGCTGGTTAAACGCTCTTAATGGACGCTTTTTTAATTTACCCTGACGGTTCACGGTAACGGTATCGTGACGGCATAAAAAGGCTATAAACATATGTTCCTTATCACAATATTGCCACAGCTCTTTCAAAAGATAAGATACATAATGTTTGTACGTAGGTCTGTTCCCTGCAAAGGAAAAAGTCATCACTCCGTAGACCCCTACCAATAATCCTTGCCGTGACGATAATTTCGAAAGTATGGAATATAGTTACAAGGATAATATTGAAGTGTGCGTGAATTTCATGCGTCAACGTCAAAACGTCAATTCCGAAAATTTTAAAATGTCAATGCACTAATGGTCTTGCTTGTGTTCTTAAAAAATGTAATGCTGCCGCTCTTTCTTACACACTAAATGACAACAGTCGAAAATGAGACAAATGGTGAACGTATATCTGCACCCCCCAAAGGTAACGTACAATCATTTTCATACATCTTCCTCACACGTATAAAGAAAATTAAACGCAATTCTTGTCGCAAAAAAGTAGTACTTTGGAGGAAACAGTCACACGTATTTTGCGTGTCTCGCCATTATTTAATGTGTTACAGCAATAAGGAGCGTATGTTTATTGCCTTTTTTGCCGTAACGGTACCTTTACCGCGAATCGTCACGGTAAATGTAAAAGCGTCCAATGAATGCAACAAAAGGTATCTGTTCTCACATACACCCTTGACTATATTATGTATCATCTTATATACACGATATATTGTTATCCGGCATATTCTTCAAGAATACACTTAACACACGTTATAGTACGCCACACTTTAATACCGACCTGTCGTTAATACAGAAATCGTCGCCATAAGCGAATTTTAGGTCAGAAACGCGGCATACCTCCCGCCCACGCCGCCTTTCTCTGTCGCATGTGTGTTTTACGCATATTTTTCTTTCGCTTACGGCTTGTATGCTTACGGTCATTGTAAAGTCAGTAAACTTACTGTCCCTTCGCGAGAATGGATCGTATCAAGGTTGGGTCGGCATTTAAGTTTGGATCATATCTAGCTGTATTTAAAAGCATAATATTCTGAGTATTCACGATTCGTATCGTAAATGTAAATATGGTTTATTTTCATATTTTTTTCTATTTTTTTGTTAGCTCCTCACAGAAGGCCCCGAGGAAAATAATTTCCCATGGGATGTCTATGCCTCAGTCTCCTCTTATGTCTCAGGGGATGCTGTGTGGAGGATCTTTTTAAGGAAGAAAGGAGAGGAAGTTCTGGGAAAGAAAAAAATATTAGGGATGGGTAGGAAAATAAAGGTCAATGTCTAGGAGTGACAGATGAATCCATTCCTCCAATTGTGGTGCAAGGCGATGGGTTGACAGAGTCGGCCTGGAGAAGTCAAAAGACTTCCCTCCACCAGTCTCTTTCAGGCAGACGCATCTGCCGCCAAGACACGGACAAACCTCACCCCCATAAAACCGGGTATCTTTGCTAAGTCACCCATCCTACTGCTAAGGTTGGCTTTGGTGTGGAAGTACCATTACGATCTACCGCAAAGTTTTTTTTGTAAAGCCGCATTTTATTTTTATTTTATTTTTTTATTTTAAATACATTAACGGCTATACTGCCTTTTATAAATAAACATATAATAGAGTACAAAAGTAAGAAAAATAATATCATTACATAATAGTAGTTTTAAACTTAAAAATAACATACAATTATTTTATGTATCACAACAAAAAATAACAAAAAAGAACAATGAGAAATATCATCATTTCATTTCAACATATTTTATTTTTTTCATAATGTAACTTTATATTGCGTATATAAAGTTACATTATGAAAAAAATAAAAAACTTAAAAACTGAAACTTAAAAATAACATACAATTATTTTGTGTATCACAACAAAAAAGAACAATGAAAAATATCATCATTTCATTTCAACATGTCCATATTGCGTATATAAAGTTACATTATGGAAAAATAATTTTTGAGTGCAAGTTTATATTGCGCTAATTTTAAGAAATAAATGTCGCCGATGTTAGAATATTCATTTCCCAAAATGTGTAATCGACTGATTGGTGAGTAATAATGTGATAATGTATGTGTGTTATTATAGTAGAACGGTAGAGTCAGTCTATTGTTAGCGCGACCAGGGCAATGAAATCTAAATTTTGAGAAAGCTTTGTCTACGTTGTAGCTTTGACAAACAAAATATCTTGAAATTCTCACAATATAACTCCATTTACAACAGCTCACCCGTTAAATCCCAGACGTAATCCTAATTCAAGTCTCGGGGAGTCCTCGCGTCGCAGGTGCTAAACAGTAATATTATATTTAGAATTGTTATGTTTTGGTTCGTTACGCCTAGAGTTTGGTGCCTAGATCCTAGAGCCTAGAGCCTAGAGCCTAGAGCCTAGAGCCTAGAGCCTCGGGGTCTCATTAAGCCCACCGCAGACGAGGCAGATAAACGCGGCAGTGCGGCGGCAACCAGCGAACAAAGCCCCGTGAAGCGCTGTTCACCAGAAGGTTGGGGACACTCGCGCAGAATGCGGCAGTCGAGTCGATGTTGTAACGCCAGCACAAATACATCAACAATCATTATTTATTCAAGAGAAATTTGGAAAAGGTTTTCACAAAGGTAAAAAAATTACTAATTTATTTATTTTTTGAAGTGAAACTTCTATAGCTCCGTTATGATTTGGAATTCGGATGAAACGGAAATGACGCATGTAGCACCTGCGAAGCATCAAACTCCTATCAAGGCTCCTATTGGTTAGATGTAAAACGGAAATGACGCTGGTCTGCGCTCATTGGCCGCTTTAATTCTGACATCACTTTTCAAGGCTCCTTGGTTCTTCATTGGTTGAGATTGTTTTGGTAAAGTTTCGCTTCTACCGCGTGTTAACTCCACTCGATTTTTTTTTATTAGCCTAGCAGGGCCTATGTAGTCTTTGAGGATACTGCTTTTCGGAAAGAGAGGAAGTTCTGGGAAGGAAAAAGTATAAGGGGTAGGTACGAATCTGAGGGATAGTGTATCCCCCACTGCGGTAAGTGGTACATAAGGCGATGGGAGAGGTCTAAAGATCCCCCTCAACCCGCCTCTCCCGATCCGGCCCGTCACACAGTAGGTGGGCGAACGCATCCGCCGCAAAGACCTAGATAAATCTCACTACCTAAACCCAGCCACCCTTGCCAAGCCACCAAATGATGATCTTTGGCAGGGAAGTCAGTTATCTGATAAAAGGTATCCGGGGGCGGCGGTAACCATAGCCGCCTGCCAAATTGATTTTATCTGTGGTTTTTGGTCAATATAACTGCAATCGAAGTTCAAATTCGGCGAAGAATTCAGTAATTTAAGATGGGCGTAAAAATTATTAAAAAACGGAGTGTGCAATTCACACGCGGTTCAAGTGAAACCTTCAGAAAACTAAAGTAGACTGATAGGGGATACTACGAAGCACCAAACAAAGAGGAGACCGGTAGGCTATGAAGCACTGCACAAATAGGAGACCGATTTTACTGTCCCATTATCTCGCAGGCTAAACCCTATAGATGTATTTGTTTGTCGGTGCTAAATAAGTTCACTTCAAAAACATGTTTATATTGTACGAAAATATTGTGTTTTTGCGATCGAAACATGTTTTACAAATAGTGTAAGTGTAAAAAATGGGTGAGTAACAAAATGCACCTCACTTGAGTGCTGCTTAGATTTTTTCAAACAAGTGTATTGTGAGGTTTAACTTTACCAAACGAAGCTTTAGCTCCATGTATATCAAATTCTGGTTTCAAGTGATACGGCTTGAAAGTGTTGATGTTGATTCGCTGGTCGAACGCCCGCGCAACCCTGCTGGAAAAACTATCCAGGGGTCAACGTTTCACAGTCAAACGCCAACGGCCTGTATTGATTTTGTTCAGCTTCTGAGTTATTGAATCACCAACGTCAATCAGCTTTATCCACTGGTCGGACTGGGCCCATGACTCATTTCCCGACTGGGCTCGAGCAGAGTTTCGTGTGCATAGGAATGATAAAAAATCAGAGTGTGCAATTCACACGCGCTAGAAGTGAACCTCCAGAAAACTAAACTAATCTCATTCAACAGGAGCATTGAAAAGTGAGCTCATAATCTAAGTGGTCAATGTGCGCATTTGGACCATTGTACACAACACCTCGTTTATGGAAACAATGAAATTATTAGTTTTTATTACTTAAAAAAAACAATGACAACCTGAATCAATGCCAAGGAGAACACTACCATGTGTAAAAATACCCAAGATAATTATATCATTGATGATAGCCAAATAACTAAAAATCCAATCGACAAAGACGACATGGCAACAGATATGAAAATAAAAATCATTTAAATTGAATGAAATCCTTGTAGACTACATCCCTTCCCCTTCTTCATATATGCATTTGTAAATTGTAAATTAAGAATTATTTGTACCAGTCTGAAGATGCTACATTTACTGAAATGCTGACTGTACTAATATTTACTCTTTATATGGAAGCGAATACCGAGAAGAAAGAAGCAGGACACGAGAACCACCAGGATCGGAAAGCTGGAAGCCAGAAGCAGTGAGGAAAGTGAATTAAGAAGCAGAGGGAAGCTTAAAACGCTGAAGCAGGTTGCAATGATTTTAAGTAAGAATTACCGGGAAGCCAAAAACCAGGTAGCAGAAAGCGGGAAGCAGGAAATGGGTAGCGAGAAGCTGTTGAAGCAAAAAGCATGAAGCCAAGGGAAACGGGAAGGAAGAAGCCGAAAGGAGCTGGAAGAAGAAGAAGCGTGTAGCGGAAAGCATAAAACAAAGGGGAGCTGATAGCGTAAACTAATTAACGACAAGGGCAGTTGGAGGCGGGGTTAGGGGTTGGTCGGTTACTTGGCTGAGTGACCATTGACGACATACGGAAGAATTTTTTTTTGTTTGAAGTCGTCGAAAAGGTCACCGGAGACCAAAATTTCATTTATTTTTTACTCCAAATAATGTCAGGAATCACTGGTTAAAGTAAGTCAAGTACGTCCCTTAACATCCTCTTGGTGGGTTTCTTCATTTACCGAGAATGCTAAATGCTATGCTAATTGTAAAAGTAAATGGTCAAATGCATGGAAATTTTTAAATTTCGATCGTTTACTTTTACAATTAGCATTGCATTTAGCATTCTCGGTAAATGAAGAAACCCACCCAGAGTTCAACATAACTAGCGATAGTTGAAAAGTCCATTTTGAAGAGAAGCGATTACTTTTATTTCGGTTATAACTCTTACAAAATAACACAACTTCGTTCATAAAGTTTTTAAGCGATTCATGTGATTTTTTTTATTAAAATGATGATGCAAAGTTCATGAAGTGCCGCATTGTATAAGCAGCTCTTCATTAATTTGATTATTTATAAGAAGTATGTTTATGATAATGAGCTGGATTCAAAGATCAAAGAGACTACTGTTAGTTGCGATGTGAAAGTAATAAAATTTAATGGATCCCGTTCGCTTTTTGCAATAATACTGCCACGATTCATTAGTAGAGGAAATATTTATTATGAAAACATAATACGCAAAAGATGCATCGTATCGAAACGAAATATTATGATTTCAACAGATTGTAAAATAAACTATCGCCTTTGTATGCAGTGCAAGATAGCCGCACATTGTAAACAGAATCTCAGACAGAAACATACTCGAATCTCATGCCATGTTATTGCCGGAGTAGGTACTTGGTACCAGTACCATTGGAGTAGGGCAGGCAAGTAGGAACATTCCTTAGCACAACGCTGACAAGGAATTCGCCAGTAATTACTGCTTTTCTTCTCTGCATTCCGAACTCCACTGACGCATGTCGCGACGTTGGTACTGATTATCGGCCATTGTACATGTTATTTTTGAAGTGAAAGAACCCCAGCCAACACACCAAACATAGCGAACCACTTGGGGTGACCTATGTCAGGGATGTTGGTTATCCAATAAATGATTCCCGGGGCGGTGTTACCCATACCCGCCTTCCAAATTGATATTTAAAAAAATAATGGAGATTATGAATTAGATAAAAAAAAAAAAAAAAAATAAACTACTGTGCATTAGACCTCACGACTGAAGTAAAACTTCTTTAGGTCCATTTATATGATAGGAAAAGAGAAAGAAAATGTGTGCTCGCACCTCTTTCTCTTGCCCCTACAGTAGGTAATATACGAAATATAACTATCTCTCTTTCTAACTTCACTACTTTCCCTCACAACTTTCGTTCGCCTCGCCCAATCACACTTTTCGTAACGCTCTCGTCACGAATTCACCAGCTTACTTCCCAAGTCACGCGTGCGTAAAGAAATTTACTTCAAAAACTTGGTATCGGAGAACGAAATTATTTGACATGGTTAAGTAATAAAATGGGAGGGACTAGGACGGATCCCCTTTCGCTCTTTCGTGCTGCAGAAATTATTAGTTATCATCTAACGATGACTAAGAATTTCCGTAAGACCAATGTCAACACTGATGAACTTCTGCAAGGGCATGGACTATGGCCTGAGTGCTAACGGGCGCTATGCAGACTGTCTCCACTTCAAGAATAAAAATTCAATTCTCACAGTATTCCTGATGGAAAAATCGAGTGTGCTTTAGACCACACGACTGAAGTAAAACTTCTTTAGCTCCATCTATATGATGGGAAGAGAAAAAGCGCGCACTGCTCTCTCTTGCTCCTACAGTGTGATACAGACAATAGGCCTGCACTGTGTCTTAGATATACGAAACGTAACTGGCTATGAGAGAAAGAAAGAAAGAAAATGTGTGCTCGCACCTCTTTCTCTTGCCCCTACAGTAATATACGAAACGTAACTCTCTCTCTCTCTCTCTTTTTATTTATTTATTTATTTATTGTGAAAAACAGTTAACATGTATATCCAATTACATTTCACAATTTTTAATTAATAGTGTAAAACATTAATTATATAGGTACATTAATAATGACAGGTGCTAAAGAATACCTTTATTTCGCTCTTGAATTGATTGTAGTTCGATCGAAAAATGTCAATTTCAGAAGAAAGGTTTAATAGTGAGGTCATTCTCCCCAGAGGCATAACCATTGGTAGGTTGGTCCTGCCTCTAACCGTTTTTTTTTCTGTCTTCACTAACTTATATCTCCCTCTCAACTACCGTTCGCCTCGCTTTTCGTGACGCTCTCGTCACGCAAGCGTGCGTAAAGAAGTTTTACTTCAAGAATTACACTGGATACACCTAGTTACAAAAAAATTCCAATCAAAAGCAACAATAGAAATGGTTGTGTCACTAAATAAAAAGCATGTATTGTATGTAGATACCACACGTACCTATTACTTCTGTAAAAAGTAAAGTTATTTTAATCAAAGTTTAGTAACTTTGTTGAAATAGCCAGTGAACCGATAGTTAGAAAATTGAAATGACTCCATGGAAGTGCCTCAAGTTGTGCGTATCGCTGGCCCCTTTCAATTTATTATTTCGCGACTAAATGACAATCCAACTGCGTTACAAAATCCATTAACTTCCACTCGCCTCTGGGAACATCATTCATTGCGTTCAGTTCCATTCGCCATTAATTCTCTCATCACTTTAAATCAAATACTCGGCGTAACAATTAATGCTCACCATCATTATTCTCCAACAACGTCGTTGGTTAGCTCGTGCGTTTGTCTACCTAATTGGATAATAATGAAAATAAATTTGTCAGCGAATTAAATTAAATGAAGCTGGATGAAGTTCTGAAAAATATACATCGCTAATGAAATATTGTTTTTGTAACTACGTAGGTACCTAGCGTAATTTTTTTTACAAGTGAGTTTGTGGGCCAAAGATTTTTGTGTGTTTTGAAGTTGCGAGACCGCGACATTTTATAATGAATTAATAAATAAGTAACTTATTTCCTAAGAGCAGTGTTTCCCATTTGCCGGGTCGAGACCCGGTAGCGTATTTACAAAACCTGTACCGATTCAGTCGCGGTAACGAAAATTTACATTTTAAATATACCTCTATATTGGTTATTTTTTATCACATTGCAAAAACAAAAATTGTTCTAAAATCTAGATAAAATTATCTTTCTGATGTGTATATAAGAAATTAATAATTTTATCTCTAAATATTAAAATTTTAATATTATTCCCATATATTGTAAATACACCTCTATATTGTTAGTTTTTTATCACTTTGCAAAAACAAAAATTGTTCTAAAATCTAGATAAAATAATCTTTCCAAAGTGTATATTAGAAATTAATAATTTTATTTCTAAATATTTAAATTTTGATATTGAAAATTTAAAGCGACTGAAACGCGGTAGGGATTGTAAATACGCGACCCGGTACCGGGCCATCAAAATAAAATATCGGGGCGCAACATTCCCGCCTTGTTTCAAGACAAAATGGAAGCTGCAAGAAAAAAAGCTTAATGTGTTGGCACAACGCGCGGAAACAGGGAACTTCAGAGCATTTAGTCATTTAAGTGAAATATAAAAAGAGTACAGCATGATTGCATTGCCACAAGACATCTTAACTCAAATTAAAGAACATTTATTAGGACGGGAGAGGAATCTTCAACAAGATTTTCCTCCAATCGACAGCAACAAAGCTTGATTAGATTCGCAAGATTAGCAAGTTAGATTCCGAAACTAATTTGCCACGAATTGCCAGATTCAGATGTCGACTCGTTAATTGAACTGTCAACTGACACATCACTCGAGGAAATATTTGATAAAAGACTTAAGACCATTGATAGATTTTTGGTTATCTTTTCGTCAAGAATACACAAAATTAGCTCATCAAGCAATAACCTTTTTCAATGCCTTTTGTCACAACTTATAAATGTGAAGCTGGGTTTTCAACACTAGTTTACCTTAAAAATAAATATAAAAACCGACTTGAATTGAAACCAGAACTTAGGATAAAACGTTCGTCGTTTTCCGCAAACACGGATTCTTTAGTAACAATTAAGCAGCAGCTCCATACTTCGCACTAAAATTTAGTGACTAAATAGGCGACACCAAAATATGTAGTATTAATAAAATATTAATAAATGTGTATTATTTTACCTAATGGAACCAGCTTGGGTTTAAAAGGATTAAGTGGGTCACGAAGGGGCAGTATGAAAATTACCGGGCCACGGCAGAACAATGTTTGGGAAACACTGCCCAAAGGGGTAGAATGAGATAATAGACCGCCACAAATTTCTATCTATATTACACTCTTTTGTTAGTCTGACTCTTGAAATGAACATGACTCGACTTGATTTGGAGTAACTTGGTTATGTAATTTCATACTTGGGCGTCCCTGAATTTTTCTACTAATCATTTAACATTTTTGTCATGTTCTTATGGTGCTTTTTTCTCCGTTCATCTTCTCTGCATGTCCAAAACATTACTCTTAGATCATCCTACTCATTTCTTATAATTTCTGGTTCTCCGTATTTGTAATAATCTAACCATCTAAACCTAGCTCAACCCAACCTAACCTAACAGAACTACAGAAATACATGATTTAAGCACCTATACCTTTGTGGAAGTCGAACAATGTCATCGATCAGCAGTCGTGGGCAATCCGATTGGTCCCCCAGCGACCAATTGGAATTCAATCTCTGTCACAGAACTCTCGCTCGCGCTGCAACGCAGATCACCCACCATTGACATTCTGCTTTAAACTCCCGGTCAAGACACAACTTGATTGTCGTGTTTGTTCGCCCTTCACATTAATTATTATTGTTAAGATTTAACTATGAAATTGAATTATGTGTCTGTTGTAATTTGTAAATAAACTTGTAAGTATTGTACCGACATCTTGCTTAGTTGCTTTACCACAAACCTTACACCTTCAACAAACGTAATCACATTCCATACCTTTAACCACGATTCCTATTACCAATCAAATTATTTAATATAATATCGCAATGATGTGATCTTGCCAGTTTATTGGTGTTCTAGTAAGCACTGCGATGGTCATGAGCAGTTTTCCCGGTCTAATCCTAAAGAGAGATGAGAATTCTTCCGAAAGAGCTTACCAAGTTAATCGAAGATAGCTCTCGCATTCAGACACAACCGATTGTTTTACTTTAAGCGTCTCACGTCTCGTGAGAAGTTTCTCCTCTTCGTGAGGGCCTGTAGAACATTCGACATTCGGCTAAGCGGAAATTATGCTTTGCCGGAGGAATGCCAAACACGGTGAATAAAACAGAAATGAAATGTCTCGTAGTATACTATGCTTCGTGCAGGCTAAAATGTAATGAAAAGGCCGACATTTTTACCTATTTGTACTTTAGCGTGACCACATTAAACAAATGGTCATAAAATGTGTTTCAGCGTACCTAGAAGTTGTTCTTTGCGCTTTACACAAAAAATAAGGCAAATACAGCAAACTAAACTGTGTTAAAATGATTCTTTTTTTGTAATACATCACTATTTAATCAAAATTACCAACATGTTTCGAAACCAAAGGTTTCTTCGTCAGTATAAGAATGACATTAATAAAAATAACAAAAGATAAACAAGTACCTATAGACAAATAAGAAGTATGTACAAAATATTTTAGGAAGTGGTGATTAATTACTATTATAATTAGTATCATAAAAAACGAGTGTGCTTTAGACCACACGACTGAAGTAAAACTTCACTAACTTATATCTCCCTCTCAACTTCCGTTCGCCTCGCCCGACCGTTCGCCTCGCCCGATCACTCTTTTCATAACGCTCTCGTCACTCATTCACCAACTTACTCCCCAAGTTAAACGTGCGTAAAGACCCGACCGTTCGCCTCGCCCGATCACACTTTTCGTAACGCTCTCGTCACGAATTCACCAGCTTACTCCCCAAACCAAGCGTGCGTAAAGAAGTTGTACTTCAAAAACAATTAAGTATATAAATTAAATATAAAAAAAATATTTTAGAATATCTAAAAATTGCATTTGTATACCTGATTAAAACATTTGGGGATTTTGGGGAATTGGGGAATGCGTTCGTATAGAGCAGCGGTTCTCAATCGATGATCCATGAGATCTAAAATGTGGTCCAGGAAAGATTTATTCATTTACTACAAAAAGCGAATCGAAAGGTATCTAAAAGCTGATTATTCCCTTTTTGTATGAATCATGGAAGTTGAAGAAGTCAAAGAAGAACACACTGAATTGCAAAATGATAGTAATTGCAAGGTTGCGTTTAACAGTTCATCATTATTATACCTTGCAGTTACTGTGAGAACAAATAAATGTACCTAATAGTGGTCCCTGGTCAAAAAAAGGTTGGGAACCATTGTTATCGACAAAACAGTTTCCTTTTAATGTAGCTCCTACAATCCATCTTGAATCTACCAATTATTGATACGTACTTTATTGTTTCCGGCAACGCATTAGAATTTTTCACCTTTCAAAGTGTTTTGTTTTTGGCTATGTGCTTTTTTTTATTTGATTTCATTGCACGACCTTGCGTAATGTATGTGAGTGTTCTTGTGGTGCACAATTTTGATTGAAAAAATATTTTGATGACCCCCCAGCAAGTTTCTTGCTTGCCTTACCATCGGTTTCGGTAAAACTCGCTACAAAAATAATAAAATAATAATTTTTCTAACCCTATCCACGCACGTCGACAGAAAATCAATGGTGACCGATAGTCATTATTCCCCCGCAACTAGCGGCGGCGTGTTAAGTGCCGAGGGTAGGAGAGTCATTAAATCTAAAGGCATTATATTTGATTCCAGATATTAATGTTTAATTTATCGATTCTTATCGTCCGAAAGACTAAACATTTTTACCAATAATGACCGTCTTTGTCGCCTAATACATATCTTCTAATTCTCGACAAACTTCCAACCACAAAACTTAATTTGGTATTTCTTTAAGCGTGTCATTGTGGTTGCATTTCTTTTCACGTACGTTTGAAGCGAGTTTGAAGTGTTCATAATAATGTCACTGTCGTTTTAATGTAACAGAACATTTTTTCAAAAATATCTTCACCTTTTTTGTTGGTATAAAATAATAGTGTGCCAAGTACAAAGAAGATAAACACGTTACGTTACGATTACGTTTTTGTTAGTTTTATCTTAAGTCATGGCATCGTGGGCCACAAGCACAATATGTGGCGTTAATCGTTAAATATATTTTATTTTTTCTGCTTTCAATGCTCTAATATCCGAGTAATCTATTTCACACCACTTACAAATACGAGAACTTGGCAGTCAGCCTTGAAGAATGCATATTAAGGAAAATATCAAATTTTTGTGTGGTATTTATATTCGAGAAATTATTTGTTAAAAATGTAAGTATAACATATAATTACGGAGCTGACACACTTACGCTATACTCTCATGGCTTGCCAAGCCACGCATATAGTGTGATCTGACACAGGCATTATGGTCTACGATCGCAGTCCGCTTCTAAAATTACGGTACATACTTCTATTATGCTTTCAAGGTTTGAGACTATTAAAATCAATTTATTATCATTATTGTGTTATCTCTTATGCGCACGACCAATAATAGCCTGGACCAAGGTTCGTAGAAAATGTATTCAACAAGGTTAGCTCATCGAGAGGGTGATTGGCTAAAAAATCGTGACGTAGCTTGTAGTCCAATTCCCTATGTGAGATTTCAGTTTACTGCAATAGTGGCGTCAAGCTACTCTGAATATATTTGCTATGATTTATTTATACAACGTTGGTATTATTGTACTCGATTTGTACGTATAGGAAATTGACTTACATTTACCAAAAATAATATTATGTGTTACTTAGTGAAAAGTGAAAGTGATCGTTCTTTTCGGACACCAACTGGACTTCAAGCTACGTCACGAGCTTGCGAGCGGTCCGAAATGTTTTTTTTCCGAAAAATGCCTGTTTGAGGTAACTTCGTTAATTACATTTTATACAAATCTTGACCCTAAACTTGAGAATAGTACCTTCCTACAATAGAAGAAGAAACTAATTAAAAATAATTAGTTTGAACTTGAACTATAATAATAATTTATTCTGAATGCGGAAAGTGCGTTTAACAAGTTAGCTCATTGAGGGGGTGGAGCTGTGATTGGCTAAAGATTCGTGACGTAGCTTGAAGTCCGTATTCCATTAGAAGATTTGAATAAACTGCAATACAGGTGGCAGTGTTTCACTTCAAGCTACGTCACCCTTTCGAAATTTTGAAAGCGGCCCGACAATTTTTTTTCGATAAAGGCCCGGATGAGCTAACCTAATTGAACGCATTTTCTACGAACTTTGGGCTCATTGTACCAGTGGTTTCCTCATCAATGTTACCATTTTAATTCATAATTACAGTTTTGGCAATTAAGTGTAGAAAATAAATGATGGCGCTGCGATCGTTTTCTAGTTTTAAATGGCAACACCAAATGGCTCATAAGACAAAGAATGTATGTTTTAAAAAAACACTTCTGGCAAAATGCATATTTCATAGCGTATTTGTATTTTCAAAAAATTTGCACAAAAAACTGTAATTTAATAGAAGCAAAATAAAACAAAACAGTTTTAAAAATTTAAGTCTGTTAATTCAACACTCGACGTGTAATTATTGTCTTTGTCCTCGTGTGATTCTTCTTCTTCCCTATCTTCATCTTCATCTATACGCAGTTCATCGATATCATCATATATAGTACTGCCTAGTGCATAATATTCTGCCTCAATTTTCATCACGTGTTTGCAACAATTTTTCCAATCATCAGCACTTATGCTATTACATAATATTATTATTATGCCCATTTTCCGTTTTCCCAGTGTTTCAAATTTTCCATCTGCCTTTTCCCCTTCCTTGACGATTCGTCTTACCGTTGTTTCAGATTTACCTGCGTGGGAAGAACATCATTAAAATTATTATTATAGAAGTTAGTTTTAAAAACACACACTAGATAATATTCACTCAGAAAGAAAAAAAGAGAAAACGAGAAAAAAGTAACTTTTCTACGAGTTTAAAGAAGTTGCATATTATTATTTTTTTATTGAGTTATTCCCTTTTTCCTGTGGCCGCATATTAACTGTCAAATCGAAATGTCAAATTCGAATTTTTTAACATAATCTCAAATCAGATTGTAATGGTTATTATCGCTCGAAAATTGGCATAAATCTTGTAATACTAATGAAATTTATTAAACAAACTGTACTACGTGCCAGTCATTTCTGCAGTTCATTTGTAAACATCTTCTAAATCAGATAGAAGCTTCTTCGCGTGACACTCGGCTAGGCAGCGTTGAAAAATGCAGAATATAACCCCTCTTGCATCACTATGTAATGGTTTATTCATTTCAATTAAATTCAGGCAAACAATGAATAAAAATATTATCAAATCAGCGATCTTCTACTCAGATTTAAGACAATAAATCAACCGTAACTTGCGATAACATGACAGCCATAGGAAACGTCATATAATTCGGTGCTGCCATAGTAATGAAAACGTTTAGTTCCAATTTATTTAATTTCTACACTTTCTTGCCAAACTATACTTCGATAGCCAGTTCCTACTGTCGCCGTACGACTACAGCGCCAGCACTTCATTCAAGGGGAAATTGATTGACATCATCAATTACTATGTGGGCTTTTCTAATATGTATATCGTAATGCAAGCAGTGGCCACTCGCGACTTTTGAGTGCACCTTTAACCCATCAGGTCTCGGGCATATTCTGTCAGAAGGTCAGAAAATTTCCGCTTTGCAATAAAATCCAAATAAATTAAATATTTTTTAATGCATCCGAAAATTAAAACCGTTTTTTAAAGGTGATGAAATACGCTTTCAGATTTTGTAATTTAAAGTACCTAAATCTAAAAATTTAAAATTTTGAATGCAAACATAAAAAAGTTTTAAGAATGACTCAACTTTTGTTTTTTCTATCTAAAAAACTGATAACGAATACAAATAAAAACGTATTATAAACATTATTGTCATCTCACTTTTTTGTCGTTTCATGTGAAAATAATTTATGAAATTATTATTTTTTTTAAATGCGGTCGGCAACTTTGATTTCATAAAACTGTAGTGTCCTACATTTTAATTATTTGGTGGTTAACTTTTTAGAATATAAAGCGTGCTATTTTCTTTTTCTAACACCGTTTAGAATATATTTCTAACCGTGATAGTAAGGGAAAATGATTTCTATGAGACGTATACGAGTTGTTCCGAAAAGTGAACAATTCGGATGAAGATTGTTAGGAATTTCCAGAAATGTGGGATGCGTGCCGCCTGTAGAAAATCTTGTACAAAAATCGACGTATTCATTAAATTCGGTTACAAGAATATCAATTATGTCATATAGGTATGTACATTTCAATCTATCACTCCAATAATCGTTGTTTGCAATGCAAGCTGGAACGGAGAGTTTATAGGTAAATATGTATGCATGTAGGTAAAGTAACACGAAGTATATTCGGAAAAATATATGTTTTTATTTAACATAGTCTTTACTATTCTACTAATATAATAAATAAGAACACAATAAATATGATCTGGGAGTGTTTCGTGATCCAAAAGTCTGACCATTCTTTGCTTAAATTTAAAATTTAAAACTGTATTTCATCATTATAAATTTTTTTAATTTCGGTTGAATGTGATGACAAAATACGATGTCAGGTAACTGAGATTGACAGAGCGCGGGTATGGGCTAGTAACAAAAGGTACACACTCAACGGCGACCTTGTTTTCTATTCAAATTTATATGGAAGGCATTTACAGTGTGCTTTATCTATCCATTGATTCTACTCTACCTACTCTAAAAATATATCTTTTACTAGCTGGTACCCGGCATGCGTTGCTATGCCATTTAATAAATAAATTTTTTCTCCCTGCGTGTCCTTTCCCATTCGTCCCGTTCCCCTTCCTCTCCCGCGTCCTTTTCCCCTCTCGCGTTCTCATTCCGCCTCCTTCACTTTTCCTCTCCCAACTCCACTCCCCCCTTCCTCCGTCCCGCGAACCCCCCCTCCCGAGTTCCCCCCCCCTCTCCCGGGTTCCCCTCCCCCTCCATGGTTCCCCTCCTCCACCCGAGTTCCCCTCCCCCCTCCCACATTCAGTCACGGTACATTCAGTTTTCAAACAGCTCGCGTGCCAACTGTTGCAATTTTTTTATACAAATTTCATAATGCCAGAGCTCACCAGTAGTTTTATACAAACCTTGTCCTAACAATAACGAACACAATAAAAAAGAATTATCCAATTTGGTGCAGTCGTTCGGAAGTTATGCGCGTACATACATTTCGGCGATTCATTTTTATTTATATAGAAGATAGATAGATAGATAGATAGAAGATAGATGAAAGATAACCCCTAGAGCGCCCTACACTAAATGTGTCTACGACCCGATTTTATTTGATTGTGTATTCTTTTGGATAACACGAAGCCTTGGCTCTCTCTCTCTGTAGATTTGATCATCCCAGACTATTTGTTGGTTGGTGAATTTAATTTTTATCACTCGGTATCGATATCCTGGTAGATCCAGTGGGTAAATTAATACATTTGCCGGTAGCTGGGAAAGTGTTCTTCGGGCGAGCACACCGGAAAATTAATCGATGAAGTCGAATCAAATGAGATGAAGTAGACTAATGAGTCTTTGAAGGTTGTGGTGGTCGCTTCAGATACGAAACTATATGTACAATGATTTTACCAATGAACGCGATGGTGCGTAAAAATGTACATATACTGTTTTATTCTTACTCTGTATAGACAGAAACTATGGACCACACTTACCTGGGAGGTCACTTGAGATTAATACCGTTTATTGTTTCTTTAAAGAAATTTAGATACAGTTCGCATGCAGACGACATAATTGGGAACATATGTTATTTAATCCTGAAATATATTTCTATATTATTATTTATACTAATGATCGGTCAATAGAATTGATTATCAAGATGTTCGAAATGTTTGATGACGAGAAATTATCACCAGAAATAAGATTATCACGAGCTTTCATTGAGCACACAGACATACCTACAGCACGCATCGTTTTATCTTTTTAATGGCTACATCGGCAAGAACTTTCTTTGAACGCTCAAAGGGCAGTGTTCAAAAGAGTGCATTGGGTTCAAAACAGGCAGGTTCAGTTCCGGAATGCAAGATATTATATAACTCAAAAATCTCCCACCTTCACATTTAATGCCCGCGACACTATAAATAACTTATTTGTAAAAATGTAGAAAAAAAAATCCTTTTTGTAAGCTTTTGTAAAGGTCATTTCATGAGCCCTAAAGAGCCCTAAATTCTCCAGTCTTTCAAAACAAATAACAACTCTACTTTTGCCACTAATCTTTTCATAAACGTAATACTAATAGTGATGGGGGTAGCAAATATAAAAGGTGCATTGTCCAGTGTCTTAAATAGAATGTCCTCCGCGTGCAAAGCCGTATCTTCTCCAAGCATAAACTTTCTAATTAAAGTGTGTTCATCGGAAGTGACCTGCCAGATAAGCGTGTTTCTGTATCCATTTGTAAATAGTAAAATTAGGTAGAACCTAAGAATTCTTAATAAATTGTACAGCGCCCTTGAGGTGATTTTTCATAAAGAACGGCGCTCTACAAATTAACCAAATATTATTATTATGCGTTGCATGATACTGTATACATGATACGCAGATTATAGCCATATTTTAATTGGACTTAGTGCAAGTGACGATTTTATTTATAAAAACCCACAATTTTATAAAATATTTTAATTTACCTTTCTTCCTACGAACCTTACCGCTTTGCGATTAAGCTCGACATCCTTATCTGTTTGTCCATGGATTTTCCTAAAATTTCCCTGGAATGAAAACAAAATGGTTTAACTAAAAACACAATTTTCTTTAAAAAAAATCAGAGTGTGCAATTCACACGCAGTAGAAGTGAAACCAGAAAGGCGCTAAATATCGCTTTCTTTTCTTTTGCCTGTTCGTTTTAAAGTGTTTTGAAGATTGGATATTGATTTCACAAAAATGAAAATGTTTATTTTTTTTTGGATTTCGTAGGATTCGAACCTCCGTTCACTTGATGTTTGTCTCACTGGCACGCTGAGGCTTGTTAGGCGACTTGCCCACTGCGCTATCGAAGGCCCGCGCCGCCGCGCGAATTTACCGCATTATATTAAAAATTAGAAAATATTGGATTATAATAACGAATGCAACACGTGTTTCACATTTCAATTCACACTTTCCACATAGATCTCTGCGATGAACTAAATATGTATTTATTTCCTCCATGACTAAATCAGTAGATACATAATAATCTTTGTTTCTGATAATATGTAATAATATTAACAAAAACGTTATTTAAAATCCCCAAATTAATTCCGATTTCGAGGTTAGGTACATTTTTCAGGATTTGAGTGATGGGATTAATCAGCGAAGTTAAAATTAAATGTTTGAACTTTTGGTGAATTGAATGATGTTGATTGACTGATCTCGGTAATTGATAGAATTAGAATACTGAATGAACAGTGTTTGTTTTACTGGAAAATGGGATCGCCTGTCTTCTCAATGTGATTGACGCAGTCTATTTAAATTGGATGCTACGGTGTTTCAATCAGAAAGCATGTACTTCTTTCAAATTATTGATATCTGATTGCTTATTAAATTTCAGACGTTTATTTCAGTTCATTAAACCCATTGTTGGTAACATAATGTTATGTTGATAACGACCAGCTAGAAATTTGTATATTATCTTTGATTAATTATATTATCATTTAACGGTCTTCACAATTAGTATCTACTTTTTGAAGTAAAACTTATTTACCCACGGTCGACTTGGGGGGTCAACTGGTGAATGCGTTACGAAAAGTGGTGATTGAAAAATGTCATGCAAACGGTAATCGATGCCAACGGTGATCGATTGCTAGGCGAACGGTCGGGCTATTACGCACGCTTGACTTGGCGAGTGATTAACTTGAACTTAGCAGGGATATCTGGGTTCATTGGGCGATGTTTGTCTTGTAGTTTTACTTGAGTCGTGGGGTCTAAAGCACACTCGTTTTTATTATTTTCTTGAGACGTTTTTACTGTAAGAGAACGTAAATTTGGTCCACGCTAGTAATTCACCGAACGACTTCCTACTTCCCAACATTCTTTAAATTATTCCTTCCATTTCATTATGCTTTGTAACAATCCCCAATTGAACCCAAAGTTGTAACTGGAGCTTCACTAAATTATTTAATTATATTTTTTCAGCCGAATGTATATTTTAAATACAATAATTTCTCCAGATTTGGTTAGCCCTTTCAAATACCCGATTTTTTTAAATAATGAAAATTGAGCAGACGCCACAAAAATACAAACCCTTAATAAAACATGTCTAGGTAGATATCGACTTTTACAAAATAAAAGGGCGTGGTAATAAATGGTAATTATAAATCAAAACATCCATAGAGAGTCTGAGGTCTAATAACAAGAAAGTTCAAATTTCACAAAATAAATTATAAATGTGATAAAATCACGAGAACGATTTTTTTTTCTTTTTTTGTATGAATACCAAAATCGAAAACATAGAAAACTGAAAAATTAATTTTGGGCCACAAGGTTGGGCATGACTGGTTTAGACTCTATCTTCAATTTGTAGTAAACATCCTAGCGCCTGCTGAGCCCGAGTAATATGGGTCGAAGTGCCTCCGAGACTTGACAAGTTGTTTTTCACCTTTACTGTTAAACAGAATTTCGTCTAATATTGTGAAGAAAGGAGAATATTTTTTGCTTTTATTGGCATCCGATTATGTTACAAGCGTGATAAAGATGCGAGTCTCATTATTGGATAGGGACTCTATCTATGTTAAGGCCGCCATTTTACAGTTTTATGTGACAAGATGAAAAGATTGATGTTAGGTTAGTACAGGTTATGTATTTGTGCATGTTGTTTAGGTAAAATTGCCCAGCATAATGTACACATATAGTAGAATATTGATGGTGTAATTTGCTGTACGTAACATCGATCGTCCAGTTGATTAGTCAGACTTCTCCGAAAAATCGAAATTTGAGTTGAGTATCCAGTTTTATTTAAAAGCGTACCCTACAATACTCAGATTTATTGTGTTTAATTCGTAGAACTCCATTTAATTTAAAAAAAAATTATTAAAATTAAATTTAATAATGTTATTCCAGCCGCATACTTTATTATCAAGTTCTGCAAATATTTAGGTAGGTATTTTTGTTACAGCTGTTTCGGTTTACCATACCAAATTCAAATTGTTTATCATTTTTCCAATTAGTAAGATTTACACATCCACGGTCGTTTATCAATTGAATAACATTTTCACGACGTTTTTTAGTGCACTGTACACGTTTTTAACAATTCTTTGAGTGTACCCAGGTAGGTGCCCATTGCTAGGTGTGCTTTAATTTTTACTTTAACTTTATACATTAGTGGAAAGTGGTAGGCACTCTATTTAGAATTATTATTTAAAAGCATTAATGTTTATGGTTGTTTATTGTGGAGCGCTGCGGAGGGTTAATATTTAATGCGTACACACCACGCGTTTAATTTAATAATGATCCGACCGAACAAAGGGCGAATTTATTTTCTTGGGTAAAAACAGTTTCTAAGTCATTGTTTGGGGACGTACGTCTACCACTCAGTAGAAGTAGACGCTTCATAGAGGAATGTCTCGTCTGGTTAATTAAATTGTGTGGCTTAACTAGAAGGTAGGTAAAAAATTAATTATCCTACATATTGATTAAGGTTAATTAAGATTAATTTCTTAACAAACGGATTGCAATCTTTAGAGTACAGGCGTCGCGTCGGTGGGAATGCTATCCTTGTTCTGCGGTATTTCATTTGAAAATGCTCCGAGGAACTAGCCCTTTATCCTCCTAGGAATTAAGGCTCTGCAACCGGGCACGAAAAGAAGAAGATGGAGAGATACGAAATTACGAATGTTAGAGGAGAGCGCTAACGTTTACAGCGACAAAATTGATGCGAAAATTGCGAAAATGTTTAATAAAACACGACTCGTTTAAAATAGAGCAAAAATCTCGCGGGCACACGGACGTAGGAATATAGGGCATTATCTTTTGTAAAATAACTGAAACAAACGTGTTTATAATAATTTTTGGAGCATATGTTGCGATTTTTTTCTATCGAGGGAATTTTATATAATTTGCGTTTCGGCGCGGGCAATGTATAGATATTATCTTCAAGAATAACATACATTTTTTTAAGAGCTTTTAAACTTACCGTGTTTAAGGGAAATATGTAATAAATAGGTAGAAATCCGGGTTGCGGGCCCTTAACATTGATCCCTTCGCCACCGGTTCATAGTCGAAAAACATATTGTGGATATTTTTAACATGAGCACGGGTCGCTTCTTCGACTCGTTCTTGTGTTCAACAGCTCGGCTGTGGAACGATTTGCCGGCCTCTGTGTTTCCTACTTCCTATAACATGGGTCTCTTCAAGATCAATGTTCATTCCTTCCTCTCCTTAAAAAGACCCTTTACCCAGCATCTCAGATGACATAGGCCCCGAGGGAAATTATTTTCTTTATTAAAAACATCTTTTCACTTACCGATAAACACGAACATCGTACATTTTCTAACCCGGGCACTGAATCAGGCGTAAATACGATGTGAAAGCTCCGTACCACAGTTGTTAAAAACCTTAAAGTATAAAAATCGACAAGCCATTATTTGTTCTTTCGGTTTATGGGTGGGTTTGCCTTGGTTGCGTCGCGGAATCATTCATAAATTTTATCGAATCAGCGCAGACGCAAATAGTGCTCCGAAGGAATAGCCGCCTTTGATTCAATTACACCCCCCCCCCCCCTCCACCCCAAGGCTGTTTATCACATGCATAGCGGTATCACAACTTTGTTAATTTGCATGTAGTATATTTAATTTTAAATTAGTAGTTTTCGCGTGCTCAAAACCACATTTATTTCAGCTTGGTATTGTGGCGTGTGCTGTTTATTTAGGTTCCATTACAACTCAGAATCATGCAAATTCAACACCCCTTTGAAAAGTAATTTAAAGTAGTGAGAAAGGAAATAATAGCTCACTACCTAACCTAACCTATCCTATTAAAAAAAAATATTGCATCACTTTTCAAAGGAGGTATTCTGGTGTTTCATGATTCCGAGTTGTCCGGTAACCGTTTATTTATTCAACCCGTTACTAATAAAATTTAAAATTTAAAAAACGTTTGTTATTAAGGCCCTTAGACATTTGTGGAATGTGCTTGTTTCTAGACGTTGGGGAAGTTGTCTTCCTCGGATGACATAATTAAATTAAATCCCGCATTTCAGTGTAATAATTTTTTTGAAAATAATTATGTTCACATGACTGATTGAAATTAATGTATTGTGTATGGAGTTGGCTTTTTGGTTTTCTTGGTATTTCGCAAAGATATTCAAATACGAAAGAGATATATTATGGTGTCCAAGCAACTGTCGGCGGACTACGACCTAAATAGAGTAGTTTGCATACGAAAAGAATTTGTTCATTTCGTTGATTTTTTGAAGGTGTGCATTAGTATTGGTTAACAATACAGTTTGAATACGGAAAGAATTCGTTCATTTAGTTTAACGTTCGTTTGGTTTATTCGTTAAATATTCGTTCATTTAGTTTATTTGTTAATTGGTAAACAATATCGGCGACACCCGGAAGCGCAGTCCCATCTAGTAAAAACAGCAGATAGCACATCTACTTATATTTCAATATCCTTGGTTTTTCGGGTATTTTCCTATGCGAAAAACAATCCTCTAATTGAACCGTTTATTATTGACAACATTGGGAAAAAATCATTTTGGTGTCATTTAGATCTATTTTTGTATCGCTGATGTAAAAAATATTATCAGGTCACATTTCACCAGCACAAAACCTCAGCCCCTGTCATATTAGACCAAACAGCATAGGCTTATATTGTGTGTATCACGTGCAACGTAACCACAAATAGAAATACAAATACCCCACATTATTTTTACTTACTTGTACATATATTTTCACGAAGCAGTGAACCGCGAATTTGCCAACTCCGGCAAACTGAATGCGCCGTCGTCGCCGGAGAATATTCCGAAATATCGCCAGACGCCGCGACGCTGCGAGGCGCTTTTCGTTGCCTAACACAACACCGCTTGCATGACTGAGCGGAATTACGTAAATAGCACCACTGCCAACTGAACACTGAACCCTCCGCTTCCTGGAAAGTAAACTAGCAGTAGCAGAAGGATTTCCCTCTGCACCGAACCATGAACTCCTTCCGACCGATAGCCATTGTGGTATTGATATAACTTTACGGCGCTGAACATTACTGTCGTCGCACTTTGGTGGTATTTGAGATGCATTTTATGGTTTTTTCGTTTGAGACGATTGTAGCTGCTTGGAATGAAATGCAATCGGCTGAATTGTGAATCTATCAAGAGGTTTTTGGGATGTTTAATTCAATGATAATTAAACGGTGACCGGACAACTCCGAATGAAACCAACTCAGTAGCAGCTCATTAAGAGTGAAGATTTAAAAACTGATTAAAAAAAGGTATTAAATAAAGGTATTAAAAAAATTATAATTTTTGAAATTTTAATCCCCAGACATTCTAAACAAATTGGAATTGCAGAAAATCATATTTATTAAATCTGATTTACTTTCGATGACTTCGTTGGTGGATGGATGAATTAATGTCAAGTAACTAAAGATTCATTTAGACATCTGGGAAGTCAAAGTTTATGAAAGATTTTTTATTATTTCATGAGGGATCAAGTCTTAAAGTAGAATAATCTGATATAATAATTAAAATAAAACAATCTAACTGTTGACTAGAACGATTTTGATTAGATTTTTCATAGTATTACAGAATATGGGAAACTTATATATTATTTTTATCATGAATATGTATTAATTTACTTTATTTCGTCAATTAAAAACAACTGTTGAACTCGTGTGTATTTTTAATTAATTATATAGATGAAATTAATTTTTAATAAGTGTTTTAAATAGCTTAAATAATGTATAATTGGAAATTGTACAGTTTTAATTTAAATTTGAACAAACATTGAAAAAAATCACATTTAAAATTTCGGTTTAGATTTCGTTAGTTCCAGTAAGTAGAATACGTTGGTTATTTATTTATATGAATACCGCACAATAGTCCCAATTGCTCCCTTCTGAAGCCAGTGAGACTGTTGCATCCCCAATTGGGGTATGTTGTGAGGCTGAAGATAGTGGGGAGGGGAAGGACATAGGGAAGAGGAAGGTGGGGAAGTACCTGCTATTCAGATCTGGTCACCAAACACGGCTGACGCTATTTCAGGGAACGTTTCAATTCTGAATGGTGGTCTTACACCAGGGCGATACTGAAAGTATCTTCCACTCTGGAACGTGTCGCAAATATACTATATATTATTTTTAATTGAATAAATTGTGAAATAACACAAATTAATCAAATAACATTTATTTGCCACGCCGGGATTCGATCCCGCGACCTTCGGTGTGCGAGTCAAGAGCCTTACTATAAAACTTATTACATGTATGTGACCAATATACATGTAATAAGTTTTATAATAACTAAACTGTCCCAGCAACAATCTTTTATATTTTTTAAGTAATAAATTTCACAATTTCCACAATAAAAAATGTCGAATTCTAGGTGAAATTCTGAGATAAGTAATCTGGTGTTGGTAAGGATATGGAAACCATAAAAGTGGTAAAAAGAACGCAATGAAGACTTTGGCGATAATGCCCATAAACCATATTAATTTTAAAATGAAATGTCAATCGAAGGCCAGTTTAAAAATATCGCTGTAAATTTATTTCTCCGAATCTTTTAACACGACGCTTTTGCTCCTGCAGCACAAATTTTTGCAGGAAATTGTTATAACATGGGCTTCGCTAGATGCCAGTTACCATTATCCAATAATAATTGTCATTTTGACAGTTTAAAAGTAGCAGCCGATAGCCGATTTTGACTGTCAACACAGGCGAAATTTAGTTTGAGTCACTTTGCCAATGTCACTCATTTTTGACCGTCAAATGACCGGCAATACAGAAGGTCTCAGGTGGTTTCATAATGCATTATGGTAGTGAACAAAGTGTCGATGCCAATGATATGATGTGTGTCTCTTAAGCACGCGGATTCTGAGAACAGAACAGGAAGGACCGCGTTGTAAAAGGGAACAATACACAATTATCATAAAAGGCATACATAAATCTAGAAATAAACTTTGAAAAGATGTTCCCGAAATGATATTTTAACGAAATTATGGATCATTGAGCAATCGAGAAAACCACTGAACCCATCGTTATTTTGTAAATGTTATGTATTTAAACACCATCATGGATGCTTCCGAGAGTCTGCCATAAAGCGTAAATAAAATTCCAAAACACCGCGTTTATTTATAAATTAGTTTAGACTGTATAGGGTGTTAAGAGCGTTTAACCAGCCAGCGGACGAAAATCCACATTTCGTCGAAGGTTGGTCTTACGATCGTGCAGAGCGGTTACAATGAGAAAGATTAATTATTCTCCGTACCAGCTTTTTAAAATTATAACTCAATATCGAATTTATTTCAATTCAAATTAGCTTTAATTTATACCTTCATCCAAAAATGCTGAAAGGGGTGATGATAAAACTATTAAAATTATGTACTTTTGTAGTTATTTTTTGATTATAAGTATTTATCATTTTTCAATAATGTCTAAATTTAATAAGAATCTTAAAAAAATCTGAAATATATTAGTTTGTAAGTGCGCAAATAAATACACAAACGGACCAATTTTCGCCAAGAAACACATGTACGTACATATTTTTTAATGATTTTATTGAAACTAAAATTAAAATTCTAAAACATACGTTTGCTAGATAATGTATTGATTTATTTTACTGCATGATTATATTATTTGAAATGGGTGTGGTATAATACAAAAACTTTTTTGAATATTTAACAAATCTGCCAACGACCTATGGAATAACCTTATTATACTAAAAATTTTAAAAAATTCTCAAAATTTATTACATACGAATGCTAGATAAAAGAACAATCTTTCGAAATCCATTTATAATTTTTTGTGGAAAAGAGTCAATACGTCTAAAAACTTTTTTGAAAATGACGTATTTCCGGTTTTCTCTGGTAATGCCCTCTTAAGGGTCGTCCTTGGTTTAACTAGTGATTCCTAACATTATTTGGAGAAAAAAAATTTAACGAAATTTATGGTGTTTTTTTCTTCAAAACCAAATTTTTGACTCCCTTAACCTCTCGCCCCGCCCCTACCAGTCCAATAACTACCCATTTTTGTGTTTTAAGTAAAAAAAATAATATCACAATGTCACCGGAGATTAAAATTTAATTTATATTTTTTAGTAAAAATAATGTTAGGATTCACTGGTTAAAGATATTCAAATACGTCCTTTGACACCGTGTATGTAAAGCGTAACGTCGGAAAAATTTCATGTGTAACTAGAGTTATAGGCACAATAAAATTATTATTGTAAGAAAACAGATTTCAATTATCTTCCAAGATCCTTGAAATTATATATGGTGTTAAGGACATGCTTCACATTAACTTGACATTATTTGAAGTAAAAATGTAAATGAAATTTTGGTCTGATCTACATTATTTTCCTAAAAAAATATATAGTTATTGAATGACATAACTTATCTACGACTTCCATGACACGGGCCGGAGCCTGGTGTGGTAGTCGACTGAAAAGAAATACAATGTAACGTGTAACGTAATCAGATTGTCCAATTCACACGCGGTAGAAGGAAAACCTTCAGAAAACTAAAGAAGGCAAGAATGGGGAGTCTACGAAGCACCACACAAAGAAGAGACTGATAGGCTACGAAGCAACCCATAAAAAGGAGACCGATTATACTATCTCATTCTCTCGCAGGCTAAATCCTACAGATGTATGTGTTTGTATGTTTTTAGCTTTGATATTTTTCGTTTCATCGAGTTTCAAATCATAACCGAGTTTCAGCTCGATCGGATGTCAGGAAGTCTGTTAATTTCTACTTCCAAGATTTGCAATCATTAATTTATTTAAGTAAACAGAATCGAAAAATAATCTGTAATTTTCTTTATTCTATGCTGATAGGGATTATCAGTCTGCTTAGTAATGTGAATCGAATCCATTCTGCAAAAAGTATGACTCTCAGGGGTTATTTCACCATCCTCCCGATAGCTTACCCATACGATAACGAATGTTAATAAGTAAACAAATAAATTCTAGCAAGAGTTAAAAAAAAAACTCTGCTAAATCATCCTATATATAGCCACTTTCGATGGATTCGAGTAGGTACCTACCGAATATTAAATTCAGAATTTTTAAATAAATAAACCTTGTTTAATTAATCGAAAATATTCGTTATCGTATGGATAATCTATGAGGAATACGGAGGAATATTCAATATATTATTTAATCATTATTTCATTCAGTACAGCAACTTTAATTTCCCGTGGGAAACTACTGAACGCTTTGGAATAATATGGAAACGGGTTCAGTCAAACATTCAAATCAAAAAGGTTCCTTTTCAATTATATTTTTGATTAATTCTACGAATTTAAGAATTTTTCATTTCCTCGTGGTTGATTGGTTGGTCTGCGGTGATTTGCTTGTTTAAATTTATTTTTAATCTTTGATTTAAATGAAGGAACACCACGGAAATCTTTTAATAAATAAATAATCCAATAAATTTTTTGTTATTATGAAGGCAGGTCCAGAGCTCAAACATTTGTCGCGATTTGCCGTGAAAGTCCATCAAAAATCACATCAACGTTTTTTTGTTTTCCGTCTCTGTTAAAACACTAAACACGGTTGAAAGATTGTTGCGATGTTCGCGCGATCACACAAAATTTGGCTTGTGGTCTTCTATAAGGACATGTCGACCCTTAAGCAATGAGCACATGTTAAAATGCGTTCTGATATAAAAGAGATACATCAGGGAGAAAACACAGATATTTTAATAGATATTTATTTATCAGGAAAGATTTCCGACTAATATCGATTATTGCACGACCTAAAGCAATGAAGTAATTATCGATTCCCAACTGTCCGTGTTTTGTTTCGTCAGTTTGTTGGTTTATGTTTTTTGTAATTTTCTTACTTTTCCAATTAAGTACTTACGGGAATTGCGTTTGATTTTCTTTATAAATTTGAGGGGGATTTATAGACTGTAGACATACGTTCACCATTTGTCTCATTTTCGACTGTTGACATTTGGTGTGTAAGAAAGAGGGACAGCACTATATATTTAAGAACAAAAGCAAAAAAAAAATCAGCACATTGACATTTGATGTTTTTGACTTTTTGGATTTCACTCACTATTCAATCTTATACTTATCACAATATTCCTGCAGCTTTTTCAAAATATTAGAATTAGTTTTAATAGTTATTCTGCTATTCGGGGTGGGAACAAATACAACAAACCAAAGATCATAAAAATCGTTCCGGCCGTTCTTGAGTTCTATTTGGTGTAACTAACCCGACTTTGTTTTATATATTAATAAAGTGATTGTGACTATCTATGACTCACGAAAACCGTATTTAAGTTTCCGCGAGATGCCGTTAGCGTCTCTTTCCGACGGGTTCGCTTGTTTTAACTTTCATCATTTATTTTCTCTCTCCTGCAAAAGTTTATTTTTTCGATGTTTGAAAGGTAGTTATTCATTTGACTAATTTTGTACCCAAAGAGAAACACACTCCGCAAGACCCTCGGTGTGTTGTGCAGAACTCCAGAGGTTTCTCTCAACTTGCTAATAACAGTAATAACAATAACCTCCGCACGGAGTTTTGCCTCTCGAGAGGTGGCATGTTCAGGCAGGGCGCTAATTAAAACGTATGTTCAAATAAGTCTCTTCGTTAGAGGTCCCTCACCGTAAGGAGGTGGTTCAAAATACTAAACTTATGATATACGTAATTCCAACCAACTTTGAGGAGAAACACTGATTGGGTGTTTCTAGGAAAGTGGAAGCAGGAGCATGTAGGAACTTTTCCCGAGAGAATTCATATATTTGTGGTTTAAATAACTAAAATGTAGCATGAATATTCGATTTTAAAATATCTCGTTTTTCACATACGAAACAGTTCAGTCTTCGACCAATTACTTCGATGCTTAGTTCGATTATTTTGGGATACTAAATTAAACAAAGCAAAGGTGATGCTCTATGCCAAACCAAAGACTGGTGAAAATCCAGGAAAAATAAAGTAAAGAGATATCACTTATAAAACAATACACCGGTATATAATACTTGTAAAACAAAACCTACCTGACCTACCTACCTCCTGTTATATGTAATATCTTTTAGTTGCTGTGAGATTTCAGTTTGAGTTAATTATTAATTTCTAGATACACAATGTGATAGTATAACGAGCAAATCAATAATTGGTTTCTCAGTAAGTTAAATTAAACATGTATAAATTAATCAAATTGTAAACTGTTGATTTCCATAAAATAAATAAATAAATAAAACAAAAATTAAATTTATAAAATATTGTGATGATCCAGTAAAGACAAAGCAAAGAGCGTTCAAAACAAGATAAAACAATTGATTTGTTACAAAATATTTGTATCCCACTTTTGAAAATAGGCGTAAGATAAATCTTAGCTATAAGTCTAAGATATAGTTATAATTCTTCTATAAGCTATAATATTAGTTGGGCGCCAGTTACATTAATTCTGTTATATTTTTTAGTTGATTTGTTCACGAAAACAGCGCTAAATAAATCAGCCAGAATTTTCGAAGTACTCCGTTTGATAGTGAATAAATAATTTTCTTTAAAAATTTGGAAACATCAAAAATGCTTTTCTCGGTTTAAATATTCCCGCGTGAAATTATTCGTGTTCAGCTCACTCAAATTTGCTTTGAAATTTCCAAAATTGGAACTGATTGCGTGAAAAATATTTTTGCATTGTCAAGCGATAATTTGCTTTGAAATTTCCAAAATTGGAACTGATTGCATGAAAAATAATTTCGCATTGACAAGCGATAAAGTAGGTAACTAACTACACCTTATTAGAAAATGGTTTTATTTTTTATTTTTTTTTATTTTATTTTTTTTTTTATTTTATTTTATTTTTTTTTTTATATTTTTTAATGTAGCTATTACTTTGTGGTTATCCATTATAGAAAAATGAAATAATTTAACTTTGTATAAACCACTTATTTGATGCGCAAATCCGACCGGTTTCGGAACAAACGTTCCTTCGTCAGGGAAAGCTTATACTTATACTTATTATTTAAAAACGTATTAATTCTGTTTTTGATTCGTAAAAAGGAAAATTTCTGATGGTGTCTTTAATTTTGCAATAAAAAATATAATTTTTTTATTAGAAAATTATCAGTATGTATTTTGAAGGGCAATGATCCTGAGGTTAATATTTTATAAATTCTTTCAGTTTCATTAATCCTACAACAATAATAACCTATGATTTCTTCGCTAGTTCTACAAAAAAAGCCAAAGAATTGACTTTTCGAGATTCGATATTTCATGAAAAGAATAAAAAAATATTGAAAATGTGTAATTTTTTTTCTACATTAGCTTCACATAGCAGGCCCTGAGAAAATTAATTCTTCTCAAGACCTATGTCGTCCTTGAGGATGCTGTGTGGAGTGTATTTTAAGGAAAGGAAGGAGAGAAAATTATGTGAAGAAAAAGGGTAAGAGGGGTGGGTGAGGAGTATGGGGGTCAGTATGTCCAGGAGTGACAGACGTAATAATTGACCCATTCCGCTGCGGTGCAAGGCTGTTGAAGAAGTCAAAAGGCCTCTCTCAACCGGTCTCTCCCGATCTGGCTTGCCACGCAGTTGGTGGTCAGGTGTATAAGCCTCAAAGTCCCGGACAAACCTCACCTCGTGAACCCGGGCACCCCTGCTAGATTACCAAACGTAGCGACCACTTAGGGTACCTATGGCATTGGTGTTGGTCATCCAATAAATGGTTCCCAAATTGAAATTTAGTTTACTGCTTATTCAACATGAGTTGAAACAGAAATCTGACACGTGAGCAATGGCATTTATAAACTTCTTGGATTGTTTTGCAGGACAGTATTTGTTTTCAAAGAATTCTGAAAAAGTTTTGCTATCAGCTGTCTCCAAATGTTTGTAAAAGCGACTCGGAAACTTCCTGCGACGATCAACGAACTTTGTAGTCAGAACTTTAGTTCTTCATTGTTTGCAACTACCGTCTCGGCAACCTGTCAATGAGACAATTATTGTTTTGCATTTATTACCAGTAGTTACTACTCGTCTTTGCAAGAGTTCTAAACCATATTATCGTACGCAAACTATTTCATATTTTTGAAAACGGGAGAAGAAGTTTTGTGAAGGAAAAAAGATATGAGGGTTCACTGACACTGAGGGATGGACTATAAATCCATCATTCTCACTGCAGTGCAAAACGATGGGTCGAGAAGTCCGGCTGGGGAGTGCAAAGGGTCTCCCTCAACCAGTCTCTCCCAATGCGTTGCCAAGTATGTTAGACAAACCTCACCCCATGTACCCGGGCACCCCTGCCAAGTCACCAGAAGAATATCAGCATCTTGACACACTGACCCCCAGATACCTACCCACCCCTAACCACTGGAGCGACAGCGCAATCTAAAACCTTTTCTTCCGATTGCTCATCACTTTTTGGAGATCATTGAAAGAATTATTTTCCTCACGGCCTCCTGTGTGGAGCTAATGTAAAAAAATTAAGTCACTGCTCTTGTTCGCTTCCCCTGCATCCACAAAGTCCGAGTAGAGTGAGGGCCCAGTGTTTGGCAATCCGCGAGCAACCAAATGTACGTGCAAGTCGAAAGCTTCACTAAACCGTCTATTCGCCTCTCCCATGCTCTATACTCGCATACCTTCCTCTGTAGCGCTAGCACTAGTCTACTGCCCGCTTGTCTTTCATTCGACTGCCCTTAAATAAATTACGGTGCCGTTAAAAGGGATGTTGCAGTTATGTTGCGAATACAAAGACATTCATTCATTGGTTAGCCATTTATAAGGTTTGGAGTTAAACACTGGTTCGTAGCCAAGCTGAGGGTTGAATATTAATGGGCTGGTTTTGGGTTTTAGATTGCTCCCGTGCCCGCTTCTGCTGCCGTGTTACGTAATGGAACAATGTTTTGGTGTTGTTGATGAATGAGGGCGTAAACATTTACAGGGTCATCGAAAAATATTAACAACATTTAAAATAACTGTTATTAAGAAACCGCAAACATATTATTCCACGCATTTTAAGATCAAAACCATTGAATTACCTCTAACAGTTATTTTAAATGTTGTCAATATTTTAGAGGTTACGTTAAGTTAGGGTTATGGTCTACTTTAAAATGATTTTTTTCATTGTCTTTAATAACTTTTCAAATAGATGTTGAGTTGACTTGATTCTAAGTTGGCATGGAACCAAAAATATGTTTTATTGTAAGGAGGTAGGGAGAACTTTTAATTATAAGTTGATCTTTGGAAGAACTGTGATTAGTGATTACTGCAATAGTTATTATAGAATGTAGACTGGTGTTCCGTGACTTAGTTATTAACCTCTCAGGCTAACTTGTTCGCTTTCCGGAACAAATCATGTAGGTCTCATAGAAATCGTGATGACTCAGTAACTATCATGGATAGAAATGTGATCTAAACGGTGTTAGGAAGAGAAAATACCTTGCCTTAACACATCATAGAAGTTAACTATAAAATAAGTGAAAGGTACACCTTTATGAATCCAAAGTTTCCGACCGCAATTTGAAAAAAAGTTATGAAAGTTTGGAATTTTTTTATTAAGTAATTATTTTTACATGAAATGACATAAAAGTGGGAATAACGTTTATAGTATGTTTCCCTAATAAAATATGTATACATTTGTTTTCATTATCAGTAATTTTAGTTAGAAAAACCATTTTTATTTATTAAAAAAAAAAAAATTAAAATGGCGTTTTAAAAAATTTTTTATGTTTGCACTCAAAATTTTTATATTTCAAAAATTATGCTTGCATTTATTTCAAATTGTAAAATTTGGAAGCTTATTCTATCACCTTTCAAAAATAGTTTTTAGTTTTCAGATGCGTTTAGAAATATTCCATTTTCTTTCCAGAAATATAGATTTTTTTTGCAAAGCGGAAATATTTTGACCACCCGACAAAAGATTTACTGATGAATTAAAGTTCGTTGAAAGTTAATTATTAAATTATTCTGAATATAAATACTTGTCAATTTTTCTAACCACAGCTCTAAAGCCATTATCACCTACTGCAATATTATTAGCAACAGTAGTAACCAGACCGGGGGTCCTAGCATGGTCGATCGATATAGGTTTTATCGAAAATGTCGGTAACTTGCCATCGTTCCCGACCACGACTGCAGACCGCTAACGAACAAACAATGGTTCAAAATGACTAGGGGTTCCTAATATATTTGACGTAAACTGTTGTTTATTCGTTAGCGGCCTGCAGTCGTGCTCGGTGACGATCGCAAGTTACCGACATTTTCGATAAAACCTATATCGATCGACCATGCTATAGCTCCTGAGCACGACTGCAGGCCGCTAACGAATAAATAACACTTTACGTCAAATGTATTAGGAACCCCTAGTCATTGTGAACTATTGTTAGTTCGTTAGCGGTCTGCAGTCGTGCTCAGGAGCGATGGCAAGTTACTGACATTTTCGATAAAACCTATGTCGATCGACCATGCTAGGACCCCAGGTAGGCCCACAAATCGAAATAATGAATTAATCATACCTTTTTCTCTTGGTTATTTCTGATTATATCATTGAAGAAGAAGATAATACTAATAATCTAAACGAAAATATAAAAGAGAACAAAACACAAAAATAAAAAGATAACGGTCCCAACTGGGACTCGAACCTAGAACTTCTTGTCTTACCGGGACGAACGCCTTAGCAATTAGACCACCGCCACTATTTGTCAATCTTATAATTCAAATTTCAGAATTAACAATATTATTTTCGACCAATTAATTAATAGGTATTCCTTATAAATCAGATATAGGTACTTATCCGGGACATTATCTCGGTTACAAACCAGTTCTTAGAACAATTGTTTCCAATGAAAAAGGTAGTTGCCAATAATATGGAAAAAAATAGTCTTAGATTAAATTGTTAATTCTGAAATTTGAAAAAGAAGAATGACAAATATGACGGTTTAAAAAGAGGTGGCAGTGGCCTAATTGGATAACGCGTTCGTCTCGGTAAGACGAGAGGTTCTGGTCTCAATTGCGACCGTTGTCTTTTTATTTTTCTGTGTCTTGTTCCAATCAATAGAACATATATCTTCTTCACATATAGCTTGACTAGCATTCCGAAGGTCGCGGGATCGAATCTCGGCGTGGCAAATAAATTTTATTTGATTAATTTGTGTATTTCACAATTTATTCATTTAAAATAATATATAGTATATTTGCGGCACGTTCCAGAGTGGAAGATACCCTCGATATCGTCCTGGTGTAAGACCACCATTCAGAATTGAAACGTTGCTTGAAATGGCTTCTGCCGTGTTTGGTGACCTGAAGATCTGAATAGCCAGGTACTTCCCCACCTTCTTCTTCCCTATCTCCTTCTCCTCCCCACTGCCTTCAGCCTCACAACATACCCCAATTGGGGATGCCATAGTCCCACTGGCTCCAGACGGGAGCAGTTAAGATTCTTGTGCGGTATACATGTAAAAAAAAAATTACATTGATAAGAATAACCTTCAAAAGTTATAAAATTTGTTTAGTTCACAAATATCAGATGATGGTTTACGTGTAATCTAACCACTTAATATTTCTTTATTATAAATCCCTCTTCTACAAACAATTAATTTTGTCCTCCCTTACTAAACCCTTTTTGCTAGGATTAGTTAGTTTTATAAATCTGGTTTGTTTTTACGAAAGTTACGAAAAATAACAAACTTTTAACATTTTATAATTACACTTTATATTTTATATTATGCGAGTAATTCACCCATTTTTAAACGACTTCAAAAAGGAGGAGGTTCTCAATTCGACTGTATTTTTTTATTTTTTTTTATGTTTATTACCTCAGAACTTTTGACTGGGTGAATCGGTATTGAAGATTCTTTTTTTATTTGAAAGCTAGTGCTTCCCGTGTGGTCCCATTTTAATTTGGTCCAGGTCTGACAATGGCATCCATGAGTAAACCATATAAGTCTTAAATTTGCATTAAGTATGTACGCGACAAATGGACGAATAACTCAATATCACGCCAACCGATTTCGATGATTCTTTTTTTATTGGAAAGGATGTACTTCAAGGGTAATTTGATGAGAGTTTGGTTAGGTTCTGATTATCGGATCCCTGAAAAATTAACGAAACTCGGCCGAATCTCTTAATTTGACCCTAACGTCGCTATGGTCAAATTATGTCCGTCTCATATGAGCAGCACGTTTAGTAGGTTTACCCATATTCAGAAAAATTAGTTGGTGTACTTCAGATTCACTAAAAATCAAAAAATAAACAAAAATTTTAACAAAACAAAAAAACGACTTAAAAAAATGCACTAAAAAGTAAAAAAATAATTTCGCATTCTTCTACAACTTCATAATCAACTTACTTTTTCTAATCATCAATATGTAGGTACATTGTTATTTTTGGAGTCGGTGTCAGCAAAGGTACCCGGCCCGGCGTGTTCACTTGACAGCTCCCCGCGCCGCCGCGGCCCCGCTCTCGCCTCTCGCCTCGTCAAGCTCTCGCCTCGCTTATGCGACACAAGCACATCTCACCTATAACTATGTATGTAGTTACAAACCTACCTTGACTGACACCGACTCCAAAAGTAGCAATCGTACCTACATATTGATGAGTAGAAAAAGTAAGTTGATAATGAAGTTGTAGAAGAATACGAAATTATTTTTTTACTTTTTAGTGCATTTTTTGAAGTCGTTTTTTTGTTTTGTTAAAATTTTTGTTTATTAATAAATTTAAACTGGGATTTCCAAGCTGTGACTTTTGATTATATCTCTAAATTATGCAATTTTTAATTATTATTTATTTCCTTTTACCACCATTCTGTGTAATAATTATCTCTCCGAAAGGTCAATTTTGTGTGGTATTCGATATACTACGTCAATGGGTATTCCTGAATATAGCTACATTCTTATGCACTTCTTATTGCACATTCTTATTTTGCGGGCAACACTCACAACGCCCACACCAAAATTAATTTATTTACTAATGTCAAACATGAAATCATCAATCTAATTATCATCAATAAATTTATCATTCACCGAAAGGTCGCTAATATGCTAAAACATAATTCTCTCAAAAACACGTGCAATAGAATGAATGTATCGTGTGTCAATAATTTTGAACAACAACCATTGAGGCACGATTCACGCAAATTTTGCCAATGGCAGTTGTTAATTAACTAATTAATGAAATGGAGGCCTCAGCACGGGTAAACCACCCAGTGAGGCTAACATCATTGAATTGTGTATAAAATGTAAATATATTGCATCAAATAAATAAATAAATAAATTATAGCTGTTCACCATGGATTAAACATTAAAAATCTTGAACCGTGGGGCCCTTTGGTCAAATTAACCACAAACATTGATTTACAGGTAATTAATTTGCCCTCATATAAATTATTTCCCTTAGGGTCTGTGACATCTTTAGGGATGGTTGGGTGGAGGATCTTTTTAGGGAAAAAAAGAGAGGAAGTTCTGGGAAGGATTATTAGAATTGTTACGTGGCTTTAGCCTTGTTTGGTGACTAGTTCGGAATTGTCAGAAACTTACCTAACTTCCTCTTCCCCCTTTCTTTCCTCTCCTCACTACTTTTAGCTTCATAAATTACCCTTTTTGGGGACGCCATGGTCTCAGTAGCTCCAGACGGTCGGGAGCAGTCGGGATTCTTGATCAGTATTCACATTAAAAAAACTAGTAACATGATGACCAAACAAATCAATATTTACATTAAACCGATTTACATTGATGAGTTCAATGAATACATGTATATAACTCAACAACATACAACTTCGACACCTCCTTTGAAAAGTAATAAAAAATGGTCAAATAGATCATGTTAGGCTAGATAACCTCACGTGACCTATTTAACGATTTTTTTTTAAATTATTTTCTATTTTCCACAAAAAAATTATGGCTTTTAATGACTTTTCATGTTTTTTTAATGGGATCTCAAATGCCTTAAATACCTTATTTCATATACTACATTTTGAATCGTAATACGCACAAAATTCCTTGCTCGGGCGTATCTGCCAAACTTATAATGCCCTAGAGATATTGACATTTTCCATTCTACCCTTAAATCGTTTAAAATCATACTAACCGTAGATGCAATGTACTTAAATGAAAACTATTAGTTATTGTTTATTATTTTCTTTTTAATAACTTCATACTTAACACTATGTACTATTATTTTAAACAACCACTGGAAAGTATTATTTCCGTATTGATTATTATCACCTTTTAAATAATTTTTTACAACGTGCTTACACCATATACCTACTATAATTGTTTAATTTTGACTTGATTCATAATCACATAATCATTAACCATTAACAACAAAATTTTATAAATGTAACTTAACTGGTTTAAATTATATTCACTATTTTATAATAATAATAATATTCTTTATTCCAGGATGTGGGGAGGATAGTGCAATCCCGCACGTCCCATATAAGTTATACAATAAGAACGTAAATAGAAAAAAAAATACAATAAAATTATAATATTTAATTAAATGAAGACAATATAAGCGAAACTCAATCGAAAATCTGAAAACAGAAAAATCAGAAAAAGATATTGACACATCTGGGACTCGAACCCAGGACCTCTCGCTTACCGGGCGAACGCGCTAACCACTGCGCCACCGTGTCGATATCCAATTCGGTCACTTTTAACTGTATCATACTTCGACTAAGAACCACCCACACTATCTTCATTTTTCTTAACGCATATACTATTGGCTGCTATCTTTATGTATGATTGCAAGATTCAAGTCCCAGATGTGTCAATATCTTTTTCTGATTTTTCTGTTTTCAGATTTTCGATTGAGTTTCGCTTATATTGTCTTCATTTAATTAAATATTACAATTTGAGGTTTTACTCATAAAGTTAAAATAAAAATAAAAAATAACAATAAAATTACTTTATACACAACTTTATGCTTCCTAAATACATAAACATAAATAAAAAAATAAAAACAAAACGCCACTTTACGGAGTTGTGGAAACGAATACACAACCATCGCCTCATTTGGACACGGTTCTAATTGACATTTAAAAAAAAAAAGACCTTTTAATGCTAAAGCATTTCTT
Organism: Limnephilus marmoratus; assembly: GCA_917880885.1. NCBI lineage: Eukaryota > Metazoa > Arthropoda > Insecta > Trichoptera > Limnephilidae > Limnephilus > Limnephilus marmoratus. Next base: position 18,510,424 of record OU862920.1, on the reverse strand, counting down.
TTGCTCTTTTCCATACCCAAAATATCATATCAGATCTGTCTGTATTTTATTTTCGTATATATAAATGTACAAAGTGCTAAGGATTTCAAATAATCATTTATTTTAAAAGCTTCTACACACTCTCTATTTTGTTTGTATCTGACAGTTGATCGTTGTTACGAGGCACATTATGGTGCAACATTCTTTATTCACTGTAATTTGACACAGAAAATGCTCAACTACATTTAAAAATATATATTACGTACATTCCAGTCTGCATATAATACTTAAATGGCTGCATTATTTAAGAAAAGTTCTCACATCTCTGACGCAAAACGCGTCATGCCCGCTGCTGTGGCTGCGCCGGGAAATCTCGCGAGATAAAAGCGTGCTATCTAAAAACACCCCAGACAATGAATCGCCAACGCCCCTCGGATCGATAGCACGCGGCGACTGGCCCGGTCTAGCAGGTCTAGCAGCCTGCTGCGTGCTCTCAACTCCCAACTACTGGCTCTACCTAGTACCACTGCCTTTACCTCTCGTAGCTCTGGCAGCTCTGACTAGCTAGGGTCGGCTCACAGCCTAAAACGGTCCGGAGAATATTGTAGATACATATCGATTCGCGTGGACTCAGACCAAAGCAGCAGCCCACAGAATGGCGACTAGCGGCCGTGTACGAGTATTTTTACTCTCTTCTCCCTGATCTTGTGGGTTATTTTTTTGCGGTAATTTAGCATAGCACTATTTACTATTAACATTAATCTTAAAAACTAATTGATGTTTTCATTTCAATTTTCGTTGATATTAATTAATTAATCTTATTGATAATTCAATAATTATAAGATGAATTAATAAGATTTTATGTTTTGTTTTTAAATTTATGCAAGAGTTGTAGCGAATATTTAAATTAAATTATGAACAAACATTGGTTTTGAAACACATTGATATTTTTTATTTAATAGTGTGAAGTAAGATATTTTTATTAAAATGACGTCAAACTGTAATTTTGCTATAATCGAAAAAAATATTTAAATATTCAAACAAACTTTTGAGGCTAAATTGGGAACCATTTATTGGATAACCAACATCTCTGCCGTTGGTCACCCCAATTGATTCGGTAGGTTTGGTGACGTAACAGTGGTGCCCTGGTTCGTGAGGTGAGGTTTATACAGGTCTTGGCTCAGATCGATAAGGACGTCTGTCAACATACTGCATGGCAGTCGGGATCGGGAAAGACTGGTTGAGGGAGACACTATGGCCTCTCAAGCAGGACTCGATTGAATCTACAACGTCTTGATTCACACGTCCGTCACTCTTAGACCCACTGACCCCTAGGTTCATACTCATCTTCATATGTTTTTCGTTCTCAGAACCTCCTCTCGTTCCTTTCTTTAAAAGACCTTCCACACAGCATCCCCAGAGATGACATAGGCCCTGAGAGAAATCATTGACCTCTGGACCTCCTGTAAGAGCTATTGTAAAAATATATACCTAACCATCTTTGCTTGTGGGCAAATTTGGTTGGAAACTGACACGTTGGAGTAAATGGTCATATTTTCTAGAATACCAAATAAATTAATTATCGCGTTTCATGTTTTCTAATCATCGTGATTAAATTTTCTGATTTATTTGGATTTATGTTTAAATTAAACACGTTTTGAATTGATAGTTAACATGATTATTTCTTAGTTATCTAATCTTGCTGTGAATTGGAAAATTAATAGTGGTTTCATTTTTCATCACAGAATCATTCCTCCCCTCAATTCTTCTTCGTTACGTCATCAACACACTCATACCCTTATTATCAACATTTTATCTCATTGTGCTGTATCACTTCGTGACTATAGATTTAATCGATGTAAATTTGATATCCCTCATTTTTTCGCTTGGTAAATTTTCCAATTGAACCCTTTTTCAAAAAAGTTATTCCAAGTAGATCCCCAACAATTCTAAATCATTGTAACATAACATGACACATGTCTAAACGTCAGAAATAACTGAGGAATGCTCGTATTTCATCATGACCTTTTCGGTCCCAAACATTTCCCAAAATAGGTACATCGACCCTTTTGTCGTCCATACCCATTGATCAGAAGAATCCTGTGACGGTTGTCAATCGTTAATTCACACGGTTGAATTATTACGCACTTTGATACATTACGTCGTTTACATTTCGTTAACCCTTAGACAGGCACCGTGGTATATGATTGTCCCTGAATTTTGCCATCCCTGAACATTTAAGTGCTTCTGGGCATCCCAAAATATTTTGGAGTGAAACTTCTGTAGCTCCGCTGTGATTTGGATTTCGGATGAAACGGAAATGACGATGATACCTGCGACGCAACAATTGTGCTCATTGGCCGCTTTGATTATGATGTCAAATTTTAAAAGCTCCTATTGGTTGAGATATGAAGCGGAAATTACGCTAGGTGTGCGCACATTGGTCGCTTTGATTATGACCTCACTTTTCAAGGCTCCTTGGTTGAGATTGTTTTGGTAAAGTTTCGCTTCTACCGCATGTAAACGGCACTCAATTTTTTAAAAAATTATTTTGTATTTTTTAGTACATGGGAAACCACAAACAGAGGTGTTTTGCAACGCATTTTTACGTTACAGTTGTCAGATGTGTAAAGTAGTTTATGCGATTTCCTAGAATTTACCCTGCTTAGAATATTGTAAATTGCTTAGAATTCATCCAAAAAATCTGTGTACTACTCATTTTTGTAAAAATCTTTTATTTTTTGAGTTCTGCTTTAGGAATTAATAACTTTATATTTTCAAATTATGAAGAGTTCAGAGGTATAGTTTTATATTTTAGTAAGGGACTAATTAAATTTTTTGTGACCTTTAAACAATGTGTTTTTACATTAACTCCACACTGCAGGCCCTGAGAAAAATATTATAAATAAAGAAGGTCCTTTTAAGGAAAAGAACGATAGGAAGTTCTTCGAAGGAAATGGGGTAAGAGGGGTGGGTAAAAATCGGGGGGTAAGTGTGCCCAGGAGTGACAGAATTTATCATCCCTCCCACTGCGATGTAAGGTAATGGGTCAAAAGAGTTCGGCTGAAAAAATCTTAGTCAAAGGGTCTCCCGCAACCGACCTCTTTCTATTAGGCCTGCCACGCAGTTAGTGGACAGACTCATCCGCCACCTAGACCTAAATAAACTGCATACCATGAATCCGGCGTCCCTGTTAAGTCACCAAACGTAACAAACTACACTATTGAATTACCAACACTTATGGCAGAGTTGTTGATAATATATAATGAATGAATACTTCCCGTGATTATTTTGGCGTGAATTTTCGTGAAAAATCGGAGTGTGCAATTCACAAGTGGTTTGAAGATTGGATATCGGTTTCACAAAAATAAAAATGTTTCTTTTGGATTTCGTAGGATTTGAACCTCCGTTCGCTGGAAGTCTGTCTCTCTGGCCGCTGAGACTTGTCAAGCGCCTTACCCACTGCGCTGTGGGAGACTCGCGGCCAGGCGCGGATTTACCGCATTATATTAGAACCGACTAATATAAGAAAACATTTTAGTGACGCATTTCCGTTTCATCCGAATTTCAAATCACTAACGGGGCTAAAGAAGTTTCACTTCAAAATAATGTTTCTTTTCTAATCTTTCAAAGAATATATCCACCTACATTGAATTATTTTATTAATGCTAGATGGCTGGGGTCTTTTTAAGGTTTTGGTTTACTTTAGCCGACGATTGTGAAGCGACCTTTCTGCTCTCCGTATTATTTGGGAGTTAGGGTCGGCTGCCAAATCCGGAAGTTTCAGCGAATATTGTTATCAACTCTTTTGTTCAGTTTTTGCCCTCTCTCCCCTTCTCGGTTCGTGACTTAATCAGCATAAAGAGAAATATAAGAAAATAATGTGACATTTTCACGTGGGTACAATGCGAAAATATTACGGAACGAGATATATTTGAATAACTGACTGAAAATAAAACAGTAGACTATTTGGGAACAACACAAAAAAGTACGCAATATCATAATGGCCTTTTAGGATTCATGTTTATTTAGTAAAAAAGACGAATATCATCGTCGATCATAAGACTTTATTTACTTGTCGTCAATTGGAGTGGATATCCTTACATTAATTAACAATCATGTGTAATTGGTGATTCTTAAAACTTTTTGCTGAATTGCCATACATTACAGAATAACAGGATCAATTTTGAGTAACTATGGTTAAATTGTGATTTTAGAGAGGTGTTTTTTAATTTCAGAAATTTAGATATGTAAAACTTGCTTAGCCCCGTTAGAGTGATTTGAAATTCGGATGAAACGGAAATGACGCACTACGGCATCTGCGAAGCATCAGATTCCTATTGGTTGAGATATAAAAGGGAAACGAAGAAAGGTCTGCGCTCATTGGCCGCTTTGTTTTTTTACGGATCTTCGGAATATAATGCGTAAATTCGCGCCTCGCCGAGCGCTTCCCATAGCGCAGCGGTATAGTGCGTCGCAAATCTCAGGGGACGGAGGTTCGAATCCCACGAAATCCAAAAAAAATAAACATTTTAGTTTTTGTCAATCAATATGCAATCCTCAAACCACCTTAAAATAAGCAGGCAAAAGAAAGCGACATCTCGACTTACACACTCTATTTTTTTTAATGATAAATAAATAGTAATTCATCAATTTAGTTAGTATTTTATATGAACCAAACAGGCGAACACCGATAGGCGATAGTGGGGAAGGAAGGAGGTAATAGGGCATAACTTACAAAGGGAACAAGTTTGATAACGGGTCATTTAATTATTTTTTTTTGGATTATGTGTAATATTTAAATTCGTCTTTACGCTCTTTCTAATTTCCAAGACTTCCAGTTTTTGGCACCTTTAAGTATATGTCTATTGTTGCAATTAGTTTTAAGTAAACCCTGATGAAGTAAGCATTGCTCACGAAACATGTTGGTTTTTTTTTAAATAAACGTAGAATATAAATTTATTTTGAATATATTATTTGCAACAACATGCCGTCCACATTGAATGTTATGCGAATTAGGTTACGGAATCATTTTTTTATTTTTTTTTTTATTTTTTTTTTATTTATTTATTTATTTTAGCATATAAAATATAATATACATTTAGATAATGTAGTAATTTGCGTACATGTTCATTTTAAAATACGTTAATACCACTCTTCCATGGAAGCATTAGCTTGTGTCTGGAAGAGTAGTGTACATTTTTAATGCTATATTTAAGTTCTTAAATTACAATGTGAATGTAAAAAACAATAAGTTGTAAGTTCTGTGATATGTAATTAGTTGCTAAAAACAATACAAAATTTAACTTATTTGAAGAACAGAGTATCACTTGGAAACTGAGTTATAAGTAGTTGTTCTTGAGATTAGATTAGTCGGAAACTTTTTTTTTAGTTTTTTTTTTTTATATTATCTTTAAAATATTTTTTAACAGTGTTTATTAATTGGATTTTATCATTAATTTTTCTAATTTCATCCGGTAATCGGTTGAAAATAAGTCTTCCTTGATAAGTATAATAATTTTGTGCAAAGGAAGTGTTTAATTTTGGGCATGAGAAAATATATCATTAAATAATAACTTCGGTACTTTTACATACATCAAATAGATATAGGTACATTTAATACTATGCACACTTAAGTATGCCGTTCTTAGGTTAGGGACATTTTCTTGAACGTATTGTGATAAAATTAATAAATCCGTGTTAGTTCAAAATCAAAAGAGTACCTACACATAAATTTATGTAATTCGTAAATTTAATCTTCACATTTTGTTTTGTTATCAGTTCAAGTTTGTCTCCGAAAAAAGTTATGTCACGATGACGGACGAAAACTCATCACTTTATTGAATAATAAAATTTGGAAAAATTGCGAAAATTTTTGTAAACAAAGAAAACAATGATGAAAAAACTGACTTGATTAATTGTAATGAAAATTAATGTATCTTAGATATTGCAATTTAGATGAATATGCTCAAAGCCCAAAGTCTCGCAAGTCATCTTCACAATGTTGGGGAGATACTACCATTTTGGGAGACCACCCCCCTGGTGTTTAGGGAACGAATCACAAACATAGCCTGCATCGTGGTCTCTTCCTAATCTTCTCCTTTTTCCTCCATCTACAGACGCACAACATTCCAAAAAACTAATTGTAATGCCTCTCTTGATCCTTTACAGAGATATTTGTCTTTATTGTTAGGGAACATACCCATACTACGTGACCAACTTTTTGCAATTTTTAACCCCCCCCGGTGACCAAAAACCTAAGCCCGCCGCCTCTTATTTGTACCAAGCGTTACATTTTGAAGATCCCCCTCCCCCTAAACGTGTCACGTAGTATGAGTACGTTCCCTTAGCACTGGACCTTATTTCAGTACTATGTTATTTGATTAAAAGATTCGTTGAAATCACAGTGACCGATTATTGGTATTACACACAATGCAAATATTGTTTAAGAGGACACACATCCTTATAACTGTCTTGCTAGATTTTGTCTGTCGAGTTCCCGTAATTTTAAAACGACTTATCTGTCTCTGATCGGCTATCTTCGGCACACGTCGTAACCGACACCATGTGACCCTTACATAACATAAACAACAGAACAGTGATAGAAGTGATCATAACTAATATTCCTATAAATTATACTAATTTATCTTCACCATTACAATTAAGTTGAAAATGCTCAAAGCTTTAAGTCTTGGAAATTGAAGGATGGGAAGACCATTTTGAGAGAGCCTGGTGTTTTCGGAATGGATTACATACTCGTACATAGCCTGCATCGAGGTAATCTTTCTCTTCCCAATCTCCTCCTCCCCACATCTACAGATACTAAACATTCTCAAAAATGGTTTTTATCCCCAACTCCTTCCTCACTCCGCTTCTTCCAGCTTCACAACCATGGAAGTGTTCACAACATTTTCAATTCAGGGATGATAATTTGTAGTAAATATTTTTTAGTTAATTTAATACTCAGCCTGTGTTTTAAAGTTTTTCGGCATTACTTGAAAAACTAATGCATACATTAGATCACCTCACTTGTCGGCCATTGAAGTTATCGGCTGTTAGCCGTTGGTCGTAGCCGTTAGCCGTTAGTCGCTAAATGCTTCCGTTCCGAGCCAACACGTCCATTACATCTGTCGCATGCCGTCGCAGCGGATATTAGCCCGTCTGCAATCAGGGCCGACATTTAGTTTACCGGCGTGCAGCAAATGTACTAAGGATGTAATTTGATTAACCAATCGGAAGCGCGTAAGCTTTGGAATGTTGCGCCTTTTATGGAATTATTGGATAATTTGCGATTTACAGAATTTTTTACTTTTTGGCTTGGTATTCTCGAAACGCAAAACATTTGTAAATATGTACCTATTTTAATTTGACATTCTTAATGCGCCGCTACCCGCATTTCTACCAATTTCTTACATACATATCTCCCTTAAACATTTGAAGTTTTTAAGCTCTTAAAAAATATATATATGTTATTTTGAAGATAATATCTAGACGCGTTCTACGCCGAAACGCAAATTATATAAAATTACCTCGATAGAAAAAAATCGCAAAGTATGCTCTGAAAACATTTTACAAGTTATAGTTATGAAAAAATTCACAATGTTTCTTTAAATGATACTTAAGATACCTTCCACGAGATTTTTGCTCTATTTTAAACGAGACGTATTTTATTAAACATTTTCACAATTTTCGCATCGATTTAAATATTAGCGCCTCCTCTAACATTTGTAATTACACATATCTCTCCATCTTCTTCTTTTTGGGCGCGTATGCGGCGCCTTTTAAGGTGCATATAGTTTTTGAAGTTAAAATTACTTGAGCATCGTTGTGATTTGAAACTCGATGAAACAGAAGTGAGCGACACTAAAAAAAGACAAACACATACATCTATAGGATATAGCCTGCGGAAGAATGATAAAGCGATAAAATATTGATTAATTTCACGGTTATTCGGTTCCAATAATACGATAAATCCACGATCACACGCGCAATCCTTCTAGTCTAATGGAGTAACTAAAAAACAATTAAATCCAAAAAAAAATATGTTTTTATTATTTCAAACCACTCCAAAATGAACAGGCAAAAGAAAGCGATACCTAACGTCTCCGAAGAAGAAAACACAAATTCTAATAAAATGATTAAATTTGTAGGAAAAGGTAAACTGAAAAAAACATCCTTTACATTCATAAAAAAGGGCTTCGTAGTCTCCCCACTCGTGTCTACTTAAATTTTCTGAAAGGTTTCACTTCTACCGTGATTTTTTTTACATTTCGTGTTGGTGTTGCGAAAAGTTTTTTTTTACTTTGAAGATTCCTTCAGTATCAACGTATCAACCTACAGGCACATCAATGCGTATGCTTAAAGGCATCCGTTCAGAAATTAATCGTTTCTTGAAATGGCAAAGTCCTCCAAAACCTATTACATATTAGATACATTTATTACTATTTTCACTGCCTCTCGATCATTCCGGGACCATTCCGACAAATTGACATATTAGAAATGAAATTATATAAATTATAAATGAAGACAATAAATTTGTTTACATTTCAATTTTGTACTGTCTAAGGGTACGATCAGGTACAAAGCGGGTTTCGGTTTTCTGATTAGTCGGCGCATGGGCGGCCGACTGGCGCAGGCGTGCTGACAAGAATGTTTGTGAATGTTTGAATAGTGAAGGCAGGTTCAGATTTATGTCCGAGCGAGGCGGCGCCGATAAGCTTTACCGGAATGAATTCTTAATTCTTGCTCGCCGGTGACGCCGGTCAGAATCTGATATCAAAATGAGCGACCTGTTAATTGCCGCTATTTTCAATCAATCGCCAATCTGGGATAAAAGAAATACATTCCATACCACCAGAAATGTTGTTGACAAGTGATGGAATGAAATCAAAAAGATAAAATTTTGAAATAACCTCAAATGTCACAAGTGAATTTCTTTCAGGCACGTACTTAACATATTATCATGTTCTCCTGAGGTTTTTTTTTCATATTTAAAGATACCAATTACCAAATACCATTGTTTTATTCCTTAATTTTAAGAAAGGATTCTCGAAGAGTAAATAATCGTCGTCTACGAACTCGACATTTCGTAAAAACTGACAGCTGCTGTCAGGCTACCGCGCAGGTAGCGCAAGTTTTATCCGCGTTCTGTTTGTCCACATCTCGGCGTCAACTGCCGCCGGTGGAACAGGGCACTGAACGCCGTTAATCTGAAAACCGAAACCCGCTTTGTACCTGATCGTACCCTAAGTCTGCATTGAGATTAACAATTTTATAAAAGAATAAACAAAAATCCTTTGAAATGAGTTACTAACGCGGCTTGAAGTTACTCGTCTGTAAATATATTATAATGTATCAAACGTGTAGGGTGACAATGTTTTAATATTTGATTTTATGTAGGTAGAATGGAATTAATTTAAAGACTAACTACGATTAAAAAATATTGGTTATCCTCGGCTAACATAAATAATTTAACAATACTAAAAAAGGCATTAGATGGAAGGAAGTATGGATAGATATGTGAAGCGAAAGATGATGGTTGTGAACCGATCATTGAACAATCTACATAAATTTAGTCAGGGCAATGCTAAAAGTAAATTGTACCATGTCTCGTTTATGTAACACCGCGGTGTACAGATCTGATAATAAGTTAATGTGCGGCGAGGGCATAGTTACTTCTATTTTTATGCTTATCCTTAAACAGGTCATCATTTAATAAAGATTTTTTTTCCCTGCGTGTCCTTTCCAATTCTTTCCGTTCCGCTTCCGCTTCCACCTCCCCTTCCTCTACCGCGTCCCCTTCCCCTTTCGCGTTCCCACTCCGCCTTCCCTCTCCCCACTCCCCTTTCCCGCTTCCCGCAAAAAGTTCCCCTCCCCCTCCTGAGTTCCCCTCCCCCCTCCTGCATTCCATACATTCAGTCCCGGTACATTCAGTTTTCAAACAGCTCGCGTGCCACCAATTGCAATTTTTGCATACAAATTTCATTATACCAGAGCTCACCGCTTCTTTTATACAAACCTTGTCCTGACAATAACGAACACAAAAAAAGGAATTATCCAATTTGGTGCAGTCGTTCGGAAATTATGCGCTATATATATATATTATATACTATAGATAGATTTAAATATTTATATATATGAACTAAAGACAATGCAAGCCTCCAGATCAATTATCAAAGTACTCGTATATGTATAAAAATTTGAATTAATTTTTAAAATTATCAGAGAAATTCGACACTTAATTTGATTAGATTATTCCCAACCCACCATTAATAACTTCGTAGAGTTCAGCATTTTTGTTTATTTATTAAAATTTATCTTTAATGAGAGCGATGCGACGTTGAGTTATGTTTTTGTTAGTGGCTATCGCCTTGTTGATCTCCACCTAAATGTGAATTCGTCGACTCAGAATAATGTATTCATACATTGTTTATACCATCCGAAATATTCCGTCTCGAATTTCTGCCGCCATCTTTCGCGAAATGCTAATTTGAAATATAAATAAATTATCATTTGTTTGCCTCTGGAATAATTTGTCCACGGTCTGGATAATTGATATGATCAATGTCGCCAAACATACATTTTCCGCGAGCTTATTCCAATTTCCTTTGGATAAACGTACGTTTTAATTTTAGCAAGGACCTCGAATGAAAGCCTTTGATAACTATTTCGAAAACGATTCAGTCTCACAAAAAATCGTTCAGTTAAAATGCGATAATTTCGAATTTCGGCAATACGTGGTAAACATTAGTTGGCCGTACTAGCTATTATCAAACTGGCTATTCAAAATAAAAAAAATCTGATTTTCTTCTTCTTCTTCTTGTACCCTGTCCATGAAACGAACGTTGGCTATCAAGTTGGCTTTGCGGAATTGTTTACTGCGGCCCGGAACAGCTCTATAGTAGACTGGCCAAACCACTGTCTCGGGTTTTTTATCCATGCGGTTCTCCTTCTTCCAGGGCTCCATCTTCCAGCAATCTTTCCCTGCATTATGAGACGCAAGATCGCCTACTTCTCTGGATGTCTCATCACATGTCCAAGATATTGAAGTTTTAGAATTTTTATAGTTTTGATAACTTATTTTTCTTTATTCATCCGAACCATAAGATATTCAATCGTAACCCTGACCATCCAGCTTATTTTAAGTATTCTTATGTAGATCCACATCTCGAATACCTCTAGTCGTCTAATTAGTTCTTCAGTAAGCGCGCATGCTTCCATTCCATAAAATAATATCGAAAACACGTAGCATCTGTATTCGTAACCCAAGGTTCAGATCATGACTGCAGAACATCTTTTTCATGCGGATAAAGGTTGCACGAGCTTGCTCAATGCGGCATTTGATTTCAACCTAAGGATCCCAATTAGTTGAATGAAATAAAACAATTTTTTGTAACCACGGTGTATTTAATTTTTTAAATACCGATCGGTTTTGCTTAACACAAACATCTTCAGGGTATAAAATTAAACTGATCAAAATTGCATTGTGTTAGCTTGTTATACATACAGAAAGATACGAAACATATAATAAAGGAACAGTTAGAAAGAAAGTGTGAAATTAAAATCTTACGTAGATCATACATCAATCTTTACTACCATGTAAGAATTTAATTTCATACTTTCTTACTGGAAAGTGACCGCCTTCCACCATAATACAAAATTAGTTTGTTTATGGCGATTAGTCATCTCAAATCTCAAGGTGGATTTTTTTAAATTTTTTCCCTTTCGCCTAACCTAAGTTGTGGCGAATTATACTTTGTCGCTTAACTGGGTGTGAAATAATAATTCTATTTTGATGTTTTTCGAGGTCGATGCGTAAAGCGAAAACCGTGGTTCACACGTGCTGTAGAATATGATTTATAATGAAAGCAAAACAAATTCGGGTTTGTGGCTGGTAGTTAAATTTTATGACCATTTTTTAACTGCAAATTGAAAATTCCTTGAAATAATACATTCATTTCGGCAGCGACGTGATATACCTTTGGTATTATTCTAGCTTTTTTAAGTTTTAGTATTTTGATGTGAAATATTCAATCTTCAAATCAATTTAAAATAAACAAACAATAGAAAATAAAGCGACATCCAGCGACTTTCTAGTTTTACTTCTACTGCGTGTGAATTGGACACTCCTTTTTATTTTAGTGTTATAACTAGGGCTGCCACCTTTCAAAAATAGTAGACCCGGAGATTTTAGAAATATAGTTTTTTTATTAAAATAAAACTTATTTTCAAATTAATTATATAAAATACTTAGTTTTTACCTACCTCTTTTATTGTTTATAAAAACCGACAAGTTTCGTGAGCAACGCTCTCTTCTTCAGGGTTTTATTAATACCTACTAATTTTGAAAATAGACATAGAAAATGGTATCAATGGAAAAATAATAGATATAGACAATGTTTTTATAAACAATAAAAGTGGTAAAAACTAAGTATTTTAATTTGATTAAAATGGTGCCACAAAATAATTTTGCTGTGTTAGAAGAAAAAACTTTTTTTTAGTATGAATTATTTAATTAAGGCAAAATGTCATGGTAAATTAACATTTGTAATTTTTTTTAAAAATATAAATGACCTAGCTAGTGCTAGTCTGACGGACCAGCTTGACACTTAAAACTATATTTTTCATTTTGAAGGGATTATTGAAGCATTTTTTCTTGCTCAGGTTTCTTCAAAAACCGGGTTTGACCCGGAGATATCGATGTTAAACCCGGAGCCCGGACATGCACCATGCAAACCCGGAGACTCCGGGTCAAACCCGGAGAGGTGGCAGCCCTAGTTATAACCCTTAAATTTAATATCTTGTATCTAAGGGAACTACAAAGTATCAATTAATAATTATTTATTTCATTGTATACGGCATAACATGTACCATTAACACCAGTGGCGGTTCGTGGTCTTTTTAACAGGGGGTTCAGAAATTCATGAGAAGATATAATCTAATCAAAATTTACTTCCTTAGTCAAATCGTCGAATACAGCGGCACTCACACAACTTAAATAAAGTTAGTGGGAGGGGTACCTAGTAGGTAGTACCTACTAAGGCTACATACTACCTACATACCTAGTGCTACATACTATTGTTTTCAAATCACTTGAAATTCGACACAATTATTAGAGAACAGGTTTTAAAAGAATTAAATTGTTTAATGTTTTTCACAGCACTCTACGTATGTTATTATTATTTTTTCAACACGAATAATTTACGTAGAATATATAATTGATATTTTAAAACATTAAGACAACACAAATAAATGTGGCAAAAATAATATTTTTTTTCACTTAAAAAAAAAGCCATGCGCCGACTTTTTGCATTTGAAAACACCTTGATTACGCGTGTATTAAAATCGGGTATAGAGGTTATCAGTAGTTCCCTAATCTCTATACTAATCATCGTAAATGTAACTGAAGGATATGTCGTCTATCTAAAAAAAATAATAATACGAAAACAGAAGTCAAAATCCATGGTTTAAAAGTCAACGGTCAGTCTGTGCTCTCGTGGGATCTCGGCTCTCGGGCATCGTGTTCGGACAATGTTCGGACATCGTGTTCGGATCAACGCACCGCGGTGAGTTGATTTTGCATACAGAAAGGCCTAGTTTTTATAGTTTCGTTCAAATCACCGTCAGAGCCGTTCGTACGAGAAGAATATTTTTCCAAAGAGCATTTGGTGCGCATTCTGACACGCACAAAATGAGAATAACGTATTGTTCGGAGGCGCGCGTTTTAAAGGCAGAATTTTAATGGCGCGCTATCTGTAATGTGTTTATATTATTGTGTTAATATTATTGTTATTAACAAAATTGTTTTATTTTCTTGGTCATCTTTTTGATGGGGGTTCGTCGCACAAACGCACTTTAGAGAAAACCGCCGCTGATTAACACATACAATATGAATAATAAAACAATAAAGAATGTAACAGTACAAGTGTAAAGTAAAAAGCAAAAGGTAAAAAGTAACAAGTCAAAAGTAGGTATTAGTAAAAAGTATAAAGTAAAAATATAAAGTAAAAAGGCAAAAAATAAATTAGGTGAATATGAAATATAGAAAATACAAAATATACAAAAAAGGAATAGAAGTTCAAAATGTATTGAATATAATAAGGTATACGTTATTTGCGACCAAAGTTAAAGACCAAAAGTTATTTGCGTTCTCTGTGTGATGTAATTCATCAGTTTACTAAACATTCCCGGGTTACAAATAACCTGAAAATAATTTGAGAATCTCCTACTACCTCCATAGTAAGCGGAAACTTTTGCTTGTGTCGTGATGGAGGACTTGGCGGAAAAAAAACCTGACCGTACTTTACTTGATAATACTTTATTTGATTTGCGGCACGTTCCAGAGCAGAAGACACTCTAGTATTGCCCTGATATAAGACAATAAAACCACCGTTCAGGTTGAAAACGTTGCTTGAAAAGGCTTTAGCTGTGTTTGGTGATCAGATCTGAATAGTCAGGTACCTACTTCCCCACCTACCCTTCACCATCTCCTTCCCCTCCTCAATACCTTCAGCCTCAAAACATTCCAATAGAGGATGCCACGGTCTCATTGGTTACAGAGGGATGAGAACAGTTGGGACTCTTGTGCGGAATTCATACAAAAACATACATAATTACATATTTTTAAATCTTCTTAAATCTACTATAACCTTAGTCATATTTATGTTATGTTAATGTATTGTATATCAGGTATTGCAGCTTTCTTGGGGTGATTTTTTTTCGCAAAACGACTATCGTAGTTTTTGCTGGTCGACAGCACTGAGGTGAGAGCGAAGTCAAAATCATAACTATAGTAAAAATAAGATATAAAATAATAATATTTTCACTGTAAGCACCTACATTAAATTATCATATACCAATAAGGTATCTTTTAACCCATCAACAAAACAAAAAAAACTTTCAAATTCAAATTATAAAAAAAAACTTTGTTAAATGGCATTAAATTGTGCCTGGATAAGTTCGTTTGCCATGGGATTTTTTTTAATTAACTCAGGATTACTCGGTTTTGATTGGCGCAGGCGGGCGCGCGTCACGTCTTTGATTAGATTTGAGTCATGACCCGGCTTGGCGGCTTTAGCACCGCACCCGTACCTGCCCGGGCGGAATTTCAATCAGCGGCAGATCCTAGATCATCAGCCACCGCGCCCTATTGATCGGCCCGCGACACCCCCAGCCTAGCGCTTGTCTCCAGCCTGCGCTCGGAGTGCCCCCTTCCCTTGTGTACGGTACACAACTCTACCCACGTTGTCTGGCTTCCCGCTTTCTAATTATGCCCAAAGACAGAGGTATAAACGAGAATACTAAACTTTTAATATTGTTTCTCAACTCATTCTCTTCCTATATCTCAAAGTATGTCATACTGTCATAAAGACTGCCTTCCAGGATTTTAGTTATTAAATAAAATTAGCCAGTTTTCCAAAAACCCTTCTTATCCTTATTTACTTGGTCGTCTTTCAACATGTCCCAATGAAAGTTAGCCGTAATCCTGATGCTTCCATTTGGGGATATAAATGACTCTAGTAGGATATTAACAATTTTTTTCATCTTTCATACAGTCTTCGTACAGTATGTGATAAATAAAACTTTCTATAAGAAAAATTTTATGTAACCCCCGATACAAAAAAGATCTGATGACCTTGAAACGCCTGAACAGATTTTCAAGAATTTTAGCTAAGAACCATCTCGTCAGCTTTCAAACCATAAAATCAGCATCATAATCGGTTAATTCGTTTAGGAGCTACGATGCCACAGGCAGACACACACACAGTCGAACTTATAACACACCTCTTTTTGCATCGGGAGTCAAAAATAGGCAAATGTAGGCTCCTCTAAATAAAATCATGGATACATGGGCTTGAAAGACTTTTAGAATTACAGTGTGCTATTTGACATACTTTCCTGTGATTCTTATGAAATGTGAATGAAATCGCCGGTGATATTTTTGATTTTATTCATTTTAAAATTCAAACAATCAGTAGGTAATGGACAGGTAGGGTCGCGGTGAGGGGTTGGGCGTTGGGTTGAGTAACAAGTGATGACATGTGGAAAAAAAATTCTTTGCGGGGTTTTGAAGAAAAAAAATCACAGTGTGTAATTCACACGCGATAGAAGTGAAAGTAGAAAGTAGCTAGATTTCACTTTATTTTATTTTGCTTGTTTTTTTAAAGTGGTTTGAAGTTTAAATATTGATTTCACAAAATAAATTTGTTTTTAATTTTATATTTCGTAAAATTCGAACCCCCGTTCGCTAGATGTCTGGCTAGCTCTCTGGCCGCTGAAACTTGCCTACAACGCTATGAAAGGTACGCGCCGAGGTGCGAATATACGAGTACCGTATTATATTAGAACTGAGTATTTGTGTAGAACTGAGTTGTGACACATTTCCGTTTCATCCGAATTTGAAATCCCTAACGGCGCTAAAGAAGTTTCACTTCAAAAATATTTTTTTTCTCCATATAATACCAGGAATCATTGGTTAAAGTAAGTAAAGTATGTAAATTAATAAATAATACCCACATTGTTATCATTCAATGTGTTGCTCTCCAGAACATTCGTTTTTTCTATAATATGGTTTATTTAATGTAATACCTAAAAAACGGCAATCTCAAAGTGATCATTGTCGCTGCTCGCGTGTCATCTAACATTTGCTATTTTTAAGTTTATACGTAAAAGAGGCTTTTTCGTCTCTAACCCATATCTTATTTAAGCCCGGCATAAACCTTGCTCTGAACAACGGCCCTATGTAAACCTATGTTACCTATGTATATCTTTCTTATGCGGCCTGTTCCCATTCGGCCAACCCATGTGAATCCCAAGCGTATTATATTATTTTCGTCGAAGTTATAATAAGAATTTCAGTAGAGGTTTTTCAATAAACGGTATAAATTTATATAAAGTAATTCAATAGTGCAACGGGGTTTTTGAAGTGAAAACTTCTTTAGCACCATTGTGATTTGAAACCCGATGAAACGACAAAGCGTCACTAGAAAGGGATAAACACATACATCTAATGGATTTAGCCTGCTAGAGAATGAGATGGAATCATCGTTCTCCTCAGACTATCGGTCTTCTCTTTGTACGATGGTTCGTAGTCTCCCCACTCTTGTCTACTTTACTTTTCTGAAGGTTTTAATTCTACCGCGTGTGAATTGCGCACTCTGATTTTTTTTGTAGATATCAATTTTTCTGGTTTGTTTCTATAACTTCTATGACAGTTTTAGTTTTAGTTTCTACTAGCTGGGCTACCCGGCTTCGCTCAGGACAACATTCGAGAGTGTTCTGAAATGTTTCACATTGATGTTCCCGATTCCCTATTCCCGGACATTCTACAATTTTCCAGAATGTTCCGAGATGTTCTTGAACATTGTGGAATGCTCTCAGATACTCTGACTGAGGTATCCGGCTTCGCTCAGGGAATTGTTGCGAGATTGAATTGACGTTTGAATCCACGACGGATCTTGCTTTGTATACCCCATTTGGGTAACCCCGTACAAAAAATATTTCAAATGTTTCAGAATAATATTCCAGATCATTCCACGACATTCAGGAGTATTCCGGAATCTTTTACAATGATCTGG
Organism: Limnephilus marmoratus; assembly: GCA_917880885.1. Taxonomy (NCBI): domain Eukaryota; kingdom Metazoa; phylum Arthropoda; class Insecta; order Trichoptera; family Limnephilidae; genus Limnephilus; species Limnephilus marmoratus. Next base: position 18,492,869 of record OU862920.1, on the reverse strand, counting down.
GATGTTCTGATATGTTCCTGATCAAACATTCCAGAATGTTCCGGGATGTTCTAGAATGTGGTGTAATGCCCAAGAATACTCTGGAATGTTTTGAATTGTTCTAAAAATTTCAAGGGGGCGAAAATATCAGCCATTATATCTTTAAAAACACGCCCTTTAGGTAAAAACGGAAACTACCGTTATCGTACCGGGACTCGTCTTTAAGTTTTAGTGGCATGCACATTGTACACTTTTTTAATAATGTACATTGAAGGTTAAGATTATCCGACTTTCCAGAACCTTCTAGACTCACCGACACTCTCCGTTACTCATTTTTGAAAGCTTCTAGAACTTTCTCCTTCCATAACATCACAGAGCAATAGGGAATCTTCCAGAACTATCTAGAACCTTCTAGATTCACTGACACACTTCATCGCTCCTTCCAGAAGATTCTAGAGCTTTATAGAGCCTTCTAGAACTTTTTGGAACCTTCTAGACTCACGGAGATACTTCGCTACTCCTTCCAGATTTTTCTACAGCTTTATCGAACCATATAGAACTTTCCGAAACCTTCTAGACTCACCGACGTTCTACACCACTCCTGCCAGAACTTTCTACTGCTTTATCGAACCTTATAGAACTATCCGGAACCTTCTAGACTCACCAACGTACTCCGCCATTCCTTCCAGAATTTTCTACAGATTTATCGAACCTTATATAACTTACCGGAACCTTAAAAAATCACTGATATTCTCCGCCATTCCTTCCAGAATATTCTACAACTTTATTGAACCATATAGAACTTTCCGGAACCTTCTAGACTCGCTGACATACTCCTCTACTCCTTTCAGAACTTTCCAGAGTTTTATCGAACCTTCTAAACTTTCCGGAACCTTCTAGACTCACCGACATATTCGCCATTCTTTTTGCAGCTTTATCGAACCTTCTAGAATTTTCCGCAACCTTCTAGACTCACCGACGTACTCCTCCACTCCTTCCAGAATTTTCTACAGCTTTATCGAACCTTCTAGAACTTTACGAAACCTTCTAGACTCACCGATGTTCTCCACCACTACTTCCAGAATTTTCTACTGCTTTATTGTCCCCTATAGAATTTTCCGGAACCTTCTAGACTCACCGACATACTCCACCACTCCTTCCAGAACTTTGTTTAGCTTTATCGAACCATCTAGACTCACCGAAGAACTCCGCCACTCCTTCCAGAACCGTCTACAGTTTTATCGAACCATATAGATTTTTCCCGAATCTTCTAGGCTCGCTGACATACTCCTTCACTCCTTCCAGAACTTTCCAGAGTTTTATCGAATCTTCTAGAAGTTTCCGGAAATTTTTAGAGTCTTCTTGAAAATTCTAGTGTCTTCTTAGAACTTTGAGCCCTTATATCTTCAAAAGCACGCCCTTTAGGGAAAAACGGGTACCCTTATTCCCTAGGGGGGAAAGAGATCTATCACTCCATATAACTCCCTTGATCGTACGGTGACTCGTTTCTGAGTTTTTGCGTTCCGCACGTTTTTTTGGACTTTCTTTTATAATATATATTGATTACATGTTAAAAATCCATTAACTGAAATTTGGCTTATTTTTTACACTTATACATACAGTTAACACGTTAAACGAAATAAAAATAAAAAAACAATAACAGAAGTATGTGAAAAAAAAAAATTCTATTTTCATAGTACTACTATAAAACAAACAAAAATTATAAAAATTAACGAAACAGGAACCACTTCTTGGAAATAAAATTTGTCAATAATCAACAATACATTAAATTTAAATTAAAGGAAGGACCTCATTAATTGAATACTTTAATTTTAACTGCGTTTACAATTACAACATTCTTATTCATTCACATTCATCGTGTTAAATTAAATAAAAAATAATAATTTATTTTTTATAAAATTATAAATATTAACAAACATGTCAACTACTTCTTGGAACACCATGCACGAGAAATAACACAACACAGTCACACCGGACCGGCCGGCAAACTCAGCTGATGACCCGAAGTCAGCCAAACGACGGGCGATAATAGGCCACTTGCATGGATTTCATAACGACTTGGAAAAAATCGTGTGGATAGAGTTTTTTACTAAGATTACGAAAATGTTAGTAAAAATTTTTAGAAATGTACAGTTTTTTTATTTTTAAATAAATAAATCTATTATTTGGGCTCATGACGTCACTACATGAAAATGTCCCGTCGCCGAAAATGTTCCTATTAATTTTATAAAATTCCACACTGATTTATTTTTTTATATGGCATCACTTTGATTTCAGGCGAATTTTTGAATTCGTTCACTAGATTTATTGTTTGTTCTCTGCGAACTTATCATTTGGTTTGATTTTTTGACAGATGTTCTGAAGAGAACCCCGTACAATTAATGGCTACGGGGTTCTCTTCAGAACGTGAAGATGATGTCGGTACATGTTTTAGAGGTATAATGATTATGGCGCTGATTTTAACAAAATAAAATTTTATTTTACAATTTACAAGTTCAAGTATATTACATTGAATTTAGTAATATAGAAGTTGTACATTATAATGATTTATGATCAATAAGATGGATCAAGGAAAAAAATATTTATGAGATGTAATATTTTTGGTATGCCTCGTTATTCTCCTGTGCCATTCGTGTGGAAAACGTTCTTTTTTTTTTAAATGATTTTCGGCTATGAAATTATCGTTTTTTCACACCTATAAAATTATGTCCCGTCTTTCCGGTTTATAAAAAATGGTCTGATTTTTCGGTTTGAAATTTTCAAAAAATCCCCGGGGTTTCAAAAATACGATTAAAAAAAAATAAAAAATACAGAATGTCTTAGAATATTTGCCTAAACCGGAAAAATTTTTAAAAAAATGTGATGCAAGTGGCCTATTCACGAATGCAGACTTTCGGCGCGGCCGAAGGTACGGCAGATTTTCTGCCGAAACCGAAACTGGTGCCGAAAATAGATATTTTTGCCGAAACCTGATTTTCTTGCCCGAAACCGAACCTTCGATTGGTCACTAGAAATAACTAGATATTATATAGTATACAATTATGGATAGGAAAGAATGGTGAGTATGGTACGTTTATGTATTAGCGTGGCTTTTGTAAATAATTACGAATTTTTGTAAATATATTGCAAATTTGCGTTATTCTTTAGTAAAAGTCATTTTATTGTTCCCCGGCTTACCTGGGCTTACCATGGGCCGGAATTTAGCAGGAATTGGATTGTTGGGGCTGCAAGTGGGTGGGGTTTTTCTGGGATCATCTTTCATTCAATAAATTCTGCCATCGGGAAAATGTAAATCCATTTTCTAGAGATTCTGAAATAATCGGAATTATTGGCTTCTCCCTTGATGCTGTAAAAGGCGAATTTAAGGCCAACCATATTCTTGTTGTTATTAGGACCCCAATTAAAACCTTTGATTTAAGTTTAAACAGTTCAACCGATAAATTGGGTAAACAGTTTTGTGATTAGAAAGTTCTCTGCTTGAAAATGTTTGCAACGAGTTGTGTGCGTAAACTCTGGAGAACTTCTGCTATTTACAAAACACAAATTTGTTCAAAATATATGAAAATGGGCTTGGACAATCGGTTATCGTGTAGTTGCAAATAAATTGACTGCGAATCAATGGATTGTAATAAAAATATATGGTTTTTCAACATGACGGAAGGAATCTGACTTACCTTAGTCCTCTCACATCGCGTTATTGTGAGATTCGACATTACAGGGTTGAGCACTGCACAAGTTTCCATAAGAATCGATATTAAAGTCAGCGAGACATCAGCACAGGTGTTGATCATTGCACGGGATCGTTTTGTAGACTCCGATTCAGCCGCGGCATTCCGAATTTCTACGTTTTCATAAATTGTCAAGAGCACTTTAAATTTTTTAGTTTCTAAAAAAATAAATGTTATTTTTGAAGATAATATCCATACACTTGCCACGCCGATACGGTAAATACATGAAATTTTCTTGATAGAAAAAAAATAGCGAAACATGCTCCGAATATTATTATACACGTTTTTTCTTTATTTTACAAGTAATACGTAGATATGAAAAATTAACAGTGTTTCATTAAATGCCATTTAAATCATTTCCTGAGAGATTTTTGCTCTATTTTGAACGAGTCGCGTTTCATTAAACATTTTCACAATTTTCGCTTAAATATTATCGTTTTTAATATTAGCGCGCTCCTTCTAACATTTCTATTTACGTATCTCCCCTTCTTCTGTTTGAGCGCTTACTACCGGGCCTTAAACACACTGAGAGAATATAGGTTGGTTATCATTGCACACAGGTATCTTTAACGGTGACCGGACAACTCAGAATGATATCAACTCAGAACCTCCCTTAAAAAGTCATTATTAGTTTAAGTCATTGAAGTTTACGTAAAGTGGCCAAAGAACAATACAATAGGATTTGTTGGAGGGTGATTGATACAAATATAAATGTCAATTTCCATTCTCTACAGCAAATTGCAAATGAACTCGAGTAATAATGCACGTGCACTGTGGAGCGGACTGGAAAGAAGTGGATTTGGCCAAAGCGCACTGCATATGTAGTCGAAAATAGTAAATTTACCGCCCATATTAAATAAAGTATCTAGGAATAGTAATTGACCATAACCTAAGATGGACACATCATATCAAACAAATCACAAATAAACTCCTCAAAACAATTCACATTTTCCTAAACATAAGGAACATATATAAAATAAAATAAATGAAAACAATATATTTTGCACTTAGTCAATCAATAATAGAATATGGAATAATTGTCTGGGGAGGATCAACAAACTCAGCTATCGATCACTTAGAAATCGCGCAGAAAACTAACTTAAAGGTAGTACTTAAAAAACATAGACTAACTGATACAGACCAAATATCAACAGTTGTGACGTACTAGATATACGCCAATTATGCGTTAAAACTCTACTAAACTACATTTTCGACCAAAAAAACAAATTTCAACAATCTCAAAATATCACTTACAGACCAGTAAGACAGTCGTACAAAAATAACATAAAAACTCCGATAGTGAATACAAGCTTTGGACAAAGGCATTATAAATATCATGCTACAAAAGCAGTCAACAGTCTTACCCTTGAAAATAAAATAGGTGAAAACCAAAATAAATTCATACTCAAAATTTAAAAAATGGATTAAAGAACAAAAATACAATATAACCGAAATCTCATTACATAATAAGAATAAAACACATACACTTAACACACAAAAACAAATATAAAACACATCATAAAAAATGCATTTTACTTATAATTTTTCCTTAATTATAAATTTTTAGTTTTGGTTTAATTTTAGCTTTTTTTTATGCAGCATTATTTTTATATTATTTTAAATGTATTTTGTATAAATTTTTGTTTTATAAAATGAAGGCCTCAGAACTACCTAGTGAGGCCGACACTGCTGAATTGTTTTTAAAAATGTGAGATATTATGTCAAATAAAATAAATACATAATAATAAATATTTCGCCGGACACAATCCCCGCTCATAGGTACGGGTTAGTTAAATAAGTTTCGGTTGTCGTTTATGTTTACTTAATTTTTTTTCTTACATTAACTCCACACACTTAGGCCCTGGTGGCAAAAATGAGGGACATAAGGAAAATAATTTCCCTCAGGGCCTGTGTCATCTTTGGTGATGCTGTATGAAGGGTCTTTACGACCGAGGAAGAGACCCGTAATTGTATGAGAGAGGAAACACAGAGGCTTGTAAATCGTTCTATAGCCGAGCTATTGAACTCAAGAACGAGTCGGAGAAACACCCGTTTTCATGAGAAAAATGTGTACAGGTGTTGGGCGTGCATTTGGCGTGTTTGCCGACTGTCTACCGGAGCCGAAGGAATCAATGACTGTGTTGGATATCAATGAATTTTAATCAATGACTCTCCTAAGAAAGGAATCAATGAGTTCCTCGGAGTATCTTCCTTTGAAATAGAACAAGGACAGCATTTCCACCCGACGCCTGTGCTCTACAGATTGCCATCCGTTTGTTAAGAGGGCATTTCCAGAGAAAACCGGAAATACGTCATTTTCAAAAAAGATTTTAGACGTATTGACTCTTTTCCACAAAAAATTATAAATGGATTTCGAAAGATTGTTCTTTTATCTAGCATTCGTATGTAATAAATTTTAAGATTTTTTTTTAATTTTTAGTATAATAAGGTTATTCCATAGGTCGTTGGCAGATTTGTTAAATTTTCAAAAAAGTTTTTGTATTATACCACACCCATTTCAAATAATATAATCATGCAGTAAAATAAATCAATACATTATCTAGCAAACGTATGTTTTAGAATTTTAATTTTAGTTTCAATAAAATCATTAAAAAATATGTACGTACATGTGTTTCTTGACGAAAATTGGTCCATTTGTGTATTTATTTGCGCCCTTACAAACTAATATATTTCAGATTTTTTTAACATTCTTATTAAATTTAGACATTATTGAAAAATGATAAATACTTATAATCAAAAAATAACTACAAAAAGTACATTATTTATTTGGTCACTTAAAGTTACATCAAGCATATCAATGGAAGACCTGTTCGGAAGATTGCTTCCGTTGAAGGAGACTAAATTTTCATTTCGATTCCTTTTTCAAACATAATCGAATAGTATTGATAGGCTTGCGTCTGCGTGGTTGTATTCAGAACCCGGCTTCGAGTGCACATGTGACGCCATGTCATATGCGCCGCGCCACAAACAACATCTGTGTACGTGGAATTTCAAACAAGGCTACCGTTGTCATTCGGCTTAGAATTCAAGAATTCGTCACATGATGTCGCCACTTCCGTCAGCAGGTCGGATGTCCTCCTGCTACTGCTACAATTTTGTGAATAGGTATGTAGTATCCCCCCGGATATGGAAAGATTGACGGTAATACATACATAGTTGTATCAAGCGGCATCTGATATATTACATATACTGTCATTGCCTGTCTCGATTACCTTGTCCCGATGACTAGCTACTTTGGATGACAGTGGATCCGAGGAACAGGCTATTTTTGGAACCAATTCCTATTGGATTTATAAAATGGTCACCAAGACTAACTGAGCGAAGCCGAACCAAAAGCCGCCTGCAGGGCCTATCAGAAAAACCTGGGGAGCGGGTTTTTAACTGATATTCAGACATGATTGGGTCTTTGAAACGTTAATTTGTTAAAGTCACTCTTAACCCACGGGGAAACAATCTCGATGTAACCGTTCATTCTCTGATGTGTTACTTACTATTCCTTGGAAAAGCTTTAAAAAGGCAAACATATCATTATTTTAGTAAAGAAAAAAACACGAAACATAAAATAATGGCAAGTGGTTTCACCAGGGTGAATTTAGGGCGGTAATGAGTTTTCTCCGCTGTCAATTGCAGTCATTGAATTTTCCTAGAATCTGATAATTTACTATGATTAAATTGATAACTTAAATGACATCCTTTGTTATTCTTGTGTATTGATTTAATGGTAATTTGGTAAGGTAAGATTTGTGTGACAAGCAACTATTATTACTCGCATCTGTCCTTGGGCTGAGTTTTCCCAGCTAGGCCCAGGCAGGTACCGCGTCTCCCGTACCCTTAGCCCTATACAAATTATCATTTGAGATTCTAAGAGCTATTGGATTATGTAAACGGTATCGTAAGACCGGCCGACGCGAGTTCCATACAGAATGTATGCTAATGAAGAGGACATCGGGCCGAGAGGGTCCCGCCAAAGGAAACATGTTTAATTATTTCACAATGAACGCGGCTGAGGGATCTATGTCGGTGGATTAATTTCTGCATATTTCAACTTCGGGGAATCGTCCTCCTTGTACTCTAATATTTCCACCCTAACCGAAAGTTCTCCCTATAAGGAAAGTGGCAACCAGTGAATTGTTGGTATAGTATGCTTTAAATGCTGACCTGGTATAATACGCTTTAAATTCCCAAGCAACGATTATTATCGTTAAGCGTAATGTGCCATTTAAGAACGAAAAATTACTCGTCGTTGCGACGAACTTTGTCGAATGTTTCATTTTTACGTATTTTTCAACGTCGAACGGTCGAAGAGATGATTATATTGGCAGCCCTGTGAATATTGCCTATGTTCTTGATGTTTTTGAGATTTCTATGGTGTAATTTTACCGTGTGTAACTTCTACGAGTTGATAATATACGACATGGCTGGGCAACCAAAATATCGCTGGTAAATTAGCCAATGTAATATGGAACCATAAAACGACGTTATAAAAATATACGATGTCTTTGCGTGTGCTAAAGTTAGCTCGGGAAAACAATACTAGATTTTGACAGCCAATTGCATAGATACGCAAACAACCCACCACTCGCTACTCCGTTTCGACCGGTTAGACAACGATACTCAACCTTTTTCCTCTTCGGGTCACATACATGTGTTTGTAAAGTTACGCGGGCCGCAACACTATACTGGTATGACGAAAAAAATCATCACCCCCCCCCCCCCCAACAAAGAAATATTCTACTTCCCATTTGTCTTGAAGCACTCTCTTTTCGTCGGACATTTTTCGATTGCATTTTGAAGACACTCCGCCATTAATAATAATAATAATAATTGGATAATTTGTAGAGCGCCGTTTTTGTGAAAAATCACCTAATTATGCGTATTTAAATTATAACAAAACAGTACTTTATACGACAGAAAGAAATGCTGTATAAATTAATAGGTACCTGACTAACCAGTGACGTTAACCAGATTTTATGTATTATAATTGATGCGGTTGTTTCTAGAAGTGGCACTTTTATTTATAAATTATTCGCGCGCATACTTGTGTGGCAAATATTTGTTTTTTGGGAATAAATCTAGCGTGTGTAAATAGCAACACTCTTACACATCTGCCCTGATGATGGACACTGTAACGCTGTCCGAAACGTTGGCTAAAGAGGGAGGTAGTGCAACACGGCATAACACCCCAAAAAAATATCAAAAAACCTTTTGGCCGTGAAAATCTAAGCAACGTTTCTTACACATCTAAGATCATGTGGACTAATGAAAATTCTTTTCGGGTGCGCTATTCGACTTTGACGCACTATCTGTGCGTCAAAGTCGAAACGAATCTCAAGATATACGAAATTTAGAATGATAGTTTTTTTTTAATTCAAGTTCCTGATGGTAAAGTGTTAAGTGCAGCACAAAAAAGCTTGGCGGGCCGCAGGTTGAGTATCGTTGGGTTAGACCCATCGTTGTCGCGTGGAATGACTTTTGACGTTTGGCGTCAAGTATGTAGCTTCGACGAGGTTCGAAAATAACCAAGTCGACCAACGTACGTACTTTCGACGGCACAGTTGATCGATAGTTGACAGGATAACTTTCGGTAACTTGTCATAATTCCTAATTACTGCAGACCATTATCGAATGAGTAACAGTTCACAATGATAATGTTCTGAATATGTTCGATGTGAATTTGTTGTTTGTACTTTAGCTATCTGCAGTTGTCGTAGGAAACAAACTGAAGTTGAAACAATCCAATCGACCGTGCTAGAAGGCCTGAACTTGATAGATCCATTCTCGTACAGGTACAGTCACTTAACTGACTTTTCAATTCCGAAAAGAAAGATGCGTAAAAACATACGTGCGACAGAGAAAGGCGTGGGCGGGGAGGCATGCCACGTTTAGGACCTTAAACGACGACGATTTGTGGGCGGCGTGTGCTATATAACAAAATACTATATTCCTTATTCTTTCAATTATCTGCGGCGTCTGCCTTAGCTTCGACTTTTTTTTAATCCCCTGACGATCTGAATTGAACTGGTTTTTTTACGATGTGTTTTTCCAATCTTCAGTTCTCTGCTTCTCTGCTTCAGTTCTCCTACCTCTCATTAGATAATAAACTATAAGTAATTTTTTAAACTTTTTGAAGTAATACGCACGCTTGACTTGGGGAATAAGCTGTTGAATGCTTGACGAGAACCGAGAACGTTATGAAAAGTGTGATCGGGGGAGTCAAACGGTCGGGCGATGCGAACGGAAGTTGAGAGGGAGATATAAGTTAGTGAAGTTTTACTTCAGTCGTGTAGTCTAACAATAACGGGTAATAATTTTAGAAACTAATTTTAATTATTTTTTTGTATTTTTGAATGTAGCTATTACTTTGTGGTTATCCGTTATAGAAAAATGACATAATTCAACTTTGTCATATAGCCCAATCATGGATTTGTTCCCCTACCCACCCACTCTACACTAATACCTACCCACCTAATCTACATTATTAACTAGCAACGGCTCCACCCCTACCATAGTAAAACATTGTTCGAAACCGTCAAATTAGTATAAGCTTTCCCTGACGAAGGAACGTTTGTTCCGAAACCGGTCGGATTTGCGCATCTTATAAGTGGTTTATACAAAGTTGAATTATTTCATTTTTCTAATTTTAATTACTTCATCAATATTTCACAAATATTAAAAAAAAAACATTTTTTCATGGTATCCGAAAAACATAATTTTTTTTTTATAATTAAAATTCAATGTTAATAAAATTTCCGAACCATTTTAAATACCTATTTCGGTTATGGGTGATTATAACTGTGGTTCAGTATCATTTTCAAAATTAAATGATTGGGTCTAGAAATAAGGCGAGCGGTAAAGTATTAAGAATCTAATTGCGTATTCTTAAAACGCGTAAAGTTATTCCGAATAATGAACTTTTGTTTTTAACATTGGATCTCATAAGTATCTGTATATCATACGAGACAAGAAAAAAGTAGGTACCAAAATTATTTATCTAATTATTTGAAATTTTTATTTTTTTTTTAATTAGCAAAATTGATTGATACATGGGAATAGGTACAAACATAATAACATAAAATATAAGAGAGTAACAAAAAAGATCCCACAAAGGCGAAGCCTGTGCGTGGGTATTATATTATGTGGATACTAAACAGTGGTGGTTAAAATAGAATTAAAAATGTATATATATGTAGTGTCTTTAGTGATCAACATGATCGATTTTACAGGAGTTACTATGAGATTTCTTAAAATTAAAGATATGTAGATATAATAACGTATGTATACACCCAATAAGTACATACACACGTTCATAAATATGTGTACATATAATACACACATATTTCCTTTTATTAATCTAAAATACAGAAAGACATGGAATATTTTAGGAATTTAGAAAACATATAATACAATTTAAAGAAAAAAATTTCTCATTTCCAAATAATTTTTCACCCAGCTTTTAATATTTTTTTATATACGTTCAGATTTTGACACGTATTGATTGAATTGGGTAGGGAATTGAAGAGTTTTGGGGCAATACAGTTAATGTGCCTTTGGGCCAGTCTGGTTTTGCAGTGAGGCACTGTGTACACGCACGTGGTATGTCTCTGGCTAGAACGATTTTGTGTTTTTAGTAAAATTATTAGGACGAGAAAATATAAATTTAAGACACTGGATACAGTAGATCTGCCTTAGTTCCATAATTTCAGTTTCCTGAAATAACTGATTGGTGGGATACGTCTTGGCCTTCTGGTACATTACCTTAATGATGGACTTCTGTGCAATTTCTAATGGTTTTACATGGTTATTGTATATTCCTCCCCACACGATTATTCCATAGGAAATGGATGAAAGCACCAATGCGTTATAGACAAGTTTCATGGTTCTTATATTGACAATGTTGCTCATGCGTTTGAATATGTAATTTAGGTATCTTAGTTTATTAACAATTTTTTCTATATGGTAAGTCCATTTGAGTCGGCAGTCTATAGTTACACCTAAGTATTTGATATAATTTCCTAATTTCACATTTTCGCAGTTTGAGCAATGTGTATTTCTTTTGAACCCTTAGCGGAACATTTGACCTTTTCTTTCAATTCCAATTTTTTTTGCATATTTAGGTTCATTTGGTTGTTAACAAATGAAGAAAAATGATAAAAAATATTTGTTATTATTTGAAAGATTTATTCAAAAAATTGATGTGGTTATTCCAGAGTACCACTGCTCCAGTAGCATTTTGTATTGTTAATTTTGAAAAATAAAAATAATGGTTTAAAACAATTAATAATGGTGAATAATAATTAATAATGTGAAACCTTTCATATATGTGCATTATTTTTTATGGTAGTCCTAAAAATATTTACTGGGGATTTTCCAACAAGCCTTGAAATTTGTACACCTGTTTCCTCCGTAAATGGTTCAATGTTCTTAATATCGTCAATATTCCTCACTCATTCATACTTCTCGCGTATATTTTCAGATGTCTTTGTTTGAACCGTAAGTAATTATGACGAAGGTGCGTTATCATCTTTACAGAAATCGTCATCTGAATCTTCGATTTCTGTAAGATTAAAGATTTCTTCTGGATTTATTTAATCTTCACTCAAATCGTCCACTTCAGATTAGGGATCTGACGGCAAATCTATGACATATGCATTTATTTCTAAATCGCTCAGTCTTTCCATCTGGGAAAACGTCAAAATAACTTTTATTAATAAAATGCAGTAACATAAAAAAAAATTTAGGGTCAGTGCAGATTTCGCTAGTGGAGCTGTGGTACACTTGAAGTAACACATGAAAAATTCAACTCACGGGTGGTAATTTACGTATTACGATATAATTCTCAAAATAATCACAAAAGAACATTGTATTTGAATAGAAAATTAGTTTCTTGTCTTAATATTTGCACAAAAAGGAGGTTTTTTGTGGAACTGATCTCCTCCAAAATCCAACAGTCAAAAAATCCCTAACTGATTGACAAAAATGTCAGTAAGTACAATGATATTCAAATTTTGAAGAAAGTTTTTGGCAGCGGTCAATACATGGCAGTATCAGTTACTTCAATAAATACGTGTTATTTTAAAAAGCACACTGCTCCTCTAGGAAATAATTATTTTCTATGTGTGCTCACAGGGATACCACAAAACCGTTAAGGGTTAGGATGTTTGACAGATGTCGTATTTTTTCAAGTTTACTAAGATTCGAAAGGTAAATTTCTTCTCTTGATGCAAATATTTTCAGCTTCACAAATCCTACAAATATAAGATCCCGTTGTTTTTTAGTAATGTAATATTTTTACAAAAATGTATTTTCATTGTTATTTTATAAATTGTAATTGATGTGGCAAGAATGTGTAACGAAAACCTAGTGAGTGATGAAATAAAATGAAATAGGGTAATTATTTTGAAAAAGGGTATTAACCTTATATACCCGCGCGTTGGCCTCTCACACCGAGAAATCAATAATTCGTTATTTTCTCAAAAATTAACAATAATGGGTTCTTATTTGTTGTTAGACATTGTTTAGTGCAGCGCGCGCATTGGTGCTTGGTAAGACGTACGACACTTTTATTTACTGTTATCGGTCTTTTAGGTAAGTAAAAATTACTACACCAAAATCCTAATAATGATTATTTCTTATTTTTATAATATTTTATGCACCAGATTTAAATGTCCGGGTTAAATTTTCCCAAAAAAAAAAAAAAAGGAAAAAAAAAGGAAAAACTAAACCCTTTCACACACTTCCCCAAATGATCATCTAGTCAACCCACGCTATGCAATTGCACTATATAAGTATTATAAATACAAAATAATACAAGAACAACATGTCAACCTACTAGAGACCAAATGGGAATATAATTCACCGACTCCAGATATTTTCATATCAGAGGGTTCGGCTCTGTGGCATTTCTAATTGAACCTATAAATCCTACCGATCCCTCAATATAAATATTTAAAAAATCAATAATTAATTTAATAAATCAATTTCTTGATACTTTCATTTATTAGATTTATAAAAAAATATTTTTGTTATTAAAGTAGATCACAAAAAATACGTCCTTTTTAAGAGGCTGAGTTAAAATTGTTTTTGCCATATATAATAAAGTATTCATATTTTTCTTTTTTTATTCAATTATACCCCCTTCTATATGCATAATAAATAACAATAATGCTTAAAAAGTATATAATTAAAATAATGTCGACGAGATGAAATCTCGGTCTGAGACACCTTGCGCGAGTGTACGTGTTATGTCGTTGGGCGCGAGTATACGAATGTTAATAAATAATAAATAAATAAAATTATGTATTATCCACGCTAGCCGCTAGCCCGACTCACTAGCAGATATCCCCCAAATTTCCAACTATAAAACAAATTGAGTTCACATATCACAGCCTTTCGCGGTCATGATTCCGGCGGATATCGACTTGGAAGAGCCGCTTCAGAAGTAGGTCGGAAAGGGAGAGGGGAGGGTGCTGAAGTGCTGCCTCCGAGGAGTTCATAATGCACACAAACAGCCATCCAGGCGCCCTTTAAACTCAATTTATCAGTCAGTCTTCCGGCCGCGAAATGGATTTATAGACAGGACTTACCACGGCAACCGGAATTAAATAAAACGATTTTTCAGCACCAAAGGGAATTATTTTCGATAATTCGTAAAAAAGAGTTCTAATAAATTTATATCAAATTTATTTCTTAAAAAAATTACAACATCTGAATAAGTTCATCTTTTATAAGTGAGAGGGAAAGACATTAATTCATAGAAAAAGCGAAACGAATGAAACTTTATTATTACTTTACTATTCTATCAATTTAGGTACCTACCTAAACAAAAGCTAATTTGAATTTAGAACGAAACTTTAAAACCCATCTCTCTTTCGTAGTGTTTGTTCTCTTGCGATCTATCTTTCTACTAATTTAGTTGATGGATCACCTTTAAAATTTGATATTGGCAAACAAGAAACCAATTTAAGGCTTTTTATTAAAAGAAAAATTGTAGATACTTACATTCTTTAAAAATTCCAATAGATTTCCATTTATGATTCCAGAAGCGTTTTATCAGTAAAAAAATTCATTCCCTTATTAGGAACCTACTGAGAATTGATGGAAGAAAAATAAATCAAGTAGGTACAGTTTACACGTGGTAAAAGCGAAACTTTACCAAAACAATCAGAATCATAAAGAACAAAAAGCATTAATGACAAAGTACAATTGTTGAACTCTATCAAAAAGCATTTTAGAGAAATCATCAACGGGAAAATTGCTGCTTCCCCCATCACCACATGAATGTCGTACTAAAAATTATACCTATTTTACTTCTTGCTGAATACATACGTATGTTTGTGTCTTTTAGTTAAAGGGTCTTGATTGCAATATGATTTAACTGTGTATTAACTGCGTATTAACTGTGTATTAACTGTATATTAGCTGTGTATTAACTATACCTATATACCTATGTGAAACACCTGACTGTATAAATTGTACATATATAAAATGTAAACTCTTCTTCCATCCACAAGCAAATGCTTTTGATGGAAGATAAGTAATATCATAATATGTTCCATTTTTTAAGATACTTAAATAAATCTATCTATATCTATATCTATATTATCTATATCTATATATATAAATAAAAATGAATCGCCGAAATGTATGTACGCGCATAACTTCCGCATAACGACTGCACCAAATTGGATAATTCTTTTTTTTGTGTGTTCGTTATTGTCAGGACAAGGTTTGTATAAAACTACTGGTGAGCTCTGGCATTATGAAATTTCTTTAAAAAATTGCAATAGGTGGCACGCGAGCTGTTTGAAAATTGAATATACCGGGACTGAAAGTATGGAATGCTGGAGGGGGGAGGGGAGTTCGCGGGACGGGGGAAGGGGAGGGAGTGGAGTGGGGAGAGGGAAGGTGGAGGCGGCGGAGTAGGAACGCAAAAGGGGAAGGGGACGCGGGAGAAGAAGGGGAGGCAGAAGGGGAACGGGACGAATGGGAAAGGACACGCAGGGAGATACAATTTCTTTATTTAATGGCATGGCAACGCATGCCGGGAACCATCTAGTAAATGATAAATCTCAACCGATACTTGAAAAGTGAGGTTATAATCAAAGCAACCAATGAGCGCAGATCTAGCGTAATTTCCGTTTCATATCTGAACTAATAGGATCCTTTAAAAGTGACATCATAATTAAAGCGGCCGATGAGCGCAGTTGATGCCTCGGAGATGCAGTATGGTCATTTCCGTTTCATCCGAAATCCAAATCACAACGGGGCTACAGAAGTTTCACTTCAAAAAGATTATGTACAACATTCTTTTGATTTCATAGAAATGTTAGATATTATGTATATTATTTCTTTATATTACAAAAGCTATATGTTTAAAGTTAATTATTGATTTTTCATTTAAATATATTATGGCGGAAATGCACCATAAATTATTTTATTTTATTTGTAAGAAACAAACAGCTTATATACATATAATAGACAGATCTATGGTGAAGAACTACAGTGAAGCCAAAAGAGTTTCTTATGCTAATATTGTTTGGAGATAATTTATTTTACCTTAAACTAAATTTTGGGCTTCGGAAGGGGAGAGGACGGGGAGAGGAAAGGTAGAGGAGGGGGAGGGGAGGGAGAATACAGGATAGGGATCTAGCTAAATGCCGACCTGAACTTAATGCGATCTTGCGCAGGTACAAAAATTTTATTGACTTTACAATTAGAAAAATGCGTAAAACAAATCTGCGTAAGAGAAAGGCGTGAGCGGAAAGGCAAGCAGCTTTTTGGGCATTAAACTCACCTATTGCGATGATTTCAACGTCAGCTTAGTTTTAAGGTTTGGCGTTACTGTACCTATAGTATTTTTTTGTCTTGCCACAATCTAAACGTAGTCATCACGTTCCTACAATAGATAACAGAAACCAATTTGAGGTTCCTACGATAAGACTCCAGTACTATGAAAGTTAATAAAATGTGTACAGAATCGTAATAATACAATTATCCCCATGGCAGCTATCTCTGCAACAATGCGTTTTACAGAAAGTTCGGGAGTACGCCGAGCATCTGCCGGTGCAGTCTGTCGCACAATGCAACGGCCCGACCGGGTTTATTACAGCGATATATTAAACGAATTATACTGCATGGGAAATCTGCGTCTTCAAACGTTTTTATTGCTTGCGTGGCAAAACTATCAACCACTTCGTTTTCAGTAAGGATAACTTGTATTACGGATTTTCATTGCTCTACACGTAATGATATTAAATATTTTAATTGTCAAAAATATTATTTGCTTACGGGTGTGCGTAGCGAAGTCCTGTCATAACTTGACCATTTGGCGTATTCATTTGGTACAATAATTTACATTTTATAATATAATTTATTAATGTTGGCCTCAATGGGTGGCTTACCCGTGCTGAGGCACCCATATTATAATATAAAATTCAATAAGATGAAGTATGTAATATATTTTAATAAAATATATACATAAAGTCGGTAATGAAAAAAAAATAAAAATTGGAGTGTATGTATGGTTATGGCATGAAGGTAGAATGCGCATGAACCACAGTTCACAAAAAAAAATGTTGATTGCGAATTTGGAGAAAAATGAAAATTGACGAAAAAACTCCACTTAATTTTGCAATAACTACGACCTGTAATAATAGTTATAATATAAAAGCGCGTTTAAACTTTATTTTGGCCGGGCCGCTCCGTTCTCCGTTTTACCTGCTTCGCTAAGTTCGAATTTGATGCTATAACTTTGAGAATGTATTCTCCACAGAAGATTTAAAACCAAAAATAGTCGATTTTTTGGATCGACTGGACCAAACTCTTCCCTGAAGTTAGAATCCGTGTTCTAATTAACATGCAGCTGCAGAGACTGTAAGTTTTCCACCAGGCTACGACAGTTGGGAGTGGGGACCGCAAGGAGTTGTGGCTGGATCTCTTCCAAGTTCCTAGTTCCGCGGCAGCCAAGTAGGTACTTTACCCCATTCACATAGGAGCGATGTATCCTTTCACATATGGGATGCCAAGTGAAATTTTCATATCGAATGAGTTAGTTGAAACATGTTCTGCGTAATATACATATAAGTTGTTTCCTCCGCAGCGCAATATCACTTTTTTTCACATCGCCATATATTGCAAACACTTTGTGGGTATACAAAATTATAATATACAAAACAATAAAATAACTTTGTTTGAATACCATTTTATTACATAATATCTTTAACCAATCGGTCTCGGTTCAACCTAAACCTTCATCAGGGGTGTTGTATATATATTGATTATACACCCTTGATGAAGGTTTTGGTTGAGAATCAAACATATTTTTATACACCTTGACAAAGGTTCAGGGTGAACCAAAACCGATTGGTTAGAGACGTATAATAAATTGGTATCCAAACGAAGTTATTTTATTGTAATTATCATACACGTATATTTATTAGATATGTTAGCGGCGACTATTAAATATGTATAATATTGTGTGTATAATATAGTGTAGGTGCAGCATTGTTCATTTAAAGCATGTACAAAGCATTACGTATTTGTTGTAAACTACTATTTGACCAAATTTAATTAAAATAAATGTCGACGAGCGGGTTAGGAATAATCTGATAATGTTTTAAAATCTCCTACTATCGCCACAGTAAGCAGAAAAAGGTTGCTTGTGTCGTGAGTCGTAATAGAGGACTTAGCCAGCCGAGAAATCTAACACACGACGCGACGCTTGGATGCAAGCGTCCCCCAGAAGGTATTTTTGTGTTATGTGGAGATTCCATCACAGTACAGAAAACTGTCATTATTAGACATATAATTTTTATATTGATTTGACACTTTCATAAACCTTCCTATACATACTTGAACTTGTAGAAATAAACTAGAAGTATGATACTTCAAGTTTATTTCTAACAGTAATTGTTGATTTTTTTGCCCGTCCGCCCCTTGTGCCCCTCCCAGAAAAAAAATTCTGGATCCGCCCTTGCTTGGGTGGGACCCAAACGTTATGCCAACTCAGCCACTGACCGGTCGATAATTAGTTATCGTGATTTGAATAAGTTACATTGGTTTGGTTTTGATTTATAACAATGTATATTAACACATACCCATGAAAAATCTCGGGGTATTATAATTTCAATTTTGAAAATAACAACTAAAATAATTTTCTGTTAAAATATCACGTTAGAGGTATGTCCTTTATTTATCGCTTAACTAAAATATTCTTCACAAAATCAGTTTGAAAACGACTCGACATTGAACCTGAGTAATTTCACGATGCACCCATGTTAGCACGGGACGAGCTTTTCACCTGCAATGATTTTTCATTGTAGGTCAAATAAATGTATTAATTTGTGTTCGGAATGTAATCCTCGGACAACTAATATATAGTTATGAAAAAAATTTCAATTACATATTTTACTCCAAATAATGTCAGGAATCACTGGTTAAAGTAAGTCAAGTACGTCCCTTAACACCCTGTATTAAAATTATTTGTTTTGCAATTTTGATGATTTAAATGATATATGGGATCCTTCAGTTGAAATCAAATGCCTCATTGAGCAAGCTCGTGCCACCTTTATCCGCATGAAAAAAAATGTTCTGTAGTCATGATCTCAACCTTGGATTACGAATGCGAATGGTCAGATGCTACGTGTTTTCGATATTATTTTACGGAATGGAAGCATGGACGCTTACTGAAGAACTAATTAGGCGACTTGAGGTATTTGAGATGTGGATCTACAGAAGAATACTTAAAATAAGCTGGATGGACAGGGATACAAATATGTTATGGTTCGGATGAATAAAGAAAAGGAAGTTATTAAAACGATAAAAATCCGAAAACTTCAATATATTGGACATGTGATGAGACATTCAGAGAAGTATGAGATCCTGCATCTCATAATGCAGGGAAAGATTGCCGGAAGACGAAGAAGGAATCCGAAAAAAGAATCCCTGGAAGAAGGAGAACCTCATGGCTGAAAAACCTGAGACAGTGGTTTGGCCAGTCTACCGTGGAGCTGTTCCGGGCCGCAGTGAACAAAGTCCGCATAGCGAACATGATAGCCAACGTCCGTTGAACGGACAGGGTACACGAAGAAGAAGATGCAATTTTTCACTAAAAAGATCGACGAAATCAAAAAATCGTCAATGTTAAACAATTGTTTTGTGTGGGTATATTTATTTCAAGCTCTGCTCAATTTATGCTTTACCAATGTCAAACGGTTTTAAAAAATACAAGTACTGTTCGTGCACCCACAATGATTTCGATATCAATAACCTTTATTATCATGTACAATATGTAATGAAAGTGAGCTATACGAATGGAACGGTGGTTTGCACCCTTGGTCGGGGTTTAAAAAGTGGTCGTAATGTACACTTACTGGGAAATTTAAATTTAATTAAAGATTTAAATAAAAAAGTTATCCAATTTATCTAATTTATTCCGGCTTATAAGTGAATTTAAAAACTTTGGAACTGAATTAACGGACCAAATTTTCTTCTCACAAATTACTTAGAAAAAATCATTTTTAGCAAAATCTACGAAGTTTTATAATCCACGAGAGGGCAGGAAAGGGAAAAATTTGCTATAACCTAAGTAATATCGTATGATGGATGAGTTTGTTTATTTGGGAAGTATGTTTACGAGAGATGGGAATGCTGATAGAGATATTGAAAGAAGGGAGAGTGCAGGTAACTCTATTAATGGAGGACTGAACGCCGTTGGCACCAACAAAAAACTGTCCATAGCCGTCCATAATGGAGTACTGGTACCTACCCTGATGTATGGCAGTGAGGCATGGAACAGGCAGAGGAAGGATGAAAGTAGGCTGAATGATGTAGAAGTGAGATCCCTGAGGCGTATGTGTGGTAAAACCATGTATGATCGTGTGAGAAATGTGGAGATCCGCGAATAGACCGGGAGGCGAGATAGGTAAACCCTACGTCATCGACTACACGGATGAAACTACTTTTAAGTGATAATGGGCATTTAGAAAACCTTAAAAAAGCTGGTCTGCCGGTGCGCCTCTTAGCAGGAGCCGCGCAGTCATGGAAATAGTCAGCGATTTTTTTGGTCAAAATTACGTCATCGACTACACGAACGGGAATGGTCTCATATGATAAAGGTCGATTAGAAAATGAGAAAAAAGCAGGTCTGCCAACCGGCAGCCTGGCAAGTTCGGAGGCAGCCGGCGTCAAAGTGGGGAAAAAATTGGTCGATTTTACGTCATCGACTACACGAATGAAACCAATGAATAACTATAGTCCAGATCATTCCATATAAGAATTTCGCGGTCTGCCGACCAGCAGCCTGGCAAATTTTTGTGTACGATTTTTTAAAGTTTTTTTTTTTAATTTTTCGTTTATCTGTATTATTATTTTTATTTCACTATATTTTTAAAAACTTTGAATGCCATATTTTAAAAAAATAAGCGAAAAATATAAAAAAAATAATTTAAGAGTTTCCAGTGTACCTATCCGTCAGGCGAGCCTTTAGACGCCAAACCACTTACGAAACCTGCCGCGGTGCCCCTCACCGCTGTCGCGTGTTAATATTTTTGTACAAATTTATAATAATAATAGTACTTTTAAGATTGCCTAATAGTCATAGTAGTTGGAAGTTCGAACAACCAACCCACCGTCGCCGTAAGAGCTGCGTTCGTCCGAAAACGACGGAAATTTCCGAACCCCGTCCGTTTTATATCAGTTTCGCTTGCCCTGCTGCATCGATTACATCAAATACAAGGTCGAAACTAACGAAAAACTGTAGCCTAGATCATCCCATTTATGACTTCCTTCGTCTGCCGACCACCAGCCTCGCCGTTTTTTGTGTACGATCTTCTAAAGTTAAAATTTTTTTTTAATTAAAAAAAAATATTTTCAATATCTTTATTATTATTGTTATTTGAATATGGTTTTAAAAACTTAAAATGCAAGATTTTAAATAAAATAAGTTGTAATCATAAAAAAAAATAATTTGAGTGTTCCGAGTGTACCCATCGGACGGGAGAGCCTTTCGACGTGAAACAACTTACTGAAAACTGGTCGCGGAGCCCTTCGCCGTCAACGCGTGCCCATATTATTAAACAAATTCATAATAATATAAGTCTTTTTAAGATAACCTAAAAGTCCATAGTGGTTGGAAGTTCGAACAACCACCGCACCGTCGCCATAAGAGCTGCGTTCGTCCGAAAAACGACGGAAATTTCCGAACCCCGTCCGTTTCATATCGGTTTCGCTTGCCCTGTTGCACCGATTACTTCGAATACAAGATCGAAACTAACGAAAAACTGTAGTCTAGACAATTGCATTCATGACTTCCTTGGTCTGCCGACCAGCAGCCTGGCAGTTTTTTACGTACGATTTATAAAGTTTTTTAATTTTATTAAAATTATTTTCATTGCATTTATTATTATTTTTATTTCAATATGGTTTTAAAAAATTGGAATGCCAGATTAAAAAAAAATAAGTGGCAATGATAAAAAAATTAATTTAAGTAATTGAGTGTATCATTAATATGGGCACGCAATGGCAGCGAAGGGCTCCGCGGCCAATTTCCAGTAAGTTGTTTCGCGTCGTGTTTCAAAAGAGTCCCTGGCATAATGCTGGCAGTTAATACTTAAATACTTTATTAACATACAAAGTCTCTGGCGAATTACACTAACTTCTAGAATATTTTTAATTAATTATCTATGGATTAGCAAGTCGAATTTTGCAACTGTCAAAGTCGAAAATTTTAAGATTTACGTTTTCAAATGCTTATAAAGGTCTTTATTTATTTGCAAACTCCTCTGATTTATGTTTTTTCATGTTGGGTACGTATTCAGGTTTGTGTAGAAATAATAAAATCAGTTTGTATTTATGTGATTACATTATTTAAAAAAATTGGATATTTTTTATTTATTTTTTAATTGGTTAGCTATTCTGGAAAACCCTCTTACAATATTATCACGCAATATACATGAATATAGTCTGTCAAATAAGAGTAGAAAATATATGAGGGCGCCACTGTAGTTCAAATGGCAATACTAAACATATAACTCATGGTGTTGTTGTAAAGCTGTGTAGCCTACATTTTTATAAAAAAATAAAAGGCGTAAAAGTGAAAAAATATTTTTTCATTACAATAAAGCTACCCACTGATCTCAAAATAAGAATTGCGTATAGGTATATTATTATTATACCTTCGCAATTTTGTGTTAAAATAATTAAGAAAAACGATATTGTAATAAAATATAAAGCACACTTTAGAAATTGCTCACTTTTATTTAATACTAGCTTAAGTACCTAACGTTGCCCGGGCTTTAATAATAATATCTAATAATTTGATGACTTCTATAGCGCCATTTTCGTGAGAAAATCACCTCAAGGGCGCTTAAAGATCGTGTCTCTGATTTTAGATCTGAATATATTTAACTAACTCATTCAGATCTAAAAGTAGTGTTACTAAACTCATCATTAGTGATTCTTCCTTTCCATCTACTGTTAAATTCAAATTCATGTTAAATTAAATGAAAGCAAATCACTTTTTGAAACACCTTTTCATCAAATTTATGTCATGAACCAAAAATGTTTTTTAAAATGTGGTTTACTGTGTTCTACACATTCAGTGACATTGCACTTTAAAAGAATATTTGACAGTTAAATTGGCCAGTCTAAAAAAATTGTAGTTCAATTTTTTATATTTTCTACTCTTATTTGACAGACTATAATAAGATACATTATCTGGTAAATATAAAACATTCGCAAAAAAAGTCATTAAAATTCCTTTTTGTTATATGGATATTTGACCAAAAATAGAAAGGTAAATTCCGCGCGATTTTTCGAAATACGGCAGGCTTTCTAAAGGTTAACGAGGTAAATTCAAATAAATAGTGGTGTATTACAAAGTGTGTTTTTTCATTAGATGTAAAAAAGATTATTAGTCCGGTAATTTCGTTGTATAAAAGCATAATTTGTGGTGAACCTAAAGTTCCCCACCCCTGACAGACCGACGATATTATCTTTCCTCTAATAAACTGCCAGCCGTAGTTTCGTCCGCAAACCACTCAAACCTGATAAAACTAATCGAATTGCGGCCTCACCGCTAAAATAATACGGTGGAAATTGGCGTTTCCGCCAAACAACGTGCATCGTCCAAAGGTGGCGCTAATTCAATTTTCTAAAGTGCTTAACTTCGACAAGGACTGCATCACTCCTAACTGGCTCACTCAGAAACAATCTGACCACGAACCTGACGTATTTAACGGCGTGCTAATGTCACAAGTTATAAATACTGTGATAAGTTTTAAATAATGTTTATATTATATTAAATATGAAGATCGTCAAGACTTGGATATAATATATTTACGAACTCAATCACTGCCTTCAGAAGAAGCTTACATTAGCATATTGCATTAAACCTTATGATCTCCTTGCTTAGAGTCATTTATAATGCATCATTCACCTACTTATGCATTAGTTCTATATTATGCTCATGCATGTATGCACACACACACCTTCATGTGTGCGTATACATACATACATGCATACATATGCGTGCAGTGTAATTACTGTCGATAATTACAGTTCGAGATTCACTCGCATATAATTTAACTTTCTTTACTTTAAACTTTTAATGAAAAGAATCGGATGAACATTTGATGAGCTATGATTCCAGCCAACTTGAAAAACTTGGTTTTAAGAAAAACGGATTAAAAGTTTTCGTTTTTAAAGATCGCAAAGTTTTTCTAAACTAGTCTGAACTGTTCAAGAATCGAAATACGACTAAAGTCATTGTTCTCTTCGTAAATACGCACCGAGGCCCTGTAGCCTAACGTTATTTGCAAAACAATATAGTACGAGGCCGCCCAAGACGCTGTGTTCTACTTGCACCGTTCCTAACTAAGAATATTTTTTCATGGTCGAATTTGATGCTATAACTTTAGCAATTTATTCTCCACATGATAGGAAGATTTTTTGACAAAAAAGTTGATTTTTTACATCGGCTGGACCGAATTTTCATATTTAATTACTTTTACATCGCAGCACGTTTTGCTAGCTAATGCTCTACTTGTAATTTTGGGAAAACTTCGTGAGATAGCTCTCAGAAGATAATATCTCATAAAGCGATACCATGAAAGCGCAGAGGCGGATTTAAGAAATATCGCATCCCTCTTTGGCCTCCCTGAATGGGAGAAATATTCCATCTGATTGAAAATCTTAATCCCCACTACCTCCCCTGGTACAGCCTCCTCCAACCGAAGTCGAACAGATTTCATCGCATCATGTTTCAGTGAACTGCCGTCTGCCATCTCTGGCGATGAGAAAAGGAAATTATTTGAAGAATATTGCTTTAATTACGTCTGCCTTCCTCGGGCATTCTCGATTTCTTCTACCATTCACATTTGCATCATCGTATATCGCTTTGCTAATATACCTGTATTTTTTAAATTAAAAAAATATTTTTTCTATAAATTTGATTTTTAGATGCCCATCTCACTACGAGACAGATGTAGGAGGTATACATACATTCATAAATTCGAAGGTTATTTGTTTTTACATTAGCTCTACCCAAGACACCCTGAGAAAAATAATTTCCCTCAGGGTCTATGTCATCTTAGGGGTGCTGTGTGGAAGGTTTGTTTAAGATGTTACGTTGCCCCCCTACTCTCATCTAATTTAATTTTCTGGAGATTTCACGTCTAACGCTTGTAAACTGCACACGTAATTATCATCTTTGGGAATGCTTTGCAGGGGATCTTCACAGAAAGGAAGGCGAGGAAGATCTGGGAAAGAAATAGGTGTAAGGGGTGGGTAGGAATCTGAGGGTCTGTGTATCCAGGAGTGACGGACGTATAAATCCATCCCTTCAACTGCGGTCGAGGGATACCGGCTGGAGTGGTCAAAAGACCTCCTCAACCGGTCTCCCTCGATCCGACCCGCCACGCAGCAACTGGGCAGATACTTCGGCAGCCAAGACCTTGACAAACCTCACCTCATGAACCCGGGCACCCCAATGCAGTTAAGGGAACGTACCCATACTACGTGACCAACTTTTTGCAATTTTTAACCCCCCCCCCCCCCGGTGACCAAAATCCTAAGCAACCCTCTGCTCATTTGTATGGAGCGTGACATTTTGAAGACCCCCCCCCCCCTAAACGTGTCACGTAGTATGGGTACGTTCCCTAAACATCGTTTCTTTGATTGATAGAAGATTTTTGAAAATAAGTATAAATAAATCTTATAAATGAGAATAATATTACAAATCTAGAAAGAGAAGGAAATCCAAAATTGGTTTTATTTTGGCTATAATACTATGTAAAAACTGAAATAAATGTAAACTGTCGATTTCCCGAAAATTAATATAAAAAAAGATGATAGTAGATACAATAATATGGAAGTTAGTTTTACGATATTACATTATTAGATATACAGCTGTTATATGGAAATATTAGCTATTAGAGAAAAAAAGTAAAACATATAATGGAAGAACATTATTTGAGATAATATTAAAGCTGAGATTTCCCCACGTAAGACTTTCATTGTCTGAACGGCACTTACCTAGTGACAAATTTGTTCGCATTTAGATCAAAAGCATTGGTTTTTCTTTTGTTCACGATGTTTTTTCCTTTCTCTCTGTTATCCAGTTTCAATAAAACGCCCCAGAAATGTGGTGATGAAAACGAAGAACCCCCTTGAGAAAAACGTGTAAATTTCCTTTTTTCGTTTTCCTCTTTATGCTTGAAGTTGCTTTGAATGAATTGAATCTTTGAAGAAATTGTTTGCGTGAAACCACTTGAGTTCTACATATACCCAAACGACAAATTATGCTAATATCTATTTATTAATTTAAATAATTATAATTTAAATAATTTACTATATGAATGAACGCAGACACACGAAAAATTACAGTTTATCATAAATAATTCCGAATTTTAAAACAACATATATAATTGAAAAAGTGTTAAAATATTATATTATTAGCTCACCCGGCAAACGTCGTACAGCATCAGAATCAATTACTATTGTGTTAACTTATCAGCTGAATTAAATTCAGTTTTTTTATTAAGTTAAAAATTACACAATGAAGCAAATTATCGATGCGCAAGTGTGCGTATTTTATTTTTGTCAGTATCAGAGATGGCGTTATGTACGGTTATATATTTTTGTGATTTTCTTACTTTTCCACTTACTTACAGGAATTGTGTTTCATTTTCTTTATACGTGTGAGGGAGATTTATTACAATTATTGTATTTTTCCTATGGAGGGGTGCAGACATACGTTCACCGTTTGTCTCACTTTCGATTATTGACATTTAGTGTGTAAAAAGAGGGGCAGCATTAACAAAAGCAAAACAATCAGCGCATTGACATTTGACGTTTTTGACTTTTTGGAATTCACTTACTATTCAATATTATATTTATCACAATATTGCTGCAGCTCTTTCAAAATATGATAATTTGTTCCAAACAAAATATACGAGGAAAAGAATTTTCTTCATATTTTTTTAAGTACAATTAAACTTTGACTTTGCCAACTCTGACAAATCTCTCATTATATGAAAACTTTATATCAAATGCATTAGCTAACAGAACTCAAGTCGATTCCATTTATACAGATTTTATCAAGGCCTTTGACAAAGTGTGCCATAAAATTCTACTGGTTAAACTACATAAGCTCGGTATTGACGGAAAACTTTTAGACTGGTTTGCGAGCTATCTATCTGATAGAGTTCTACTTGTAAAAATTAATTTGTTCTATTCCAATCAATTTAAAGCTACCAGTGGTGTACCTCAAGGGTCCCATTTAGGCCCAATTTTGTTTTTACTGTTCATAAATGATATTGTTAACATATTTGATAAAGATGTAAATGTATTGCTTTTTGCAGATGATTTAAAAATATTTAAAATCATCAAAACCGCTGAAGATTGTGCCTGTCTACAAAATAATTTAAACAAATTAATTAGTTGGTGTTCTCTTAACAAACTTTATCTGAACATAAATAAGTGTTATTCAATAAGTTTTTACAGAATAAGTCAACCAATTATTCATCCATATGAACTTAACTACTCTACCCTTACCTCTGTCGAAGAAATTAATGACCTGGGCATAACTTTTGACTCTAAATTAAACTTTATATCCCATATAAACTCAATCTATAATAAAGGTATCAAAATGCTTGGCTTCGTTCTTAGAAATTCCAGAGGTTTCAGGAATATTTCAACTTTAAAATTTTTGTATACATCCTTAGTACGTAGTCAAGTCGAATATAACTCCTCGATCTGGTCCCCCCATTTTAAAATACATTCAGATTCAATCGAAAAAATTCAACACAAATTCTTAAGACACATTAATTTTAACCTCGGTATTCCCATTGAAAACATAAATTATAATTACTTGATGAAAGAATTAAATTTATTAAGACTCTCAGATCGAAGAATTATATCCGACTTAATATTTATGTTCAAAATTATAAATGGTAGCATAGACAGTCCTGATTTAAATAAGCTCATTGAATTTCATATTCCCACGAGAACCACTCGTTCTAAAATCCTTTTTAAATGTAACAATAATCGGACTGAGTATACGAAACACTCACTTTTACCTAGGTTACATGAAGTTACTAATAGATATGCAGATGTGATAGATCTATTTAACTGCACGGAACAAGGGTACAAGAAGGCTATTCTATCATATTTTTTAAATCACTACTAATTTTATTTGTGTTATAGATTTTTGCATGTAAAGGTATCTCTGTTGTCACTTCCCAATGTATCGTCACAACTAACTGTTATACATACACTGTTTTATCATTACTGATATTTTGAATATGAATTTGTGACATGTAATTAGTGTTTATGGCATACTTATGCCGTTTGTATTAAATAAACAAATAAATAAATAAATGATATATGAGTTCATCGAACCACATTCCCAGGATTCAATTTTACGGGTACTCATAACCACGCACAGACAACCGAAATTAGTATAGTTTGATGAATAAGAGCAAGGTAACGTCTTACGTTTTTTTTTTCTAAAAGTTCGCTTATATATTTTTTTCTATCGCGCTGTATGTTTGAAACAAAAAAGTACCCAAGACTTTAATTTCAACCAAGTATGTCATTATTCTTATTTTATCTATAAAAAAAATTCGGGTGCAGTTTACACGCGGTAGAAGCGAAACTTTACCAAAACAATCTCAATCAATACTTGTAAAGTGAGGCCATAATCAAAGCGACCAATGAGCACATACCTGGTGTAATTCCCATTTCATATCTCAACCAATAGGAGCCTTTAAAAGTGACATCCTAATCAGCGGCCAATGAGCGCAGTTGTTGCGTCGCAAGTGCAGTAATCGTCATTTCCGTTTCATCCGGGGCCACAGAAGTTTCTCTTCAAAAACTTGGTTTTTATGATGGGTACTGTAACGCTGTCCAAAACGTTGGCTAAAAAAGGAGTTTGTGCAACACGGCATAACACCCCAAAAATAAATAACGAAAAAAAAAATTAAAAACTTTTTAATTTTTTTTTGTCGAAACAAAGTCTTCGTTCCACTGTACATACATAGGTTTAAAGCACGAACATTTTCATAAATATATATATTAATGCTTATCTATTAAATACCGGTATTCATTCAGCGTAAAATTCTCTAGAGTGCTCTATTGCCAATATTTTACTCCTTACCTCCTCTAGAAGTGTTTTTAAAGTTCCATCACGTATTATTTCCCGTAGGGATAAGTAATGATGAAGAGTGTACCCATCAGCGTGATGGGTTGTCTGCCTTATCCGCATCATATTCACGGACATGACTGAGGAAGGGGAGAGAGGGACGGGAGGGAGAAAGGGTTCAGAAGAAAGGCAGCCGAGATAAAGGATGATTATTAGCAAGTTTTGAAGTTACCGGGGGTAAGAACATCTAATAATAAAACGGTGAACTGTAGGAAGGCACCGTAATGGAACGGTCTGCAGGGAGATGGAAGAGAATGGAGATGAGTTGTTCCATTTACTAATGATTGCCCGCTGCGACCTTGCTCGCCTCCGCTTCTCACAGCACAGCCTTTACTTCTTCTATTCACGTTTAGGTAAGGGATGAACAAACGTTAAATACACTCTCCATAACATTTAAATAAGCAGACAAAATAATCATTTATAATTTATCTCATTTGAAAAAACTTCAAACATTCCAGAATAAAGCCATACGCACAGTCCTGGGTGCCCCAAATGGATAAGGTTATCCCAACTCCACAAAGATTCTGAAATCCCTTATAAAAAAAACACATCTTTAGTTTCGCGGAAACATTTTATGCGGGAATTACCACTCATGAAAACGCGTCCATAAACTGCCTCGCCCGGTACGACGAAAACGTACGTACCTACCACACATAAAAAAACCGAAACAAATCCCCCGTAAATATTAACCTTCCCATATGCAGCCATATCCCCTTGAATATATTTTTTCAATAACCATTATTATAAATTCTTGATGAAAGTGAAAAGGTTCTTTTTGGGCAGATGCTGGTGCCATTATTTCAAAAAGTCAACTCTGTCTCGGCACCCAATTCTTGCTTCATTCACATTCATTTAACGTCTAATACATAATCCCTTATTATTGAAGTACATATTATACGACTAAAGTATTAAAAATAATTTAATTTACACAAATGATTTTATATATTATGTATATCATATAGACGGGTTGTAGAAATCTCAAAGGTGGTAAGCCAAAGACAAGGCAATTTTATTTGTCTTCGATTTCGTAGTTTTAGTACTCAACTGCCACGCGTCGCGTAAGGTCGTGTCCTACCAATAAGTAAATTGCATTAAAAAAGCGCCATAATGCCCTCGTAGGTGATGTGAAAATGTTTCCATTATACGACAAACACTAGAAAAATACAAAGAATAACATTTCATTCGTAAGTACACTCAAATTATTTAATATTACAAAAATACAATTTTTTCAATTGTTTTCGGAAGATTTTTAGCGCCATTAGGAAAAGTGAGATTTGTTTATTAAGACATACACAGACATTATTATACAAGTTATAAGTAATAGTAAATAGAATTATAACGTGGTATAGTACCTTTTACGTAAGTCCGTAGAATATCATTAGGTCATTTCGCCTGGGATGTGCACGGTTCTTAAACCTTAACTAATGAATGAGTAGAGTAATAAAAAGGAACATTGTGTATGAAGGTAAAGAGACATTTTTAGAACAAGAAATATATGCTCGCGAAAAGTAATAAAAGTTTAAGGAAAAAATAAGTGTAAGAAGTTTTAAAACAAATTATAAACAAGAAATTTATTAAATTAGTTTTACGTGCAAGGAATCAGGAAAAATGTGCAAGTGTAGCAATTTAACATATTGTGTGTAATATGCGATTGCGCGAGAGATTGGTGAGTGTTTGCTGCATTAGTGTTATTGGATTCTATATGAAAAAGCGAAGTTTGCCTGGTACGCGTCTTTGGAACATTTAAACCAATGACAGATAGCAATTCGGGACTATCTATTTTAAGCAAGTTATGTAGAAACATCAGACCTGATAATATGCGTCTTTCTTGTAAAGATAACATAAAATTTTGAATTGTATTGTGTTTCTTGAGTAAATGTTTCGAAAATTATTCTGTACACTCTCTATTTAATCTATGTACACCTTACATTGAAGATTCCAATTTGTGGAAGCATACTCCAGTGGACTTCTGACCAATGAACAAAACAGTATTAGCAATTTTGAAAACTACATATTCCTTATAGGAAACCTAGCATCTTGTAAGATTTTGATATAATGTGTTCGATGTGCTTATCAAAAATTAGTTTGCTGTCTAAGTAAACACCTAGATGTTTACATGTAGACATATATTGTAAAGGTTTATTATTCAAGTTGTAAGGATAGAAAATTTAATTTTCATTTTTGTAAACGTAATAAAGCATAATAATTGATTCACAGAATGCGCACAAATGATCAAGATCGTTTTGTAATTCGATACAATCCGATAATGACTGTTTAGGTTTAAAAAATTTCATGTCGTCTGTATACAACACAAAGTAACTATTTTGGAAGCATACATAAATGTCACTTATATAAATATTTAAAAAGAGTGGTCCGAGATGCGACCCCTGGGACACACCGTTAAGCAAGATGTGAAACAGTTGACAACCGTGATTTGGTGCCGATTACTGAGATAAGATGCGATCCATCTATATCAATAGAGATCACCGTGAATTCCTGAACCTAATAACTTCTGTAAAAGAATATAATGATTAACACGGTCGAATGCTTTGGAGTAATTCTTGTAGACGGTATCTATTTGGCATTGCATATCCATTTGAGCACGAAGAAAATTTGTAAAAAACGAAAGATTTGAGGTTCTGTTTATGTTGATTTTTTAAGGGTGAAGGTGAGATGGTAGAATATAATTGATCGTATATAAATTTTTCCAATACTTTACGGTAATTTGGATATAGATCATTAGTTCGTGATATCATTTTCACGGCCATTTTTAAAGATTGGTGTGAACAAGGCTGTTTTCCACTTGTCGGGAAATATTCCTTCAGATAGTGATTGTTAAAATAGCAAAAATGGGGAGCATCAATTGTTTACTGCAATAATTTATAAAGATATCGATCGTCCCTTCTTGATGTCGATGGACTTAAGGTATTTGAATGTGATGTCTTCATTGATCTCGATCGAGTTAATTACGCTATTTGAATTAAAACATTTACTGGAAATGCCTTGAAAAAGTGTGAGCATTCGAAAATACAGATTTAAAATACTCAGAAAATAAGTTCGATTAGATAGCAAACAATTACGACTAAGAAGGACAACCTATGATAGCAGATCGTCTCGCATTTCGTATTCGTCTTAGTGTAAGTGAGTGAGCGTATCTTGTCTCCTCAGTCTCATCCGTGATGATTTCATGATGCAAAATTTCGTGATGCAAATGAAAACGCCGCCAGGCCTATATTTAATTCGTTCATACGCAAATTCTTTGAATGTTTATTTTTATCATACATGAATGACTTTTGAATTAAGAATTTACTGAAAACAAAAGAGTGTTTCATACTTTTCACATTGTATCTTGAGTTTGTGAGACAATGCCGAGTCTAGATGTAATATTTAACGTCATTGATTTACACCGCTGAAGTCAATTTAATCTAAGAAAGCGGTTAGGTATTACATACAGAAAATTTATATTGATGCCCTACAGATCTTGTGTTTCTAATTGAAATTTACATTTAGACTTATAATTTTACTCATGTACATATCTGTGAATCCAAGTATGAATCTCTAATCTCTCTACCTGTTAATTTGCCTCATCAATAAATATGTCGTTTGAAAATATTTTTAAATAAACCTTGTTAAAATGTTGTCAGTATGATCATGCTGATAAACTAGAAAATAAGTTATAAAGAATGTTAATAAATAATTAAAATAGTATAATCCATTGCCATTTTAAACATAGATGAAGCTAGCAAAAATTTATGAATGCTTAAAATTTCTGGCAAATATTTTTCCCATTGCACTTCGTGTTTGCCTAAACATTTCCAAAACAAATGGCTAATTTGGCTATTTTTTTCTTTTTCAGAAGAAGATTGGAATCCTGGTGGAAAGAATAGAGGCGATGGTAAGTGATTATCATTGATCTCTTTTTCCATTTACCAAAGGGTTTCCAAAATAAGTGAGGGCAAGTTAATCTGGCGTTAGGGCAACTTTTCATGCCACGAGATATGACGAACACAAATTCGAAACGAAACACATCCTATTAACTACACCCACATCAAACAGTATTTTCTTTTACCCAAAGTGAACACGAAACCCGGTACTTTTTTGGTAATTTCGAACCACAATGAACCCCTGTTTTATTAATGCCGGAGTGAGGTTCGTGCGTGCTGGTACGCAGCGTTCCTTACAATAGAGGCCTTCTCTGATAAAATACAATACCTACCACTTTAAACCATTGTATTGTCAAACATAGGTTTGTTAGTAACCCTCTCATTTAAGTTATTGTTACAATACATTTAAGAAAAATAACACATTTACCATTAATATACAATCATACCTACATGCATATCACTCAATATTCACGGATTCTTTTTTCATACCTACTCTGTAATGCTGTTCATAGTTCATTCACAAAACAATCGGTTTTATTATTAGGTATACTTTGTTCTTTCATAAAATATTCTACATTCCTTTTACACTTTAAAATACAGATGTCATTTATCTGCTTACCTGCAATTTAATTACATTATATATTATGGATTAAAGCAAACACTTTGCGGCTTGACATTATGTAAATCTAAAAGTTAATTGTTTAAAGCCACTTTATTTTATTTATACACGCCGAATCAACCGATACCAATCGACGTGTATAAATGAAATGAAGTGGTTTTGTACAAAGAAGTTTTTCATTTATGAAGATCTTTCAGTATGTGGATGCGCGCATCCCTTGCTTAGAATTCTGAAGATCTTCATTAAAAAAGTTGAACTTTTGTTTTTCAACAACGTCAATAACGTCATATTTTTCAATATTAGTGCTCTAGCTCACTGAAAACTCACTAACCGCCACTGCTTCACCTGTTGCTGTCAAAATCGTACTGTAAACAGATTTATACTTATTCATTCAACCAAAATTCGTATTATAAACTACATAAATTTAAACATTTAATAATTGGATAATTTTATTCGATAATCCCACAACTGCTAGTTATTTATCTTTAAGCACTGAACACAAAACTTGTATAAATACATTTAGTATTTCATATTATATGCCGGGGAAGGAGTGAAACTGTTCCCACGAAAACTCGCATTACTTAAAACTACGCCCAGAATATAAAAAAATGGTTTTCCTTCAATTCTGGCAGCACATACTCTGCAACTGGAATTTCAAAAATATATAATAATAATAATATAATAATAATTTTATTATATAATATTCGGGGGTAATGCTAGAAGTGCCTAGATTAGTTTTGCTATTATGAAATAAAATTTTAATTCAACGTTTTTTACGCAATCCCTGGGCGATTCAGAAATTTAACAAAGGCACTTCTAGCCTTAATCCCCAGATATAAAATATAATTGCATATAATATTTGAGGCTGGCGCGGTTTAGGGGTAAGGCTCTTGACTGGCAATCCGAAGGTCGCGAGATCGATTCCCGGCATGGAAAAAATATTTTATTTGAATAATTTGTGTTATTTAACAATTAATTTATTTAAAAATAATGTACAGTATATTTGCGGCAGGTTACAGAGTGTAAGATACTGTCAGTATCGCCCTGGCGCAAGACCACCATTCAGAATTGAAACGTTGCTTGAAATGGCATTAACCGTGTTTGGTGACCAGATCTGAAGAACCTGGTACTTCCCCACCTTCCTCCACCCAACCTCCTTCCAATCCTCACTTCCTTCAGCCTCACAACGTACCCCGATTGGGGATACCAAAGTCTCACTGGCTCCAGTCGGGAGCAGCTGGGACTCTTGTGAGGTATTCATAAATAAATAAACTAATGGTTTTATGACATATCAGATACATGTTAAAATTAATTAAATAAATTACACAAAATCATAAATTCACACTTATTAATTGTAAAGGCAAAACTTTTTGAAAGGCTGTATACATGTAAACGTCAAAGAA
The DNA here is from genome assembly GCA_917880885.1 of Limnephilus marmoratus. NCBI lineage: Eukaryota > Metazoa > Arthropoda > Insecta > Trichoptera > Limnephilidae > Limnephilus > Limnephilus marmoratus. The sequence continues at coordinate 18,457,515 of OU862920.1, read as the reverse complement.
CATTGTATTCGGGTTCATTGCGCAATTTAAAAAAAAAGATGTACTGGTGGGCTCGTACGCAGAATCATTCTTAAGTTAAAACCGGTCTTATGTTCAGAAATGTTCAAAATTCCAGTTGCGTATTCATGTACTGACGCATTTCGAAGAAAACCATTGTCGTGTTCCGTTAAAGAATTAAATTTGCGAACAGTGTGCCGCATCAATTGGAGGAAAATCATTTTCGAGTTCTGGGTATAATTTTGAATCAGCGGAATCACACACAGATTCACTTCCAAAGCAGTTTTGTTTTCCGAATGCCGGATGACATTCGAAACTATTCTAAGGTTCCGAATGGGGTTTAAAATTCAAATATACTGCAAAATTCTGAGGAAAACCATTTTCGTGAGGTACCTACTGCGATATAATTAATAAATTTAAGCTGAGGACCGCAGAAAGATTCTCTCAAGTTAAAACATAGACATTAACATTTAAAATAAAAAAAAGAATATTGGCAGAACAATTAAATTGTATTAATCAATAATATCGTAACCGGAACATGAGACTCTAATTCATAAACAAAATAATATTATTCTAATTTTTTAAACTCAGGGTCGTGTTTAGCCTAAAAGAAACCAAATAGTTAGAAACTAATAAAATCAATCGATAGCTTGTAGCATTTAAAAATAAAATCAAATATGTTTAAAAAGATCATCACGATAAGAAAAATACTACAAATGGGCGCCAGTTCAAAGTGAATAGAACATTAAATGGTAAATCAATATTAATATATTAAACTCGAAACTAACTGACCCTCACACAACAAGTCAATGTATGTGTCTTTCCTCGTCGAAACAAACGTCCAGACCCTCTGACTTCCTATTTGGAACTCTTTGAAAAATTAGCTTGCCCATTGTGTGTTTTATGCAACAGAAGAATGCAGGATTCCATTTGTTCAAATTTATCTATCCAATTAGGAATTAAAAATCAATTTTAATTAATGTATAGCAACCGACTTAATGACTGGGTGCTTACTTAGCATTATCATTTCAAACTGTTACATTCTGGGTACGATTGGACTGCGGGCGGGCCTTCCAAGCTATTTTGAATAAATTTGAATCATTGTCCACGTGCACAAATATATTTAAACGTCTGTTCTTTAAAATGATTTGCATGTATGTTAACTGAACACTGTACGTGTACGTGCCAACCGAACATTCAATTCGATTATAAAGGACGGCCCTAAGGGTACACTGGATTTAATTTTAAAATTAAACGAAATTTCATCAAATCTGGCGCACCCGACGGGTCTCCCCATATTTCACAGCAGACATGACTCGTTCATATTGTTTGTCACAGAACTTGGATGTTCAGCTCTGAAAGCACATTAGTGATCCTTCCTGACGATACATAAACACACCCATAATGATATATTACAGTTTTTTTTAAGTGAAACTTCTTTAGCGCCGTTATTGATTTCGGATGAAACGGAAATGCGTCACAACTCAGTTCTACACAAATACTCGGTTCTAATATATATATATATATATAAATATTTATAATAATTTTTTAATAAGGTTCTAATAAATATTTTCAATAATTTTTTCACAAACGTCGGACGAAAACTTGCATACAAAATTAATCAAAATTATCAACCAGATGATATACATGAAGATAAACTAAGTAATAACAATCTATCAGTTTTTGAATCGACTACGGAGGAAACTGTTGAAAACATTATAAAATCACTAAAAAATGGTGCTGGATATGATGGTGTAACTACAGAAATCTTAAAAAAATGTTCCAACTCATTAACTAAACCAATTACTCATATAATTAATGTAAGCATTAAAAGTGGAATATTCCCATCACACTACAAAAAAGCCATTGTAACACCTGTGTATAAATCCGGAGATTCGAAAGAAATAAACAATTACCGCCAAATATCGTTAATATCCAATGTAGCTAAAATATACGAAAGAGTTATAAAGAACAAATTGTAGATTACGTGGAAAATAAAAATTGTATTAACCCCAGTCAATACGGTTTCAGAGAAAAAATGCGGAATTAACTAGAGTTATTTATAAAGCACTGGATAAAGGTAAAAAATGCTTAAGTATATTCATTGACCTCCATAAAGCTTTTGACAGTGTTTCACATTCAAAATTAATCAACAAACTAAATAATGTAGGAATAACCGGTAAAGCTAAATCATGAATAAATAGTTATCTATATCAAAGAACACAACAAGTAAAAGTAAACAACGAATTAAGTGATGTAGAAAAAAATAATTTTGGAATCCCACAAGGAACTGTATTGGGCCCAATACTATTTATATTATATGTAAATGAACTTTTTGAACTTCCTATCATCGGAAAGATTATATCTTATGCGGATGATACACTATTAACGATTGAAGAAAACTCTTTGAAAGAGGCCGCAATATCAGCAAATAATGCAATAAATATCATTAAACAATGGTTTCATGAAAATTTACTCTCTTTTTAAATGTTGAAAATACTCATTTTCTACCTCTGAGCCTAACAGAGAATATTTCAAATATAAATGTAAATATTAAAGTTCACGACAGAAATTGCCTACTTAAAATCGCACCCTGTAACTCAAATTGTATTCATATTAGTATTAAAGAACAAATAAAATATCTCGGAATAATTGTCGACAATAAAATCAAATGGAAAAATCAAATAAACTCTTCAGTAGACAGAATGAGGAAACTAATATATATATATATATATATATATACATCCCGCTATCATTGCTGCGTCTTCTAATGGTCCACTTTCATTCAATCCTGCGTCCGACCGTCATTCTGCGTCCGGTATACGGACGCAGGATTGAACACATGTAATTTCAAGTTTTCCCCACTCCTCTACCCTCATACAGTCCAAAAACGAAAATAAGCCAGACGCGGTATTGGTACCTAAATCAACTGAAATATGCTATTTTAGTTCAGTGCTTTGTCACCGAGCGGCGAGCCGCGGCGCTGCAGTAGACCATCGTATATTTTTTGCAAAATATACGTTTTTATTGGCTTTTATTGACTCGCGTATCGCAGCTCCTACATTTGGCAACATCGCTTTTTAACAGCGTGTCTTCTGTTCTCTGCGAAAACAAAGCAATCATACTAATATCGCACATTGCTAAAGATTACATTGAAATTCAGCTTCATCACCTATTCAAAATTGGCGCCAAGTATGATTCCAATAAGGATGGATCTTTGTCAAACGTGTGTAATTAATATTTCAATTTCACCAAGACAATGTTGCAACAATATCGTCGTTGTTTACGCATTAAATAATAGTTTTCTGCTGATATTGAATTTGCCAAAGCTGCATTTTTTTTAAAGCAATGATTTACTTCTTACTCGCTAAATGAATTGAAATTCATTGTTAAACTAATATTCAATCACGGCATCTATGCTTATATCTAAAAATAAAGACGAAATTGCCTAAACTAATTTACTAGAAGTGGTATTTTTCTTTTAGTTTCGTCTAGTCCTTCTGACTTTTCAATTTCGATTTGAGAGTCGGACATGGGTACCGTCGCCCCGGGAACCATTTATTGGATAACCAACACCTTTGTCGTAGGTCACCCCAAGTGATTCGCTACATTTGGTGACTTAGCAGGGGTGCCCGAGTTTATGGGGTAAGGTTTGACCGGGTCTTGGCGTTAGATGCGTTTGCCCACCAGGTGCATGGCAGGCCGGAACGGGAGAGAATGGTCGAGGGAACCATTTCGACGACTTCTGACTTCTTCAGTCGTTTTTTCTCGGAACATCGCCTTTCACCGAAGTGGGAGGGATGGACTCATACATCCGTCACTCCTGGACACACTAACCCCCAGATTAACCAACCCAACCTTCATTCGCTTTTCTTGCCCAGAACTTCCTTTCGTTCCTTTCCTAAAAAGACTATCCACACGCACCCCCAAAAATGTCAGCGCTAATGTAAAATTAATATTACTAAACTGGCTCTTCAGAGACTACAATTGCACATTTATGAAAAAGCCGGAGGAAAATTAAAAAAAAAAAAAACTAGAATTTGGCGATATTAACCAACAAAAAAATTTTGATGACAATTTTTTGTAGTGTAGTAAGTAATCAGATGGAACGAAAAGAAGAGATGTCCTGGTTCTAGTTAGTTTAGACGAGCAAGTAAACAGAAATTACTTTAAAGTCATGAATTGCGGCTTCCGTGGTCTAGAGGTCGCGGGTTCAAATCCCGGAGTGCGCAAGTAACATTTTATTTATAAATTAAACAATATATCTTTGTTAGAACCCCTTATATATTTTATTAACGCCGACCGGTTTCGGAACCACCGTTTCTTCCTCAGGGCAAACATATAAATGACTTGACAGTGGGTTGGTACAATGTATTATTACTAAGGGTGGGGGTGTGTTTTGTGTTATTTCATAATGTACCTATTCATTAAAAATAATATGTTGTACTTATTTGCAGCTTGTTCTAGAGTAGTAAATATGCCCGAGGAAGACACGGCATGATCATATTAAACAAATTCTTGAGTCAGGCCAAGCCAAAAGTCAGAAAAACAGAAGAGCGATTATGAATGTGAATTGTGAATGAGGCAAAGAAATATATGCCAATACCTAGTTGTTTGCGTGATGGTTAGTTAGTTATTGCTAAATACTATTTATTTGTTAGTGACGGTATGTTATTTTAATTGTTTACTTATACCGTTTTATGCTTTCCCTTTGTTGTGTTTTCCTTTTTTCCTCCTAAAAGAAAATAATGCATATTTTCGTTTTAAGGTCCACAAAAGAATCTTAAAATTGTTTCTCCCGTGACGAGAATGCATTAGTTAACTTTAATTTGAAAAGATACCTACTGTCAAACATGATAGATTTGATAAGCATTTATGTAATTCTATGTTGATTTTAATGACATTAAAAAATACTCATAATTACTGTGGATTAAAGATATTTTTTTTTACTAAATGATTATTTAAAAAAATTCAACACACATGGCTGAAAAATAAAAAAGACTAGCATAACCAATTTGCGTATAAACGCTTATTTATGGTTTTTTATGTAAATTCCTCACAAGAGCCCCAGCTTCTCCCGTCTGGAGACAGTGAGACTATGGCATCCCCAATTAGGGGTATGTTGTGAGGATAAAGCTAGTGGGGAGGGGAAGGAGATGGGGAATAGAAATATGGGCAAGAACCTGGCTTTTCAGATCTAGTCACCAAACACGGCTAAAGCTATTTCAAGCAATTTTTCAATTAATTTATTTTGAATGGTGGTCTTACACAAGGGCGATACTGAGAGTATCTTCCACTCTGGAACGTGCCGCAAATATACTAGATATATATTATTGTTAAGGAATTAAATGTGAAATAACACAAATTCGTAAAATAAAATTTTTTACCCACGCCAGAATTGATCCCGCTACCTTGATTGCGAGTCAAGAGCCTTACCCCCAGACCACGCGGTTGTTGCTACTTACTTTACTTTATTAAAACGTTAACATGTATTTTTGCTCATCTTTTATTATTTTTTTTTCATTAACTCTACACTGAGGAAAATAATTTCCGTCGGGGCCATGTCATCTGGGATGCTGTGTGGAGGGTTTTTTTGAGGAGAGGAAGGAATGAACATTTGTCTTGAAGAGACCCATGTTTCAGGAAGGAGGTAACACAGAGGCCGGCAAATCATTTCATAGCCGAGCTGTTGAACACAAGAACGAGTCGAAGATTTATGATACAAATGTGTGTGTATCTATCACCTCTGTCTATTTAAACAATTTTGCCATATTCCATTCTGAATTTCTTCCGAAATATAACATAATTCTCTTGAACACTTAAAGTGTTTGAGCTCTTAAAAATATATATGTTATTGATGAAAATAATCCATGAATTTCTTTACATTTTGAAAAAGAAATTATTTAATTATTTATCTACCTATTAGAAAAATGTTTTTCGAAATATGCTCCGAAAATTACAAAGAGCACATTTATTTCCGTTATTTAACATGTTATATAGGTATGACAAAACACCTTGCGTCTTTTTTCTTCTTTTAGCGCGCTTACCAGAAAGCCTAATAATCATATTCTGATGATTTGTATAGGGCCGTTTTTGTGAAAAATCACCTTTAATCAGGCGTCGTACAAATTTATCTTTCTTCTAACTAAGGACTAGACACTAGACAAACTATTATCACAACTTGTGGGTAACAGATTGCATTCACCGGTTCGACGATCACCAAAATAAAACTGTAGTCTATAGTACAATGCATTTGACCAAAGAACGTAATGCTGCATTAAAATGAACGTATATTGTTTTATTTATATTCTGCACAGGCAGAAAACATATTGGACCATACTTACCTGGGAGGCCACTTCAGATTTACACTCTATTGTTTTTTTTTTTTTTACATTAACTCCACACAGGGGGCCCTGAGGAAAATAATTTCCCTCAGGGCCTATGTCATCTGGGATGCTGTGTGGAGGGTCTTTTTGAGGAGAGGAAGGAATGAACATTTGTCTTGAAGAGACCCATGTTTCAGGAAGGAGGTAACACAGAGGCCGGCAAATCATTTCATAGCCGAGCTGTTGAACACAAGAACGAGTCGAAGATTTATGATACAAATGTGTGTGTATCTATCACCTCTGTCTATTTAAACAATTTTGCCATATTCCATTCTGAATTTCTTCCGAAATATAACATAATTCTCTTGAACACTTAAAGTGTTTGAGCTCTTAAAAATATATATGTTATTGATGAAAATAATCCATGAATTTCTTTACATTTTGAAAAAGAAATTATTTAATTATTTATCTACCTATTAGAAAAATGTTTTTCGAAATATGCTCCGAAAATTACAAAGAGCACATTTATTTCCGTTATTTAACATGTTATATAGGTATGACAAAACACCTTGCGTCTTTTTTCTTCTTTTAGCGCGCTTACCAGAAAGCCTAATAATCATATTCTGATGATTTGTATAGGGCCGTTTTTGTGAAAAATCACCTTTAATCAGGCGTCGTACAAATTTATCTTTCTTCTAACTAAGGACTAGACACTAGACAAACTATTATCACAACTTGTGGGTAACAGATTGCATTCACCGGTTCGACGATCACCAAAATAAAACTGTAGTCTATAGTACAATGCATTTGACCAAAGAACGTAATGCTGCATTAAAATGAACGTATATTGTTTTATTTATATTCTGCACAGGCAGAAAACATATTGGACCATACTTACCTGGGAGGCCACTTCAGATTTACACTCTATTGTTTTTTTTTTTTTTTACATTAACTCCACACAGGGGGCCCTGAGGAAAATAATTTCCCTCAGGGCCTATGTCATCTGGGATGCTGTGTGGAGGGTCTTTTTGAGGAGAGGAAGGAATGAACATTGGTCTTGAAGAGACCCATGTTGTAGGAAGGAGGAAACACAGAGGCCGGCAAATCATTCCACAGCCGAGCTGTTGAACACAAGAACGAGTCGAAGAAGCGACCCGTTCTCGTGTGACAAATGTCAATCGTGTACAAATGTAGGGCACGCGTTTGGCGTGTTTCCCGACAATGCGCCGGTGCCGAAGGGATCAATTACGTTAATTCTTCGAAGCATCTTCCATTGTAATATCGGTAGAACAAGGATAGCATTCCCACCCGACGCCTGTGTTCTAAAGATTGCAACCCGTCTGTTAAGATGGGAGAATCTATCAAACGGACCGCACGTTTTTGCACAGAGTCGTGGGTATTTTTCAGGTATTTTGGAGCTCCAGACCAGAGGTGGCTGCCAAATTCAACCGTGGGGCGCACTTGTGATTTGTACAGGGTTAGCAGTTGTATACTATTAAAGTAATTGCGGGCCCTGTACAGTAACGCCCAGCTTTTGAGAGGTTTTATACCCTTTTAACATTTTTATAAGCTTTTATGCCTTTTTATGAATAAAACAAATCATTTGGGTTCCTACATTGAAAAAAATTTTTAAGCTTCTAATTTTATTTTATGTAACTAATTCAATTTTGTTCATCTTTAAGCAAAAGCAAAATAATGCCCATCTTATGTGACACGAGAATTCCGTGAATGTAATGGTTGACTGTTGAATGTTCAATGACCCATAGAAAGATAAACAATAAAAATGAAATAACTTGATTAAGATAAATAATGATCACATAATGGATATCAATTGTGGTCGGAAAGAATTTAGAACGTTTTACGAGGCAGTTTGTTTATAATTAAGGATACGCATAAACACTTGAGATGTACATAAGTTATGAATGGATCAGCTGTCCCAAGGACGACATTTATTTTTTATTGTGGCTTGGACATTTTTGTTTCAAGTTACGATTAGTCGACGCCGATAAAAAAGATATGGTGTTTTTGTATTTTATTCACACGTATGACCCACAGAGCAGTACATTCGACCGGTCAATGGCCGAGTTTGGATCCCACTCAGGCGTTGTATGTTCAGTTCATCTGTGGCTAAATCCTCCATCTCGACACAAGCAACAATTTCTGCTTACTGTGGTGGTAATTTTGGAGGCGGGTATGGGTACCGCCACCCAGGGAATCATGTATTAACCGACACCTCTGCCATAGGTCACTCCAAGTGGTTCGCTACGTTTGGTGACATGGTAGGGGTGCCCGGGTTCATGGGGTGAGGTTTATCCGAGTCTTCGTAGAGGATGCGCCTGCCCACCAGCTGCATGGCAGGCCGGATCGCGAGAGAATGATTGAGGGAGTTCCTTTAACTTCTCCAGCCGTACTCTCTGGGAATATCACGTTACATCGCAGTGGGAGGCATGGATTCATACGTCCGTCATTCCTGGGTACACTAAACCCCGATTTCTACCCATCCCTAATACCCTTTTCATTCCCAAAACTTCCTTTCCCTAAAAAGACCCTCGATACAACATCTCCAAAGATGACATAGGCCCTGATAGAATTCTTTTTTCCTCAGAGCCTTCTGTATGGAGCTGATGTAAAAAAAGTAAGATATTTTCAAATATTGTCTGGTTATTCGTAACCAGTGAATGTTTGTCTTTCTTAAAATAAAAAAAAATATATATCCTTACCTATGTTTTTATTTTTAACTTTATGAACCCTCAAATTATAACATTTAAATATGAATATGTTGATCGAAAAATCCTCAAACATGTAAAAAATAATTCAATGATTAAAGAAAACTTTTATAAAATGTATATTTACATGAAGACAATATAAGCGAAACTCATTCGAAAATCTGGAAACAGAAAAATCAGAAAAAGATATTGGCAATATCGTATAATACGAGTAGGTAAAGTATATTTTCGGTACGTTCCAGAGCGGAGGATACTCTCAGTATCGCCCTGGTATAACGTTGCTTGCAATGGCTTTAGCGTGTTTGGTGACCAGATCAGAATAGCCAGGTACTTTCCCACCTTCCTCTTTCCCATCTCCATCCCATCCTCACTACCTTCAGCCTCACAGCATACTCCAATTGAAGATGCCATAGTCTCACTGGACCAGACGGGAGTAGTTGGAGACTCTTGCGCGGTGCTCATGTAAAAAAAGTGAAATCACTTCCATATTGCAGTTCACGATTCCTTTAAATTTCTTGATTCTCCTTGTACCAATTCTCAGCATCTCCTTTCGTTTGTTGTTCAATAAAAATACATTTACTGTATATTTTAAATACTGTTTTAGCATTCCAATCTTTAAAACATTTTTGGAATTTCGGAAAGTTTCCCATTTTCAAATTTACTTCCTTCTATCCCCTACCGTTACTATGTCTCCTTTGCAATCCCTCCCTCTGCCATTCCTCGTCCTCCATCCCTTACCCTCACCCTCTCCTGTGTGTCCTTTCCCATGCGCCCTCGTTCCACTGTCGCAACCCTCACTCCTCTTGCGTTTCTTTCCACCTTCCCATCATCCCTGCTTTCTCCCCTTCCTCGAACTCGTACCTCGTTGATATTCCCAATCCCAAATTTCCCTTTCCCCTCCCTCCATCCCTCCTTGAAACTAAATGAAAAACATACATATCCAACAACTCGCACTAATTGTAATTTTTTATACAAATTTCATGACGCCAGAGCTCACTACTATATATAGAAAAATTCACGGATGTGCGCATAACAACTCACCAAAGTTTCATCGCTATCGGATGAATGCCAAAAGAAATAATTTAATAGCGCTAGAGCTCACCACAGAAACCATCGCGGGCATGCGCACGACAAATCTTTAAATTATCATCGTAATCGTATGAATGCTTTAGGTACATAAACATTCGTTTTTAAATAAAGATTATTTTTACATTAGCCAGGGGGGGCAGGAGAAATTTCCACAGGAAGCCCTGAGGTAGGTGTCCAGGAGTGATGGACATATGAATCCAATCCTCCCACTGCGCTGCAAGGCGATGTGTCGAGAGATTATGGCTGGAGAGAATAAAAGACCACCTTCAACCAGTCTCTCTCGATTATACCCACCATGCAGCAGTTGGGCAGACGCATCGGTCACCAAAACCTGGATAAACCTCACCCCATGAACCCGGTTACCCCTGCTAAGTCAACAAACGTAGCGAACCCCTTGGGGTGACAGCATTTATATGAAAAGCATTAATATAATTATAATTTAATTCTTCATTCATTATTAAAATAATTTTCCTCAGGGCCTATGCTATCTTTGGCGATGCTGTTTGGAGAGACTTTTTAGGTGAAGAAAGAGAAGAAGTTCTGGGAAAGAAAGGGATACCCGGGGTTGGTAGGAATCTGGGGGAGTGTGTCCAGAAGTGAGGGACGTATGAATCCATCCCTCCCACTGCGGTGCAAGGTGATGTTCCGAGAGAGTACGGCTGGAGAATCAACCAACCAATCCCTCAACCATTCTCTCCCGATCCGGCCTGTTATGAAGCTGGTGGGTAGACGCACCCGCCGCCAAGAACCAGATAAACCCCACCACATGAGCATAGAATATTATAGGGCACCCCTGCTAAGTTACCAAACGTAGGGAACCACTTGGGGTGACCTATGGCAGAGGTCTTAATGTCAAGATTTTCCAAATGGGTTCCCAGGGCAGCGGTACCATACCCGCCTCCCAAATTGAGTCTTTCGGAAGACTACGGTTTCTTTTTAAATAATAGGTCGCAAAATATACCTACTGATTATCGTGTTGTAGTAATAAAGTCCTTATATGGTAATCACTGTCGTGATGCGAAATCAAAATGGGGAGAAGAGGACGCATATAAAGGTCCCAGCAATACAGATCTAGTCACTAAAAATAACTAATCGCCCTTCAAGCAACGTTTTAATTCGGAATGATAAGTCTCAAAAAAATCCCATACCAATTTAATAAATATTACGTGCGCATCGCCGCCGGGTTGATTAGAGTCCGCAACACATTGGCCAGTCGTATTGGCACTTTCATATTCTATTAATAACTTTACAGTCGTCCAACCAAAAACTTGAACAAATAAGCGGCAACGTTGCAAGACGTTGGTTTGTCATCAACATGAAAATGAATATATAATTGGACGCTACATTGTGGACCAAATTGAAGAAAATATACGCAGGATGCCTCACTGCATTGAATATGAAAGGAGTTCGGATCGGTGGAACTTTGAAGGGCGTTTTTTTCGTTTTGTATATTTTTAAAATCATTATTTTTAAAAATATAAATACCTAGCTACAATCAAACACTTAAAAGCTAGTATATACTTTAGTTAAAGCTATGTAAAATTAAGTCCTTCAGATAGACGCAGTAATGTCGATCTGATGAAAGGACGCAGCAATGATAGCGGGATGTATATATATATATATATATATATATATATATATATATATATATATATATATATATATATTTCAGACTTAGAAATACTATCTCATTAAAAATATTAAAAGAAATTTACTTTGCACTTGCTCATTCTGTACTACAATATGGAATCATAGCTTGGGGGGGTGCATACAAATCATCCCTTCTCCCACTCGAAACAATACAAAAAATTCTTATAAAAATTATCCTAAAAAAACCGTATTACTACCCAACAATAAACGTATTCCAAGAATTCCCTGTTCCCCCACTTACAAAACTTTTCGAAAAAATAGCACTACTTCAGCTACACAAAGATATCTTTAATAAAAATATTACCCCACTGCAAAATATTAGCTTAAGTAATACTTCTATTGGTGGACTAACTGTTCCTCCCGTACGAACCACAACTGCACAGAATCACTATGTATATAAAGGAATAAAATTATTTAATCAATTACCCGCTGATATACGAACAGAAAAAAATTACAACAAATTTAAAAAAAAAAAATCATATTTTGGTAGTACCACCATATAATTTTAATTTTCTCCTAGATATATTTTTGACTGTTATTCCTAATGTTTTATGTACATCCTATATACATTTCTTGTTTAATTATTCCTATGAACTTTTGAAATATGTTAAGTCTAAATCTCTTCACAACTCTTTAGTTTGTGATAAGGATTTTTTTTTAAAGTAATTCTTAAGTTATTAACAAGTTATCCTCTCCTAAACACAAGCAATTGCTTCTTAGGAGAGTATATAAAAATATGTAAGCTTTATTATGAAAATGTAAATGAAACAAATATTAATAAAAAAAAAAAATATCGGCGCGTGCCTCCCATAACGCAGTTGGCCTGGGCGCAGTGGATCTGACAATTCTCAGCGGCCAGAGAGACAGACATCAAGCGAATGGAGGTTCGAATCCTACGAAATAAAATAAAACATTTTTATTTTTGTGAAATCATTATTCCAATCTTCAAACTCTTTAAAAGAAAAAGGCAAAAGAAAATAAAGCGACATCTAGCGACTTTCTAGTTTCACTTCTACCGCGTTTGAATTACACACTCTGATTTTTTTTCAATATCATGTTTAAGTATCTATACATAATTAATTATTTTCCTAGCACATTATTGTCTCTATGTTGGCAGCCGGCTCGTGGCATTTTTCCATTGACCGGGCTCCGATTACACGGCATTACTCAACTATCATAAAACATAATAAAATTTATTAGATGCGATCAACGCCAACATATTACTGGTTTTCAGTTACAGAACAAAAGAACTCAACAAACACCGTTGCCTAATAAATCACTCATAATATTTCCACTCCTTCTGCTTTCCGTCTCCCTTCAGCTGCCAATTCCGTGCCTCACTACTAAACCAATTAACATTTATCGTACCTGGAGTTTGTTCTGAAATTCGAGTGGTACCAGACTCCAGAACTAATAGCTATGGCACTAAAAGTTCTGGAGCTAACGGCTATGGAGCTAACGAGAAGTTATGCGCAGCCAGTGCTGCACTCAAAGATTAACTCAATTTCCAGAAAGTCTGTTTCAAAAAATTTATGTTTTGTTGTGATAAGTTCTCGAGCAGTTGCATATTAGTGAGGAGCCGTTTGATTCTTAGAATTAGAACTTATTAAACAATCGTGGAAAGGTCGACAACAAAACCAATCTTCATCATTTCATTACATAGTATAAAATGAAGTCGCTCAAAATGTATGTGCTCGTTAATCTTTTAAACTACGCAACGGTTTTCATACGGTTTTCACCAATAGATAGAGTGATTGAAGATGAATGTTTATATGTAAAAAAACTCACCTAAAAAATTATACTGAAAACTTAAACTGAATGATATTAAAAAAGCAATACAATAACACCCCCCATACACACAAGCCTTGCTTAATTATGGGGGTACATCAAATATTCTACTATGTAATTAATTACTGTATAAAATTTATTTGTAATTTATGTACCTTCTATTACTAATAAAAAAAAAAATAAAAAAAAATGTATAATAGATGTAAATTATATTAGAGAAAAGCCGAGAAATTCAAAGAAAACATGTTTTTGTGCGATTTAAAACGGCTGGCGGGCCGTACTATAGTCACTTTTGAAATTCGTTCTACGGAAGAAATTGGAAAATAGATGTCCTAGAGTAAGTAGGTGTTTGATTTCTCTTTTCAAATATCCAGTGTTGCATTGCAAGCATTGTATAGTGGCGAGTTAATTACTTTATATGTATAATACAAGCGGGTAGTGTGGATTTTATAAAGATTGGGTAATGGCGTTGTGTTTCGTTAGCCACAGCAACGTGTGGCCGGGTCTGCTAGTAATAAATAAAACAAACTCGGGTTAGTTACACCATTTATAACTCAAGAACGGCTGGACCGTTTTTACGATCTTTGATTTGAAAAATTCAAAAACGTCTAATGTCAATACGCTGATTGTTTTGCCTTTGTTCTTAAACACATAATACTGCCACTCTTTCTTGTGCACTAAATAATATCAACAGTCGAAAATGGGATGAACGGTGAACGTATTTCTGCACGCCCCCAAAGGAAAAAAAACAATAATTATAATAAATCTCCCTCACACGTACAAAGAAAAAGAAAAGCTATTCCCATAAGTGGAAAATTAAAAACAATCACAAAAATTATAAATCCGTACACAACTCCATCTTTGTCATATTGTCCCTCCTTCATATTTGTCCCCCCTTCATATTTGAGTAATACAAAGAAAAAGAGTTGGTACAAATACATATTGTGAGGTGGGGGGACATTTTACGTGTTTGCATGGGACATTTGAGGTGCCTCTTGTATGAGGTACTCAACACTACATCTTTGATACTGACAAAAACCAAACACCGACAGTTGCGCATCGATAATTAATTGCGTAAAACCGAATTTACTTTAGCTAATAAGTTGATTCTGAGGCGGTACGAAGTTCGTCGGGTTAATTAGTTATTGCATAAAATGGTTGGTAAATTATACTTATAATAAAGTATTTTTAGGTTTTCTTATAATAAAGTATTTCGGAAATGTAATGAGTTTAACAGATAACCAATGATACGATAAGAAAATAAAGCTTTCCCTTTGGTGCAGTGATGGAGGACTTGGTCCTTGAATTTGGAAAGCATTTCTCACATCCTGATCCTTGCACTTTATTCATATATCATTTGAACCTCGTCGGTTTAATGTTTTTTAACAATTACATGAGTTGTGCTTTTCTGCTGAGCACAATTTGTTCAAGAATCGGTGTTTAACGGAAATCTTTCAAGTGTTTAAAATAAAATCAGAGTGCAAATCACACGCGGTATAAGTGAAACCTTCAGAAAACTAAAGTAGATAGGAGTGGGGGGCTACCAAGCACCGCGCAAAGTGGAGACCGATTATGCTATCTCATTATCTCGCAGACTAAATCCAACAGATGTATGTGTTTGTCTCTTTTTAGTGTCGCTATTTTTCGTTCGTCCGAGTCTGTCCGAGTTTCAAATCACAACGGTGCTAAAAAAGTTTTCACTTCAAAAAATAAGATGGCGCTGATTGACCATTTTTGATCACATTAGAACTTATGTGATGCACCCCAACCCTGTGAGGAATAAGTTAAAGTGACAGCACAATACAATATAATAAACTTGAGGTGTTTAAGGTTCGTTGGTTACTAGTTTGTTTATTTGGTTATCGTGAATATTTATAATGTTAATGAGACTGAATAGACATCCTTAGTAGGCTAGATTCTAAAAAGTTCTGGCGCTCCGCCAGACCGACGGCGGAAGCCGCATCCTTCTGGATCCTTCCGCCATTTTCGCAGACACGAACGGCGATGGATTGTACTCTTCTGATAATTAACTCATCTGTTGGGATTAAAGCATGCAATACCGCAGTATATATTTAGTACCGCGATATTGCGGTATCGGACATGAAATACCGCAAAACTTGCGATATTGCGAAATTAGTAAGAAAGACCTATATCCTTTGAACTTTAAATGTATCTTTTGCAACCATACGGGAAAATTTCATGGAAAGGGAATCAGTTTTTTCGAAATAGTGTGATATTTTACTTTTTTCGTCAGTGATTGTAGTTTTTCTATATGGTCATCTTTGTCAATTAAGATTGAGGTTGTAGCTGCTACTTCGGTATTTTGGATGCGGCTCGTAGTTGGTGTTGCGCTGGGACAATCAACCTCTTCTCTTAACATTTTTAGCTCCAATATCGTGCTTAGTGATCGTCCACTAGTTTTAATAATATAACTGGACAGAGTTTACACCTCGATGATTGACTATCTACAGATATATAATGTTTCCACACTATATTAGAACTTTTGAAGTACCTATTTGAATTTGATACCATTAATTGTAGTAGTCATTTTTTTAAACAAAAAAAGTTTAATACACGGATACGAATATAATACGCTAATATATTAGTCAAAAAAAAATTTATTCACGCTTTCACATAGTAAAAAAATAAAATAGGACAGATTAGTCACTCACAGTGACTTAGAAACTTTGTCAAAATGACTCAAATTAAATAAATTGAAACTAAATGTAAATAAGACAAAATACATGCATATAGGTAGAACAAATACGCATGATGAACCAAAGGTTTCTATAAATGGAGAAATCATAAAAAAAGTGGAAGAAATTAAATATCTTGGTGTCATCTTAGACTCAAAATTGAACTTCTCAAAAAATGCAGATTACACAATTAAAAAAATTGCAAAAAAATCATTTCTTGGTAGAATCAGAAACAAAGTAAATAAAGAAACATGCCAGATAATATATAATACAATTATATCACCACACTTTAATTACTGTTTAAGGCGATCCACTAGTTCATTACTGTGCCGTGGACAGTAGATCTTCGGTGGACGCCATAGGGGTTATTTTGAATAACCGAATTCGTCGACTAGCGGCCGTATTGTAAAATATCAACGCGAAAATGCATATTTTATTTTATTTTGGGAAGATTGGGTGTAAATATCAACTTTTTTTGCGATTATTATAAAATAAACTGAATTTGCCACATTACACAATAAAACCATATCCGAAAAGGGATTTATAAATAGGAGAGTTTGGACTTGAAAGTGTGTTTTTTAGACCTTATACTTTATTTTTTTATAGGGTTATTAAAAGACTTATTAAAAAAATGACCGATATTTTTAAGGGCCAAGGTATGTTCTACACGCAGTATTTAATTGAAGCATCTACAATACTTCTAAGCGATCAAATTTTCAAAACAAAAACATATGATTTTGCATTATTTACTATGACTTCATCTTAAGTATTCTTTTTCTATGCAATGAAGGGAAAATGAAAAAAATGCAAATACTGCAAAATAAAGCAATGCGAATAATACTTAAGCGCAACATATAAACACGGATACGAGACATGCTAAAAGAGCTAAATATGTTGACGGTGAAGCAAACTGTGTATTTGAATGTACTTATTTTTTTTACATAAAATTAACATGGGGATGATGTCTAAGGAACTAAAAAGAAAAATACATTTTAATAGCGTAACACACAGACACGGGACAAGAAATTCAAAGCAAATTAGACTGCCGACAAGAAAAAAATCAAGCACCCAGAAATCTCTGATGTACCAGGCCGTCCAACTGTATAACAACATCCCGAATGAAATTACCGAGATAGAAAATATAAATAAGTTTAAAAAAGAATTACGATAGTATGTCTATCTCAATTATTAATGTCTTTATTTATGTGTAATATTTAAAGAATGATTATGTTTGCCAAACAATGTAAATGTTTATATCTTTATAAAATATTAGCACACACAAAGATGTGAGCTAACTTAAGATTAATAAATATAAAATCTACACTCAGAGGACTGAGACTGAGACTGAGAAAGACTACAAAAAATGTTTCCCTATTACGGTTCGATTTTAATACCGCGAAATTCGCATTTCTAATCTTGCTTTTGCGGTACTGAAAAAAGCGCGAAATTGCGGTAACGATATAACGGTATTGCATGCTCTAGTTGGGTTGGGATATGGTAGAATTTCGTATTACAAACCAACCTATCGACTAGTATTGAAAGAACCTGAAACTACATGGATAATCAAAACACTACATAAACGAATTGACTACATACAATACAAAAAAAGGAGTGGCCAACTGACAGTGCGAAATCTGTAAAATTTAGAATGGATTAGATAGAAATTTAGATAGCGGCACGTAAGCACCAATAAATTTATTCGTAATCTGAAGAAATTGGTTTATGGCCTGAAACGCGATAAGGAGGCCCCTTGTGCTAATATTTTACGGACACTGAATCATAATACTAATAAATGTGCTTCGTTATTTATTTACAAAGTTTTATAACGAACGTAAAACATAAGCCACTCATTTCGCAAGGGCTGTTCTGCATCAAAAGGAGCTTGGTGGAATTCTAGTATTTTATTTAATGGATTAAAACATCATCATCAATTTTCGCGATTTTTGTATTACCAATAGGTGCCTTGGTATAAGTACATAAAATATCACTGAATTCTTACTTCATCTTTAGGTGGATTCAATTTACCCTAAAAAGAGCGTTTTGTCGTTATGAGAGATTTAACGCATATAAGAAGTAACTTGTAAAAAAAAGCTAAACGTACCAACACGTTTAGTGGTCGATATCTAAATTATATTAAAAAATTTGCAGTAGATAGTGTTAAAATCCAGAGAGGAAATTGTGGAATATGCCTGTATAGCCAAAGCCGCCCGGTTTTCTCATAAATACTACTATAAATTTTATTGCATTCATATTTCGTAGGAGACTTTCTTTTGAAATTTAAAGTAAATCAAATTTAATGTTATAATTAAAACGGAATAATTAAAGAAAACCGGAAATATGTAATTTTTAAATCCAATTTTAGACGTACTAACATTTTTCCACTAAAAATTATAAATTGATTTCGAAAGATTGTTCTTTTATCCAGTAAAGGAATGTTTTAAATTTTGAGAAAAAATGTTTGTTTTTAGTACAATAAGGTTATATCATAGATCGTTGGCAGATTTGTTGAATTTTCAAACAAAATTTTGAATTATTCAATCGTGTAATCGTGCAGTAAAATTAATCAAATGGGAAAGCTATGTTTCAGAATTTTAATTTTAGTTTATAAAATCATTAAAAAAAAGATCCGCGCACGTGTTTTGTGACGAAAATACTTCAATTTGTCTATTTATTTACGGTCTTACAAACTAATGTATTTAAGTTTTTTTACATTCTTATTTTGCTTATACGTTATAGAAAAATTATGAATACTTATAATAAAAAAATATTTACAAAAAGTACATAATTTTAATACTTTTATCATCACGCCTGAATTAAATAAAATCGATATTGGGGTATAATTTTAAAAAGCTGGTACGAAGAATAATTAATCTTTCTCATTGAAACCACCCTGTACGATCGTTAGAATATCTTTCGACGAAATTTGGATTCTCGGCCGCTGGCTGGTTAAAGACCCTTAAGTGCAGCAAATATTGTACTTTTGAAGTGAAAACTTGTTTAGCACCGTTGTGGTTTGAAACTCCATGAAATGAAAAATAGAGACACTAAAAAGAGACAAAGACATTCATCTAAAGAATTTAGCCTGCGAGAGAATGAGATAGTATAATCCGTCTTCTCTTTGTGCGGTGCTTCGTAGCCTATCGGTTTCCTCTTTCTGCGGTGCTTCGTAGCCTATCGGTCTCCGCTTTGTGCGGTGCTTCGTAGCCTTCCCACTCTTGTCTAATTTAGTTTTTTGAAGGTTGCACTTCTACCGCGTGTGAACAGCACACTCTGGTTTTTTGTTATTGTGACAATAAACACACTAAATTTGTTATCAATTATGACAAAATATCTGTGTGTGGCTTTTTCAACACTTTCCATCGTTGTGTGATAATGTAATTATGGCTGATTTGGGTTCAATAAAACTAAAAAAAATAAAGCGGTTTCAAAATTATAACGAAAGCAAAATACATTTTCGTGTAGGTCAACATTTCGGTTTCATTTCAGTTTAATGAACTCGTAAATAATAAAGGAGTGTCACACCTGTTGGTTCTAAGGAAATTTAAAAAATAATTAAACTTTGGGTTGTGAATTTTTAAATGAACGTTTTTGTGCTACGAGGAAAATCCACGTAAAATTAAATGTTTCCGGTTTAATGAATATTGCAAGTTCTTGAGTTATAAACTGCGTAACTAACCCGACTTTGTTTTATATATTAAGTAGATACTGTTGAACAAGAAAACCTCTGCCATAGGTCACCCCAAGTGGTTCACTGCGTTTAGTGACTACAGGGGTGCCCTGGTTCATGGATAGTGGGTTGTCCGGATCTTGGCGGCGGATGCCTCTGTCGAGCATGGTAGGCGGAATCGGGAGAGTCTGGTTGAGGGAGACATTTTAATCTCTCCAGCAGGACTTTTTTGGATTTTTGGAACATCGCTTCATCGCAGTGATAGATTCGTATGTACGTCACTCCTGGACCTACTGACCCTCAGATTCCGACCCACACCTCATGCCTTTTCGCAGAACTTCTTCTCTTAAACTCGGTCTTGGCACACACTCTTTACCTCATTCATATTCATACATCGTCTCTTACATACTTTTATATTATTCCGACTCTTGACGTGGCCCGACTCAAGAACCTAATTAACTTGGTCGTGCCACATCTTCCTCAGGCGTCCCTGACTTCTTCTACCGTTCACATTTGCGTAATGTATTCTCCTTATAATTTTCTCTCTTACTCATTTCTTCGTTCATTCGCTCTACGTTCCCAAACCATCAGGGTACCTTTCTTAATTTTACTATCAGCCTTGCATTCTTTGCGGATCTCAACATTTCTCACACGATAGTACAAGGTTTTAGCACACATACGCCTCAGGGATTTTATTTCTACAGCATTTAGTCTACTTTCATCCTTCCATTGCCATTTCCATTCCTCATTGCCATAGATCAGGGTAGGTACCACGGTACCAGCCCTTCATTGTGGCGCCGGGCCGACGGCATTCAGTCCTCCATTAATAGAGTTACCCGCATTTACCCTTCTTTCAATATCTCTATCGGCCCTCCCATCTCTCGTAAACATCAGTGGCGGTTCCCCATAAGGGGACCGTGGGGACAGTCCCCACCAGTTATTCCAAAAACATACCAAGAAAATATTGATAATTCTTTGTGTTCACAAAAAATAATTAATGCGTTCTCAACATAAAAGTGTCATTGCGCTTAGAAATATAATCTAAAAAATTAATTTGGATAAATTTTAGGCTCGAAATTTGAAATATTTCCGCGAACAAAAGTGCGACCGCTCTCCTTTCTTCCAAAGCATACAACTAAACTAAACTACTAAACTAAACTAACGCAAACGCGACCGGCCTGCCAGTCGGCCACTTCGGACTCGACTCGACGCATAGGTACTAGATACTAGCGCCCGCTTGACTGTGCGCACTGACTACTGCGCAGTTAGGGGACAACACGGCGATCTATTCCTTCTAAAATGAAGTTTTTGCGCGCGCTGAATATTTTTGTATGTGATTTTAGGGATCCGCGCATGCGCACTTGAACCATCTATACCATAAATCGCGGGGACCGGTTCAAGAATCCCCCTGTGAAGATTGTGAATATTATGCACGGGCCGGAATTCACGTTAGGCATTTTATAATCGTATTTGACGTTTAGTAAATAGTAATATTGTTATCGATTGATCGGATTATTTCTATAGCGCCGTTCTCGCGGTAAATACACATCAAAGGTAAATTAAACGAAATTGCCGATGATTATCTTGTGTATTTTTATTAAACTTAATATTTATGTATGTAGGTACCTAGTTGGTGTTCCTGGTTAGGTGCGTGACTTATCCTCTGATCTATTTTACTTTATATACTTTTGTTATACTTTTGGTAAGAAATAAAAAATCTATTAAAAGAATTAATGAAGTCGACATTTAACTGAAAATTATATTCTAAGTATAGATACTTTTTGGTGGTGATACGGTGTACTCAAGCTGGGTATAAGATTTAAAACTAATTTTAATCTTATATATTTTAAACATTTATCGGAAATTTTGACAAAACACGAAAATTCGTGGGAGCACATGACAAATGCAATAACTCACTTTTTTGGTAAAACACAACATTAAAAAAACATCAAAATGTCTACGCAAAAAATGACCGTCCACACCACTAAAACTGTGCTCGAGCCGCCACTGGTAAACATACTTCTCAGATACACAAACTTATCCACCTGATCCAAGTATTCATCATTCACAACTATATTGCACACTGTTTTCGATATCTCTCTTTCAAACACCGTGACTTTAGACTTACTTTAATTCACCAATAACTCATTCTTCATACATACTTCATGCATTCTAGTCACGAGAGACTGTAGAAACCCTTCTCTTCTGAAATCTTCCATACTGTTAGAAATCAACACAGCATCGTCAGTATACAACAGGCAACATACTTTTAAGAACCCACCTAAGTTTAATCGATTTTTTTCTAAGTGGGTTTCAAGAATCCCCTCCCGATCCCATCATGCCAGTAATACCTAAAACCCCGGTCGATTAGGCTCGTAATATTATTCAAATCCTCCACGTCATCGTAAGCCTTTCTTTCTTATGTAGGTACGCGCGTAATGCGATTTCTCGGGCCCCCAAGTACCCGACCCGCGACCCGCGACCCGCGACCTTAAATACACGTAATGAGATTACAGCACGAACAATAACATTCTTAGGTCGATTATGTAATAGTGAACACGGACTCAAGGTGACTGCCAACTGACAGTGTCAAGTTTATCAGGGGTGCAAAGCATTAATTTGCTGACTTAAGAAAATACTAGGTCAAGTCTCAAGCCTTATCAAATCGGTACTCGTAACATAATAACCATTTATATATAAATTGATTGTTTGTTTGTTGCATAATTTTATTTTTATATCATGAATGTTATCGAGGCTTCTGACTCACATACTCGTAATATTGTCAATTTTCGTCTCATCTGTTTTAAATTATAATGTTATTATATTATCATTATCAAAAATATATATAAAAAATAGTCGTTTATTTATTAAAATTACTACCCAAAAAATGCATTTTTTAGAATTTTTTATTTTATTTCTCATTATATTTTTAAAATAAATACAGTAAAATTATTATTTTTTTTTGTTTTTCTTTTACACACAAATAATTGCCTAAGTTGCGTCCAAAATAATGAAAAAGTAAAATCTTTAATTGCCTATATCTTATAATTTAAAGCAAAAATAAATAAAGTAGCTCACATCCTAACTACATATTTGACATATCTTTTGATTAAAAAAATAATTTTTAAGTTTGGTTGGGTATTTTGATCTCAAATCCAAATCTAAGATTTGTATGAAACGTGCAGAAATGGGCCGCGCATACATTCCCCTTAAGAGGGCATTACCAGAGAAAAAAGGAAATACGTCATTTTCAAAAAAGTTTTTAGACGTATTGACTCTTTTCCACAAAAAATTATAAATGGATTTCGAAAGATTGTTCTTTTATCTAGCATTCGTATGTAATAAATTTTGAGAATTTTTTTTAATTTTTAGTATAATAAGGTTATTCCATAGGTCGTTGGCAGATTTGTTAAATTTTCAAAAAAGTTTTTGTATTATACCACACCAATTTCATATAATGTAATCATGCAGTAAAATAAATCAATACATTATCTAGCAGAGTTATGTATTAGAATTTTTATTTTAGTTTCAATAAAATCATTAAAAAATATGTACGTACATGTGTTTCTTGACGAAAATTGGTCCATTTGTGTATTTATTTGCGCACTTACAAACTAATATATTTCAGATTTTTTTAACATTCTTATTAAATTTAGACATTATTGAAAAATGATAAATACTTATAATCAAAAAACAACTACAAAAAGTACACTATTTTAATACTTTTATCATCACGCCTTTCAGCATTTTTGGATGAAGGTATAAATTAAAGCTAATTTGGATTGAAATAAATTCGATTTTGAGTTATAATTTAAAAAAGCTGGTACAGAGAATAATTAATCTTTCTCATTGTAACTGCCCTGCACGATCGGAAGAACAACTTTCGACGAAATGTGGATTTTCGTTCGCTGGCTGGTTAAACGCTCTTAAAGCCCGGGCAACATTACTTGAAGGACTCGATAAACAGAAACAAATACTTTTGAATACAGCTATAACTTTGTGGTTATCCATTATAGGTTCAAACAAAGTAACAATGTTACTTTGTTTGAACCACTTGAATATTTGAGTAAAGCCGACCGGTTTCGGAACGACCGTTCCTTCTTCCTTCTTCGGCTTTACTCAAATATACAAGTGGTTCAAACAAAGTAACTTAACTAACTAACTAAATGCCGTTTCCCCGCAGGGGTAGGCAGAGAGGACGGACCGCCAAACAACTCGGTCTTGGCACACACTCTTTGCCTCACTCACATTCATACATCGTCTCATACATACTCTTCTATTATTCTGACTTTGGACATGGCCCGTCTCAAGTATCTGATTTACTTGATCGTGCCATGTCTTCCTCGGGCGTCCCCGACTTCTTCTACCATTCACATTTGCATCATAAGTAACATTGTTTCATTTATCTGAAACAAATACCTTTATTTGGTAAAATGAGACGCGTGTGATGGACGAAAAAAGGGGTGGACGGGAAATAAACATGGTGGATGGGAAATGAAAGTCGGGGAAACCTAAGGAAGACTTGGCAAAATCATGTGAAATAAATGCTTATGAGTGGTAACATAAGGAGAATTTATGACGTGGAAGTGAATGTTAGATTAAGTCGGGAGCGCCCGAGGAAAACGTGGCACGATTAAGTGAAACGAATGCTTCTAAAATATGATGTCAGATTTTCACGGCCAAAAGTATTTTCGTTAGTTGTTTTTGGGGTGTTATGCCGTGTTGCGCTACCTCCTTCTCTAGATAATGGACACTGTAACGCTGTCCGAAACGTTAGCTAAAGAATGAAGTAGCGCAACACGGAAAAACAACCCAAAAACAACTAACGAGAATCGAGAATACTTATTATGTTAAAATTAGACGTAGATATGTTGTGAACGCAGAATGGGATAAAGGGTGAATGTGTGACGTGGAAATTAATGGTGGAAGAAGTCGATGGAGTCCGAGGAAGACATTGCACGCTCAACTGAAACAATTTATTTTTCAATAATTAAAAATGTGCCAAGTTTTCTGGTACACCAGAATTTACAACCTCAAAACTTTCGGTACTCTAAACTAATAATAATAATAATAATAATCTTTATTCAATGAAATAACAACAATTAACTAAAAAATTTACATGCTCAAAGTAGTTTACAAATAGATTACATCAATCAGTACAGAAAAATTTACAAATAGTAAGTAACGTAAGAAAGGTTACACGGGAGTAGTATAGTTATACAGTATTTTTAGTTGTGCATAGCCTGCCTCACTAGGTGAACCTGTATTGAGGCAGAATTTTTGTTAATTTTTTCTCGCAATTTTATCTATGGTTTTTTTAAAAAAGTGTAAAGTAGGTTTCCATACAGCAAAAACGTTATTTTAGTGAACATTATTGTTTGCATATACCAACACAATTCATAAACTGCAAGGTTATTACTACAATAACAACTGTCAATGACTGGGCGTTTGGGTGAGGGCACCAGTATAAGCTCGATCATTAGAATGTATCCATATTTTAACATATTTTTTAAACTCTCTCTGTGTTTGACTCAGTTTGATGTTTTCTGGGAGAATGTTGAATATTTTTGTGGCAAAGTATCTAAAGCTACGTTGACCAAAGGTGGAAGAGAGTGCTGGAACTTGCAATATGTCTTTGTTGGAGTTACGTGTAAATCTTAAGTTTATTTTTTTTTCGTAAAGCACATGTTTGTTTTTAAAGAGATGCATGAGGATAGTTTTTACATAGATCTGTCGAACATCAAATACTCTCATTATTTTGAATATAAGGTCACTGTTTGCAGTTAGAGGAAGTTTGAGAATAATTTTCATAATTGTTTTCTGCGCCTTTTCGACAACTGCAAATCATTCATTACCCCGAGTAAAGCCGGGTACATAATAATAATAATAATATTTGGCTGATTTATAAAGCGCCGTTTTCATGAAAAATCATCTCAAGGGCGCTGTACATATAATAAGCATACAATGAAATAAAATGAATACGATAGGCTTACAACTAGGATTCAAACTTATAACTAGGAACCTACATTTAAGACTTATATGTAGCTAGTGACTTACAACTAAGACTTATTACTACTGACTTAAAACTGGTGACATACAAATATTTGCAACCATGACTTAAAATTAGAGATTTACAATTAGAGATTAATTAGAGATTTACAATACATGTCAGCAAGTATTGATGTTTATTATTATGGATGAGATTAAAATGTGAACTTATATGAATTTCAAAGTTTCATTTGTTTTGAAATCATGAATCATCGCTGTTTATAATGACCACGGTGTTTTTATTCGTGTCGGCTGTATAATTTGTTATGCGACTCGGGTAATAAATTTTGTAACCAGAGTAAAGTTCCGCTGAAAATAATGATAAGAAGGGTCTCAGATATCCATATTACGAGTGCGGTTTTCTTTGAGGTTTTACTTAAATATTGAAGTGAAAACTTCTTTATTTGAAACTCGATGAAACGAAAAAGCGAAACTAAAAAGAGACACAAACACATACATCTCAGTGGCGGTCCGTGAGTTTTCAGTGAGCCAGAGTGTTAAGATTGAAAAATACGACATGGCTGATATTGTTGAAGCTGAAAATTTTTTTTTTTTTTCAAAATTTCAACTTTTTGTATGAAGCTATACTGAAATGTGGATGCGGCGCATCCCTCGACTGAAAGAATCCTTCGTATAAAAAGTTGAAATTTTGAAAAAAAAAAATCATTTTCAGCTACAACAACGTCAATAACGTCATATTTTTCAATCTTAGCGCTCTAGCTCATTAAATACTCACGGACCGCCACTGATTCATCTCTAGGATTTAGCCTTAGAGTAATGATAAAGATTAATCGGTCTCCTCTTTGTGCGGTGCTTTGTAGCCTATCGGTCTCCTCTTTGTGCGGTGATTAGTAGCCTCTCCACTCTTGTCTACTTTAGTTTTCTGAGGGTTTCACTTTAACTGCAAACTTGTAACTTTTTAAATCCTGTATAACCTAATGTTGGTTAGTATTGGGTGATTATGACCATAAGCGATAGGAAAGATGTATGCGGGGAGGCATTCCGCTTTTCAGACCTTAAAATCACGTGTTGCAACGATTTCTGTATCAACGTCAGAAAAATTAAACGTTCTTGGGCACTTACGTAAAAGTTTTTTTACAGTGCGTTTTTCAGAAGTCGATTATCACGATTTTGATTAGAATTTTTTATTTCATTATATGTATTTTTAACATGCAATTTTATTAATTTACTTTTTTAGTCAATTAAATACAACGGAATGGAAAGCAAAATAGGAAAACACCCACTTTCAAAATTATTAGAAATAAAATTATTGATTTTTAGTTATCGTGTTCAGTCAACCTAACCATTTTTTCTTCTTTCTTCTCCAATCTATGCAAAAGCTCTTTGTGTTGTCATTTTAGTTGAATTAAAACAAATCACTTTGTAAAACACCACTTGCTTATCCTAAATTATTAATATTTTTCCAAACCAATGGTTTCTTTTAAAAAATATATATAGAATAAACCATTAAACATCCCCACAAACTTTGTCGCTTATCAGTTCATTTTTAGATTTTTACTTTCCTGAAACGTTAGAAAAACGTAACCACGTGCGTTCCTTATCAGTTCATTCACTTTCCCGCCAGCGGTGAAAGTTTAGGCGTTGCGGCAATTCTGCGCACTAAACGCCGAACACGTGGGGCGGTTGGAGGGGTGGGCGTTTGTGGGTGGTGGCCATGTGGTGGCGGAGTTGTGCTTCGGTCTCGGGTTACTGAAACCCCAGTGAAAAACAGCTCACCGAATTGTGACTAGCGACGACATCTGTTATATTTCGCTTGAAACTTGGGTGCATTTAGCGGTGGCACACACCACAGATTTGTAAAATCGGCAAGAATATTGCACGAAAATGCAACAGATGGCGGTAGCTGACTGCAAAAGAATTTAAAAATTATACTATTCTGATAAAGTACAAAACGGAGTCTGGGGTAAAATTAAATTACACTTTAATTTGTAACTTTAAAAACCGTTCCCTTATTATAAAGAAAGATGGAATTTTTAAAATTATGGATAGTAAACAAATTGATTTCTAAAATACTACTAATAAATTTAATTTCCTTCTCCCCTGTCTATTATGATGGCTCTAAACGGGTGCAGTTTTAGAACTGCATTACATTTTTTAAATTTTCGCTAGATGGCAGTAACGGTTTTAAATTTTGATACTCTCATTGTTGATTACGGTGAAGCCCTTTTCAAGCTGCAATAATTAATGTCTCATAGATTGCAGATAATCAAAACTTAAAAAATGCGGATAACTTCGTTAATATTTTTTTGAGATGTAATTTATTGTTGGTAGTGGAGGAGTCGGGCTTCGGTTAGAGTTACTGAAACCCCGAGAACAACTCATTGAATTGTGACTAGTGACGACATCTGTTATATTTCGGTCGAAACTTGGGTGCATTTAGCGGTGGCACACACCACATATTTGTAAAATTGGCAAGAATAGTGCACGAAAATGCAACAGATGGCCGTAACTGAATCTGCAAAAGAATTAAAAAATAATATTCTGATATTATTTATTAACTAAGGGGTAGATAGAGAGGAGAGGACGACATCTGTTATATTACGCTCGAAACTTGGGTGCATTTAGCGGTGGCACACACCACTCATTTGTAAAATTTGCAAAATTAATAGTGCACGAAAATGCAACAGCTGCTGCATTTTTCGCTAGATGGTAGTAACTGTTTCGATACTCTCATCATTTTTGATTTTACGGTGAAGCCTTTTTTTCAAGCTGCACTTAAACTAAATTTTAATTAATGTCTCACAGATTGCAGTGAGAGGCTTTGTGGTTTGAATCAAAACTTCAAAAATGCGGTTTATCTTCCATAATGTAATATTATTAATTTGTGAGATGTAAAGCAGTGTTTTTCAAACTGCATACTCGGAGCTCTGGTGGTAGGCATCGAAGACGCAAGCGAATAGCACCATCTGGCGGATATTTTGATGCAGCATTACTGGTGTATTTATTTTGTTTGGAGAATTGTCGGATATTACAGCTCTGCAATACAGTGCATCCGACAATTCTGCAAACAAAATAAATACACCAGTGATGCTGCATTAAAATATCCGCCAGATGGTGCTTTTCGCTTGAGTGAAACCACCACAGCACCGAGTATGCAGTTTGAAAACTGCATTGCATCTCACAAATATTTAACGTTATATCTCCGCTAGATGGCAGTAACCGCATACATCGCAGAAGCCTTCTACCCAACTAAAATTTCCGTCAGATGGCACTACAATCATTTTAACCTGATTTATTTGTGTGGTGCTGTAAAGTTTACAAGCTGCATTCAGAATAAAATGTCCCATAGACTCAAGAGTTGGGATGTCTAGGGAAATTTCCTTAGATCTAGGGGAGAAAAATATTTTTTAGGGAAAAGGGAAATCAGCACAAGTCTAGGTAAATTTCGAAATCAAGCCAATTTTAATATTTTTTATTGGAGTTGTACCTAATCTTCTACATACTTTCCGGTACAATCCACAATTTCAGATGAAGGCATCGCTATCAAGGGCGGCTGGTTGAACAGTGTGTTTGTGTGCAGCACTGGTAAATTATATCGTCTAAAATTACTTTATAATATCTTACCGAAAAATATAAAATCTATGAATCTCATTAAAAATATCACCTACCAATATAATGCCTAATAAAATATGAATCAGGGAGAACAAATTTACCCTGTCCCCGGTGTGCAGGCCGATTGCAAACGGAACGAATTATGTTTTTGTATCGAATATCCCATACATCGCCAGCGCGCAACGCCGCCCACATGTATGAAAAATTAAGCTATATCGGTGTGCCACCCAGCGGCCTTTATCATACAAACTTAAATTTGGATTTAAAGCAAAAATACTTAGCCAAATTGAATAATTCTTTTTTAATCAAAAGGTACAGCAAATACCTAAATTTAACATATATTTGCTTTTTTATTGATTGGTGTTTTAATTTATAAGATCATTAAGGAATTCAATTTTTTATAGGAAACTTTGACAATTTTGCCCTCGTGCTGTTTATACATTGTTTATAAATACTGTTTGTATCCTGTTTATAATGAAATATAAAACTATCTAACCAACCATCACGCCGTTTCCTCGCAGGGGTAGGCAGAGAGGCCTGACCGCCAAATAACTCGGTCTTGACTACTTCTACTATTCACATTTGCGTCGTATATTCTTCTTACACTACTTTCAAATTTATTTTATTAAAATAAATTAAATATTGTAAAAAAAAGAGTTTTTTCGGTTGAAATTTAAGATTTATTTACAAAAAAGTTGTATTGTGTTTCTATTTTCTTAGTACAGGAAAAAGATCTGTTCAAAAAAATTAAAATTTTAATTAAAAAGCGATATGTTGAAGTTTTCGCACTTCGAAAACAGCTTAAAATAGACCTTCTCTCCAAATAAGACAAGTGGAATCATTTTTACCTAATGTTGCTTAGTAATCGTTATCTCATTGTTACGGATTATCAGTGAACCACCACGTTTTCAGGGCAGCGGCCGCCACTGATCGCTATGTTATGTGTTGTTAGTATTTGTATACTCGATACATATGTTTTTTCCCCTAAATATTGCCTATTACGCCATACTTGAATCATTATCAAAAACGGTATTTCGTTTCAATTAAAGTCATAAAAACAAAAATTCTAGTGCACTTTACACGCGGTAGAAGCGATCCTTTACCAAAACAATCTCAACCAATACTTGAACAGTGAAGTCAAAATCAAAGCGACCAATGAGCGCAGACCTTGCGTAATTTCCGTTTCATATCTCAACCAAAAGGAGCCTTTAAAAGTGACATCATTATAAAAGCGGCCGATGAGCATAGTTGATGTGTCGCAGGCGTAGTAATCGACATTTCCGTTACATCCGATGTTTCGCTTAACAAAATTATGGTAGTTATTATTCCATTAGTCGCCGCACTCTTATTAGGCACAGATTTTGGAAATTACACCACATTTCAACATTACTACAAGAAACAACTAATTACCTACGTTTAGATAGATAGTAAAAGATCCACAAAATTTCCATTTTTATTCAAAGTTCAACATTTACCGCATAAAACGATTTCTTTGGCGCCATTTTAATATCTTTTGTACATAACATTTGCGCGAGTTTCGTTTCAATCAAAATATGCACGATTTATTAATTACTTAGTTTACCGAAACTAAGAACCAAATAACCTATTTTGTTTTTTTTTTAATACCTCGCGAGAGTCCCAATGCTCTCGTCTGGAGCCAGTGAGACTATGGCATCCCCAATTTGGGTATATGTGAGGCTGAAGGTAATTGGGGAGGGGAAGATGATGGAGAGGAGGAAGGTGCGTAAGTACCCGGCTATTCAGATGTAGACACCAAACACGGTTGAAGCCATTTCAAGCAAAGTTTCAATTCTAAATGGTGGTCGTACACTAGGGCGATACTGAAAGTATCTTCCACTGGTAATTGTTAAAACTAAATGTGATTTCCATAATCTGATCCTGAAGATGCGGCGGTTGGTGGAGTATAATTACCCAACAAAGGTGTTAAGTCATAAAAATACCAAAATGAACCAAAAAAAAAAAAGGTGTATTTTTTCCATCCAAGTCAAGAAAATGACGACAAACTTTTGCATGAATTGCAAAAGAGCCATATTAGATATGTAGGGCGCATAACATGAACATGGTCCCAACTGTGTAGAATATTTTTTTCTTCATTATAATGTGATCTTATAAACCCATACATAGTATTTTACTATTATCTTACTTCTAAAATAATAAAAGTTTTTGATTATCTTATTTATTCCCGTTTTATTTCTATGTTGTATTTTTTACGAATGTTTAGTAACAACGTCACTCTTAGGATAGTTTAGTATTCTAGGGTTAACGCGAAGAGGAATGGTATAATATTAGTACAAAACAGCATCAGAGCAATCTGGCGGACAATACAGTCTCTATCATTCATTTTGAGATTATTTTGTTTTCAAAAAGTTTCGATAAAATCCGAAAGATGCCACTAGAAAAATAAATATTATTTGTATTTATTTCAACATGTCGCACCTGGTCGCTGGTCGTAATTCGGCCGGCTAAGGGTGCCATGCACGCACGTGTCCACTAGGCAATGTTTTCAGAAAAAACTACCTGAAACTCAACGCCTGAAGTCTTTATAATAGTTGTATATTTTGTTATGTTGTGTGTTTGGTAATTGGGGTATGTTGCGAGGCTGAAGGTAGCGGGGAAGGGAAGGAGATGGGAAAAAGGAAGGTGGGGAAGTACCTAGTTATTTAGTTCTGGTAACCGAACACGGCTAGCTATTTCAAGTAACGCTTCAATAATTGTGTTTGGTGGTCTTACGATTAACTTATCGATTATATTTTTGAGGTGACACCATTCCTCAATTACGTCTTAATGAAAAATTCGGGTGCGATTTTTTTAAATAATTTCTACAAAGGCGCTTTTCTCAAATTTTCATTTGTAATGAAAATTTGAATAAAGAAATTGTAATAGGTGGCACGCGAGCTGTTTAAAACTGAATGTACTGGGACTGAATATATGGAACGCGAGAGGGGGGTTTGCGGGACGGGGGGGCTCGAGAGGGGAGAGGGTTTGCGGGGAAGGTGGAAGGGGAACGCGGGAGGGTAGGGGATGCGGAACGGGGAGGGGAACGGGAGGGGAGCGGGAGGAGAACGGGGACGCACGGGAAAGGACGTACAGGGAGAAACAATTTATTTCTTCGAATATGGCACTGCAACGCATGCCGGGAAACAGCTAGTCATGAATAAAAACTTACCCTTTCAGACAAACACACTTACGAAATAATATACCAGGCGGCATTTCACTCATCGATCAATTTTCGTTTCACGTATTATCGATGATTGATGAGAAGCAACCGGTGAATGCAATTAGTGCATCAAGATCATCCAACGGTTGTAATAAGATAGAGCCTGTGTATTCATAATTAGTGTAAAGCACCCTTGAGGTTATTTCACGCTAAAACGGTGCTATGCAAATTATTCGAATATTATTATGAAGGTTTTGTGGCATATATACATAATAAAGTACCAATAACTTTTTCCCTAACACCTATATATGTACATATATGCATATATATGAATATATTTACCCACACACACATACGCACTTCAGTCGCAGTCCGTGAGTTTTCAGTAAAGCTACAGTGCTAAGATTGAAAAATACGAGCTACAACAACATCAATAGATGTTGTTGTAGCTATCTAAAGGATTTGGCCTGCGAGAGAATGAGACAGACTAATCGATCTCCTCTTTGTGCGGTGCTATGTAGCCTCCCCACTTTTATCTACTTTTTTAAGGTTTTACTTCTACCGCGTGTGAATTGTACACATTTTTAGACTTCGACTTCGCTTTACTGTTATGAACTGCATAGTTTGGGGACCAAATCATGGAGCCGTACTCTAAGATACTTCTTATATATAAGTAGGTAAGTAGAACAAGATTCTGAATTTACTGAGGTTCTTGAACGATTTGGTGACTCTTGTGCGATATTCACATAAACCAAAAGATTCTAAACGTGAGATCATAATAATATATTATATTATTTTTAAATTACGTCATCAGTCGTCATACTAATCTGGAAAACGCAACCGGACAACTTTATTGAAGTGTTAGGAATGAATATTCTCATTTAACATGACATGTAACAGTATGTCGAGGCACTAAAACGCCATCTCTTATTTCCCCCATTAAACCATTACGCTATTATTCCCGACTCTAGCAGATAGTTGTAGTTCTAGCACCATCCGTGCCGAGTCTGGCGCCGGGTGCGCAGTGGTCGCGTCCATTAAATAGAATTAGGGAAATTATCTATGCCCTATTGAGCTTAATTTATTCCTTCAAATTTAATTACTGTAATAACTTTGATAATCTTTGTCTGCCGAAGGAAACTCTAAGCAATGTTGATGCCCCCTAATATCTCCGATAAACCATGTTGAACCACCTCTTTCAGAATTGTTTGTAGTTGTCAAATGTATGACTTATTTCGGTTCCACGCCAACCCAGGATCAAGTCAACTCAACACATTTTAGAAAATTTATTAAAAGGCATGAAAAAAATAAGAGTGTTAAATTCACACGCGATAGAAGTGAAAGTAGAATGTCTCTAGATGTCGCTTTCTTTTGCCTGTTTATTTGAAAGTGGTTTGCAGATTGGATATTCATTTATAAAAACAAAATATTTGTTTTTTTGGATTTCGTAGGATTCGAATCTCCGTCCGCTGGATTTCTCTGGCCGCTGAGATTTGAGACGCACTATACCGCTGCGTTATGGGACGCGCTCGGCGAGGCGCTTTACGATTGCGATTTACGCTTTATATTCCGACGACCCGTAAAAAACAAAGCGGCCAATGAGCGCAGACGTATTGTCGTTTCCGCTTTATATTTCAACCAATAGGAGCCTAGAGCGTAGTTTGATGCTTCGCAGGTGCCGTAGTGCATCATTCCCGTTTCATCCGAATTTCGAATCATTCTAACGGGGCTAAGGAAGTTTCACTTAAAAAAATCAGAGTGTGAAATTCACACGCGGTAGAAGAGAAACCTTCAAAAAACTAAAGTAGACAAGAGTGGGGAGACTACGAAACATCGCATAAAGAGGAGACCGATAGGCTACGAAGCACTGCACAACGAGGAGACCGATTACACTATCTCATTCTCTCGCAGGCTAAATCTATAGATGTATGTGTTTGTTTTTAGTGTGGCCATTTTTCGTTTCATCAA
Source organism: Limnephilus marmoratus (assembly GCA_917880885.1). Lineage (NCBI taxonomy): Eukaryota > Metazoa > Arthropoda > Insecta > Trichoptera > Limnephilidae > Limnephilus > Limnephilus marmoratus. The sequence goes on along the minus strand of OU862920.1, from coordinate 18,422,809 downwards.
GTTTCAAATCATAACGGTGCTAAAGAGGTTTTCCCTTAAAAAAATAATTATTGAAAAATAGCACATAACCTAATCTAAGGTAACATATTTAATGAATATTTACATATTTTTCATCACTTTTATTAACTTTTCAAAAGAGGTGTCGAATGGGGTTTTTCGGTCATAGTTATTTCAATGTCATCATACGATTTTTCAATAATATAATGGATTGCGAGACGTAATTTAAATTATTACGTCTCGCAATATATATAATTTAAAAATATATAATAAATATTTATAATTTAAATTATTAAACTTCAATAATTATTGAAGTGAAACGGAAATTACGTTAGGTCTGCGCTCATTGGTCGGTTTGATTATGACCTCACTTTTCAAGTAATGGTTGAGATTATGTTGGTAAAATTTCGCTTCTACTGCGTGTAAACTGCAATCGAATTTTTTTAATACCTTTTTTTGTACAATAACTCCACACAAGAGGCCCTTAACTCAGAGCCTGTGTCATGACAAGGAAGAAGAGGGAATTCTGGGAAGGAAAAAGGTGTGAGGGATAGGTGGGAATCTGGGGGTTAATGTGTCCAGGAGTGACGGATGAATTAATCTATCCCTCTGCGGTGACACTGCGCTGCAAGGAAATGTTCCGAGAGAGTCGAACTGGAAACCTCAAAAGGTCTCCCTCAACCACTCCCCCGATGCGGCCTGCCACGCAGTTGGTGGGCAGACGCATTCGCCACCAATATGTGGACAAACCTCATCTTTGGGCACCCCTTCTAAGTCACCAAAAGTAGCACACTTTTGTGGTGATCTATGGCAGGGGTGTTTGTAATCCAATCGATGGTTCCCGGGCGGCGGTATCCATACCCGCCTCCCAAATGGAAAATTTCTTACTCTAATATTTAAATAATGCTGGCACGGGGGTGTACACGAATACACACCGTTGTATTATTATTATAGGACAACTGAAGATCACCAACGTACAAATAACAGTTGGTATCGTATACGTTAAGAACAAGTAGTAATTGAGTTGTTTCTTTTCGGTGGCGATCAGCAATCATACTAGGGAACGATGAGTAGTTACCGTCCTATCAATCCTTATCGATCGAATATGCTAGGACCCCTGGGGTGCACGATTGCATGATTGCACTTCTGCATGATTGCAGATCGCTAACGAATAATTAACAGTTTACAATGACTAAGTGTTCTTAATATATTCGACTTCTGCAGTTTTTTTTACGTTAGCGATCTGCAGTTGTACCATGGAACGATGAAAAGTTACCGATCAATCCTTATCGATCGACCATGCTCTGACCCCTGGTACTAGAGAAACCGACGTTGAAGTGAGTTTTGGGCGTGTCAGTGAGCCAAAGGAATGGTCAATTTCCTTTTTTTCGGGTGAAATGATTTTTTGTCGTGGGTCTAGGAGTTAAAACCCTTAATAAAAATGGGGTTATCAGTTTTCTTCCAAACCGGTAAATACAGGGTGTCCCAAAAGAAAGTTGATATTTAGTGGATCGTTTTAAAAAAAAGTAAGGGTTCTTTCGAAAAAATGTTTATTAAATACTAAAATACACAATTTGGGAATTTATTTCTGAAAAATAATATCGTCCAAATGTAAACCCTCACGTTTGCGGCATTCATTTAATCAAAGAGTAAAATTTCTTATCAAGGCTCGCCAGTTCGTGATGGCTGCCATTTCGTGACGGATATTTTCTTTTAATTGCATCAGGGAAGTCGGATTTTTGGCGTACACTTCAGATTTGAGATAACCCCACAGGAAAAGTCCATAGGGGTTAGGTCAGGACCACGAGGAGGCCAATTTATGTCACCTCTCCTGGAGATCAATTTGGCTGGGAAAATTTTACGAACGTATTGGACGTATGTAATTGTTGCTCTGTCTTGCTGGAACTATGTTCTTTGGTTATAGCCAGTAAGTTTGTAGGGGTGCAGCATTAAGTTTTTGTGCAAAATGCTGTGTAACGATGATCTATGTACATTTAAAGCACTTGCGCGCTTCCAAATCGAAAAGTTTGAGTCGTCACGAAAAGACTGATAAACACTCTCTACGTTTTCTACCGTTCTCGATGACCTTGGTCGCCCGGATTTTGGTTTAGCCAGCGTTGTACCGATCTCTTCAAACTTTTTGACCCATTTTCGAATGAGAGGAATGCTTGGCGCATCATTGAATTGACGAAAACCTCAAATATTGCAGAATTTTCTACGCGCTACAGTCGCCGAATCACCATTTTTGTAAAACTCACGCACGCACAACGCGCGGTCGCTCCCGAGAAATGCTACATAGCGACTAAATTCCCAAGAGCCCGACTACTGATTGGCATATCCCCCGCGCCCCTCGGAAAAGTTGGGTTCACACGGAAAGCAAAACAAATATCAACTTTCTTTTGGGACACCCTACACGAGTAACACTTCTCGGGATTGTCTAATCGGTGGTTTTAATAAACATGTCAAAATTTGCGCTCCTGAGTCTTGTTCTTTTGTTTTATTTGTTAAATTGCTTTGTCAATTCTTTTTATTCTACACTTTGTCCCTACAGTGCGTATTCGGCCGACCCACATTGGTGGTGGACGTCGCGACGGCATATTATGTAGTTTTCCGACGCCGGCGCGCCGTTTTAGTACGTATATTATTGGGTTACGTCAATCAACCACCAGTTCCGCTTCCACCGTACGTGGTGCACATTGATAATGTCGTTTGAATTATGCATGGACTCGAGATAAAACCAACGTTGAAAAGTAAATGATTTATTTACCTACTTTAGAATTTTGTCGACTTGAATTTTTTATGTTATATCTTTCAGGAAATTTTATGGCTGTACTGTTTAGCAACGTTGTGATTTGAAACTCGATGAAACGAAAAATAGTGATACTAAAAAGAGACAAGCACATACGTCTGATAGGATTTAGCCTGCGAGAGAATGAGATAGTATAATCTTTCTCCTCCTTGTACGGTGTTTCGTAGCCCCCTACTCTTATCTAATTTATTTTTAAAAGTTTCACGCCTACCGCATGTGAACTGCACACTTGTGATTATCATCTTTGGATGCTGTGCAGAGGGTCTTTTTAGAAAGGAAGGAATTAAAGTTCTGGAACGGAAAAAGGCGTAACGGGTGGTTAGGTATCTGTGAGTGTCGGTGAGTCCGGGAGTAACGGATGGATGAATTCATCCCTCACACTGCGTTGCAAGGTGATGTTTCGGAAGAGTCCTGCCGGAGAGGTAAAAAGGTCTCCCTCAACCAATCTCTCCCTATCCGACCTGCCACGCAGTTGGTGGATAGACGCATCCGCCGCCAAGAACCGACAAAAGTTTAAAGGATGTATTCATACATCCGTCACTCCTGGACACACTATTCATACCAGATTACTATCCTAGCCAATCCTTACCTATTTCCTTCCCAGAACTTCCTTTTTTTTCTTTCCTTATAAAACCCTCCACACACCATCCCATAAGAAGACATAGGCCCCGGGGGAAATTATTTTCCTCAGGGCCTCCTATGTAGAGCTAATATGTAAAACAAAAAAAAATCCAACTCCACTTCCATCAGCATCTAATTTGGAAATCTATCCAGTCACTGCCGTAGGAACAAGTGGGACTATTGTGTGGTATTCGCAGTGTTTGCCGATGTATATACGAGTACTAATAAAATAAAATAAACGTTCTGTTTTAACGGATGGGTGGTGAATTTACTGTTTGAAACACGGGCGAAAGGTGTGGGAGGATTTCCACAGGATATTTCAATTGTCGATGCACACAATAACGGCCGGCGTCATTAATCCCCTCTGCGTATTTACACAAAAAGGATTTAACTGAAACACGTGTAAAATAATATTTCTATACGATTAAAGTGTCATTAACGCATTGCTGGATACATTCTTGTGCTCAAGCGCTCGACTGAAGAACAAATTTAATGTTTTTCTTTTCGTCCTTCTCACAGTCTCTTCAAAACCGAGGGTCGTCTCTTTCTACCCTTTTAAAGAAGCGCAATATTTTCAAAGACGGTCCATTATTCAATATAGTATATCGATCGTCCAGTTGATTAGTGAGATATCTCCAAATACTAAGTTTTTAGAAAATGAGGAAAGAAACACTCGAGTACTTACCATCAATCAAAAATTATTTACATGTCTCTGTGTTTTACATATTAAATCTTACTAATATTATACACGCTAAAGTTGTATGGATGTACGTGTGTTTGTTACTACTGAATGGATTTTAATGAAACTTTACAATAAAATAGCGCATACATCAGAACAACATAGAGACTATATATAATGGTAAGCTCTGGCGTTATGAAATGAGTATAAGTGAAATGTGTGTATTTCTTATATAGAAGGGGAACGGGGGAAGTGGGAGGGGAAGGCGGGGAAGGTGGAAGGGAACGGGAACGCACGGGAAAGGACGCGCAGAGAGAATTAATTTATTTCCTTGAATGGCATAGCAACGCATGCCGGGAACCCGCTAGTATGCTATAAAATAACACCGGGAGGTGTAATGGTCTTGTAAATTAGTATCAAACTTTGCAATACAGGCGAGCAATAGCTGATTTAACATTTATAAACAGAATTCTAAATAATAGAATCCACTGTACAGAACTTCTTTCCCCAATTAATTTTAACATACCATAAGATGTACACGCTATACAGAACTATCCCAGAAGTTTAATTACAAAACAAATGCAGCAATTAATTCGCCAATTAACCGTATCTTCATACGTTCAATAATATTTGCCTAACTCTAACATCGACATTTTCTCCGGCCCAAATTTAAAAAGAGCATCATGTCAATAATATAAACTGTTCCAATATATAGATAATGTAAGCACATACATATCCCCTTACAGATCACCACTTCTCACACCTACAAACATATTCATACATACACACACACCTACCCACTACATACACCACCTGGTAAATACTAGAGAACTAAAAAGCCCAGTGAAAATTTTATTCAATTGACAAACGGCCGCGGATGTGAAAACATTACTAATTAAAAAATTGTTCATGGAAAAAAATACACGTGGTTTACACGGCCTGAGGGGGTAGTTTATCTCTGTTTTATTAATGATGTCTGAACGAAATTTGGAATTTTTTCAAAGTGTTGAATGTTCTATATATTTCTTATTTTTGAAGGTGTCACAAAAACAAATTCCATTTATGAAAATTAGATAAAACTACCTTTTAGATTTGTGTATTTGAAATACACTTTAGTTTTCAAACACTGCCATATTTTAAGATTCAAACTTGGAAAAAAATGGAAAAAAATTTCCTCCCAAAACATTTTTGACCAAAATGTAGAGAAATTAAAAAAAATCAAAATTTCAAAAACACAGTCCTTTTAAGTAATAAATTTGGAAGGAAACTATCACCTCACTTTTTCATCGAGCATACAATAAAAAAATAATAAAAAATTTCAAAGTTTTATTTATTGCCAAAAAAATTTCTTGGAAATGATACCGACGTTTGAAACAGATTTCTTGCATCTCTAAAGACGTTAATTTCTTTGATACGTTTAGGAACACATATATTAGATATTAATATTATAAAAAATTATCACTTTTAAGAAATTCTATTAAAATAAAGATCTTAAAATGTATATTTTATCTTGTAAGTAACCTATAAAACAATATTCTGACAGTTCAACTTTGAAAGTACGGCTTGGAAAATTCAACTTGGAAAGTTCAACTTTGTACAATAACTTGATTAAACTGATGTAAACCACACAAATAACATGGCAAATATATCAATTATGTGAACAGAAGAGTAAATTCGTCACTGCAATAGAAATTATTAGGTAAAATCACAACATTTCACAGTTACTAACAAAATTTTCGATATCCCGCCATAAACACACAGCTGTTTTGTCATCACGGGCCGTTGAGAATTAATGCACAGGCCAATAATGCCCCTAGCGGAGAAGAATTAAAACAACATTGTTTCCTAGTAAATTAAAACCATATACAACGTTGTCAGATCTTCAATGCATTTTAACAGCGTGACCACGTAAGAAAGGTTATTGGTAATAAAACGTGTTTTAGTGTACACGGGGTTTATTTATGTTATTGCAATAACACAGGTTGTCGGCCGTGAAAAGTTTTTTTTAGTAAGGCTGTAAGTATACATACCATAAATAACACTACAAAGAAACATATCATTGATACCCACCATGAAATATTACTTAATATCTGAAAATTGTCTCAACGCTGTAACCAATTCACTGTTTGCTTCTACGAGTATATAAATAAATAAAATAAAATAGAGTGCAGTTTACACGCAGTAGAAGCGGGACTTTACCAAAACAATCTCAACCAATACTTAAAAGTATAGTGTAAAGTATAAAAGTGAGGTCATAATCAAAGCAACCAATGATCGCAGACCTAGCGTAATTTCCGTTTCATGTCTCAACTAATAGGAGCCTTTAAAAGTGATATCATAATCAAAGCGGCCAGTTGAGCCACGAGCGCAGTTGATGCGTCGCAGGTGCAGCAATCGTCATTTCCATTTCATCCGAAATCCAAATCACAGCTTTCTATCTATCCCCCACTTCAAAAATATGATAATTTGAAATATCCTGCTAGAAAACATCAACATTTAATTTAATTTACTAAGAGTTATTCTGCTTTGTTTTGGTGGTGTTTGTGGGTAATATGAGTGTTGTACTAGAACTAGATAGAGGGTACAAATTTACGTATAACTGCATAGTGCATAATCAACTCAAATTTCGAATTTTACGATATGTCTGACTAATCAACTGGACGATTTATATATAAACGACGCACAATTATTTTTAGCACTGCTGTAAAACATCAATTAATTAGGAATCTATAAATTTTGATAAAAGTTTGTAGGTGGGTAGTATGGACACAACCAATTTACTAATAAGTAGCCATGTTTTATTAGTGGGACCAATGAAAGAAGCATAAAACGATCCAGTAGATGGTCAATCTAGGTAAAGGGTTCACCACTCTACTAATTCGTGGATAGTTGAAAGTTGAAAGCAAACATTTGGGAGGGCGGGTAGCGTATTTACAAAACCTTTACCGGTTCAGTCGCGGTAGTGACAGTTTACATTTTCAATATCAAAATTTAAATATTTAGAAATAAAATAATTAATTTCTAATACACGATTATTTTATCTGGATTTTAGACTAATTTTTGTTTTTGCAAGTGTCCGGGTTGGCGCGCAAAATTCTCGATTATTCCCATATTCTGTAAATACACCTCTGTATTGGTTATTTTTCATCACATTGCAAAAACAAAAATTATTCTAAAATCTAGATAAAATAAACTTTACAATGTGTATATAAGAATTTAATAATTTTATTTCTAAATATTTAAATTATGTTATTGAAAATGTAAAGTGTCGCTACCGCGACTGAACCGGTATGTTTTCAAAATGTAGAGAACAGGTATTGAAATACGCGGGCGGGTTTGGGTAACGCCGCTCCGGGAACCATTTATTGGATAACCAACACCTCTGCCATAGGTCACCCAAGTGGTTTGCTAGGTTTATTCAACTTAGCAGGGGTGCATGGGTTCATGGGGTGAGTTTTATCGAGTGGCGGGGCAGATCGGGACAAATTGATTAGGGGAGACCTAACGTAGACCTCTCTGACAGGATCCATTACTTTATACCGCAGTGGGTGGGTAGATTCATCCATCCCTCACTCCCATAAACATTGACACCCAGATTCCTACCCATCACTCCCTTCCCAGAACTTCATCTCGTTCCTTTCCTTAGAAAGGCCCTCAACACAGCATCCCTGATGTTGAGATAGGCACAGTGGGAATTTTTTTCCTCGCCGCCTCCTGTGAGGAGCTAATTAAAAAAAAAACATGAAAATTTGAAAAAAATGTACCATTCTGAAGAAGGCCATGATAGGCTGAAACTAGTAACAGAAAAAATAAAGAGAAGTGAATAAAAGTTTAAAATGGTTTTCATATTCATAAGTGTTGTATATATTTTGTACACTATTCTTCGGTCATTACCTACTCCTCTGAAAGTATTAAAATAACAAATATATTCATCCTCGCTGGCAAAACGTTTTACTTTAAATGATATTTGTTATTCTTCTTCCATTATACACAGGTGTAACAACACCTAAAGGTCAAAAATTATTTTAAAACCTTTATTCTTTTAATTCCATTGTCACACATTATGTTCTTTTTAATAAAACATATAATACAAATTATTAACGTGTTTCAAAAACAATGTTTCCTTCATCAGAATACAAATCGAATTAAAAATTAAAACACCTAAAATAGATAAGTAATAACAACAAATATTACAATATAGAGATGATTAAATAGTTATTCTTATAAAAAAACCTCTCCCTTTGGTCTCCTGGTCTGATCTCCCCTTTGTGCGGTGCTTCGTAGCTTCCCCACTCTTGTCTCCTCTAGTTTTCTGAAGGTTTCACTTCTACCGTTTCTTTGTGATTTGGAATTCGTATGAAACGGAATGACGCATCACAGCACCTGTGTAAGTGAAGCATTAAACTGCCGCTTTGATTATATTGGTTGAGATATGAAACGGAAATGACGCTAGGTCGGCGGTCATTGGCCGCTTGATTATGACCACACTTTTAAAGACTCTTGGTTGAGAATGTTTTTGGTAAAGTTTCGGTTCTACCGCGTGTGAACAGCAATCGATATTTTTTAATTCCTATTTTATTTATTTCCATTTAATAACATTTTTTTATTAAGTCCCGTTGAACTGATTGATTTAATTTAGTCAACGCGTTATTTTATCATTTAATTTTTTGAAATTCAAACAGTTACATACAATACATACATTATTACATCACATAAAAATTTTCGGAAAAAAATATTGGTAATAAAATTTATAAAAAATAAAGAACAGAGAAAATGAATGAAAGAAAAAAAAACACGTGTGGAACAGTGGAGTTGTGGAGTGGAGTTTTGGAGGAAACCTTCAGAAAACTAAATTCGAGAGAATGAGACGAATGCAGAATATCGGTACTAATAGTACTGTTACCGTTGATTTTGCTAACCGCACAAAGAGAGGGCCGATAGCTCCTCACAAAATAGACACCGATTAGTCTATCTCATTCTCACGCAGACTTAATCCTATAGATGTATGTGAGTTTGTCTCTTTTTAATGTCGCCCGTTTCCATTTCCTCGAGTTTCAAATCACAACGGTGCTAAAGAAGTTTTCACTTCATAAAGTAATAATAATGGAAAAACATTAAAACGAAAAACTGAAGAACATAGATTTGTACAAAAAAGTTCTTTCACTTAACCATTTTTTTAGCTTTCATATCCTTCTGAAACTCAATTCACAGCTTTTTTATTGTGTTGAATAACATGGTGTCAGTTATTGAAACAAGAAATTCTAGAGTTCTTAGACCAATTTATTTAGGTATTTGGGAATTACAAGTCCATGTTTGCTGTTAGGTTTGCATTATGAACATGTTTCACTATTTTATTATATTCATATTTAGATGTATGCTAATTCGCAAATTTTAAGCCATAATATAGCACGATCAGGAAATAAATTTACACAGTTGTATGGTAATGATTTTGGTACATCATACCTTTGTTCGTATTCAGCTTTGTTTAGTAATAATTTCACCAATGAATATGGTACATTTTGCACTGAAAGGAGATTTGTGTTTGTCGAATGTCCCCAAATTCAACATGAAATTCCACATATTCGTTATTTTGCTATTTCTGGCCATTCATTACAAAATCAAAGGTAGATTAAATAGCACTTTTTAAAATTAAATTTCGTATCCCCGTTAGGTCTAATCCACAAATGCCACAGCTTCGCGGAAAGGGAACGGAGTAATATGCATTTATATATGTATTTATAAATTTCAATAGAATTAAAACTAATGTATTAAAAAGTGACATCAAAATTAAATGAAAAAAAAGAAGAGAAAAAATCAAGAAGATTATTTTTTTACATTATGTCCACACAGGAGGCCCTGAAGGATACAATTTCCATCGGGGCCAGTGTCGTCTTTGGGAATGCTATGTGGAATGTCTTTTTAAGGAAATGAAGGAGAGGAAGGTCTTGGAAGAAAAAGATATGAGAGGTGGGTAAAAATCTGGCAACCAGTGTGTCCAAAAGTGACGAAGCTATGAATCTATTCCTCCCAGTGCGGTGCAAGACGATGGGTCTAGAGCAGTGGTTCACGATCTTTTTTTGAACAGGAGCCACTGTGATATTTATTTGTTCTCACAGGGACCACAAGGTACAATAATCATAAACTGTTAATTGCGTAATTAAACGCATTCTTGCCATGACAATCATTTTGCAATTCAACGTGCTCTTCTTGGACTTTTTCAGCTACCTCTCCATCATTAGTACTAAAAGGTCATGCATCAGCTTTTGGATACCTTTCGATTCGGTTTTGTAGTAAATGAATAAATGTTTCGTGGACCACATTTTAGATCTCGCGGACCACCTTTGGTCCACGGACCACCGGTAGGGAATCACTGGTCTAGAGAGTCGGACTGGAGAGACCTATGTAAGGACTCCCTTAACCAGTCTCTCCCGAATCGAACAGTCACGCAATAGGTGGGCAAAGACATTCGCCGCCAAGACCTAAGCACACCTCACCCCATGAACGCGGGCACCCTTTGCCAAGTCACCAAACGTAGCTAACCACTATGGCAGGGGTTATCCAATAAACGGTTCCCGGGGAGGCGGTACCCCACCGTCTCACAAATTGGAATTGAAATATGTATATCAGAATGTAAATTTTAGAGTAAAATGGTAAGAAAAAGCAGAGTTATAAATATGTAATTGGAATTACATGTTATATGAGTTTTGTTCGCGATTAGGTACATTATTACTTTCCGGTCACGGTCGGGGTCGATGTTGACAACTTCTTTCTCACGTCCTGAGAATCTGGGCTCCCAGTGTTGAAATGTCTTCCTTTCCCGCGTTTCACACCTTGTGAGATGGGCAGTTAGCACATATTATATAGTAGTGCAAGTGTGATGCCGTGAAAATATTCAGATTTGTACAAGTTGCCAAGAATGAGCCAACGAAAAGCATTGAGCTGACGTAAATAATGTTCATTCACCAAAAAACTAGGTCAAACGGTGTGAAAAGGAACAAGAATTCTTATCAGTAAAATTGTCAAGTGGAAAGTTGTTGTAGGGTGTCCAAGTAAATAAGAGATATCAGCTATTCAGTTCCCGACGAACTCGATAATAGTAGTATGCTATAACTTCGGGTGCAATAATTTCATTAGTGCTGATAAAGCTCATCAGCCGCCAGCCGTCACCGTCAGCTGTCGGTCGCTAGTTTAGTGTAGAGTAGTAGCGAGCGTGGCCGCCCCGCCCCGAACAGAAATAACCGTGCATCACACCGCAACTATTTCGGGTAAGTGTCAGAACCTAGTGTTGTGTTTTTAACCTTATTAACGAGCGCCCAATAAGAAATCTCTTTCAGTGTCTTCCCCACGATACGCGCGGTCGCCGCCCATCTCCCGCCGCTTCGAATGCCTTGCGTTTTCCTCTCCCAGCTCGCGTTGTTTGGTACATAGTCACTAAAACATTTCATGTTTTCACCAGGAACGATTGTTTTTTTTACGCTGACGCAATCTGGATTTATCACGGCGTTTGACAGAAGTTTCGTAAGGAACAAGTGATTCGATGTTCTAAGACAGTAAACTCAGTTTTGTTTTGTTTGTGTGATCAGTTATTGCGTGTCTGTTTTGTTTTGGTGTTCTTTGAGCTAGATGGGTTTGGGTCGCGTGCATTATGTCATGAAGTATTACGAGCACGCTGCTGTGTTATAAACGCACGCACTTCCATCCGAAAATATCTGCGAGTTATTGCTACCGGGAAACGCATTTCTCGGATACCGCTCGATTGTGTGGCGCGAGTTGTGTTGCTAAGTTCTCTATGCATTTCAACAGTGATTTGGATTATTTGTACAGCATCTACGAAGACGGAGATTCATTCGAAGGTTTGTCTATTATCAGTGATCATGCTCAGTGCTTAGCCTAGTTCATAATACCCAGTGAGCTGCATGAATTAGTATGGGGAACGCCGCAGTTGGGCTGACATCTGTTTATTGTTGGTTTACACAATGCGTCCGCTCTGAAGGGAATCGGTCTGTCTTATTCCAGTGAATGAATACATTCCTTTATTGATTAGGTACAGTGGGAGATTCACGCAGCCGCACATAGTACCCGTGTGCACATAGTGGGCGCATTCACGCATTTATCTACATTTTGGAGTTGCATAATCAGATCACTCCACCCTTCTCTCCATGATTATTTATAACATGTTATTTTAAAGAAAAAAATGTGAGCCTGAAACATTCTTCGAACATAACATTTTTTTTCAAGTGATGTGTTATTTATTTCCGTATCAGTGTTCCCATCAGGCGAGGAATCGACAAATGCAATAACTCAACCTCAAGTGAGTTGCCTTTATGCGGTTTTAAGTTGGTACATATTATGTGAAGTAAAGATCTAAGAGAACAAATTATAATTATTACTAGACATCTTATTTTACCGTTAAATTGCTTTACAAAGCTAGAAAAGTACGTCATAACAACTTTTATTAATTATAGCCATTCAAAGAAATAAATTGATTCTCCCTGCCTGTCCTTTCCCGTGCATCCCCGTTCCTTCCACCTTCCCCACCTTCCCCCTCCCTCGTGTCTTCCCTCTCCACAAACCCCACCTTCCCCCTGTCTTTCCTCCCTGCCGCTAAAATATATGAAATACACACATTTTCATTTAAACAAATTTCATAACGCCAGAGCTTACCATTATGTACAGCCTATGTTACTCGCTGATAAGCTTTCGATTGGTGAAAGAATTTTTCAAATCGGTTCAGTAGTTTCGGAGCCTATTCAATGCAAACAATCAAATCTTTCCTCTTTAGGGAACGTACGCATACTACGTGACCCACTTTGTGTAATATTTAACCCCCCCTCCCCCCCTGGTGATTAAAAACCTAAGCCCCCTGCCGCTCATTGTGACCGAGCGTGGTATTTTGAAGACCCCCCCCCCCTGAACGGGTCACGTAGGTAGTATGGGTACGTTCTCTTATGGTATTAGAAAGATGATTAATATAAATATATACCTTCCTTAACTCTGGCTACTTACCATACCCATCCTATCTGACAAAATGTGCCAATATTACTCACGTGACGATTACTAATAGTATGGCATTGTGGAACAAAAACTCCCAAGGAGCCACCAGTCTGTTAGAGTATCAATGCAATGATCATGTCCCTATTGATCTCTCAGTTCTTTAATTTTGACCATGCTAAAGAAGCCTTTGTGCAATGCTCACCAATCCAGTGGTCTCACAGTATGTTTGATTGGAGTATGTTAAAGGAACTAGTGCAATTATCCCCTCTTTGATAACACGGTTCTTTAATATCGATTTGTGCAGAGACTTGTACAATATGTGATTTATCGGTTCCATAACAACAGGAAAGTAATAACGTAATAACATAACAAGAACATGCTAAGGGTAATGGCGAATCAGAGTCCTTTCCAGTGTTCACTGTTCACATTTCCACGGTTGTGTCATTTAAAAAAGCCATAATTATTGATTACACTTCAATTGATTCGCAATTTATTTGCAACCACAAGAGGCAATATGTTTATATTATATACTAGCTGATACCCGGCATGCGTTGCTATGCCATTTAATAAATAAATTGTTTCTCCCTGCGTGTCCTTTCCCATTCGTCCCGTTCCACTTCCGCCCCCCCCCCATTCCTCTCCCGCGTCCTCTTCCCCTCTCGCGTTTCCACTCCGCCTCCTCCACCTTCCCTCTCCCCACTCCACTCTCCCCCTTCCCCCGTCCCGCAAACCCCCCTCCCGAGTTCCCCTCCCCCTCCCAGGTTCCCCTCCCCCACCTCCCGCGTTCAATAAATTAATTCCCGGTGCATTTAGTTTCCAAACAGCTCGCGTACCACCTACTGCAATTTTTTATACAAATTTCATAATGCCAGGGCTCACCAGACAATAATTAACACAACAAAAAAGAATTATCCAATTTAGTGCATTCGTTCGGAAGTTATGCACTTACATGCATTTCGGCGATTCATTTTTATACTAATTTCATAATGCCAGAGCTCACCAGTAGTTTTATACAAACCTTGTCCTGATAATAACGAACACAAAAAAAAGAATTATCCTATTTGGTGCAGTCGTTCGGAAGTTATGCGCGTACATACATTTCGGCTATTCATTTTTATTTGTATAGATAGATAGATGAGGATTCATTTCAAGAGCATTTAGTATAGTACTTTAATCAGGCCTCATAACCCTCATACATCGGGGGAACAGGGCTAGAACAATGGTTATACTAAATAATAGTGTAATCACTGGAGTGTTTTTCAACATGATCAAATTCAGCCTTGACCGATAGGATTTTTTTTAAATTTGAAAATTTCCTACCCTCATTCAAAAATTTTTAATATCAAGATACATAAATTGTTGGTGCTGTTAGAGTGCCATTGAATGCATTATCTGAACGTTTATCCCACATTTTCAGCATTCATGAAAAATTATTAAAAAACACATAAATAAGTCAGGTACGCCTCATATGTCATACATATATGGTAATGTTAAATTGTCGTGAAAACAAGTTTATGGGTCCAAGTGGTTAAATTTAACTCGTGAATTCTGCGAATTATGTATTTTAAAATTACCGTACTTGGAACCTATTTGGAGAATATTAAATTTTAAGTATATTATCTATGGTCTAGTAGTTGATAATCGCAGATATAAATGTAAATTTGATTATGCATCTTTTCATATGTAAACACATGCTCAATGATTTGTCAGAAAAATATATTTCAGTCATTAACAAATAATTAAGAACTTGACATAATATTGTTACGAGGGAATAACCAGACACAACCGGCAATATGTTATCTTCTAATATATAAAATTCTCGTGTCACGGTGTTTGTTACCATACTCCTCCGAAACGGCTGGACCAATTTTGATGAAATTTTGTGTGCTTATCTGGTAGGTCTGAGAATCGACCAACATCTATTTTTCATACCCCTAAAAGTAAAGGGTGTTCCACTCCGAAGAAAATTATTTTCCCCATACATTTTGTATGGAACGAATTCTCTTATTTTGAAAGAACTGCAGCAATATTGTAAGGGGTATAATATTGAACTGTGAACCAGGGGAGGCGGGAGGGGGGGGGGGGGGGGGGGGGGGAGGGGGGAGGGAGAGGGGGGAAAGGAACTCAGGAAGGGGGGTTAGCGGGACGGGGGAAGGGGAGAAGTCGAGTGGGGAGAGGGAGAGGGAACGCGAGAGGGGAAAGGTTCCGCAGGGAGAAACAATTTAGATCAAGATATGGTATACGCAGGGAGAAACAATTTAGATCAATTCAGCTAATAAGTTGACAACAGTTTTTGATTCTGAGGCGGTACGAAGTTCGCCGGATCAGCTAGTTTTTAAATAAAATTCTAGACGTATTGACTTTTTTCCACAAAAAAGTATAAATCGATTTCGAAGAATTGTTATTTTATCTAGTAAAGCTATTTTTTAAATTTTGAGAAAAATTGTTTATTTTTAGTATAAGGTTATACCGTAGATCGTTTGCAGATTTGTTAAATTTTCAAACAAAATTTTGTATTATACAACACACATTTCAAATCATATAAACATGAAGTAAAATAAATCAATAAATTTTCTAGGAAAGCTACTTTTCAGACTTTTAATTTAAATTCAAATAAAATCTTTAAAAAAAGATCCGAGCAAGTGTTTTGTCACAGAAATAGTTCACTTTGTCTATTTATTTACGATCTTACAAACTATCAAATATCAGTTTTTTTTACATGTTTATTTTTCTGAGACGTTATTGAAAAATTGCAAATACTTATCATCAAAAAATTATTACGAAAAGCACATAATTTTAATAGTTTGCGCATTTTTGAATTTGGGTATATGTCAAAGCAAATTCTCATTGAAATAAAAGTTATTTTAAGTTATTATTTAAAATGCTAGTACGGAGAATAATTAATCTTTCTAATCGAGACCGCCCTGTACAGTTGCAAGGGTACAATCGCAAGTATGTCTTTCGACGAAATTTGAATTCGCCCTTAAACCGTGACACTACTAAATAAGCCTTGTGATTATCTAAAAAACGCAACAAGCGGGAAAACAATTTTTTTAACAAAAAACGCTAAAAATGTTTTAAAATATCTCTTTGGTCGGAGGACCCACGCGGGTGTTTGCAAATTGATCAAGATATTGCCAAAATCCCCCCATTGGTAAACTCATCACACGAAAGTATAACTATAATATTATATATAAATGAAACAATTCAACTTTGTTTAAACCACTTATATAATGAGTAAATCCGACCGGTTTCAGAACAAACGTTCCTTCTTCAGGGCAAGCGTATACCAATTTGACAGTTTCGAAATATGGAACACAAAGTTGAATTGTTTCATTTATCTATAATGGATAACCACAAAGTGATAGCTTCATTAAAAAATATAATATTATGCTTATTTAATTCGCCAATCAATCGTGCTCTTCATATGTTCAATATTATTGGCCTAAATTCTAACATCGACGTTTTCTCCGATTCGCCCAAATTTAAAAAGAGCATCATGTCAATAATATAATTTGTTCAATGCGCATACATATATACATACATACACACACACACACACACACACACACACCCTCACCCTCTCCCTCTCCCTCACACACACACACCCTCACCCTCACACACACACCCTCACACCCTCACACACCCTCCCTCACACACACACACACACACATACCTTCCCACTACATACATCACCCGGTAATTACTTAATACGCATACCATAAATAAGACACTACAATGAAACACATAATAGGTACCCACCATGTAATATACTTATTAATTGTACATTTTTTTAACCAAAGTATCTAATGTAGATACTGTTTGTTTCTGTTAATAAATAAAATAAAATAAAAATGTCTGATAAATAACTACCATTGTGTGACTAGACTAGCAATCATCACCGGATGATACGCAAATGATGTCGGTTTGTGGATTAGTTCCTTTGATGTGGAATCCTGTGTATTCACAGCTAAACGAGAGTCGATGGGCAGGGATAGCCGCTGCCCTCCAGTTAATGACTTCGCGGTATTCCGTTGGTTAAAACTGGACTGGAACAAAGGGCCCGAGATTAGAGACGGAAGAGAAAAGGGGTGATTGACACCGAATTAGCCGAACCAAAGCCAAACATTTCATTGGCACGGGTTCACCACAGTACCACAATATAACCTATTAATATATGTATATACATACCTAGAATGCTATTCTATACAAACATTAATTTTATGCATCGCATTCAGGGTGTGTCGAACACAGTACTCATACAGATGCTTTGCTTCAATTTGGGAGGCGGGTATGGATAACGGCGCACGGGAAAGGACATGCAGGGAGAATCAATTTATTTCTTTGAATGGCGTTGCAACGCATGCCGGGGACCAATTAGTTTAAAATAAAACAATATAAAAGGACATGCATACTGTTAAACTTGTAGATTATTCAAATCCGATCATTGGCTTCGATGTCCTGAAAGAATAGAGTTCAAGATCTGCTTAATGACCTTCAAAGCATTGCAAGGAATGGCGC
Source organism: Limnephilus marmoratus (assembly GCA_917880885.1). Classification (NCBI taxonomy): domain Eukaryota; kingdom Metazoa; phylum Arthropoda; class Insecta; order Trichoptera; family Limnephilidae; genus Limnephilus; species Limnephilus marmoratus. The sequence continues at coordinate 18,405,188 of OU862920.1, read as the reverse complement.
CAGCCTATATATCGGAACTGTGTGTCCGACAAAACTTAAGCGAGAGACAGCTTACTCTAAGGTCAGCAGATCTAGATGTTACTAATCGTCTAATCGAACTTTCTAGGTCAAATCGAGCTGTTTACTATGATCGCTCTTTTCATGTAACGGGCCCTCTCATTTGGAATAAACTTCCCTCAACTCTTATGCTAGCTCTACACTACTCGCGAAGTTCCTCGACGAAATATTCGGGAAAGTTGACCGAAGTTCGAAGTGCGTCGCTACACACTCGTTCAACTTCGCGAGAACTCATTCGCGCGGTGGTGCTGCCACGACTCGCACGTCATGGACGCTCAAGTAGCAGCTGCCGTTGCAATGTGCACGCTCGCGTATTATAACTATGTACATATTTTTACATTCATAAGTACAAAACCCAAGAAATAACAAATAACACGTACATTAGAAACACTAGATCTCATGATCAAAAACATATCCAACAAGTAACTACTAACACAACATTTGGGCAAAAAAGCTTCTTATATTATGGCATTAAACTCTACAATAAAATACCACTCTCACTCAAAAACCTCAACATTATAACATTTAAATTTCAAATAAAAAGCTGGATACTAAATATAGGCAGATCAGATATAGAAAATATACTGATATCAAATACAGACTAAAACCAAATCTAGTGAACTGAATTATAAAGAAAACACTTATTTACTTTATAATTATTTTAAAAAAATACTACATGATATATGTTATGTCTAATTCATATTAATTTCTTATAATTAAATTATAATATGTAAATGAAATCCTCAGCACGGGAGATCCCAGTGAGGATATCATTATCTCTACTTGTTACTAAGAAATGAAGACAATAAACCATTATTAATATTATTATTTATTGACGCATCTTTTTTTCTACGGTAGCTCCTGTACGTAGCAAAAAGCGAATCTTTCTTTTTCTTTAATTCGTCTACGGGTATTTCTAACATACCCCGGTCGCAGGAGCAATAGAATTTGCTCCTGCGACCACTGTATTCCACTCATAATAGTGCCGTGTGACAATACAAAAAGAAATAATTGCTAGCGCGCACGTGTATTCACGACGACGTATTGAAGCGAACTGAAGTTAACCGAGTAGTGTAGAGAGGCACTTCGTGTAGGCACTTCGTGCAACCTCGAGTCCTTTGACTCGGGCGCAAAAACCGACAAAAACTGGAGGTCGCCCGAGGCGAGCCAAGGTTGGATGAAGTAAAACGAAGTGCCTCTCCGCACTATCGTATTCGGCTAACCTCGTTCAACTTCGCGAATAGTGTGGAGCTAGAGTTACTAATATCCAGAATTTAGCTGAATTTAAACGGGCTTTAAAAACAAAATTATTTAAAAAATCATACGATTCATGAATCCAAACATCTTTTAAATGTACGTAATTATAATAAGCCATGTTCTAAAGCTTCCCGTAATTGTTTGGTTTCGGTTTCCTCATAATTATATTTTTATTTTATGTTTCGTATCCGAATTTATGGCAGAATATCTCTCATTTCTAAACGCAAACTTTCTTTCTGATAGTATATTATATTTTAGTTTTAAAGTTCGTGTTTTGTCCTGTGTTACAATAGCACCGCTATTGTCTATTATTATTATTGTCCCGTGTGTGCTATAACAGCACTATATTTGTTAATTTTGTTCTTCTGTCATTATTTTGTAAGTACTGTATATTCTTTTATCATTTTCTCAATATTATAAGGAGCAGGATTATTTTTGAATTTATTATAGTTAAGCGCACTTGAAGTGAAATGTCACAAAACTGCGCTATATAAATATAATGTTATTATTGTAACACCTACCTAAGCGTAAAACTCGAATCACCAGGGACAAAACGTTTTCAAAAGAAACGTTAAGTATATTATTTAACCTTTAATCATTCCCTCTTGAAAAGAAAGTATGTTTTTTGCAGTAATTCTATTTGAGATAAGACGGTTTACGAAAAAATATAATTTTTAATTAAATAAATATATATCTGAAATGGAGATTTAATCTCGAAGGTTAAACAGCTTAAACTTGTTGTAAAATGTTGTATTTTATTTCAACAATAAACAACAAGTCACTCCAATTCCTATCTCTAATAAATATATTCACTCCAATTCCTATCTCTAATAAATAATAACATTATTGTTCACTCGAGCGATGAGGTTTGAGTGCTCGGTTTAATAATTATATTATCATCCATTAGGTTTAATAATTATCATACCTCCAAATATTAAATGTATGAACTGTTTACTGCGGTTAACCAACGAATTCACGTAGATTTCACCGTAACCCATATTTTTGATGTGTTTAATGATATTTTTCTATTTTAAACTAGCTGGTACCCGGCATGCGTTGCTATGCCATTTAATAAAGAAATTGTTTTTCCCTGCGTGTCCTTTCCCATTCATCCCGTTCCCCTTCCGCCTCCCCTTCCTCTCCTGCATCCCCTTCCCCCCTCGCATTCCCACTCCGTCTAATCCACCTTCCCTCTCCCCATTCCACTCCCCCCATTACTCCGTCCCCCGAATCCCCCTCCCGAGTTCCCCTCCCCCTTCCCCCCTCCCACATTCCATTCATTCAGTTTTCAAACAGCTCGCGTTCCACCTATAGCAATTTTTGTATACAAATTTCATAATGCCAGAGCTCACCAGAAGTTTTATACAAACCTTGTCCTGACAATAACGAACACACAAAAAAAAGAATTATTCAATTTGGTGCAGCCGTTCGAAAGTTATGCGCGTACATACATTTCGGCAATTCATTTTTATTTATATAATATATAATATATAGATATATAGATAGATAGATAGATTGTAATATTATTTATTGCAGCTCTGTATGAAAAACGTGTGCAGTTTACACACGGTAGAAGCGAAACTTTACCAAAACAATCTCAACAATACTTGAAAAGTAAAGTCATAATCAAAACGACCAATGAGCGTAGACCTAGCGTAATTTCCGTTTCATATCTCAAGCCTTTCAAAGGGACATTATAATCAAAGCGGCCGATGAGCGCAGTGGACGCGTCACAGTTGCAGTAATCGTCATTTCCGTTTCACCCGGAATCCAAATCATAGGGGGGGCCATAGCAGTGTCACTTCAAAAAGAAAATATTTTTATTTCATTAGAAAAATTAACAGTTATTTTAGAACCTCTTCGTGTATACTCGTTCCATGACATTGTGAGAAAACATGTCGAGAAAAAGTAAAAACACAACATGATACTATACTGCTGACTATTTGGGAGGCGGGAATGGGTACCGCCACTCCGGGAACAAGTTATTGAATAACCAACACCTCTGCCACAGGTCACTCCAAGTGGTTCGTTACGTTTGGTGATTTAGCGGGGGTGTCCGGGTTCACGGGGTGAGGTTTGTCTAGGTCTTGGAGGCGGATGACCAGGACACACTGAACCCCAGATTCCCTAGAACCCTTTTCCTTCCCAGAACTCTCCTCTCCTTCCTCTCCTTAAAAAACCCTCCACACAGCACCCCTAAAGAAGACATAGGCCCTGAGGGAAAGTATTTTTCTCAGGGCCTCCTGTGTGGAGCTCATGTAAAAAAATAAAATAATAATAATAATTTGTTATGAGATATTAGTAAATTAAAAGCGGAAATAAATACGGGTTATAAAACACACCGCATCTTTGTATAGCTAACTTAATTGGATTTCCGGTGTTTAGTGAATAAAAGTCCCAACGCCCAGAGAGATAATGAGAATGGCTTAATTAATATAATCGAACCGTGCCCATCGATTTGATCTATAATTGAAGGTTATGGGGAGGGGGGTGTTAAGTAGATATCAAAGGGCCATTGGACAGTGAAAATGGACATTCTCTAGGAGGTACGCTTTCTCCACATAATGGGTGGAGGTGGTGCAGATATCTCCGCGTCCAGTCTTCCTGATCCCCTGTTTCCTTTGTGTTGGTACTTACCTACCCCTGGTGGAGTTACAATTGCTTCTTGCGTGTGTTGCTTACCGGTTTAGTTTAAACCTAATTAATTGTTAATATTGTAAAATGTATTTGGATTCACTGGTTCCACAATAAATTAACCCTCTTAGTTTCTCTCCTGATGTAATCAGTCTTCTATAAGCTGCGACCTTCACTAATTTATACGCATAAGTAATAGACATATTATTAGGTTTACATTATCGAGGTTAGATGATAATTACCGCCACGAGCAAGTGCGGGTTTAAGCAGAACTCAAACGAGGTAATTATCTTCTGTAGTTGGTAGTTCACACAAAGTGAGCTTTATCTGATATATGAAGCAATTATTTCAACCAGTGTTTTCGGTTTCCATGAAAATGTAATGATAATTATTGTTCATTGTGGAGTAGTAGAGACTAGTATTTTTTCCTCCCATTGAATATTAATTGTTAATATTATTCCGTTTTGCCGAAAAGTTATTATTCATGTCCCCTGAAATATTACATACTTCATACTGACAGGGAAACGGAGGGATTTGTGCGAAACATATTCGACTATCGGAAAACTGTGTTATAACTCAATTTTTATAACTTCAATCTTTATTTGGAGTCCTGGAGTCCTGGTGGTTTCCTACAATCTTTTTATCTTCCAGGTGATGGCTCGTGACTTTTGAGTGCGCTGGAGTGCAAATATTAAAAATCGAAGCCGAAAATGATTTTTGTTTAATTTAATTTTATGCAGCATTTAATCGTGCAGCACTCCACCGAATTGAAAATTCCTGAAGGAATTGCACAAAAAGGACTCTTGGTTAAAACAATATTAACAACATGAGTTCTTAACACTACATTTTATTTATTAATTTTTGCATTTCAAAATTTTTATTTCCACCATTATTTCTATTTTTCTTTAAAATGTTATTATTTTTTTCTCTTAGTTTTTCACTTAATTTTATTTATGCTTTAATTTTAATTTATATACGTACATTTTTTAAATTTATATATTTGTTTAGAACACTTGAGTTCTTAACACTTTATGTATTTCCAAATTTGAATTTGAATTTTTATTTCTATTTTTCTTTAAAATACGATTTTTTTCTCTTTTTTTCACTTACCTTTAAGTATTTCTTATTTTTTATTTAGTATGTATAATCATCTGTTTTTAAAAAATAGTATTTATTAAATCCTATTTAAAATATTAATTGTACGACTACCACTACACGGGCATTAGCCTAGTGTGGTAGCCAAAAAAAACAAATATCTGTAATTGATAAAATTTTATGGAAAAAAAAAATTAAAAAATAAATAATAGCAAAAATTTTCAATATTCCAAACATTTTAACGCTGTTGGAAATATTCCATTCCGTTTAATACTTGGAAGCACTGAGCCAATTACATGCTACACACATGAACAAGCAAGACCAAAATAAATTAAAAACATCCTGCAACAGATATTATGTGTACGATTCCTCGGCTGGTTAAGTCCTCCATCACGTTACAAACAAGTTACCAATATTTTCCGCTTACCGTGGTGGTAGTAGTTAAGTTATTCGTAACCCGGGAATTTTAGTCTTTCTTTTAAAAAAATGTCCTCGCGTAGGTCCCTTTTGTGGGTAGGTACAATTTCGAGCAAGAAAACCGAAGCCACCCGGGAACCCAAAACGTTGACACATAGACTGCTCTGATAATGCGGTACCAGACTCAACAAGTTTTTTTTTCAATGACAATCCAGCGCGTGCTACGAGTGTACCAACGACCTGTTCATTTTCACTACGCATGATCAATTTATTCGACTATTTAACACTTAATTACTTTAGCCTCGGCAGCACTTATGTGCTCGGCGGCGCGTCATTGTATTGAAAAACTACATAAATCATGTGTGCGGTTCACATGCGGTAGAAGTGAAACCTTCAGAAAACTAAACTTCGAAAGAATGAGAATGCAGAGTATCAGGAATAGGATAATTGTAGGGTTTATTTATTGTAATATTGTTACAAGTTTAAAAAGTATTTTTCATTTTATTCTACTCGTACGAAGTATGTGTTTTTCTCTTTTTCAAATCACCACGGTGCTAAAGAAGTTTTCACTTCAAAAAAATTTTATAGCATGTGCATATTGAGTTGTTAGATTTTCTTTGTGTTTTCAATTGTGGTAAACACACAATGCTCCATAAGCTTACAGCACAAGGTGTACATGGGAAACAATCATCAAAAAGGTTTCTCTAAAAACGTCCCTTTATTATGAAGGAGTGTTTTCAGGCAAATATACACCAGTCGTAACAGAAGGAACAGCATTGTGAAGAAGTGTTTTGAGGCAAATTCACCAGTCATAACAAAAGGAACTGAAGACGAAGGAGGAGTGTAGGCGTCTTTTAAAAGCGGCCGGTTCAGGGTTAATTTATGTATTTGAATATTTACGCCCAAGTTGAGCTCTTTTCATGTTATATTTTATGAGAATAACATGCATATGCATCAATATAAATTTAAATTCAAATAAAAAAAAATATCATAGAAAAGTTTTAAAATATAAACAATTGTAAAAGAAAAGTCAATCGATGTGCACCTTATAATAAAAAAAAATTATACATATTTATCTAAGGCACTACTAAGATTGCATTTAGTTCGAGTAGAGTCTTGTCATCGTACAAAAAAAGGTAACAGCCAATAAAAATGTGTATTAAGATAATGATGATAATGTTGGTAGTTCTAAGTCGTAGCGTACTGTTTTAATAATGAGTATGGGTAAGGGTCGAACTAGCTCAGTGGTGATGCAAGGCCCCGGCAATGTTGATGTACTGGATTCAATTTTGTATGCGACCGAAACTTTTTCTGCTTATTTAAGTTAATATTTTTTTTTAGGGTCATAAACTAAACAGTGGCGTTGAAATAGTAAACAAATAATTGGAAGCAAATTAGAAGTATTATTTAATTTATGGTAAAATTTGAATGAAAGGAAGAATGGTAAATGTTGGTACCTAACAATCAGTGGTGGTCCGTGAGTTTTCAGTGAGCGCTAAGATTGAAAAATATTGGCGTTGTTGTAGCTGAAAATGAATTCTATTTTTTTTTAAATTATCAACTTTTTGTATGAAGATCTTCAGGATTCTTTCAGTAAAGGGATGCGCCGCATCCACACTCCGAAAGATCTTCATACGGAAAGTTGACTTTGAAAAAAAAAAATTATTGTCAGCTACAACACCATCAGTAATATCGTATTTTTCAATCTTAACACTCTAGCTCACTGAAAACTCACGGACCGCCACTGCTAGCAATGATACTTGTACCTTTTCCAAATTTAATTCCTATCTACAAATATGTTTGTCCATCTATCCACCTTATGCCAACTAAGATTAATCATATGTGATAGCATTCATTTGGAAATTAAAAGTTATCCAGTCGACACCGTGCTGTGGGTATGATTTACGAAGCACCTTGTTCGACCGTGTCGAATACGATAAAGCTATCGTAAGATTGTGAGTTTGTGGTGGTGACTGTGATGAACCAGCAAAAATAAGCGCTGCGACGACGCACGTGTACTCCCGAACGTTTTAGCACTTAGTTTTTTAGAACGTTTTAGCACTTAGTTTTTAGAACGTTTTTGCACTTAGTTTTTATAGAACGTTTTAGCTCTTAGATTTTTAGAACGTTTTAGCACTTCCTTTTTAGAACGTTTTAGCACTTAGTTTTTTAGAAAGTTTTTTTAGTTTTTTAGAACATTTTAGCACTTAGTATTTTAGAACATTTTAGCACTTATTTTTTTCTTACACTTTAGCACTTAGTTATTTAGAACGTTTCAGAACTTTTAGAACATTTTTGCACTTAATTTTTTTTAGAACATTTTAGCAAGTTTTGCGGTGACACGTTTTCTACAACAATTAGTGATACCTAGTTTCAGCCTGCGTTTTAAATTATTAATGTATTTGTGAGTGCATTAATATGAAATCACTCCTTGACAGACCTACATAGTACATACACAAAAAAATATTAAGTATAAATGAAAGTGTATAATTATTCAATTTTCTGCGTTTAATACGTTCGGTCATAAGTAGTCAATCCAATAAGATCTTCTCTCGAATGAGAAGATTAAAATTATTGAATATGATTAAGCAAGGAACGTTTGAACGTGAGTAAATAAAGGAAAGCTAGAAATTATATATTTTTTTCATTACCTCCACACAGGAGGCCCTGAGGAAAAAAAATCCATCAGATCCTATGCCATCTTTGGAGGGACTTTTTAGGGAAAGGAAGTTCTGGGAATGAAAAAGCTATAAGAGGGGTGGGTAGGAATCTGGGGATCAATGTGTTCAGGAGTGACGAAAGTATGAATCCATTCCTTCCACTGCGGCGCAAACCGATGGGTCTAGAAAGTCCGGCCGGAGAGGTCAAAACGTCAATCTCAACCAGTCTCTCCCGATTCGGCCAGCCACGCAGTAGTTGGGCAAAAGCTTCCGCCGCCAAGACATAGACAAGCCTTACCCCATGACACCCCTGCTAAGTCACCAAACGTAGCGAACCACTTTGGTTGACCGATGTCAAGGTGTTGGTTATCCAATTAATGGTACCCACCCGCGCCTCCTTAATTGACATAATACACAGGCATACATTTTTAATTTATTTACTCGATTCGTCACCATCGAAAGTATCGTAATCTTTATTTACTATTAAGTCACCGTATTGAAAGATATAACTGGTGTTGATAAAGATAGATAATATTTATTTAGTTTGAATTCGATAAGGCGCCCGTGGGAAGAGTCGTTCATCAATAAACACATCACGCTTAATCCAATTTGCCCTACCTAGAGGTCTAGCACGGTGAAATCGATAACTTTACGACATCGGATCGATAGGCATAACTTTATGATTTTATATAAATGTCCCAAGCACGCTTTCACCGTTGACAGCCGAACCGATATCGATAAGGAATAAATAAGAAATCGATATACGCTGGCAACACTGATGGTGTTTCAATTGAATTGAAACTACGAAATGTCATTCGCCATGCAATTACTTAATAAGTTGGCAATAATGAATTGAAATACCAACCTAAATATGCATCCCTAGTCCGCGTTTGCTTTTTGTCCTAAAAGGGAGTTAATTAGTTTTTTTTTTTCATGAGCTCCACACAGGAGGCCCAGAGGAAAATAATTTCCCTCAGGGCCTACGTCATCTTTGGGGATGCTGTGTGGAGGGTTTTTTTAAAGGAAAGGAAGGAGAGGAGAGTTCTGGGAAGGAAAAGGGTTTAAGGGGTGGGTAGGAATATGGGGTTCAGTGTGTCCAGGTCATCCACCTCCAAGACCTAGACAAACCTTACCCCATTGACCCGGGCACCCCTGCTAAATCACCAAACGTAGCGAACCACTTGGGGTGACCTGTGGCAGAGGTGTTGGTTATCCAATAAAGGTTCCCGGGGCGGCGGTACCCATTCCCGCCTCCCAAATTGTAAAATAAAGAGGTCTTTATTCATATTTCATCCATTTTCATTTCTCATGGATCGAACGGAGTGAATTGATTGCGTCTTAGATGCATGTTTTAAGTCTTTGGATTGTGTATACGACTTTTTTCATTTCCAAGAGCTTCGTTAGTTCAATTCATTCATTAAATAAGACAGTAATTTTGCATTACGAACGACATGATTAAAAAAAATATGTGTAGGTATATTGTTCTTATACTATGGAGGTCACGCTAAATTTATCAATCATTGGTCGGAATGTGTATTAACAATCGTAGACCGTGCTCGCAAATATTAATAAATGACCATAGATACGGATTTGGTCAATATCGTATTATAGGATTTTATCGATCAATCACGTTCGATCGACAGAAGTTTTATTGATAATAAATTACGATGACTTGTCATCGTTACCGCGCATGACTGCAGATCGCCAACGAACAAAAACAGTTCTACGTGTTCTTAATGTAATCCACGGGAACTGTTGTTTTTTTACCTGCAGTCGTGCTCGGGAACGATGACAGCTTATCGGCATTTTGTATGTTACCTCTATCGAACGACCGTGCTAGATACCATGCACTAATCCCAGTGAGAGATCGTGCGTGACGTCTTCGTTCTAGTATCTTCTGTCGTTTTCGTTTTCAAAAAAGACGCGTGAGAAGGAAGAGGACGAACGTTGATGACGTCCGTACGAGCGCTCGATGGGACTAGCTCAGTCGCACACTTGTCGTCAATGTTGTCAATGTTGGGCATGTAGAGCGAATGACATGACGCAAATGTGAATGGTAGAAGAAGTCGGGGACGCCCGAGAAAGTAATGGCACGACCAAGTGAATCAGATACTTGAGTCGGGCATGTCAAGAGTCGGAATAATAGAAAAGCATGTATAAGACGATGTATGAATGTGAATGAGGCAAGGAGTGTGTGGCAAGACCGAGTTGTTTGGCGGTCCGTCCTACTGCGGTCTGCCTACCCCCTAGGGGAAACGGCATGATGGTTATTTAGTAGTTATGTTGTCAAAGAACTTAATTTTATTTTTTATTATTAAGTTAAAAGAAATATAATATTTCGTTTTCTTAACTTAAGTACAGAGTGTATATAGTATAGTGGTACAAATATAGTAGTAATATTTTTAATTTTGTTCTAACAATAGTTAATTTTGTTGAATAGTTTTTTTTAAAAGCTTTTTATATTCTTTTCCGTTTTTAGATTATCTGGAAGGAGATGATATAGGTATGTCAACTCCCTCGTAGCCAATACTTTCTTGCAACTTTCAGTCTTGACAGTATTTGTGTACAATTTATGAATGTTGTGTTTGTGTGTATAAGTCCATTTTGTTTTCGTAGATTAAAAGGCATATGTTATGTTCGAACAATGTTCTTATTTTCAGAAGGTTCAAATGAAGGTTTAATGAATCCACCACTAGTTAGGTATCTACTATCTACCACAGCCAAGATTAAACTCGATTTTCTTCGACCCTATTTATCCCACACATTGTCAGTCATCTTCAACTAAACGACAATTCGGTGTTCGAATGCCTATTTTTGTCAAAGTTAAGTGCGTTAATTGCAACCGGGCCCTTCGGATAAAGTCCCCTAATTTATTACATTATACTTATTGCCTAGATAGGTACACTTTTTTGTACTATGCCGACGCATAGTTATTCTCATTTAGGTTTCACGCACATTCCTTACAGTTAACTAAATAGCGACGATGCGATGGCTCAATGAATATGCTCGGCGTGATGATCCGATAGAAATATATTGGGGCGTCTCCACGTGCCTGAAGTAAGAACAATTCTTCCTAACTTTTGGTGGCATTGATCAAAGAAAGTCCAAGAGACGGCAGGGTGAAGCAACAAGGTCTAAGAAAAAACTACGGGAGTCAAGAAGAGTCGAGAGAAAGCACGAATAATAAAGAGGAACCCAGAAGAAGCAAGAAGAACCGAGATGAAGCGAGAAAACAAGAAGAGACCAGATAAACTATGAAGAGCCAAGAAGATGCATGAAAAAAGGAGACATAAAGAAAGGCGACAAAATAAACAGACAAACAAAACAAGGTCTTCTTCAATATTCGCAAAGTTACTTTGTGGCATCATTTTAATTAAATTGAAAGAGCTTACTTCGCAAAACACCACTTTAAATTAAAATTATCAACACGTTTCAAAATCGACGGCTTTCTTCATCGGGGAAAAAAACATTATTAAATTAAAATTAAAATAAACAATTTAATTTTTTCCCGACGAATACAGTTACTGCTTTTGCCCACCTACTGCGTCGCGCGCTGAATCGAGAGACTGGTTGAGGGAGTCATTTTGAGCTCTCTTGACCCATCGTCTTGTACCACAGTGGATGGATAGATTCATACGTCCGTCGCTTCTGGACGCCTTGACCCCAGATTCCTACCCACTCCTCATACCTTTCTCCTTCCCAAAACTTCCTTAACTTAACTCTCCTTTCTTTTAATAAAAAGATACTCCACACAGCACCCCAAAGATGGCGTAAGAATGGCCAAAGAAGGCCCCAAGGGATTTTTTTTCTTCAGGGTCTCCTGTGTGGAGCTAATTTAGAAAAAAATGTACATGAGACGTTACTTATTTTTTCCTCCAAAAAATGTCAGGAATCACGAATGAAAGTAAGTTAGGCACGTCTCTCAACATCCTGCAAATACCAGCTATTACTTATTTTACAATTCAAATAATGATAGGAATCATAGGTCAAAGTAAGTTAAGTACGTGTCTTAACACCACGCGTGTACAAGATTCGTTAAAAAAATCCAACTTATTTTTAATTAATCTATGTGGTACATACCTAAACAAACAGTTCACACGCGCTAGAAGTGAAACTACTAACCTACTAACCGTGTCCCTCTTTTCTGTATACATATTTACCAAATGCAGAAGGATCCTCGTTTAAAAATAAGATTGAAATAATGATCAATTACCTTGCATAACAGAGTGTGACATACCGTTGAATTGTCAATATTCGCAACACTCGAGGAATGCAAGCAAATAATATATAAATGTATTCCAGTGGTTTTAATCAAATTCTTTTTCTTCTTCTTCTTCGATGGCGCTACAGCCCATATCGAGCTTTGGCCTCCCGCAACAGTCGCCTCCAACTCCTCCTGTCCTCAGCGGCTGACTTCCAATTTGGTACCTGGAGAAGCTGTGCTGCATACCCTCTTACTAATAATAATAATTTAATCAAATTCTAGCTCCCCGCAAACCTTCCAAACTTGATGATAATATCTAACAGGTCACTTCATGGAGTTCGCTGAAAGACTTTTTTTATAATTGTTATTTTAAACCTGTCAGATTTCAAATATTCAAGTTAATTTCAAATCCACACATTTCTCAGCAAATGAAAGAGCAAATTTAGTTCTTTCCTTTGTAGTACGTAGGTACTACTGTGTTAAAAATCGTAGCAACTAGCGTCGTTTCCGTTTTATATCTCAACCAATAGGAGTCTTGAGCGCAGCTTGATGCGTCGCAGGTGCCGTATTCATTTCCGTTTCATCCGAATTCAAAATTCAAATGAAGTTTCACTTAAAAAAATTTTTGTTCGGAGAAACTACCATCAGACGGGAAGTTACAGGTAGGGATGCAAGTTTTTTAAAAATATCAATATGTCGATATCGATATATGTCGAATTATGTCGATATCGATATTTTTTCATTTTTTTTTCTAAGCTTATAGAAATCCAATGTAGTTTTAGTTTTATCAAACGTTTATCGATATGTGACGTATGTATATAATATGACGTATGTATATAATTTTTTATACTTAGGTACCTATACATATAATCACAATATTTGGATAGGTATATAACATTTGTTTTTTTTCATAAATTAAAAAAAAAATAATTACTTAATTGCAGTATTTTGTGCCAGCTATCGAACTTAAAAATATTAACTTTGACGGTCTGCTTCCTTGTAGCTGGTTTCTGCTTTGAGTTTCTTTTTTGACCTTTGAAAAAGAACGTTCAGAAGGAACACTTGTTGCCACAACTGGTAGATGATTGATTGATGACAGCCACTTTAAAAAGATTGGGATATACACCTTGCATCTTTGGCCATGTTTCAAAAATGTTTACATGAGCAGAAAGATATTACGTAAGGTCGTCGCCAAAGATCCAAAGATTTATGGTGCTTCCAAAAATCAAATTCATCTTTATCTTCATCTGATATTTCGATACGATGTATTGAGTTTTTCGATATTGACGTATCGATATCGGCGTATCGTCGATATCGATAAATATCGATATTTTTAGGGGTCGATATATCGATATTTATCGGTTTTCCGATATATCGTTGCATTCCTAGTCACAGGACACCATCGTGTTTGAAGGCCCTTTAAAGCGCCAATGACGTGATGTTTTCGAAAAGTAATATGAAGCTAAATCAGAAGTTATCGAAGTTTCATCATTAATTGGTACATGTGTATCGTATAGCAAGCATTACAATGCGGAGATAATGAAATACATGCGTTATTAAACAAACAATATGTTGATAATACACAATAGCTCCATGGCTCCAATTACAGAGAAATGCTTCCATCAATTTTCTATAATAACAATCAGCCACGCGAATGGTTCGGTTAATTTGAGCTCCACGGCCAAAGCATTTAACTAGAATTTGGTTTGAATACAAAGACGAATTGAACCATATTTGTTACACAGCTCTTGAAAATGATGTGATAAAAGGTTTCCCATTTTGAGTGAGAGATGGATTATGGTATTTTGAAGTTTGACTGACAAACGGGCTTCACCCCGGAGCTATTTTCCTAAATGTTGGATAAACTTGTATATGCTTCATTTTAATATAAATTTACTCTAGAATTTACAATAGAATACTCTATTTTAAATATTTTAGTTTTCTGAACATTTATGCATTCCTTGGTTTTGTCCGTTAGCATTACTTTCCGGAATACTATGAAAAAAAAGCATTACATACAGGCGTATTCCCTGCGTTAACGATGAAGACCATATTATTAATAATTATGCGAAACGTTATCACGTGTAAAATCTGTGAAGGATCTCGGTGTCGTCTTTGATCCCGAACTGACATTCTCTTGTCATATATCGCAGCTCACTCAGTCTTGCTACAAACTTCTTGGGTTCATCATCAGGACTTGTAAGCAGTTTGATAACCAAGAAGCTATGCTAGCGTTATTTGATGGCATACTGAGAAGCAAGCTGGAGTACGCGAGCGATGTTTGGGCACAGTTCCACCTGAAGTACATTGATATGTTAGAGCAAATCCAGAAGAAATTCCTCAGGTATGTTTATATGCGGAAGCATGGAACCTATCCAAGGTTCATGCACCATATTGACTTTCTTGAGGAAACTGATTCTGTGAGTCTAGAAACTAGACGGAAAGCAAGTCTTGCTATTTTGTCTTTCAAAATTTGGAACAATTTCATCGATATCCCATTTCTCTTGGGATGCTATGATTTATATGTACCAGACCACAACAGCCGAAGTCGACATAATGACTTATTTAAAATACCGAACGGCAGAACAGACGTCTTGGCAAAGCATAGCATGACGAGGGGAGTGGTGCTGTTAAATGAAATTGCAAACCATTTGGATGTAAGTGACTGTTCTTTATATGCCTTAAAAACATTATTGAAGAGTCACTTGCCTAAATGCTGATAGGGTAACTAAATTGTACTGTAATTGGAATTATTCTGTTGTAAATACAATAATAATAAAAAAAAAATAATAATAATAAAATAAAAAAATTTAAATACCGAAATAACTTAATTATGCGTATATTTGCACATACCATAGAAAAGAAGAGTAAGCAAAAAAAAAAATATATTTTACGTTTTATCTCTGAAAAGTAAAGTTATTGTGATTATCTATGCCCCACGAAAACCGCATTTAAGTTAGATCGCTCCATCTTCATAAGACTTCTTTAATATCTAACCTGATGACGGACACTGTAACGCTGTCCGAAACGTTGGCTAAAGAAGGAGGTCGCGCAACATGGCATAACACCTCAAAAACAAATAACGAAAAAAAGACTTGCCTAATTGTTCCACACAAAAAATGCAACGAAAGCAACTTAAGAGCGTTTAACCAGCCAGCGGACGAAAATCCACATTTCGTCGAAAGTTGTTCTTACGATCGTGCAGGGCGGTTACAATGAGAAAGATTAATTATTCTCCGTACCAGCTTTTTAAAATTATAACTCAATATCGAATTTATTTCAATTCAAATTAGCTTTAATTTATACCTTCATCCAAAAATGCTGAAAGGCGTGATGATAAAACTATTAAAATAATGTACTTTTTGTACTTATTTTTTGATTATAAGTATTTATCATTTTTCAATAATGTCTAAATTTAATAAGAATGTTAAAAAAATCTGAAATATATTAGTTTGTAAGTGCGCAAATAAATACACAAACGGACCAATTTTCGTCAAGAAACACATGTACATACATATTTTTTAATGATTTTATTGAAACTAAAATTACAATTCTAAAACATGCGTTTGCTAGATAATGTATTGATTTATTTTACTGCATGATTTTATTATTTGAAATGGGTGTGGTATAATACAAAAACTTTTTTGAAAATTGAACAAATCTGCCAACGACCTATGGAATAACCTTATTATACTCAAAATTAAAAAAAATTCTCAAAATTTATTACATACGAATGCTAGATAAAAGAACAATCTTTCGAAATCCATTTATAATTTTTTGTGGAAAAGAGTCAATACGCCTAAAAACTTTTTTGAAAATGACGTATATCCGGTTTTCTCTGGTAATGCCCTTTTAAGCAATTCCACAAAGTTTAATGCTACAACTAGCTAATTCTAGTTGACTAATTGAAACGGTGAAAACATTGATATCTAGAGTTACCTAATAAGCCCTTTCCCGGAATAATGTTGTATCCAACAAAATTATAAATGTTGAGTTGTTGATGGAATACTAATTGCCTTTCTTTACGCTCTTTTTGCATAACTCTTAAGAATTGTATGTTTAATGTATTTTAAATATAAAATGCAATGAAACATAACTGGTTTCGCTTTTTTTTTTATATTTCTAATAACAAGAATATTTTTGGATACAACATTATTACGCGCAAGGTCTCAATTATAGAATTAAATGATACATTTTAATAATAAATAAATTTGGACAACTTATATAGCGCTGTTTTTTGCGAAAA
Source organism: Limnephilus marmoratus (assembly GCA_917880885.1). Classification (NCBI taxonomy): domain Eukaryota; kingdom Metazoa; phylum Arthropoda; class Insecta; order Trichoptera; family Limnephilidae; genus Limnephilus; species Limnephilus marmoratus. The sequence continues at coordinate 18,388,618 of OU862920.1, read as the reverse complement.
ATCGCCTCAAGAGCGCTGTACAAATTAGCATGGATTTTACATTAGAATTTACTTAACTTAGGAGGCTAGATAACAACTCGTCTTGCAGCTATCAAGCGTATGGATTATTGGAATTCTAGCCCCCCAATAAGTTAAATAAAATATCTTTTTATATGTACGTATTTTAATTTACTTAACTATGTAGGAGGCTAGATAACAACTCATCTTGCAGCTATCAAGCGCATGGATTATTGGAATTCTTGCCCCCCAATAATACATTTACCTTATGTATTTAGTAATCTACTTAACATCCTTAGTCTAACTTAATCTACTTAATCTAACTTAACCTAACTTAATCTTACTCACACATACTCAAAACCTATATTTAATAAATCTGCAGTTCAACAACAATTGCAAAGAAACCATAAAAATAACATGTAATCAACCCTAACGCAAATGTATATACATATTCGTAATAATGCACTGTAATAATTGTCACTGTGAACTGTTTATTATTGATTGTTGTTTTAAACACTACCTCTTAGGTTTGTTGGAGATACCCAAAAAACATATTCAAATAACTTGATGATTTCAATGCGTTTCGACTTTTCTGTTTGTGGCATTCATAGACGAAGAAATTAAGTTACGCTTTTAGTGTGCAACTCAAAAACGCTGGTTTCGGAGTTACTAATTGTAGTAATTACCCCATTATATAATATTGCACGTTTGGTAACAAATAATCACACTATTTACTGGAAGTTTACTCCATATACGACAGTTCCACTGATTGACACCCAAAATCCCATCACAAGAATATCGTATAATACATTACGTACTCGTCATCATCATCTTCTTCCCCTTATCCTTTTCGGGTCGGTCTGTCCTTGTCTTGCGCTGTTTGTTCGGCCTCCGTCCATGGCAGTCCCATCCTCTCATCACACAGTTTTTGGAGTTGTCTCGCCCAACTGTGTTTAGGGCGGCTCACCAGACGTCTACCCTTTGGATTTGCACTCAGTATTTTCCTAGGAATTCGGTCATCGGACATTCTTAGCACGTGCCCAAGCCACCTCTGTTGCGATTTTTCTAAGAAGAGCAACAGTGATTAGTGATTACATACTTAAATCTCATATTGTATGATTGTTAGTAATACAGTGTAATACAGTTCACTGCATTCACACTCAAAATCCCATCACAAAAAGATCAACCACTTGATTACATACTTAAATCTCATATTTTGATTGACATTTTAATTACTGCAGTTAGGATGGCGCCTGAAATGCAACATGAAAGTAATGACGTCCGTAGGAAATTTGAATAGTTTAACTAATACGTCATTTCAGATGATTCATACAAACATTTGATGAAGCTGAAAATTGGAAAATGACGTTGGCCGTAACGGACATTGCATAGTAAAAGATTGCAAGGGGCAATTTATGATAGTGTTTAGATACTTCCTCTTTCTCGATCAACGGAGTTAACAATCCAAAAGCCAACTAAAACACTTACATATAATTTAATACGATAAATGCGTATTATAATAAATTCTCAATTTTGGAGTGAAAACTTTTTTATTACCGTTGTGATTTGAAACTCGATGAAACGAAAAATAGCTTCACTAAAAAGAGACAAACACATACATGTAAAGAATTTAGCCTGCGAGAGAATGAAATAGTGTGATCGGTCTCCTCTTTGTGCGGTACTTCGTATCCTCCCCACTCTTGTCTACTTTAGTTTTCGGAAGGTTTCACTTCTACCGCGCGTGAATTTTGATCCATTTTCCTATGGTAAAAGGTTTCTAAAAGGTTAAAATTCAGATGAAACGGAAATGCGTCACAACTCAGTTCTACACAATTACTTTGATCTAAAAATAAATAAATTCGCGCTTCGGCGCGGGCTTTCGATAGTGCAGTGGGCAAGGCGCCTGACAAATCTCAGCGACCAGAGAGACAGTCGTAAAGCAAACGGAGGTTCGAATCCTACGATATTCAAAAAGGCCTCTTGCATGCCATAATGGAGGGTATGACCGATGGGACAAACGCTAGGAGACGCCCACGCCGAGAGTACCTGGAGGACCTGCTGGTGGACGTGCGCTGCTCATCATATGCAGACTTCAAAAGAGCCGCACAAGACAGGGAAGAGTGGAAGAAACGAATAGATGAAATTGCTGCAAACCAATCCCAGGATTGAAACCAGAGAGAGAGAGAGAGAGAGAGAGATATCCAAAAAAAAACATTTTTAGTTTTGTGAAATCAATATTCAATCTTCAAAACACTTTAAAATAAATAGGCAAAGAAAAGAAAGGGACATCTAGCGGCTTTCTAGTTTCACTTCTGCCGCGTGTGATTACACACTCTGATTTTTAAAGTAAAACTTCTTTACGCACGCTTGACTTGGGGAGTAAGTTGGTGAATTCGTGAAGAGAGCGTTATGAAAAGTATGATCGGGCGGGGCGAACGGTCGGGCGAGGTGGACGGAAGTTGAGAGGGAGATATAGTTAGTTAGTTAAAGCACGCTCGTTTTTTTTATTATTAATTTGTTATTGAAAATTGTTTTTAAAATTGAATTCAATTGCGCTATTTCACCATTTAATCACTTAAAATAATATAAAGTATATTTGAAAAGTGAGTGGAAGATACTCTGATCGCCCTGGTGTAAGATCACCATTCAGAATTGAAACTTTGCTGGTGACCAGATCTGAATAGTCAGGTACTTAGAGCTTACATAGTCGCACGGCCACGCCAACGAAACACCTCTATCGGTTTATCTTCTCAAAAAACGTTCTCAGTGCACAAAATTTAATGCACTTCGAATATATCCATAATATTGCAATTCGTAATGCAATAAAATATTTCCCAAAGCTTTAAATTCTCATTTCTATGAATACTTTGATAATTTTGAAGGTAACGATATTCTCAATACTAAATTACACTATTTATAAGCCAATTCCTAGAATTCAACGATATGCAAATAAAAATACGAATGTATGAATAGATATACTAAACGTTGATAATTTTGCTCGATTTTATTTACTAACAAGTCACATTTTTTACATATTTTTATTCTGTTTAAATAAAATGTTCTCTGTTATTATAACATAATTATAACATTATATGGGTTGTTTAAAAAAAATTGACGGATTCATCAAATATTTGAAGTTAATTTCGTTCTGTGTAAGTTCTATTCAAGTTCTGTGATTATTTCAGTTTTATGAAGCAACTGGCCTATAATGATATAATAACGGAACCCGTTAGAACTTTATATACAGGACGTGAAAATTAACTTCAATTATTTGATGAATCCGTCAACAAAGCGTCCTTAAACTTCTTATTGAAGTGAAAACTTCACCGTTGTGATTTTAAACTCGATGAAACGGAAACGAGCGACACTAAAAAGAGACAAACCCAAAAATCTACAAGATTTAGCCTTCGAGAGAATGAAATAGCATAATCGGTCTCCTCTTTGTGCGGTGCTTTGTAGCCCCCCCCCATTCTAATCTACTTTAGTTTTCTGAAGGTGTTACTTCTACCGCAAGTGAATTACACACTATTTTTTACATTACCCCCACACAGTGGTGGTAATTCGTGTCCTCCTTGTGAAGTGCTTCATAGCCTATCTCTTTGTGCAGTGCTTCGTAGAATAAAATGTAAAATAATTTTTAAACTTGGTAACAATATTATAATAAATTAAACCTACAATAGAGAACTCCTGTCCAATTTTTATTTATTTTTTTAATGAATAATCCAAGTAATAAGTCCCATACAATGACTTTACGGTGACGTCACGACACGTCGAACAATGACGTCACCACTAAAATTTCAATAATGCCAACTTGACGGCGTATTTTTACGGCCCGATTAAAAATGGACTATTTAATAATTTTTTTATAAACTGCGTTTAATATTATTAAATAAAACTTATATATTCAGAATCAACGTTTATTGGTCTATATGAACGTATTTTTTTAAAGCCATAATACTTTTCACTGGAGTTCCTTATTGCACAATATTCATGCTTGTTGAGTAATTTGAAAATTACATTTCCGAAGATATCTTCCCCGTAAGCTTAAACCTGCTAAGAACAGATAAGAAGCAAAATGACGGATAATAAGATATTGGAATAAATGGAATAAATGGAAACTGTCATTTTAAAAATATACATGTTTATAAATGTTTCTGCGTAATCCCAATAAACTGGGAAAATGCAGATTTGTAATATACTAGACAGAACTTAAATCATTAAATACTTGCCTTGAAATATCGCTGATTTGAAAAGTTTTATTATTTAAGTATAAAATGTTACATTTGGGAGTATGGGTATTGCCGCCCAGGGGGTTTTTATTTGACCTACACCTTACCCCAATTGTTTCGCTATGTTTGATGACTTAGCAGATTGTACAGATCTTGGCGGCGGATGCATCTGGCAACCTACTGTGTGGTGGGCCGGATTTTGGTTGAGGGTGATCTTTTTACCTCTCCAGCTGGACTCTCTCTGGATTCATACGTCTTTAACTCCTGGACACACTGATCTCCAGATACCTACCCACCTTTTATGCCCTTTTCCTTCCCAGATCTTCTTCTTTTTCCGTTTCTTAATAAAAACCCTCCTTACAGCATCCTCAAGGTTTACATAAGCCCTGAGGGAAATTATTTTCTTCAGGGTCTCCGGTGTGGAGCTAATCTAAAAAAAACGTAGTTAAAACTTTTGAATTCACTCTACTTTTCTAACGCAGGCAAATCCATTTCGCAGATACTGAATTTAGTTTAGTGGACTTTGTTTTAATTATCTCTATTGGCTTGTTAGTTGTATCAGTACATTTTTTTCGGTGTACCAACTTCACTTTACGATGGAATAGTTATTTGGAGATAAACATTTTCATCCCGACTCTCATTGCATCCCCGATTATGATACGTAGTGAGGCTGAAGGTTCTGGAGAGAGTGAGAAGACGTGAAAACGAAGGAAAAAGGCGGGGAACCACAAAACACGACTAAAGCCATTTCTTGGAATAATTTCTTAACCAAATACGGCTAAAGCCATTTCTTGCAATAATTTCTTAACCGATCACGGCTAAAGCTGTTCTTTCATTGGAAGATGCCGATAATCTGCAATTTGTATATATTTTGTTTTAAATTAATAAATTGTGAAAAAAAGACGAGTGTGCTTTAGACCACACGACTGAAGTAAAACTTCACTAACTTATATCTCCCTCTCAACTTCCGATCGCCTCGCCCGACCGTTCGCCTCGACGAAACACACTTTTCATAACGCACTCGTCACGCATTCACCAGCTTACTTCCCAAGTCAAGCGCGCGTAAAGGCCCGATCGTTCGCTTTGCCCGACCTCCGGATTAACAGATTTGCATTATCTATCGTCCAGTTGATTACTCTGACATCTCAGAAAAACCAAAATTTGAGTTGAGTTTGCAGTTGTAAGTAAAAGCGTACCCTCTATCTGGTATAATGCCCAGATTACTCATAAACATGGCAAAAAATGCACAAAAACTTGTAGTGAATTAAACGAAATGTTGATGTTTTTTTGGGTCATTACCAGACCGTTATGCCTCCCAGTTTTATTTTATAGCAAAAGTAATATGTAAAACACATGCGCAGTGTAAATAATGCTTGATTTATGGTGAGCTTTCGAATTTTGCTTACATCGTTATCTCAAAATACACTGAAGGTTTGATTAATCAACCTGACGATCGACTATTATTTTTATTCATTTTCAAAGCATTTTTTGCGCTCTTTGTAAAAACTCATAAAGAAAAGGACAAGTTATAGAGAATAGTGAGTTTTGTAATCAATCTGTTATATGGTGGGCCGTTAATTTTTGATTTTGAAACAAGGTGAAAAACGAAATACAGATTTTATTTAAATAGATATTATAGATAAGAACAAAAATATGCTGGAAAATTATTTCGTAAAAATAATTTCATCCAAATGGCCGCTCAAACCTGGCCCATAGATTTTTGAAAACTTTTCAACACAAAGCTCGGGGTATGTTGACCATTTCTTTTAATTGGAGTATCTTGAAGATAACCCCTTAAAAAATAAGGCGCTGCGGGGAGGCTATGGAATATCTTCCCTGCGCGAGATCAGCTTGTTAGGGAAAATTTCTTAAACCCCACTTATTCTCTCTTTGGAAGTATGGCAGTTTGCGCCGTCTTGCTGCATCCTATTGTTGTAATCAACGAACTGCTGCAACTGAAGTTTGAAGTTTTTAAATCATGATTTAATTAAATTAACACTTGGGTACTGATTAATACTGTGCAATTGGTGATGCGAACAAAATAGGCGGAGTGACATAAGAATCATTGGTTTTGCAAAAATATTTTACCCAGAATGCGCATTGCTTTCTAATAAAGCGATCCATTGTGACCAAATTTCCAAGTGAGGAGCCGCGCATAAGTGACCCCGCTCTCCTCCCCCGTTCGGTATCCCCGCTAGCACAACTACAAAAGTGCAAAAATTTATCGCCCACTTATCGATAAATATATACCAATAAATATATTTTTCACCGGTACATAAATTGCATTCTAATGTACCTATTCTTGTCATGCCTTGAACTAAATATTTGATACCCATAATAATATTCTTCTGATCTTCTTTTACCGTTCTTCCACCCATTTCCAAAACATCTGATTGATTTTTGTCAACGGTAAACAACACAAAAATTAAAATGCATTGGCCCTCTTTTGTTTACGGGAAGCGCGGTTGAGTAGCGGGTGGTGCGGGTGGTGCGGGTTGGTGGGTGGGTGGTTTATATTGATAGATAGTGGGTGGAGGGGTATTGATATGGAGCGAAGGGGTCTCGCCGGACCCTCGTTCATCCCAACCCCTTCACTCCGCTACTCTTTCTCTCCGCCGCCGATGCAACTGATCCCCATCCACCCACTTCCCCACCCTCTAGTCCTCTACATTACGGAAAACACCACTAACAAGAGGGGAGAAATCTTTGTACAGAGAAAATATTTTATTTCGCATCAAAACTATTGGGTAGAAATGAGTTTTTCATAGTTATTTGACTATTTAATGAATGTTCTTGAAAATTATTATACCTTATTAAGTCACACTCAGTTTATCTAACGCAGACTCACCTAATACTAACTACGAGGCCGCTGTGCCGGCTTTTAGCTTTACAAATTATAATATATAAATTATCCGCTCAAATAACAGGCATAGAACAGAGTCGAACCCGCTAATGGCCATTTTCTATAATTAACCCACAATAAATGGAAAAAATATATATTGATATCTAATACAGGACATTTTTTGTTTTGAAGTAAATCTGTTACATTTTTGAAGTGAAACTTCTTTAGCGCCGTTAGTGATTTGAAATTCGGATGAAACGGAAATGCGTCAGCTCTACACAAATAAAACTCAGCTCAAGGAAAACTCAGCTCTACACAATTACTCGGTTATTAGAGCGGTAAATTCGCACCTCGGCGCCTGCCTTCCATACCGCAGTGGTCAAGATGCCTGACAAGTCTCAGCGGCTAGAGATACTCATTATTATGAAGAGATTTTTGAAGAGAAGACAGTTCTTATTTACTTCATTTTTTTATCAAGTGCAACATTTGGCCGGAGCCAATGGGTCTAATGCACCCCATGCTTTATTTGTGAGAACTTGAACAATATTGCGGAAAATATAAAAGGCAATGGAGGAGGGAGGTTAGAACTTGGAGAGTTTTTGAAGTGAAACTTACTTACCCCGTTAGAGTGATTTGAAATTCGGATGAAACGGAAATGACGCAATACCGCACCTGCGAAGCATCAAACTGCGCTCAAGGCTCCTATTGGGAGATATAAAACCGAAACGACGATAGGTCTGCGCTCATTGACCGCTTTGTTTTTTTACGGGTCGTCGGAATATAATGCGTAAATTCGCGCCTCGCTGAGCGCGTCCCATAGCGCAGCGGTATAGTGCGTCGCAAATCTCAGCGGCCAGAGAAATCCAGCGGACGGAGATTCGAATCCAACGAAATAAAAAAATAAACATTTTGTTTTTGTAAATCAATGTCCAATCTTCAAACCACTTTAAAATAAACAGGCAAAAGAAAGCGACATCTAGCTACTTTCTAGTTTCACTTCTATCGCGTGTGAATTACACACTCTATTTTTTTACAAAATTAGATATGTATGTTTATTGTTTTTCTAATAATAATTTTCGAATCCCATGCAAATTGGTAAGCTTCAGAAATTCACCTTTATTATTTTCCGCAGACTATGAAAAATCACGGTATGTTTGAATTCTTGATTCTTGACAAATCATTTTCAATTGATGAAATAATAAAATATTACGTATGAAGTAAGTACTTCCTCGCTTTTCCAAATTCTTCGCACAACTGATTCCAATTTTGAAATTTAAATTTAAAGCATATTTGAGTTCATTGAACCAGATTTTATGGGGACAAACAACCAAATAAAAACAACCGAGATTTTTTTTTTTTTTACAGTGAATACCGCACAAGAATCTCAACTGCTCCCGTCTGGAGCCAGTGAGAATTGGGGTATATTGTGAGGTTGAAGGTTGTGGGGAGGGGAAGGAGGTGGGGAAGAGGAAGGTTGGGAAGCAACTGGCTATTCAGATCTGGTCACCAAACACGGCTAAAGCCATTTTCAAGCAACGTTTCAATTCTGAATGGTGGTCTGACACCAGGGCGATACAGATAGTATCTTCCACTCTGGAACATGCCACAAATATACTATATATTATTTTAAATGAATTAATTGTGAAATAACACAAATTAATCAAATAAAATTTATTTGCGCATGCCGGGTTCGAACCCGCGTCCTCCGGATTGTGAGTCAAGAGTCTTACCCACTGGACTACGGAGGTCGTATGTTTGATGAATAAAATGAAAGGATTTAATACTTCTTCAATAACTGCGTTCGACTGTTCACAGACTTCCATTTTGGGATTGTTGTGAGTCTGAAGGAAGTGGGTTAAGAAAGCAAATGGGGTTGATGAAGGCTAGGAAATACCTGGCTGTTAGACCAATAACGGTCTAAAACTATTTCAAATAAAGTTTCGATTCTGAAAGGCGGTCCTTCAATAGGGCGATAATAAGTGTATCTGCACAATTTAATATTATCAACACTTCTACAGTAGTCGTTTAAAATTTACAGAAATTTTAGGTCGGAGAGAATTAACTTGAATGCCAATTAAGTTGACAATTTTTAAAAGCTCCTACAGTAGTGAATAATTCTGACGAAGATAGCAGTAAACGCCTATAAGGAATAATGGCCAATCATTGTTCAATGAAACTGGAAGCCCGAAGAAAAATATTCATTTACATTACTAAACTTTCATGTGCACCAATTCACTGTTACGTGGATGACAGTACAGTTCATGATAGCTTTTTGTTTGACAAGCCCCCAAAGGGCTCACAAACTCCAACAGGTCGTAGGGCTTTGAAGCAAAGAATGGACGGTTACCTCGAGAGTGTTTTCTCTTGGGGTAAAAATAATCTCGTTGAATTGAATGTTTCAAAGACCCAATCTTGTCTGATTATCGAAATGAAAATCTAGTCTCTTTCAACGGAAGCAATCTTCCGAACAGGCCCTCCATCGAAATGCTTGGTGTAACCCAAAGTGACCAGCTCAGGTATGGGGGCTCCATCGAAGCCAGAGTAAAGTTAGCCTCACAGAAACTGGGCGTACTGTACAGGGCCCGCAGATACTTTAATAGTACACAACTGCTAACCCTGTACAAATCACAAGTGCGCCCCACGGTTGAATTTGGCAGCCACCTCTGGTCTGGAGCTCCAAAATACTTGAAAAATACCCTCGACTCTGTGCAGAAACGGGCGGTCCGTTTGATAGTTTCTCCCATCTTAACAGACGGATTGCAATCTTTAGAGCACAGGCGTCGGGTGGGAATGCTATCCTTGTTCTACCGGTATTACAATGGAAGATGCTCCGAGGAACTAGCATCATTGATCCCTTCGGCACCGGTGCATAGTCAGGAAACACGCCAAACGCGTGCCCAACATTTGTACACGGTTGACATTTGCCACATGAGAACGGGTCGTTTCTTCGACTCGTTCTTGTGTTCAACAGCTCGGCTGTGGAATGATATGCCGGCCTTTGTGTTTGCTCCTTCCTACAACATGGGTCTCTTCAAGACCAATGTTCATTCCTTCCCCTCCTCAAAAAGACCCTCCACACAGCATCCCAGATGACATAGGCCCTGAGGGAAATTATTTTCCTCAGGGCCTCCTGCGTGGAGTTAACGTAAAAAAAAAAACTTTCAATTCTGTTTTTCTGTTTGCGGTTGTTCTTGTTTGTCGACTTTTCCACAATTCTGTGAGACTACTTAATTAAATTCCACTTCTGTGATTTCATTCCGCGACCTTCGTCGAATGCTTAAGTAAAAATTAAATAAAACGCTCGTACGTGTTACAACTTCATTCAACGTTCCTGAAGTGCGCAGTCTTAAAAAGTAATTTAAATATGTTTTGTCTTTTTTATACCGTAATGCTTCTAAACACGTAATTCGGACAGTTCTTCGTTTCTACAATAAAAGACACACGATCGTTTACAAGACTACGTATGCAAACAAGAGCCGAATTTCTTAAAATTTCTTAATTTCTTCTTTCCGAACCGAAGTCTTAAAAAGTAATTTTAATAAGTTTTGTCTTTTTTTATACTGTAAGCTTCTAAACACGTGTACCGAACAGTTCTTCGTTTATTCAATAAAAGACACACGTTCGTTTACAAAGCTGCGTATGCAAACACGAGCCGAACCACGAATTATGGGAAAGGATCGATGCAATCGCAAACGTCGCTTGAGGTTGCTTCGTTCCTTTCCCATAATTCGGGCTTGGCTCGCGATTATATTCGCAAGTTTATACGCAACATTTCTTCTTTTATTGACATGGCGGAATATTTATACTTCCATGATTTCTACAATTATCATAAAGCGATAACTGAAAACGTAAAGGTACTAAATAATTATTTTACTGCTTTCTCTTTTGTTCAATTCTATTTTGCGCCCTTCGGATATCTGACGTGATGTCACGTGGCTCCACCCTCTTGTGTAATTTCGTCTTTTTTTATTTTGGTCCCGCAGTAGCCGCTGACGTGAGCGCACGTCCTCGTGCGGAAAGTGTTGTTGCAATTCGCGGCGATTGGTGTAAATAAGTGATATAATTCCGTGAATAAGATAACAAAATTAATACTTGTGACGTGATTTATATAAATGACACCAAATTTTATATCACAGAAAAAAGCGTCCTTTATAACCTCAGGGTGAAACAAACTTGACCATTTTATTAACAGAAAATCCTTAAATATGTGACGTTGATAAACCAAAGTTTGAAAGAAACCCAATTTACCAAACCTTAAGAAAGTTCGATTCCTAGGAGACAGACGGGTCAATGAAAATGATCATATTTTTATCGAAGGAAGCAAATTCTTTGGGGTGCGACATTCAATATTAAATGAAAAAATGCACTTTGTAATACAACTTGTTTTTTTATTACCTATTAATGTATAACAGCTGATTGGGTTTTGCTTAGCTTAACTCAAGCAATTTAACAGATAGTCCCATATTAAATTTATTCCGTTTATCTTCGCTAACACTAGCTACGCATTCTTTAATAATTTGGTCTCCCTCTTTTCTATTTCAATCTCTTTCACTCATTGTTTTATTTTCTTTTACATATGTGTCTGTATGTAATTAACTTTAGTTAAATAATAAGCGTTGATAAAGCTTGAGCTAAGCGAAACCCGGTCGGCTCTGAAATATTAATAGTAAAAAGTGGTGTATTACAAAGTGTAATTTTTCATTTAATATTAAATTGTTATCTGTTCGTATTTAAAAATTTGATCATTTTTCCTCGAAGTTAGATAACATTGTGCTTACTTGGTGTATGCGTTCACAAGAAAACTTATTTTGTCTCTTCTGTCGAATAATTAAATAAGTGTTGATGTAAAAATAAGTGATTGTTAAGAGTTAAGAAGGAACAGCTCTTTACAGTCGGGAAACGAACTGTGAAGGTACGTATAATTAATTATACTATTTAGTGTATTAAGTATGGAGTATAGCCCGCAGAGCAATACGGCTGGATTGAATCATCCATCTCGAAGACATGTCATCGCTTGAAGAACGGAAATGGAAACATCTTCCGATATATCATTTATGGCAAATGCAAACTTTGTGATACTTCATTTTTCAATTAAACTTGAAGAATATTCTTCTTGCACCACACGCTTCCGACTGGATGATTAAAGTACCTAGTATGACTCCATTGGTAATTTTGGTTTTATTTTGAAAAAAAACCATTTTTCTGTAAAAAGAAAGACAAACATTACCTGGTTACGAAAAACTTGACAATATTTGAATATCTTCTGCTACCACCACAGCAAGCGGAAAATGTTGCTTGTGTCGGGATGAAGGACTTCGCCAGTCGAGGAATTGCACAAACGATGCATGGGTGGAACCCAAATGCGTTGCCAACTCGGCCACTGATTGGTGAAACAGTTTGTACAATAATGCCCGTCGAACTGCAGTGTCGCGTACAATCATGATTACAACACCTAATATGGTCTTCGCATTGCGGTAGTCATTCGCTGTCTGTAAAAAGAGTGCAAAATACTTTTTTACGATATTTTTTGTTTTTGTTTTTACATTAGCTCCTCACCTCTCTGGGAAAAACTTATTTACAATGTAATGTGGTACAATTTATAGAAGGAATGGATTCATACGTCCATCACCCCAGATTTCTAGCCACCACTTATATCTTTTTCCTTCCCAGAACTTCCACTCCTTCCTTTCCCTAAAAAGACCCTCCACACAGCATCTCCAAAGATGACATAGGCCCTAAGGGAAATAATTTTCCTGAAGGCTTCCTGTGTGGAGTTCAGGTAAAAAAAATAAAAATTTATCGAGTTCACACGTTATCACAACTGATCATTAATTGTTTATTTTTACACCCCTCGCACGAGCGCCTCCGACTGTACGGTGAACACACATCTCGCCACCCAATGGGCAACGTCATGAGACGGGAAAGGAGTATTGTAGAGAAACCCCTTTCTCATTAAGACAACACGACAAACATTGTCAACAACTATTAAACAGGTGTTCCGGTCGTGTTCTTCGAATTTCTCGAGACCGACAATCTGTATACCAGTCAGATGAAAACACCTTTAAAATATTGAGCACAACGACAAATTACCTTTGATATTGTCAGAAATTTGCAATTACTGTGAATTTTAGCGGGGAACCTTTTAATAATGTTTATAATAATAATAAAATACACAGATTTAGGAAATGAGATTAAAAGAATTTGGCATTCTCGGACTATAAAAATATTGCCATTTGTTATTTCGGCCACTGGCATAATACCTAGGAATCTGATTCAAAATTTAAGCATATTAGATTTGTCAAAGAATTTGTATATAAAAATGCAAAAATCAGTCATTTTAAATACATGTAGGATTACAAAGGATTTTTAAAATATTTATATTGAGGGATCAGTAGGATTTATAGGTTCAATTAGAAATGCCACAGAGCCGAACCCTCTGATATGAAAATATCTGGAGTCGGTGAATTATATTCCCATTTGGTCTCTAGTAGGTTGAAATGTTGTTCTTGTATTGTTTTGTATTTATAATACTTATATAGTGCTATTGCATAGCGTGGGTTGACTAGATGATCATTTGGGGAAGTGTGTGAAAGGGTTTAGTTTTCCTTCTTTTTTTCCTTTTTTTTTTTTTTTTTTTTTGGGGAAAATTTAACACGGACATTTAAATCTGGTGCGTAATAAAATAAAAAGGATAATTTGTTGAGCCCCGTTTTTGGGAAAAATCACCTTAAGGGCGCTGTACAATTTGGCTATGAATTCTTAAGGCGGGTACAGATTGCTGTAACGTAACATGCAATGAAACATGAAAGGAACATTTCATAAGTGTGGAAGCAGCGCGCGCACGAACCGAACATGAACCTACTCGCATCTGTTTCCGGCATACGCGCAGCGAACATAGCTCAGTCTGCCGGGAACAAGTTCTCCATTGTTCGCGCGCGTTCTGACGTACAGACACAAACAACCCGTCCACACTAACGCTCCGCGCACACTGCGCGTCCCTTTGTATTCGGCGAAAAAACCGAAGCATTGTGGATTGCGGCGCGCACGAGCTGAAATGCTCTGTTCGCGCGCGGACTGTGCGCGGTTCGTGCGCGCAAGGCGTCCACACTATGAGAATTCTGTTACGTTGCATGATACATTGCGGCAATGTGGACGGCAAATTCTTTCATTGCTTGTTACATTGCGTGTTACGTTACGGCAATCTGTACCCGCCTTTAGGCTCTACCTAATGTTATTATTTACAAATAGATAAAGGAAACACTCTTACCTGGCAGGTCACTTACAATAAACACATTACTGAGAAATTTTATTCTTGGGGAAGATACGGCTTTGCACGCGGAGGACATCAAATTTAAAACACTGGCCATTGCACGATTTTACATTTGCTACCCCCATCACTGACAGTATTACATTTATGAAAAATAAAATAGAGTTAATATTATTGATATGGAATTTAGAATTTAGGACTCTAAAAGCTTGCAAATAACGATTTTTAACATTTTTACAAAATGTGTTATTTACAATACTGCGGGCAGTGAAGGTGAACGTGAAAGGTTTATATTAGGGACTTTTAAACTATCCGTAATAGAGTTTGACTTCGAGTAATATATCGTGGTTTCCATTTTTCAAGTTGTGTTTATAGCTCTTTTTAATTTTAATTGAGCTACGTATGAACCACAATCTACTTATCTTTTTGGCATCTCTCTTAGAAAAATAAACCGTGGCGAGGAAATGCTAATGAGCCTAATTAGTTAAGTGCTTAAATGTGGATATTTAGAAAAAAATATATATCTTATTTATGGGTTTTACGACAACTCAACAACGCGGCATTTCGAAACACCTTCGAAAAGTGATTAAAAGTTATGAAAAAAAAATAATATTTTTTTTTTCAATAGTTGTGCTGAAGTTGAACTGTCACTATGATATTAACTAGTTTTCATAGCACCTTTTTAAGTTTCTCGGTAAAAGAAACTCATTTTGCTGTTAATTTTTTGTCCCTCGCGTTCATTAATGAATGTTAAATTCTATTTCTTCAATTTGTGAGGCGGATATTGGATAACCAATACCTGTACCGTGGGTCACCCTGAGTGTATCGGTGCATTTGTTGACTTCGGCTTCTGGTTCCTGGTTCATCGGGTGAGTTGAGATCAGGAATTTTTGTTAATTTCATATTTCAAATTTTAGAATTAACGATGTTATCTTCAACTAATTCTTTATCCATATTACGGGCAACTACCCTTTTTATTGGAAACAATCATTCTAAGAATTGGTTTTGAACCTGGATGGCGTCTCGGATAAATATATCCGAATTTATTCATGTGGAACTATTGACTTTTTATAAAAGTCTAAAATGAATATTAAATTTTTCATAAGAAAAATTCTCTTTTTATAACTTTTGAAGGTTATTCTCATCAATGAATAACCTTCAAAAAACGTCAATAGTTCCATACGAATAAATTCTGATATATTTATCCGAGACGCTATCCAGGTTACAAACCAATTTTTAGAATGATTGTTTCCAATAAAAAAGGGTAGTTGCCCGTAATATGGAAAAAGAATTAGTTGAAGATAATGTTGTTAATTCTAGCGAATGGTGGCAATAGCGAGCCGCACGTCCCAGTTGCGAACATTGTCTTTTGCTGTTTTTCTGTGTCTTGTTCTCTTTTATATTTTCTTTTAGATTGTTAATGTAATTTTCTTCTTCAATAATGATCAGTTAGGTGATTAATGTTGTTGTGGTATTCTCGTGGTAATGTTATTTATTTAAAATCACTAATTAATAAATTAACTTTAATTAGGCTTTACTACATTGGCAAATTATGTTATAACCTCACAAGTGTTCAGAAAACAAACAGCTAAAGATTTGCTCGATGGATTTAATTCAATCAACGAAATTACTCCGCCTAATTTATCCGATCTGGGTATCCCTGACAACGTTTAATGAGCAACAATCAACTCATAAATACATCACATCATCAGTTAATGATATTGAACTTATCTTTAACAAGGAATAATCCCCAAATGAACTAATAAATACTGAAAACTCAATTGACACCGAAATTTAAATGTAAACATCTCTTTTAAATAGTTTGATGTTCCAAGTACCCACACAAAAAAAATCTAGAAATAGAAAGAAATATTAATTCTCAAAATTCAGAAGTGATTGCGTTGGCGGAAACATGGTTGTAAACATCTGTTTTTGATAAGGAACTGTTTACCGATCAGGCATGATCGAGGCGGGCAGCGAGGGGGAGGGGTATTTCTCGCTCTTCGTAAACCGCTTGCTTCAATGCGCTTAAAGGTATTAGAAACAAACGGAGAACATCTATGGGTAAAGTTTTTAAAAAATATCTTTACAGTGTGAAACGTATTTTTATTGCACAGACGATGGTGAAAATAGACGCAAATACTATGGGCATTAAGATATGATATCGAATTTATTATTGTATAAAAATATTATTTTATTGGTGATTTCAACCTTAATAATAAACCTGAACATATTTTAAATGCCTTCAAATATTATTATCATTCAAATGGATTAACACAGCATAGTGAAGTGTTTAACAGTTATAACGATACCCTGGACCTTGTCCTAAGTAACCTTTCTGTATGTAAGTGACGAGAAGCGAGGAGCCTCTCGTCAATGATGATCGTCTTCGTGCAACACTGGTTAATAATTATTATTTAACAATTATAAAATCTGCGCTGAGTAGCAATAATTTTAGCACCCTTATTTCAGATAAAACTCCCGTAGAATACCACTTACAACGGAACCGGGGTGCTCTCGACACATCTGAACGGGCTGGTACAATCGAAACGTATCGTATCGGACTATAGAAGTGAAGAATTAATTCATTTCTGCCTTATAGTTTATTTATTTACTTATGGCCATGTTTATTTCCCCTGCAAAAATATTTTATTATATCGTAGAATCACGTAAGTACGTAGGTATGTCCTCAATTATATATTTAGTCATGAAGGGCGTGTCATAAATTAGAATAAGGATACTTTAGTGTAAAATTTGTTACTTACGGCCGTTGTTTTCAATCCTACTGACCAATTATTGAGCCGAAATTTTGGCTCAACACTCCTCAAATGTACAAATACGCTCTTCCCTTTACGCAATTCTCTGATCAACAGGCGAAGACATTAAAATTTGGAAAAAACGGCCATGAAAAAAAAACTTACAACAAAACAGTCCAAGGTCATTTTTCTCAATGGACCACATTTTTGAAGTGAAAGCTTCTTTAGCACCATTGTGATTTGAACCTCAATGAAACGATCGACACTAAAAACAAACAACACAAATATCTATAGGATTTGATAATGAGATAGACTAATCGGTGTCCTCTTTTTGCGGGGCTTCATAGCCTTTCGGCCTCCTCTAAGTGCGAAGCTTCGTAGAATGAAATGTAAAATAATTTTTAAACTTGTTAACAATATTATAATAAATAATCCTACAATTATCCTACTCCTGATACTATATATTCGTTTCATTCTATCGAAGTTTTGTTTTCTGAAGATTTCACTTCTACCGCGTGTGAACTGCGCACTCTGATTTTTTAAAAATTATTTTTATTATGATATATGTTTATCTAGTTTGTTTGTTTGTTTTTGTAACTTTATTTAGATGTAAGCAAATTTCATACATCTAGTATTAAAAAACATATAAAATACATAATAAAATAAATAGAGTCATAAAATTATAACGGAAAAAATACAGCTAAAAAAAGAGAAATACAGTTACTCCAGTTAGAAATACAAACAATAGGTAGTTTTGTTAAGATATTTTCTATCGTTTGTTATAGGTATAACTTAGCAAAGTATTAATGTTGAATTCTAAAAAAAGTTCCATCACTTAGGTATTCTTCTCGCAATAACCTAACATCTTCGGACAATAAACGGATTTTCTATTGAAATTAATAAAATATCTTTCCAAGAAAGACAACTCAGATATTATTATTGGAATGACAGGTTGCATGGGGAACTGGTTTCGTATTTAAAAGATTTCCCCTTTGTTGGATCTGAAGTTGAAAGGAAGTGTTCAGAACACTTGGTAAACATAATCAAAAAACTTATTTGCCATTTTTCATATTTATAACATTGTTTCTATTGACAATGAGTCACTGCTCAGCTATATATATATTAGGATTTCTCCCGGAAAGCAGCTGATTTTTAGCAGTGCCTCTAATATAATATACATATGTATTTATTTGATAAATAATTAAAATGATATTACAAAAAAATCGATGTAGTTAACACGCGGTAGAAGCGAAACTTTACCAAAACAATCTTA
Source organism: Limnephilus marmoratus (assembly GCA_917880885.1). Lineage (NCBI taxonomy): Eukaryota > Metazoa > Arthropoda > Insecta > Trichoptera > Limnephilidae > Limnephilus > Limnephilus marmoratus. The sequence goes on along the minus strand of OU862920.1, from coordinate 18,370,254 downwards.
ACCAATGAAGAACCAAGGAGCCTTGAAAAGTGATGTCGTAAACAAAGCGGTCAATGAGCGCAGGCCTGGTGCCATTTCCCTTTTATATCTCAACCGATAAGAGCCTTGATAGGGGTTTGATGCTTATGCGTGATTTCCGTTTCATCCGAATTCCAAATCACTACGGGGCTATAGAAGTTTCCCTTTAAAAAAAAAACAGAGTGTGCAAATCACACGCGGTAGAAGTGAAAACTTCAGAAAAAAAACGAGTGTGCTTTAGACCACACGACTGAAGTAAATCTTCACTAACTCATATCTGCCTCTCAACTTCCGTTCGCCTGCCCGACCGTTCGCCTCGCCCGATCACACTTTTCATAACGCTCTCGTCACGCATTCACCAGCTTACGAAGCGAAGCTTTACTTTAATAAAGTAGACAAGAGTGGATAAGCTACGAAGCACCGCACAAAGAGGAGACCGATTTTTCTAACGCATTCTCTCGCAGGCTAAATCCTATAGATATATGTGTTTATCTCTTTTTAGTCTCATCGAGTTTCAAATTATAACGGTGCTAAAGAAGTTTTCACTTCAATAAATTTAATTGCATAAACCAAAAATCAAATTAAATAATATAATCACAAGCACAAGTAGGTTTTCCTATCATGGTAAATTTCATTTAAGATGTTGACTGTGCAGTCAGAAATCATTCGCCGCTGAGCTCCTTGAAGCACTGCAATGACAGCAATTCGAGTAGACAGCGGAATTTCATTCCAAAGTTTTGATGATAAATAGCGGAAACTCCCGTCAAACCAGCAGTTTTATATCTGGATAAACCACAACTAATCTACTAGTCAAACTATTCAAAGTAATTTATCTATTATATCTATGTTATATTCCGTCTTTTAAAATGTATAGTTTTCTGATTAAATTAGTTTGTATGCATGGTTCATGGGTCAACAGTCACTAGTCATCACTAATCAACTACGTTGCACATTTGAATTTCACTTACCTATTCGCTGTCAGATATTTAATCAAAACCTTTCCGCAACATTAGTTGAGTGATTAATCGCAATGAGTTCTATTAGATAGTAAGCTTCTTTTTCAATCTCACGTCGAGCATATCACGTCAAAGGCTTTGAAAATGTTGGGATTTATTCTTAGAGTAAGTTCAGCTTTCAAAAATCCACAAACATTTAAGACTCTCTACATATCCTATGTTAGAAGCCACCTGGAGTATGCTTCTACAGTGTGGAACCCTCATTGTTCTACATATAAAGCAAATATAGAAAGAGTTCAGAAAAAGTTTATGAAATATGTCTCTTATCGCGTGCGAAATGATGAAAACTATGTCCCCGTAAACCTTAAATCTCTTGATCAACGCCGAGATATCAGAGACCTATTAATGCTCTATAAGATTATTCATAACTTCATTGATAGCCCGTACTTACTACAAAATATTCATTTCAGATGTCCATTAAGAGTTACTCGATCTCCAGACACCTTTTATATCCCTAAGAGCAAGACAAATTATCTTGAAAATGTATTTGTAAGAAGAAGCTGTAGCACATTTAACAGATTATGCCCAAATATCGATGTGTTTAATACAAACCTTGATAAATTCACAGCATGCATAAAAAAATAACACTATTGATGCCACATGTTTAACTAATAACTTAATATTTCATTGATTTCTGTATTTCTCTTTTTTTTATTTTTAGTATCACCACATTTTCTCTCCAACTTTTTGCAGTTGGAATTCAAATACAATCGCTTCCTGAAATATATTATTTATATCAATCAAAATTTAAATGTAAACCCTTGAAAAACCTCAGTTATTTACTTTTTGTAGTAAGAAGATACACTTTATCAGAATAATTTATATCAGGTATAGGTATTGTGTATTTTTGCATTACGGTTCTAAATTATTTGTCGTTATTTTATTGGTCTATGACATACTTATTTTTATCACTGTCATTTATGAATTTTGTACAGACTGTTTATAACGCTAATAAATAAAATAAAACATAAACTTGGACTATCACGAGACATGTTTTTGGCTAAATTGAACCATAACATCTACTCGCTCTAACCAACATCAGGACTGAATCATTTAGAAACTCACTTGTACCTAGATTGTAGATGTAGTAGATACTAACATCTAAAATAGTCATAAACGGGCTATAATAATATACCTTAATGAATAAATGTTAGCATAATACCTACTATTCTTCTGAAAGGGTTCTTTTTACCCAATGATTACAGTTCGACATTATTATATAAATCACATGTTTTGTAAACGCCCATAATGTATATCAATATTAATGTATATAAACTAATGTATATTATTAACCAATTAGAATAGTTTACAAAATACGTGAATGCTGTTTTTATAAAGTGGAGTCAGCACGTGTTTTTCAAATTTGGCTTTTGCGCACGCGAATAGCTGCAATCAGAACACGAAAATGGTTTTTTTCCCTTTTGAGTTTCAAAGTTCGAATTTGCCTTTGCGAATACGACTTTTTCGAACACGAATACATAGTTGGCGTCAGAACACGAGAATCGTTTTTATCTGCTGTGTGCAGATTATATATCTATTAAGCGTACATTTTTTTTAAATTCTTTTTCTTTTAGATTATATTCTATTACATTTATCTAACTTTATTTTTCCAAATATTAATTCTAAAGCATGTCTGCTCTCGGTGTGCTAGCCAAGTATTGCACAGTTAAAATTTTTTATCTATGTAGACATAGTCTAAAATTTTCTATCGTGAAGTGATCATATAATTTTGTCTCTTTTTCGCATAGGAAACTCTCACACATACAATTATTGCTTGTGTCAAATCCCAGATACATCGATAACAAGCGAATCCTAAAAAAATTACAATATTTAGATAATTACATCTATTTATTAAAAAAAAAAATTCGAGTGCACTTAACACGTGATAGAAGCGAAACTTTATCAAAACAACCAATGAGCGCAGACGTAGCGTAATTTCCGTTTCATATCTCAACCAACGGGAGCCTTTAAAAGTCAAATAATCAAAGCAGCATATGAGCGCAGTTGATGCGTCGCAGGTGCAGTAATCGTCATTTCCGTTTCAATTTTCAATCCAAATCAGAGCGGGGCTCTAGAAGTTTCACTTCAAAAATATTATTTTTTATCTCGCGTGAATTGGTAGTATTTAGTTCAACGATCCCGAATGTTACGTACAAAGAATAGCAGACGCGTTTTGTTTATAAGATCTATTTTAGAAAGAAACAAAACGCGTTATCCCAAGCGGAAGGCGCTTCAAGTAACAAGAATTTAACATATTTTATGTAGGTCTCGACTCCATGCCATGAAACTAGGCCAGAGTTTTAATTTATTATTATTAGGCCTTATCATTCTTTTTTTTTTACTTATTGGTGAATAAAGTAATTTGTAGGCGCATTTTTATTCTTTTAAAAAAACACGAACCTTTTTTTAATGATAAATTTGATTTATTTCAAACCAATACACATATTATACTAATTAACTTGACTCTTCACTTCAATATATAAACATGAAAAATGGGTTAGTACTATTTGAATAGGTATATATTATAAGTAAAAAAATATTATTATGTTTTTCTGGCGATTTATTCGGTGGTATTATTTTTCACGTGTGGGAAGTCCTAACCAACTGTCCAACCATCACGCCGTTTTCTCGCAGGGGTAGACAGGGAGGACGGACCCGTAAACAACTCGGTCTCATACATATTCTTTGATTATTCTGACTCTTGACAAGGCCCGACTCAAGTATCTGATTCACTTGATCGTGCCACGTCTTCCTCGGACCTTCCCTATTTCTTTTACCATTCACATCTGCGTCATATATTCTCCTTGGTGACCGGACAACTCAAATTGAAATCGACACAACTCCCCCCTTGAAAAGACATTAAGAGTGACAAAAAATAAATAGATTAAGAGGGTATTACCAGAGAAAACCAGAAATATGTCATTTTTTAATCAGATTTTGGACGTGTTGACTGTTTTCCACAAAACATTATAAATGGATTTCGAAAGATTGTTCTTTTATCTAACAAACGCATGTTTTAAATTTTGTGAAAAAGTGTTTATTTTTAGTATAATACGGTTATACCATAGGTCGTTGGCAGATTTGTTAAATTTTCAAAAAAAAAATTGTATAATACCACACTCATTTTAAATCATATAATCATGCAGTAAAATAAATCAATGCATTATCTAGTTGTTTTATTTTCCGGTTTCTTTTCTTTTTCGTTTATATTAGCTCCACAAAAAAGCCCTAATGAAAATAATTCTCTTCTGGGCATTTGTCATCTTTTGGGATGCTGTTGTGGAGGGTACCTATAGGAAAAGGAAGAAGAATAGGTTCTGGGAAGGAAATGAGGTGAGGGTGGGTGGGAAACTGGGGTTCAGTGTGTTCAAGAGTGGCGAACGTATGAATCTGTCCCCACCACTGCGGTGCAAGGCAATGTTCTGAGAGTCCTGCTGCCGATGTCAAAAGATCACCCTCAACCGTTCCCTGCGATCTGGTCTGCCACGCAGTTGTATGGCAGACGCATCCGCCGCCAAAATCCGCACAAACCTAACCCCATGAACCCGGGCACCCCTGCTAAGTCACAAAACATAGCAAACCTCTTGGGGTGACCTATGGCAGACGTGTTGGTTATCCAATAAATGATTCTGTCAGTTCTTCAGAAGCTTACGCAGCTGGATCAACTCTGGTATTTGTATACTCTGTCCTTCTCCAACAAGCCATAAAATAAATTTGGGCGGGAGCAATATTTTTTGGTATTTTTATAAATTATGTGACAGTGACCAATAAACGTACAGATCGAGTATGAATAATACGCAATACCGAATGAAAGAAACATACATAATAGTACTATCATAAACGAGGAGGAATGGGTATGTTGTTAACTTGGGTAAAGAAGGTTGTAAACGAAATCAGCATTATGGCCCAAACCGTCACATTGACGGCGGCGGTCTTTCTAGGTATAAGTCAATATATCTCTAAAAGTAATTAAGACATACCTGTTTTTTTCACCATAGTTGTTAAACCACATGTAAATCATGAAATGTTAAAAAAAATCACACCAATTCAATAATTATTAAGCATTATATCGTCACTTTACTTCGGGCTGTTGTCAAAATGAAGGCTCCGGTCTTTCTAGTGTTAAAAATATATACGTACATGAGTTTCTTGAAGAAACTCATGTAAAATTGGTTCGTTTGTGTATTTATTTGCGCCCTTACAAACTAATATATTTCAGATTTTTTTAACATTCTTATTTAACTTAGACATTATTGAAATATGATAAAAACCACGGACATATGAATATATCTGGACCTGCCCTAAGTGATAAAAACGTATTATTTCCCCCTCCACATGGCGCCGGCTGTAGCTCCTCCTTGGAACCGGCTCGCTCCATGGGGAGGGGATATAGCCTCGCTTGAATCTAAAATGTGTGACGTCATCATTCTTGCCGTGAACAGCGAGAAGCTGACATCCATACATTTAACGAAATAACGGCAGCTTGTGCTATACAATATATCTACGTATCAATATGCACATAGCAAATGTGGGCGGTACTCCAATGTGCTCGTCGCTGGTTACAGGGGTAAGTAAATTATGAAACATTTGTAAAAGTGTTTTAACTAAACACGGCAAGAAAATATTGATATGTGTATTGGCGCGAGTCTTTTTGGAGCGAGCATTTGGCCTTAGCAAATAAGTTTTGAACGTGGCAAGCAATTCGCGCTCCCATGTAAAAAGGTCTATTCATTCAAAGCAGATTTTGCTTTTAAGAACTAAATGGTGATATTGTAATGCGAGATGCCTATATACTGTCAGATTGATTGTTCAACGAATGACAGTCATCTTTCCCCCCTTTGCTCTCCATAGTTTGGTTTTACCCCTCATCTGTAACTGCTTGTCTATCCATTTGGATGTCTATGATAAAAACTTATAATCAAAAAATAATTACAAAAAGTACATTATTTTAATAGTTTTATCATCGCGCCTTTCAGCATTTTTGGATGTGGGTATAATTAAAGCACATTTGGAATGAAATAAAATCGATATTGAGTTATAATTTTAAAAAGCTGGTACGGAGAATAATTAAGCTTTCTCATTGTAACCGCCCTGCACGATCGTAAGAACAACTTTCGACGAATTGTGGATTTTGGGTCGCTGGCTTGTTAAAAGCTCTTAAATAGTTTACGTTAGGTTAGGTTAAGGGCTATTTCTTAAAGAGGTGTTGAGTTGAGTGGATTCTAAGTTATCAATTTCGAATTTGGGAGGCGGGATCGGGTACCGCCGCCCCGGGAACCTTTATTAGATAACCAACACCTCTGCCATAGGTCACCCCAAGTGGTTCGCTACGTTTGGAGATTTAGCAGGGGTGCCTGGGTTAATGGGGTGAGGTTTGTTTAGGTCTTGGAGGCGGATGACCAGGACACATTGAACCCCATATTTCTACCAACCTCTTAAACCCTTTTCCTTCCCAGAACTCTCCTCTCCTTCCTTTCCTTTAAAAAAAACCATCTACACAGCATCCCCAAAGATACACAGCATCCCCAAAGATGACGTAGGCCCTGAGGGAAATTATTTTCCTCAGGGCCTCCTATATGAAGCTCATGTAAAAAAAGGAACCAAACAAAACACTGAGCATTTTTTTTCTGAAAACTTCATTTGGATAAATTGCTGCAAAATGTGTAAAATGCGTGTACAAGAGGTAGGGTTTCTCGGGAACGAGTAAAGACCTGTAATATTTCGGTAATCTCTGACGTCAGACCTCCAGTTTGTTCGTGTCTCTCAGAACTATAAATAATCAGTGACAGTTTATATTCCCAGCGGTGTGGCGTCCTTGAAAGGGGGCGGCCGGCAGCCGCGGTGTATTTATATACCCGAAAGGAGAGCAACTATTTAAGTGCGCGACTAGCATAGCGACGCTGTACTTAAACTCTGGATCATGATTGGCGCGTGGTCTGACTGTTGCGCAAACGAATTGATAGTGCTAAATTGTAATTGTCATTTTTTAAATAATAAGGCCAAAAGCCCAACAAAATTTTTCGCATTTGTTCTAGAAAAATATTCAAACTACTCTTTTTGAAACTAACAATTCGAGGTGGAATATCCCTGTAATGAATACAATAAAAATTCACTTTATTTTGTGGACACTGCCATTTTCCAACTGTTTGTCAGTGGTACCAAAACAACGGTATTTACTTCTAAATTATTGTGAGCTGAAAAATAAATTTTAATGAGAAAAACTCTCTTTTGAAGGAATTGGTAAACACACGTCCCAGATAGACGAGACGTTCTGGTTACAAGTCCCAGTTGCGACCATTATCTTTTTCTTTGTCTTGTTCTCTATCATATTTTCGTTTAGATTGTTATTATTGTCTTCTTCAGTGATATATTAAATTGATGGGAATAACCTTCAAAAGTTATAAAAAGAGAGTTTTTCTTATAAAAATTGAATATTCATTTAGACTTTTATAAAAAGTCAATAGTTCCATACAAATAAAATCGGACATTTTTTTATTTTATTTTATTATTATTGTACAACAGAGAAAATTCCAATTACAGTACAATTTAGTTACCCTGTCAGCATTTAGGCAAGTGACTCTTCAATAATATTTTTAAAGGTATATAAATAACAGTCACTTACATCCAAATGGTTTGCAATTTCATTTAACAGCACCACTCCCCTTGTCATGCTATGCTTTGCCAAGACGTCTGTTCTGCCGTTCGGTACTTTAAATAAGTCATAATGTCGACTTCGGCTGTAGTGGTCTGGTACATATAAATCATAGCATCCCAAGAGAAATGGGCTATTGATGAAATTGTTCCAAATTGTGAAAGACAGAATAGCAAGACTTGCTTTCTGTCTAGTTTCTAGACTCACAGAATCAGTTTCCACAAGTAAGTCAATATGGTGCATGAACCTTGGATAAGTTACATGCTTTATATATTTATCCGTGACGCTATCTAGGTTACAAACCAATTCTTAGAATGATTGTTTCCAATACAAAAGGGTAGTTGCCTATATTTTTATTTAGCTATTTACATTTAAACCCGCTAAACTACTTATATAGTTTGTCAGCAGGTACATAATGACAACATTGGCACATTTTCAAACATTGTATGTATATAACTTTATAATTTTGATGCTAAATATCAATTAAATAAATTATTTAAATTACGGAAATAGTATATACATGTAAATAGCAATATAACCCTTATATAATAAAAAGTACAAATGGATTTAGAATGAACAAATGAAATATAATCACAAGTAAATTAATAGTTTCATATACATGATATCTATATATATGATATCGAAAATAAATTAGTTGAAGATAATTTTGTTAATTCTAAAATTTGAAATATGAGATTGGCTATTATGACGGTTTGGCAGTAGGGAGCAATGGCGGAATTGGTAAACGCACAACCCGTCTGGGTCCGAATCCCAGTTGGGACCATTATCTTTTTTGTTTTCTGTGTTTTTTTTTCTATTTCATATATTTTTTTAGTTGATTATTATTATCTTCTTCTTATTCAATAAAAATAAATTATTGTTTTAAGAAATGAGTTTGGGACCAATAAGCCAAGTTGGAATATACATTTCATGGGAGATATCTTGTATCATTCATCAATAAGGGTTCGGTTGCACCTTTTGATGTTGCTTTACTTCTGGTTTTACTTGTTGGATTGTATGGATGACCCAATTGTTTTCTTAAAAAATTTCACAAATTTAAAAGGATTTTTTTTTGTCGCACATTCCGGATACATTTCATAATAATAATTTGGTCTAAACTGATTTCGTAGAACGGTATAAATCTCATACGAATTTGTGTAACACATTTCGCCAAGGTGTGAAAACTTATTCAAAGATATTATATATCAGTGGTATGCGTTGATCTATGACTAAAGCTATGTACAACAACTGGAGTCAGAATAAATTATGGTATGAATGTGTTAAAAAGGCCACTTTTAATAATTGTAATATTAATATTATAAAAGGTGTAAACTTTTCTCAAAGCAACAGTATTTTTCATTAAGTGAAAATTTCTTTAGCACTGTTACGACTCTAAAAAGAGACAAACACATACCATCTAAAGGATTTAGAGAGAATAAGATTGAATAATAAATGTCCTCTTTGTGCGGTGCTTCATAGTCTCCTCGCTCTTGTCTACTTTAGTTTTCTGAAGGTTTCACTTATACCACGTGTAAACTTGTATTTTTTTACATTAATTCCACACAAGAGGATGAAAATGAAATGATGAAATAATTTCCCTCGGGGCTTACGTCATCTTTGAAGATGCTGTGTGGAAGGTCTTCTTCACTTGTGTCATCACAATGTGGTTGAAAATATGTTTATTATATAAATTTAAATGCATATATCTACAAAGAGGAGACCGATAGGCTACGAAACACTGCATAAAGAGGACACCGATTAGTCTATCTCATTTTCTCGCAGGATGAATCTTGTAAATGTAAGTGTTTGTCTCTTTTTAGTGTCGCTATCTTTCGTTTCATCGAGTTTCAAATCACAACGGTGTTAAAGAAGTTTTTACTTCAAAAACCCAGTTAACCCAGTATTTTTCACTTTTCAAAAGTGTTCTATATTATCCGGTTACCGATTTAAAGTGCTCCGTGATCCTGTCGTCTGCCCAGCGAAATTTCTTCAACATTCAAAACGTGGAGTCGGAGAAGCTACTACGTACTAGTGCTCTCTCCCACGCCCAGGGAATTTCCCAAGTGGCCCCGCGAATGAAGACTGAAGAGATTTTACTTCTGTTCCTGTGTTATATTCCAATAATTCTGTTTACCATGTCCCTTTGCCCCTTTGTATCGTTTTGGAATATGATGCCGTGATTATTATCTACTAGGAGCTTTATAGCATTTTATTGTACCACGACTTTATTTGAACTGCTTATTTCTTCTACGTCTTGATTGCTGATTTTTCTGTTTATCCTATGCGAAAAGTATTTTTTTCATGCGAAAATTCATCAGGCTCGTTGTGATTTGAAATTCGAATGAAACGAAAGTGCGCCACTAAAATTTATTATTTGACGGTCCTCGGTTCTAACATAATGCGGTAAATTCAAGGATACGCACGAGCCTCCGATAGTGCAGTGGTATGAACCGCCTGACTCTCAGCGCCAAGCGAGACATCCTGCGAACGAAATCCTACCAAATCAAAAAAAATTAACATTTTCATTTTTGTAAATTCAAAAACAAACCTTCAAACTAAACAGACAAAAGAAAAGAAAGCGACGTCTGGCGATTTTCTAGTTTAGTGAATTTCCACTATCATTTTTTTTCTGTGTTTCTGACTTTCGTTCTTCAAGGGTGTTCTAAAGGTGGGTCCAGATATGTTCTTTTGTCCGTACCGTACCTCCGTTTCGCATCAGCGTCGCGATCCAAAAACTCTGGACGCAAAGCAAAATAGCCCGTATCTCGTCGCTGCGGTCATCGCATATTCATATCCTCCCACCATGTCGTCGACTGCGGAAGTGTATGAGAATTTGACGATTGCTTGCGCATCCTTCATTGTTATTCACAATAATATAACGAAAAAAAAAACAAAAAAGGCGACGTTGGTGGGAGTTAGAATTGTTCAAAAACAGAGAAAGATGTGGCGGAAGAGCTTTAATGAGAGATTTAAAATTTCAAAACATAAGTGGAAAATACAAAAACTTCTCTCGCATTTCACCAAGCGACTTCAAGTACTTCATTAATTTAATTGATGCAAAAAATAAAAAAAAAGCGGATACCACATTTAGAAAATCTATTTCGATACAAGATAAAGCGTAACTTTGCGTTATTTGGCTACAGGAGATTCTCAGGAGAACTTCCCTCGCCTTACATCCAGCGATAAGCTTCACAACATTATCGTTATCCCACTGCATTTTTCATGCTGATTCGGGTAGTGACAGGGAGCATGACCTGCGCATGCCGCGATCGCATCCAGACTGGCGCGTACCCGTATCGTATCGCCTTTGAACGGGTCGAAAAAACCGACTCGCGATGGATCGGAGCGTACCTGTATCCGTATCGAGACGCCGTACCACCGTACCGTACCGAACGGGCGTCCAAACTAGCGTTCTTGATCGCGACGCTGATACGAAACGGAGGTACGGTACGGACAAAAGAACATATCTGGACCCACCTTAAGCAACGAATGAATGTGTTTAGAGAGGGACAACCAAAAATATGTGATATAAAGTAGGTACCCACTTCTAGACAACAGTATAATCTGGGGAGTTAATTACGTGAATACTAAAATATTGTACTAGAACTTATTCGACTAAAAAACCCCTGGCATAGGTCACCCCAAGGTTTTCTACGTTTGGTGACCTATCAGGGGTGACCAGATTCTAGGTCTTGGCGGCCAATGCGTTTACCCACTTACTGCGTAGCGGGCTGAATCGGAAGAATTTGGTTGAGGTAGACCTAACCTAGACCTCTCCAGCTGGACTCCTCGACCTATCGCCTCACATGTAAGTGAGAGGGATTCATGCGTCCTGCACTCCTGTTTTTTTCCCCACTGATTGATCCGCAGATTCCTACATATCCTACATACCTTTTTCCTTCCCAGAACTTCCTCTACTTCCTTTCCCCAAAAATACCCTCCAAAGTTCCTAAACATTACTTTGTCTTAGGAATGAAGGATTTTTTCCCTCAAGGCCTCCTGTGTAGAGCTAATTGTTTAAAAAATCGTGTGCAGTTCACGAGCGGTAGAAATTAAACCTTTATCCACAAAATCTCAACCAATAGGGGTCTTGAAAAGTGAGCACATAATCAAAGCGGTCAGTGCGCGCATTTGGACCGTAGTATACAATGTATACATGTACACAACACCAAGATATTAGAGTGCAAAACACTTATCAGACCAGTACTCACATACGTTTACTCGTGGGAGATCCCACGCACTTTTTTATGCTCCGAAAGCGAGAACTTCTGCCTATCAGAATGCACCATAGCAGGGCGGCTCAACCACTTAACGACTGTGCATTGAGCATCGACATCTTCAATGTCACCTACAGAGAATTCAGTAACTATCTCTTGACATACGTCACAACATAGTTAAACTGCCCCCATGCAATTTAAAAAAAAAATTAATATATATTTAATTAAATGAAAACAATATTAGCGAAACTCAATCGAAATCTGGAGACAGAAAAATCAGAAAAGATATTGGCTCCGCTGGGACTCGAACCCAGAACCCTTTTCTTACATGGAAACAGCTCTACCGATTAAGCTACGGAACCCATATTAATTCGGTCACTTTTAACTGTATCATACTTCGACTAAGAACTACCAACATTATCTTCATTTACTTAAAGCACATATTATTGGCTGAACTAAATGCAATCTAGATAGTGTCTGGATAAATATTTATCCATTTTATTTGTAATACGCGACATCTATTGACTTTTTCTGCAAGTCTAGGATGAATATTTATTATTAACTTTTTAAACTTTATGAGTAAAATCTCAAATTATAATATTTAATTAAATGAAAAGAATAGTTTCGCTAATATTGTTTTCATTTAATTAAATATTATAATTTGAGATTTTACTCATAAAGTTTAAAAAATTAATAATAAATTAATATATATTTTTTTAGTATATAACGGTTTTATGTAGAACCTGAATAAATAAATCAATGAATACGCAGCTGAGTCTTGGGTAGGTACCAACTAAAAGGAATCAATGAGCACTGGATGTTTTTGAAAGGAAAATTTTGAGACGTATTTTCGAACCGGTTTCAGATAATGGATTTTGGCGCAGACGTTATAACAATGAGCTATATACTCTGTTTAAGGATCTAAACCTCACAAAATTTATAAAACTGGGAAGACTTCTGTGGCGGGGTCATGTAGAGAGAATGACCGAGCATCAAGCAACAAAGTCCTTGCCGAACTCAAGACCGACAGGGCGAAGGAGTCTGGGAATAGCACGATTAAGACGGAGCCACAACTTCTTCAAAGATATATCTACCTTGGAGATTCTAAACTGGAGAGAGCTGGCGCTGGTACCAAACCGAGATGAGTGGGGGAAGACTCTTGAGGAGGCCAAGTCCCACCAGGGGTTGTAGAGCTAAGAGTGATGATGATAACGATTTTCAAAAAGAATGCCAAAATGTGAAAAAATCACCGGAGAACACTGCCACATGTTAAACTTTCGTTGCTTTTTGCGACGATTATGTTCTGTCTTCCGGCGGATTTATCAAAACGTTGTTATTATCTGTTTATGAGACAGCTTGACAGAGCGCGACGTTTCGCAGGTACCTTCTGCACGTAGAAAAAGTTTCATTCTCATTCTCTCGCAGGTTAAATCCCGTAAATGTATGTGTTTATCTCTATTTAGTGTCGCTCGTTTCCGTTTCACCGAGTTTCAAATCACAACGGTGCTAAAGAAGTTTTCACTTCAACCAGCATATAACATGATTATCGTGAAAAAGAAGAGTGTAAAAATGCAGGTTTTCACTCAGGAGAAATCTTGGGATTGGTTTTTTATAAATGAAGCACTTTTTTTATAACTTAATTTCTTGATTTTTTATTGTTATGATTTGAATATTTACAACTGACGACAATAATTTTTCCCCACCCAACGGACAAGGGTTCAGTAGTATTTTAAATTCTTAGTGCAAGTTTTTGTAAAGAAGTAAGTTAATTTCACCGATGCAAGCCTTTTTATAAAGGTACTTACTTACCTTGTCTGTTGTGTGAGAAAGAGACAAAAATAAATGATTCTATTATAGACATCTGACGAACAAATCAGACAACCCTTTGATCGCAATCCAACCCTTGATGGTAACTCTTAACTCCATAATTGGTTTGAATCCTGGATTTAAATCTAAACAAAGAGGATTGGGATTAAGTTTTTGAAGGGAGCTGAGAGAGTCGGAGAGAACAAGGTTCTAAATTATTTTTAACTAGCTGAAGTCCCGGCGATGCCCGGGCTTTTAACAGAGTTTTCGAAATCAAATGTAGACAGTGACCTTCCTTTGCATACAAATCAAATCTACATCGCCCGCTTGTCAGCCCGCTCGTATTATATATTTTAACCAATTTATAAAAAAACTTTGACAAATTATATACCAAAATCTTCCATACGAATTATTCTATTTATTGGTGAAAACCGCATGAAAATCCGTTCAGTAGTTTTTGAGTTTGACTTTAATTTATAATATATAGAGATTTCTAAGTTCAATTTTTTTTTTGTTTACTCTATGAAAGATTCATTTATTGCAATGCCCTTTGATGAAAGTACTGAAAAGCGGTTTGAAATTGTGGGACTAACTTCCATAATATCTCGATCTTCCGGTTGATTAATCACACATCTCCAAATACTAAGTTTTGAGACAATGAGAAAAGCAGTAGTCGATTACTCTCTGCAAATCAAATAACATTTACACGTGTCTGTATTTTACATATTAAATGTATAGCGGACATAGCGGTCTGGAATATTAATATGACATTTTGAAATTTCCTACTGGTTTTTAAAATTTATTTCATTACACGTTTTTGGGCATTGTAATTGATTTGGTGGTGTTTATGAGTTATCTGAGTATTTTACACTTTTAAATATGTACAATTGCATGCCCAACTCAAATTTTGGATTTTTCAGAGATGTCTAACTAATCAACTGGACAATCGATGTACTTCTCACTGCCCAGAAAACCAATTTAGGGAAATAATGTGGATTCTTCAGTGGTCATCTTCAATTTATCACAAAAAAGCTGAGGCAATTCAGATATGTAAAAAAAATCGAGTGCTGTTAACAAGCGGTAGAAGCGAAATTTTACCAAAATAATCTCAACCAATGAAGAACCAGTAGGAGCCATGAAAAGTGAGGTTATAATTCATAATCAAAGTGGCCAATGAGCGCAGACCAGCGTCATTTCCGTTTTATATCTGAACCAATTGGATCCTTGATAGGAATTTGATTCTACGCAGGTGCTATATGCGTCATTTCCGTTTCATACGAATTCCAAATCACAGCAGGGCTATAGAAGTTTCAATTCAAAAATCTGTGTATGAATATTTATAAACTACTCCTATGTAAAAGCTTTAAAGTATTAAAAAATAAATAAATATGTTTACGGAACGGAACTAACGGTTTCTATACCAGAAATGTTACCCCTTCAGGATCAAAATATTTCCGCTTTGTAACAAAATCCAAATAAATTAAATATTTCTGAACGCATCTGAAAACTAAAAACTGTTTTTAAAAGATAAAGAAATACACTTACCAAATTTTTAATTCGAAATAAACATAATTTAAAAAATATATATCTTTTAATGCAAACGAAAAAAATATTAAGAACCGCTCACCTTACGTTGTTTCTAACTAAAATCACTGATAACGAAAAAAAAATGAAACACATGTATATTTTATTAGGCTAATGTATTAAAAAACGTTACGATTACCTATTTTTTGTCGTTTTATGTAAAAGTAATTAATGAAGAATTCCCTAAGCTTCGTAATTTTTTTCAAATTGCGGTCAGATACTCTATTTTAATTAAAGTGTACTTTTAATGTTGAATATAAATCATGGTGTTTTCTCTATCTAAAGTTCTCCAGATGATATTTCTAACCATAGTAGTAAGGGAGACACAACGATTTCTATGAGATCTGTATGAGTTGTTCCGAAAAGCGAACAGATTAGCCTGAGGGGTTAAAACTGGATTTTTTCAGGGTTGATCCAAATTTACCTAAAAACTGCATATTTTACAAAAATATATTATGTGAGCTATTTAGCGTACCACACTTACCAAAAGCATATATTTCGTAGTCAAACTTTGTGTTGAAAACACGGATATAGTGAAAAAATTAATATCAATATATTGATTAAGTTGTGTTTAACTGATTACATACAGTAAATTAATAATTTGCGTGTTAAAAATACAAACTTCCGAATATTCTATAAATCGGATCCATTAATAAACAAAAATTTTAACAAAACAAAAAACGACTTCAAAAAATGCACTAAAAAGTAAAAAAATAATTTCGTATTCTTCTACAACTTCATAATCGACTTACTTTTTCTGCTCATCAATACGTAGGTACGATTGTCATTATTGGAATCGGTGTCAGTCATGGTAGGTTTGTAACTACATACATAGTTATAGGTGAGATGTGCTCGTGTCGCACAAGCGACTTGACGAGGCGAGAGCGGGGCCGCGGCGTGAGGAGAGCTGTCAAGTAAACACGCCGCGCCGGGCCGGGTACCTTTGCTGACACCGACCCCAAAAATAACAATCGTACCTACATATTGATGAGTAGAAAAAGTAAGTCGATTATGAAGTTGTAGAAGAATACGAAATTATTTTTTTACTTTTTAGTGCATTTTTTGAAGTCGTTTTTTGTTTTGTTAAAATTTTTGTTTATTTTTTGATTTTTAGTGAATCCGAAGTACACTAATTTGTCGGAATAGATCTACTAAACGTGCTGCTCATATGAGACAAACATAATTTGACCATAACGACATTAGGGTCAAATTAAGAGATTCGGCCGAGTTTCGTTAATTTGCTCCTAAGAATTGAAGAGTTCCGTTACTTTGTCATGGATCCGATAATCAGAACCTAACCAAACATTCATCAATTTATCCTTGAAGTACATCCTTTCCAATAAAAAATCATTGAAATCGGTTGGCGTGATATTGAGTTATTCATCCATTTGTCGCGCGGATACTTAATGCAAATTTAAGACTTATATGGTTTTCTCATGGATGCCATTAGCAGAACTGGACCAAATTAAAATGGGACCACACGAGAAGCATCAGCTTTCAAATAAAAAAAGAATCATTAATATCGGTTCACCCAGTCGAAAGTTCTGAGGTAACAAACATAAAAAAAAAAAAAAAATACAGTCGAATTGAGAACCTCCTCCTTTTTGAAGTCGTTTAAAAAAACAATCAGAATTGTAAAACCGTCAAAAACGCAACCTAAAAACTTTGGCGGAAATTTATTGTTATTAAGTTTATATTGTGGAACTCCTTCTAAATTTTAGTTCATTTAAAATATTTATTTAATGTATAAAAGAAAAAATAATTAATAAACCAGTTCTGCTAAGCAATTACTATAACCAGTGGCAGCAGTTTCGCCTTCCGAGATCTTTATAAAAAAGACCAATATTTCATTAAATCATTCACTTCATTAATTAAATATATTATTTTGAGGTTTTACTCATAAGTTAAAAATAAAAATAAATGAATTTAAAATAAAACAATAACTTTGTAAACACCACTTTTATTTTTATACTTTATGCCGACCGGGTTTCGCTACAACCGTAGCTTCATCAGGGCATTATAATACTCTACTAACATTAGGTTACATGTGTGTTATAATATATAATTTACCAAAAATGGGTTGGACTCGTCAAGTGGAGGACGAGGAAGGCGGCATAGATGGAGAATTCGGAAGGGAACGGACGTGTTCTTTATCAATAGGGAACAATCTTGGTATGGGACTTTTATTTAAATTTAGTTGGTTATTAACTACCTTACTATTAGTGTTTATGGCTTTCCTAAGTTCAAGTGCCTCTAAATTATCCAACCTTATACCGATATTGTTTTTATGAATAAGTTTGGCGCCAGCGTTTTTGTCAAATTTATGATCGTTTTCGATCAAGTGGTTTGCAAATTCTGAAAATCCAGAGCTGTGTAAACATCTAAGATGTTCTTTGACACGGGTGTTTATGTTGCCCGCTGTTTTACCAATATAAAAAAATGGGCAGTCGCTGCATTGAAGTGAATAAATTCCCGAGTGGGATAGACTATCTTCCTTATCCTTACCGTTCATTAAAAGTTTGCCTATATTATTATTAGTGTAAAATGCTGGTTTGATTTCTGATGGGAGATTTTCAACACTTTTTTGAAAGAAATTATTGATGTACAGGATTCTACGCCATTGATAAGGTTGATTATTACTACTTGGTATATTATTATTATGAGGTGGACTGCTGTATAAAAATTTACTAGTGGATAATTTTTTTAATTTTTTATTTAGAATGTTGGCGACTATATTTGGGTTGTAACCGTTTTTTATTGCGATTTGTTTGATCGTAGATAGTTCTATTGCAAAGTTGGTATTTGATAAAGGTACTGTAACTAATCTATATGTCATGGATTGTCAATGAAACGCTGAATGTTTATGGGAGTTAGGATGGTTAGAGGAATTGTGAATTGTTATGTCATTGAACTTCGGTTTGCCGTAGATTTTAAATTCAATTTTATTATTTATTATTGATGACGTAAGATCTAAAAAGTTTAAGGTAGAATTGGTTCCTATTTCTATGGTGAATTTAATTTGTTTATGGAAGGAGTTTATTAGCAGCAGGAAGGAATTGAGTTGTCTCTTGGTTGCTAACCAAACACAGAATACATTGTCAACATATCTCTTCCATAAAAGTAAGTTTTGTAAAAATGGTGATTTACTATTAAAAATATTATTTTATAAAATGTCCATGAATATATCAGCGATGAGAGGCGATGTCGGTGCCACCATGGCCAGTCCTTCTTTTTGTTGATAAAAACATTCATTGTATTGGAAATAGTTTTGGTTAAGACGTATATTAAACAGGTGAGATAAATCCTTAGAGAAATTATTTGGTAACTTTGAATTTTGTAGCAATTTAGATAATACATTTTTACTTTCGGCTACGGAGATATTTGAAAACAGGTTAACAACATCGAAGGAGACTAATTTTGCACCATTGGGGATATGTAAGTTTTCAAGCTCATCAATCAAGTCAAAGGAATTTCTAATGGTGTATTTTGGAGCAAAAACTTTTGAGTTATTGAATACATTAGTTATAAATGAAGCTATTTTGAAATTTGGGGAATTGCAACTTGATACGACTGGTCTTATTGGTTTGTGAAGTTTATGGAGTTTTAAGAAATCATATAATTTAGAGGCTTTTTTGGAATTTTCTTGGAATTGGTGGTGGGGTCCTTAGGTCCTTAGGTAGAATGTCAAATTTGTCCGTATTAATAAATTCTTGCACTTTAGAATTATAATCAATTTTATTTATTATTATGACAGTATTGCCTTTGTCTGCCTTAGTTAGTATTAGTTGTTAATTTTTTTAATTTTTTACGAATGTTTATCATAGTGGAAGTTTCTCGGTTAGAACTAACTTTAAGATTAGGAACTTGCTTTTTTATTGTTTCTGCACTTTAATATTTTATTTCAAATTGGGAGGCGGGAATGGGTACCGCCGCCCCGGGAACCTTTATTGGATAACCAACACCTCTGCCATAGGTCACCCCAAGTGGTTCGCTACGTTTGGTGATTTAGCAGGGGTGCCCGGGTTCATAGGGTGAGGTTTGTCTAGGTCTTGGAGGCGGATGACCAGGACACACTGAACCCCAGATTCCTACCCACCCCTTAAACCCTCTTCCTTCCCAGAACTCTCCCCTCCTTCCTTTCCTTAAAAAAAACCCTCCACACAGCATCCCCAAAGATGAGATAGGCCCTGAGGGAAATTATTATCCTCAGGGCCTCCTGTGTGGAGCTCACGTAAAAAAATATATATATATATAGGGGTGGTCCGGGTTTATTGTATAACGCGGTTTCAATGTCCACGGCAACGTTTTCTACTGCACTTATTATGTTATTTTTACTATATTCTAAATTATATTTGAGGCCTTTAGATAACAGGGTTAACTCGTCTGGTTGGAATTGAACCGATGAGAGGTTCTGGTCTCGATCGAAGAACTGACGGGTGTATTTCACTGTTTCATTGTTATTTGTATGTTGAGTAAGATTCAGGTTTTTCAGTTTTTTGTTCATAATTTCACGTTTCTTGTAGGCTTTAATAGAGGCGAAGGTTCGAGCTTTGTCGTCAAACAAATCCCATTCAAATAAATTAATAATGTCACATCACAAAGTATCCGCTTCATATGAACAAATAAAAAATAAATGTTAATTCTATACTTCCAGAAACGTCGCATATTAAATAAAAATGTATAAATTTATTCAAGACACTACCAGGTAGCATTTAGTTCGAGTTGAATCTTGCAATCATACATAAAGATAGCAGTCGATAAAAATATGCTTTAAGAAAATGAAGATAATGTTGGTAGTTCTTAGTCAAAGTATGATACAGTTAAATATGATCGAATCGTATAAGGTCACATTAGATCAGTGGTAGTGCTCCGCCCATAGATGTGACCATATCTTGTTCTGATTTTCTGTTTCAGATTTTCGTTTGAGTTTGGCTATTTTGATAGATTGAAATTATAGTGATTTCGGCCGCACGAATTGTGTTTGTGAATTACGAAAGGAAGGATATAGGGAACAGAAAATTTAACTGTCAGAGCAGGGTTTCCAAACCTTTATTTCGCCGAGCCTCCCCGAACTAAACGAAAAAAAATATTTTCATGCCCCCCTTCAGTGGCGTAGCTAGCACGGGCATGGGGGGGGGGGGGGGTGGCTAGAGAATTTCTTTTTAACAATCGGGTGTCACCTCCCGTCGAGTGTAGTATCACCCCTTCGTCGGGTGGCACCCGGGCGGTCCGCCCCCCCTCGCTACGCTACTGCCCCTTAATTAAGTTTCAACAAAAATAAGAAACACATATTTTTGAATGTAGCTATTACTTTGTGGTTATCCATTATATAAAAATGAAATAATTTAACTTTGTATAAACCACTTATTTGATGCGCAAATCCGACCGGTTTCGGAACAAACGTTCCTTCGTCAGTATAAGCTTTCCCTGACGAAGGAACGTTTGTTCCGAAACCGGTCGGATTTGCACATCAAATAAGTGGTTTATACAAAGTTAAATTATTTCATTTTTCTATAAGAAACACATTTTTTTATATTAACTAAATTATTTATTTGAATTTCAAATAGGTACAATACAGATTCAATATATTTATTTAATATGGATCTTTAATAGAAGAGTAGGTAAACTTTCAAACATTAATTACTTTACATTTACATTTCTTAGTGGTCTTTTAAATATACATATTATTATTGTAAAAGTAATTAATGTTTGAAAGTTTACCTACTCTTCTATTAAAGAACCATAATACTTATATTATTAATTATTACATTAATATAATATATTATTACATTATCCATAATACTTATATTATTACATTATTAATTATATTACTTTTACATTTACATTTCTTAGTGTTCTTTTAATTATACATATTATTCTATTATTATTTTTTATTTATCTTATATTTTTATAATTAGATAATGTCTAACAACTTTCAAAGTAATTTTAGAACAAATAAATAAAAACTTTTAAAGTATTATTTAGATACTTGAGCTTGCATGATCTGTACCAGCTGATTGATTATGGTCTTTGCTAGAGCTTTGCTTTAAATAGATTTTTTTTTTCGGAAATGCAAACGTAGCTATTACGCCCCCCTAGGGGGGCGTGCCCCACGGTTGGGAAGTCCTGTGTTAGAGGATACCACCGGAATAATGAAAAAGTCCTACCTTAAGAATGATCTCCCCATTTTTGATCAAGAATGATTTTCCCTCGAATGCACAAAACCCACGACGTATATATTTACTCGTTCAAAATTAAAGGATTTCTTTATTCTAATCACTTTTTAATTTCCATAAAACCGACATGTTTCGAGAGCGATGCTCTCTGCCCCAGGATTTACTAAAATAATAAAATTTTTAATTCCTTAACAAAGAATGTACCAAATGAAACTCTTATTGTATTTTATTATATCTGTATTTTATGCATATAACAAACTTAAAAATTACATTCTAAATAATAAGTATGGAGATTCAAAAATGAAAAAATCTCGAATCTATAAATTGAAATTGTTGTGGTTTCTTTTATGTAGGTAAAACTGCGAGAAACTTTGAAATAAGGATAAAAGAACACATAATATCTTTAAACAATAATAGTTGCCAATCATTTGTTGGAGACTAGTCATACTTTTGACTTCAATAGTGTAATCGATTTATTTCATTGTAATTTTAATGGCATTCAACAGGATAAAAAATACTAGAAATTAGAAAGAGCGTTAATTCAAATCTAAATATTCAAAAAATATTTTTAAATGACCCACCATTGTACCTGTTCCCTTTGTAAATTGTGCCTTCAATAGAGAACTCCAGTCCAATGTTTTTTTTAAAGTTTTTTCAATATTTTAAATAAGAGTGATAAACTAATAGAGACACCTCTATTTTTGATACCGAATTATTTTGGCCTAAAGGTGTTTCAATAAACACAACAACTATATCTCTATAAACAGTATGAAATAACGAATAACATGAAATGTTGTTAATACCGATGGCTTGTGTCATACCCACATTTCAATACAATGACTGGTGATGAGTGACGTCAGCATTAAACATTCAATAATACCAACTTTACATACAGTGTGTTTTAACGAGACATTTAAAAATGCAGTTTTTAATATTTTTTAAAAACTCCACTTTAATATTATTAAATAAAACTTATATTTTCAGAATCAGCGTTTATTGGTCTATAATCTATATGAACATATTTATTTAAAGCCATAATATTTCTCACTGGAGTTCCTTATTAGTTATTACCCTCCTTCTCCCCTTCCCACTCCTACCTTTCCGTTAGTACCATCAGGTTTATTTATAATTAGATTTTAATAAACCCTGAATAAGAGAGTTTCGCTCTCGAAACATGTCGGTTTTATTGACATTAAAAAGTGGTTAAAATAAATAAATCCATTAATTTTGAATTAAAATGGTAGAACAATATAAATTTGGTGTATTTGAAGAAGTATTTACTCTTTGTTGCACGTCACCCAGTTTTGACCATGAAATTTGCTCTTAGAACATGACACTGTATTGCGTCTAGTTGCGCGGTAGAATTTATACTGGTCGTTGGGAGAAAATTCTTCTTCTGGTGACAATAAGTATCGAAAAAGACGTAGGTAATATTAATTAAGATAATGCTCATCAGTTATGCATGAACAGTCGCTAACATTGTCTTCAGTAATTAAATATAAATGAACTGTTTTTATAAATTAAACAATATTGTTAATAAAAATTATGCAAAAGATATGTTCAACAATAGTGTTAATGCCAAATAACGATAAATCGTTACTCGTTATGCGCCATCTACGAACGAAAAATTACTCGTCGTCGCGACGAACTTTGTCGAATGCTTAATTTTTACGTTTTCTTTAACGTCGAACGGTCGAAGAGTTGATTATATTGGCAGCGCTGTGAATATTGTCTACGTTCCTAATGTTTTTGAGATTTCTATGGTGTGACTTTGAAATGTCAAGCAGTTGATAAACCTCGAAATGGCTGTGAGTTCAGGATATATTACAGGTCTCAAAGCAACTGCTTCAGCTTGCTCGACATGATATATTGTTGCCAACATCGCTCGTAAATCAGCCATTGTAATATGGAACCTTAAAACCACTTTATAAAAACATACGATGTCTTTGCGGGAAAACAATGACATTAGATTGTAAGTCAATGCACAGACACGCTAACAACTCACCACTCGCTACTCGCTACGATTCGTATGACTCACTCGTTGTTCGTGTGGAATGACTTCTGACGTTTGGCGTTTAAGTATGTACCTTCGAAGAGACTCGAGAATAACCAAGTCGACCAATGCACGTACTTTCGACGGCGATTGCGAGCGACCTGGGTTGGAGAATAACTTCCCCGATCAGTAAATATGCGTCGATTGCTCGTAATCGTTGAAGTGTCTTATTTTGCCTCGAGAAGCCAATAAGATAGGAACTAATTTATCTGAAGTCTTGTCATCCAAAGGGATGTAGAGCGTCAATATGGGTAACAAGGAAGTTGGATGCCGGAAATTATCTCACGCTGCGAACGGTGTTACCAACGACTGTATTATACTACGCCTTCTTAATCACAATTAATTAACAAACTGACTAATAAACCATCACGCCATTTCCACGCAAGGGTAGGCAGAGATGACGGACCGCCAAACAACTGGGTCTTGTTCTTTACTTCTACGCTTCAGACTCTTGGCAATGCCCGATTCAATAATCTGATTACGATCAAGTTAATTCCTCGGGCGTCCTCAACTTCTTCTACACGCCCAAGCCATCTTAATACCTTTCTTAATCTTACTCAGTGCGCTTACATCAGCCTTGCATTCTTTGCGGATCTCCGCCAAGGTGTGGTGTTTTAGTAAAGCTGTTAATTAGGAACATTTAACATGGTGAAAATTTTAAATAAATATTGATAGAAGTAAAATAAATGTAAGGTTCAAATATACATCATATATATTTTATTTAAAATAAAACAATAACTTAGTAAACACCAATTTTATTTTTTACACGCTTAATGCCGACCTGGTTTCGCTACAACCGTGGCTTATTCAGGACAGTATACTGAGTGAAGGGTATTATATTAGGTCCTTTCATATGAAATTGGCGTTTGCCGTTCTGGCAACTTTGATCTCAAATATCTTCTCTCTGGTTAGGAATTCCAAATTAAAATTTATACAGCTATTTACTCATGTATTTATGTTTCGAAAATTACAATCCATTTGTTTTTTCCTCAATTGCTTTTTTTCTTTGCGTCACTTAGTTTACCAAATGGAAAACTTGAAATATCGCGTTATTTACGAGTACGAGTTCCCTGTTCCACCGTGGCACAAGTGATGCAGAAACGGCTCGAAGGATTAATGATGTGTATGGCGACGGTGCCGCAAAAGAAAACACAGTGCGTTTTTGGTTCCAACGTTTTCGTTCTGGAAATTTCGACCTGCAGAACAAGCCCCGTGGACGGCCGGAGACCAAAGTTGATAATGAAGAATTGAAGACTATCGTGGATTTTGTGGAAGCGGATCCATCGCAAACCACGTCCGAGTTAGCTGCAGGCTGCGGTGTTAGTGATAAAACTGTTTTAATCCACTTGAAGCAAATTGGGAAGGTGAAAAAGCTTGAAAGGTGGTTACCTCACGAATTGAGTGAAGCAAATCAACAAACGCGCGTTAGAACGCTAGACCACACACTGCACAACAGAGGGCTACCAAATTAGAGGAGCTTCAACTGGAATGTCTAAGAAATCCACCGTACTATCCGGACCTTGCCCCAACAGATTACCATTTTTTTCGAAATTTGGATAACTTCTTGCAAGGGAAAAAATTCAATTCCGATGGGGCAGTCCAAACCGCCTTCAATGATTTTATTGATACCCGTCCGAATGGTTTTTTTAGTAAATGGAACGATGAACTACCTATGAGATGGCAAAAGTGCATAGATAGCAATGGTACATACTTTGATTAAATAAATATATTATATTTAAAAAAAATCGACTTTATGTTCCGCCCATACAAAACGCCAATTTCATATGTAAGGACCTAATATTATAATTGTCGGCATTAAGTACATAAAAAAATGAAAGTGGTGTTTAGTAAGTTATTGTTTCATTTTAATGTCACATCACAAATTATAATGTCACATCAGAAAGTATCTTTTTCATATGAACAAACTAGAAATTCGCATTATTCGGTAACGAAAAGATACATAATAAATAATAAGAAGTGCGAAAGGATGTTAAAAAAAAAACGTGCCATTGACGACTTACTTCAATTTATAGGCGAGTTGGAGAATATATCAATTTTTCATTGGCATGAACCCATTTTCGTTAGACAGATGACAACGCGAGAAACGGGGTTGAAAAATGGTAGGTATACAATATTTATTTATTACCCGTCTGCTTGTTCAGGAATAAATACATCCCAAAAAACCTAATCGCGTTATACTTTCATCAGACCAAAAACGTCCCGATCGACCTTACATTTTAAAAGCTATATATCTCTCTTCCTCTCATGCAAACATATGTATTTTTTCTTTTAACCAGGAAGAGAATGAAATAATGCTTATTGTCTTTGAAATATGAAAGCTATCTTGCATAGATATTTTACAATCTCGATCTAAAGAGGCTTCCGGATTGTGAGGTGCGAATATATTGAACCAAGCACACGGGAAAAGAATATTGTACATTGTATAGTATTTTTGTGTTATTTCATCTGCCGTACTAGGGATGTCCCTTTGCTACAGCGGGTGAAGTCCATAGATTGGAAATCATATGTGTTATGGTTGATAAATTAATTAATAAGTTATACAAATTGAATTAAATTGCAAATATTATATTTCATGATTTCTAAATGTACTAATAATTATGTAATTTGATAATAATAATGTAATAATTGATAATAAGAGTTATTAAAATTATACAAATCAGTGTAAGTAATAGTCATAAAATTATTTGTTGATTTAATTGTTGTTAAATTATACAATCCAATTTGATAATAATAGCATTAAAATTTTACAATTCAAGTAACATGTTTTATATATCATAGTTTCGAAATGTTAGGATCCATTGTGATAAATGTTGTTTAAAGGTGTTGGGTTGGTTTCGGTTTTTAAGTTCTCAGGAAGATGGTTAAATATTTTAGGAGCTAGGTATATGAAATATCTTTGAGCTGGCGTGGTATGTAGTGTAGGTACATTGTAGTGTCGGTTGGTTATTGTTCTGGTGGTTTTTCTTACATTTGAACATGAAATGCGTTAAAGTAAGATTTAGATGGATTTGCCGTATGTTTAGGACATTATATTCAGTGAAGAGGCGAGTGGAGGGGTATCTTGTCGGTCACTTGTTGATAGCACGTACCATCGTTTTTTGGGCTTTTTATACGGGATCAATAAATTTATCATCAAACTATGATGCCATATACTAATTGTGATTGGCAGAGAGCATAGTAAACTGTTTTCTGCTCATATCATACATACATTGCTGTAGAATATTTCTAATCTAAATGTTTCAAATTTTATTTTTCGCCTGGTTCCTACTTTTTGGCCCGGTAACTTAAAAAACAGTTCTGATTCTGTTATATTATTTAATACTGTGTATAAACATGAGAGTTGTGACAAGAATGCTATTTTATGCATGATTCTAAAAATGCATTGTGCATTTTTCCACACGTAGAATTTAAATACATTTTTGATCCTTGTAACAGAGCGGAGTCTGCTCTCAGTAAATTCAATATAATAAATATGTTGACACATTTCCATATCCAAACGTGGCTTCAAATGGCTATAGTAATCAGATTTAGGTATTTACCATATCTCACAGTCTTTTTTCCTTCCAGCACTTTTCCTTACAGCTTTTGCTCACCTAAGCATGACGGGCCGTATCGGAAGAGGCTGATTGAGGGAGAACCTCTTTAAACCTCTCCAGTCGGACTCTCTCGTCCAAAAGCCTTGCACCGCAGTGGTAGGGGTGGTTTCATACGTTCGTAACTCCTGAACGCATTGACCCCCAGATTCCTACACACCCCGCATAACTTTTACCTTCCTAGAGCTTAGAGCTTCCTGTTCCTAAAAACACCCGAAGATGACATAGGTCATGAGGGAGTTTTTTTCCTCAGGGCGTCCTGTATGGAGACAATATAAAAAAAACATTCTACAAAAGCTGACAAAATCACTCTGTATCGTAGTATCACTTGGGTTGTTTTTTTGACTAGATTGAGAAAAGTCATGTCAAACGAATTCATGACGATCAGGCCAATATTGCTTTTGCGCGCTTCCAAAGGCCACTGAAAAAAAAGACCCGAAGATGACATAGGTCCTGAGGGAGTTTTTTTTCCTCAGGGCGTCTTGTGTGGAGACAATATAAAACAACATTCCACAAAAGCTGACAAAATCACTTTGTATCGTAGTATCACTTGGGTTGATTGAGAAAAGTCCCATCAAACGAATTCACGACGATCAGGCCAACATTGACTTTGCGCGCTTTCAAAGGCCACTGAAAAAAAACACTGAATTAATCAGCGTGAATCATCATCACCCTAATTTTTCCCTTTGTCCTATTCGGGTCCGGGGGCGATTCTTTCAACGCGTCCACCCATAACAGGGCCAACCTCACTTCGCAGCTTCACTCCGGTGTTGCCTTCTTCAAATTTTCCCGGGCGTTTGAAAATTTCATATGAATAAATTCGGATATATTTATCCGAGACGCTATCCAGGTTACAAACCAATTCTTAGAATTATTGTTTAAAAAGTGTAATATGGAAAAATAATTAGTAAAAGATAAAATTGTTAATTCTAAAATTTGACATATGAGATTGATAAATATAACGCGCACGTCTCAGTTGCGACCATTGTCTTTTTCTGTGTCTTGTTCTCTTTCATATTTTCGTTTAGATTATTGTTGTTATCTTCTTCTTCAATGAATAATTAGGAATTTAATGAAAAGCGTAAAAAATATTATAATTAAATAAGTTAAGGTTGCTAACAAAGGTCTTCGTCGAATACTTGTTACAGTATTTTCCGAAGAATAACTAATGCTGGCTCGCTTGGCAGCGTTCACATTCGCAATTATTTCTCAGTAAGCCCGTTGAGTAGCGTCTTTCTAGAACACAATTATACGTCATTCCGTGTTCCTGAAACCAATCAAGTTAATTTTGAAATTTAAGCGGTAGAGAGCTCAACAATGACGTCGAAGAATTGTACTATTTCAGGTAGAGCGGAACGCTTCCCTCTGTAATACTGAAGTAATGATAAGACTTTTTGAAGTGAAACTTCTATAGCCCCGCTGTGATTTGGATTTAGGATGAAACGGAAATGACGATTACTGCACCTGCGACGCATCAACTGCTCTCATGATGTGATGTCACTTTTAAAGGCATGATATGATGTCAATTTTCCTATTGGTTGAGATAGGAAACGGAAATTATGCTTGGTCTGCGCTCTTTGGTCGCTTTGATTATGACCTCACTTTTCAAGTATTGGTTGAGATTGTTTTAGTAAAGTTTCGCTTCTACCGCATGTAAACCGCACTCGATTTTTTTTATTAAAAAGACCAATAACTTAGTTTACGTCACTTTATTTATATGTATTTATTTTTTATATTAGTTCCTCACAGGAGTCCCTGAGGAGAATAATTCCTCTCACGGCCTATGTCATCTTTGGGGATGCTGTGTGAAAGGAAGTTCTGAGAAGGAAAAGGGTATTATGAATGGATAGGAATTTGGGGGTTGGTGTGTCCAGGAGTGAAGGACGTATGAATCCATTCCTCTCACTGCGGTGCAAAGCGATGTTCCGAGAGAGTACGACTGGTATCTTTGAATTAAAGGGACTCCCTCAACTATTCTCTCCCGATCCTGCCTGCTAAGCAGTAGGTGGGCAGACGCATCCACCGCCAAGACCCGGACAAACCTCACCCCATGAACCCGGGCACCCCTGCTAAGTCATTAAACGTAGTGAACCACTTGGGGTGACCTATGGTGTTGGTTATCCAATAAATGGTTCCCGAGGCGGCGGAACCCATACACGCCTCCTAAAGTGAAATGTACACAATCTACATGTTTCGTGAACAACGTTCGCTGGAGTAAATGTACACTGAATGCTGACCGAAAGCTAACTGAAGCCTTGATGCTTCACTTTTACAATTCTACTGTAACTTCAAGACTAACTTTATTTATCTTCTTGAAACCGTAACAAAAAATCAACTAACTTGTTATGTGTCACTTTGTTACTACAATATTAAGATACATTACCTTTATTTTTAAAGTTTTTTCTTTGAAGGTTACATTTTTTACTTGTACTGCCAACTTATTAGTGTAATTTAGCACTTTAATTAATATTACCCACGCACAGGCATTGCCTTAGTGGGTTTCCATTATCTACGTCTTATATATATTTTTTACTTTTTAACATTATTTTTATCTTGTGTTATGTTATATATATTCAGAAAATATGTAAAAATTACTTTTGAAATGTATCAATACATAATGGGAAAAAATAAAGGAAAAAAAAGTAAAAATTAGTTACCGATCACCTGTGGAGAAGAAGGGGTACAATGAAGGAGGAGTGGTATGGTGGGGGAAGTTTACTAGAATTAGTTTATTGAGTGGGAAAATTAAATTTTTCAAAAGACTGTTATTAAAAAAATTTTGCCTATTAATATTATATCTGCTTTGGTATTATTTTTTCTAAAATTCAAAACTTTATCTTCGATGCTGTTGCGGCGGGTAGCAAATGATCCCTCTCAAGATCGAGTTGTGGACTATATGCGAATGCGGTTCTTATCTATTTTATTATATTATGTTTTAATCGCACTTACCCAGACTGCTTCCCTCTTCGTTCAGTGTTCACTGGAAAGGTAGGTATGTTAGTTTGGGAGAGATTTTGGAAGGGAATGGCGATTGGGAATGAACGTTTGATCGCGAAATAATAAGCGAGAATGGATGACGCGTGGCGATGGTACTTGCGAATAGCTTCGAGATTTAAAGTTCTGTTTGCGGTTTGATTATTACAACTGGAAAAGCGGTGCGGTTTTTAGGACATGTGCCCTTCGCGGCGAGGTGAATTCAACTGGGGCAGAGGGCATCAAAAGGTATTTTAGAAAGAACCACATGTAACAATGAAGGCGCGAACAGATGCCTTATAACCCGCATGAGGTATTTTTTGTCCTATGTTTATATCAAATGCATAATCATTTTTTATTAAAACATGATCTTCGAACTCATATTCGTTATTAACATTTATGCCCAAGCTATTCATATCCTTACCTCAAAATTTCTGTTAGTTTTACCCATATATTCGTAAAAGCAATTACAATCCTTACAATAAAGAACTCCAGTCCAATTTTTTTTAGCAATAATGACCTTCTGACTTAAATAACAGCATTTTTATTTTTAGAGTTAGTTTTAATACTTAAAATAATTGTCAAAGTTTTATTTTTCAAGACCCCCCGAAAACCTCCGTATGTGAATTGTGTGATGTCATCACTCCTGAAAAATTACTATAGGATCGGGAAATCAGCCTATCAACTGCCGCCATTTTGAATTCCGTTGTTCGAAGTATTCTCCCTAGGAGTAGCATTACTATTTTTTTGTGCAGTAGTTTATGAATATTTTCAATAATAGAGATGAACTAATAAGAGATAACTTTATTTTTGAAACATTATTTAGGCCTAAATAATGTTTCAATAAATACAACAACTAAATCTCTGTAAACAGTATGTAAATAAACGAATAAATTAATACGATGGCTTGTATCATATCATACATTTCCATACAATGACTTTACGGTGACGTCACGACACGTCGAACAGTGACGTCACCACTAAAATTTCGCGACGGCGTGTTTTTACGACCCGATTAAAAATTGACTTTTTAATAATTTTTTAAAAACTCTGCGTTTAATCTTATTAAATAAAACTTATATATTCAGAATCAGCGTTTATTGGTCTACATGACCATATATTTTTAAAGCCATAATATTTTTCCCTGCAGTTCCTAATTGAGTTCATAAACGCCTGATGTATTTCTCGTATAAAATAATACAAAAGATAAATAAAAGTAGCAGTCCGTGGTATGATTCTTTTGAAGTAGGTAACCTAAAAATAGAAATAAAAGTGTTGGTGGAGGAAAAAGAAAAATAAGAGCTATAACGCATGACATTGGGGAAGGTGCGGACGGATCGTGGGAAGACCGATCCGGTGTGTTCGCTAGGCGGAATGCATAGACAGGGTCTATCCCGCTCCCTTTTTATGGGGAAACTACGATACATTATACGGGAATATACAAGAAGATGCAAGAAGAGACAAGAAGAGTCATTAAGAACCAAGAAGTTAAGAGAAGATCCAAGATTATCAAAGAGAGACAAGAAAGGAAAAAAAATTAAAAAAAACCTCAATCCGTTTCTTTTTTCCTGACCATCTTAAATCCCAATGTTAATTTATTAGGTTAATTTAATTTAATTTTTGGATGATTTCTACAACGTCGTTTAACCTATATACAACGTGTCCGGAAACACGTAGTACAAGCGGGAAACTGGTGAATCTACATCACGTAGAGAACCCAAAAAACTTATTTTTTTCGATCTACGCATTTCGATTTTAATATTATTTTTTTTCTATTTTTCCATTTTTTGGCAACTAAAGGGTTAAAAAAATTTTTGAGCCCGGTTTACCCTTTGTTGCATTTTATAAGACATTACACAGCTGAAATCAACCCCCTAGTGAAATTTTTTTTCAAATTTAACCTAAAAAATTCCAACCTCGGACCCGATCTACTCGAAAACTAAAGCTCAAATCAAAAAAAGTTAAACCACAAAATCGACTCCAAATGTGATGTGGATTCTCCAGTTTCCCGCTTGTACTACGAGTTTCCGGACACATTGTATATTACAAGTGCCTTATAACCAAGATTGATAACTAATGATTTGCAACTACTAAGACTTATACATAACTAGTGACTTAAAACTATACTCATTTTTATAACCGAATACAATACTGCTTTACTTGTGTTATAACTTACATTTTGTCTTAAAATTAGTAATTTACGACCAACGTACATATTTAAATTTATTAAAACACATAAAGTGGTTATGATTACTGCGATCGTATTTACCAGTGGATTAAACTCCAACTCCCTCCTAACCTCTGAGTACGTGTTCCAAGTCTTAATAAATCAGTGCACCCTGGTGTACTGGTCTTACCGGGACAAGAGAGCTCGTGGCTGGAGTGGTAAAATTCATATAAATTTCCTTGTTTTAACGTATATTCATTTTTCATACATTCAATTTCGGAGGCGGGTATGGGTACCGCTGCCTCGGTATTAGATAATCAACATTTATTAACTCGATAATCTACACCTCTGCAATAGGTCACCCCAAGTGGTTCGCTACGTTTGGTGACTTAGCAGGGGTGCCTGGGTTAATAGGGGTTAGGTTTTTCCGGGTCTTG
Source organism: Limnephilus marmoratus (assembly GCA_917880885.1). Lineage (NCBI taxonomy): Eukaryota > Metazoa > Arthropoda > Insecta > Trichoptera > Limnephilidae > Limnephilus > Limnephilus marmoratus. The sequence goes on along the minus strand of OU862920.1, from coordinate 18,337,541 downwards.
GTGGCAGATGCGAGAATGGTTGAGGGAGTCCCCTTGACTTCTCCAGCCGTACTCCCTCGGAACAACGTCTTGCACCGCAGTGGGAGGGATGGATTCATACGTATGCCACTCCTGGACGCACTGACCCCCCAGATTCCAACCTACTCCTAATACCGTTTTCCTTCCCAGAACTTGATCTCCTCCCTTTCCTAAAAGACCCTCCATACAGCATCCTCAAAGACGACACAGGCCTTATGGAGAATTGCTTTTCTAAGGCCTCCTGTGTCGAACTAATGAAAATACAAAAAATATATATGTTCATTGTATTTTCATTTTATTACCCTGTCTTTTATAACTTAAAAGTAATAATTTTTTTAATAAAAAAAATAAATAAATCCGATTACACAAAAATAACGAATATTCGCAGTAATTTAAGAAAAACTCAGGATTAAAATGTCTACCCCTTAAGAAAGTCTTCTGTACGAGAAGAGTGCTAACGCTTTGCTTTTGTTTGTGTGTTGCAGGCTCGGTGTCCGAGGGCGGGCGCGGGCGTCTCGCGCGCCGCGATGATCCGCGTCGCCACACGCTGGGCGGCGATCTGCTTCGAGCGGCCCCGCCACACAGCGCGCTCGTGCGTGGCATGGATATAGAGGTAAGACCCTACTTAATCCCGATTATCTTATCACGGTTTGTCCACAGACGATGGTGTTAGGAATTATCCTACCCTACCTACCCTAAACCTTTGATATAGAACTACAATAGCACATAATTCAGGACAATGACAGACTTCAATCGAGTGAAAACTGTCTGGGATAATTTTTCTTATTTGAATAGCTACGCCTCCATACTCCAGCATAAGTTTTATGTGAATAACGTTCTTTTGTGCCACCCAACTTCTCCAAATCGTAAGTTATCTCTTACAGATAGATGTCTCGCCGCTCTGCCTTAAATTAGTTTTTTCTAGAAAAAAAAACATTAATTCTAAGAAGTCTCAATGTTAAAAATATGTGAACGCAAATATGAAAAATAAAAGATGTAGTCTCTCACCTGGCATGCCGTTTGAAGTCCCTAAAAGCCTTCTGAATAGAAGGAGAGATGCTCATCCGATTGCCTTTCACCCCATAAGACAGGTGGAAACTTTATTGAAATTCCATTACTTTTCCGACCAAGTATAAGTAACTTATCGTTACTTCTTCAAGGCTCTCGCGAGGACACAATTTTTTTCGAATCCACATTTAAATAAATGAAAGTAGATCTTCGAATGTCCTTGCATACGTTATGAAGCTGAATGCAAGTGCTTACAAATACACAGGACAACAAATTGTTAATATGTAGTCTTAAAATTAAGAAATAATAGGGGCATCTCCTTAGGCAGTGGTCTTTATCACAAAAGAACCAATAGCAATTAAGAAAAAAATAATATAAAGAAAGACAGAGGACAAGTCTATTGTCTCTAGAGCCACAAGGAAGAAAAAGAAAAAGAGAAACACATGTATTAAGGAAAAAGAAAAAGAGAAACACGTGTATTAAGGAAAAAGAAAAAGAGAAACACGTGTATTAAGGAAAAAGAAAAAGAGAAACATGTGTATTATGGAAAAAGAAAAAGAGATACACGTATATTAAGGAAAAAGAAAAAGAGAAATGTGTATATTAAGGAAAACACTTAAGCCTGAGTGAGCATTCCACCGTTCTTCTGGCAATCCCAAGGAGAATATGCGTGGACTTCGGACAGACCGTGCACCAAACTCGTCACCCACGCCCTTAACCACTCGTACCCATAAGCTTGTTTGTACTAAAATGTTACATAACTAGACATACGTATGACATATGAGGCGTACCTGAGTTATTAAACCGGTTTCCCGATAGTGCCTTAACGAACAGAAGGTGGGACGCCCAACATACATATCAGTATGTAAAAAATTATATTAAAAAGATTATTTACTATAAATATATTATTCTAGCTGGCCGGCATGCGTTGAATGCCATAATCAAATACATACACTGATTCTGCCTGAATCACCTTCCCCGTTCCCCTCCCGCGTCCACTTACTACTTAGCTTTAGAAATTATAGCCTGTATGTTATTCTGATGTATGAGCTATATTAATGTAAAGTTTCATTAAAATCCATTCAGCAGTTTTGGCGTAAAAGAGTAACCAACACATACATCCATACAAACTTTCGCGTTTATAATATTCGTTAGATAACTACACTGCTCTTTAAGTAACATCGACAGAAAAAAATAATTTAGTCTTATGGAGACCATTAAATCGAAGTATCGATACGATCGAACGCATTTCACTTTAAAGTAGATGATAATAAATAAAAAAAATGTATATAATAAATAATAATGGATAACAAATAAATATTAATGATATAATTTTCGTGCACGTAAAAAGTTCTTTGAATCAACTTTCATAAAAAAGAAAATATGAAAAATTTAAGTGGCCATAGAATTTGGTATTTCTTGGTATATCAACTCAATCCCATGGACAGATAGGATAAATAAGAATACATTGTATGTTCTGGGCCTTACCTCACACCTTCTTTCCATTGTTTCTACTCGGGTCGGGGACCCATCGTATCGACAAGGCGTTTTATCTTGTCGCCTATCATCCCTGTCCTGCGCTACGTAGCGACCTCCGTCTTTTTTTCCCACAACTATGTCTGGGGCGGCCCACTCGAAACCTTTCCACTCAGGATTTTCCGTGAAATTCTGTTTGTTTTTTTTTTCTTTCTTTTATTCATGAATTCCCTGTGCCTTTGTAAATATTAATTTATTTATTTCCGTTCTCTTTACGGTTCAATTATTTAAAAGAATATCGAGTGCGGTTCACACGCGGTAGAAGCGAAACTTTACCAAAAACAATCTCAAACAACAGGAGCCTTTAAAAGTGTGGTCATAATCAAGCGGCCAATGAGCGCAGACCTAGCCTCATTTCCTTTTCATATCTCAACCAATATAATCAAAGCGGTCGAGCGCAGTTAGATGCTTCACAGGTGCTGTGACGCGTCATTTCCGTTTCATCCAAATTCCTAATCACAATGAGGCAATACATCTAAAAAAAAATTCAGTACGTTAAAACAACATACCGTTCTAATGCTAAATACAAATTTACCACATAAAAAAACAACAACCTTATAATCTTGAAGTGGAAAAAAATGTCGTAGAAAAATGTATTGTCTTCAAATTATTTAAAACTCTAATTTAGAGTAGAATACAAAGGTTCCATCTGACGTGGTAACGTCACAGTTGTCATGTCGTGGTAACGTCATACTAGTGGGATCTGTAGTAAGCTACTGTGGGATCTATCGCATGACGTTGCCGCGACAGATGGAACCTTGTTATTCCAAAGGGACGATTTGGCAATAATAAAAAATGGTCTTTCGGCAAATATCAGCTTAGTTATGAAACTGGAGTATTTCTATGGGATGTGCGATATATGAATAACATCGTAATATTTGTTTCTAAAATGTTATTATATTTCCCAGAATAATAAGTTGAAGTAGCATTGTTACAATAATTTGATGGGTACTGCCTTATATTTATCCTGGCAGGAATATTAATGATTGTTATTAACAAAGGGATTCTATGAGACGATGTATGAATGTGAATGAACCATTGATTGTGCCGAGACAAAGTTATGTGGCGGTCAATCCTCTCTGCCAACCCCTGCGGAAAACGGCGTGAAATTTAGTTGATGATATGTATGTATTACGCCTTCATACGAACGAACAATACGTAATATCATCTGTTACACCGATTCATATGTCTGTGGTTCAGATTGTTACATTTTTATTGTTGACATTTGTAACTGGATATTGTGAAAAATTACATTGGTGAAGTGAAAATAAATAATTTTGTATAGGTACACTACTATTTAATCAAAATGATAGAAATGTTTCAATACCAATCCTTTCTACTTGAAGTTAAATGAATAATGAAAATAAACGAATATTATATATTTTTTGCATTGGCTCATTGGATGCTGTGTAGAGGGTCTTTTTAGAGAAAGGAGGAAATTCTGGAAAGAAAAAGGTGTGAGGGGTGAGCCAATGTGTCTAGGAGTGACGGACGTGTGAATCCATCCCTCCCACTGCAAGCCAATGAGAAGAGTCCTGATGGAGAGGTCAAAAGGTCTCCATCAACAAGTCTCTCCCGATCCTTCGCCAAGACTCGGACAAACCTCATCTCATGAACCGTGGCACCCCTATTAAGTCACTAAACGTAGAGAAACACTTGGGGTGACTTACACTAGTAGCGTTGGTTATCAAATAATTGGTCTCCAAATCTAACAGCACAAACTGTATTTTATAATTTAAACTTTATTAAATTCGAAAGCTAAAAAAGTTTACAATCGTTTTTCGGAATTTATACACAAACCCATGTAATTTATCATGGAAAAAATGATGTCACCGTGTTTTAACAAATGTTTTAATGATATAGAATCAACCCGTGTGCGGTGCAAAGTGTTTTCCCAGGCACGGCGCGCGGCGGGGCTGGGCGGAAAGAAGGGCGGCATCGCACTCTCCCCCCCTTACCCGTCGCAAGAATCATCACGTGGGAGGGGGTGAATATCCCACAGCCCCACGTGTTGCTGTAATGTATTGGGTACCCCCGCATGATTACTATACATCCATGACGGTTCACTGGTAGGCCTCGGGTAATCCCTCATCTTCACCTCCAGCCCACCAGCAGCCCTGTTGCCGGGGTCTACTCTCGGCACGTGTAGAGGGACGCCACCCCGCCCGCTCCCGCCTCCGCCCGCTGCACCCGGATGCAGCCGCCTGTGCGCAAGGGCTGAACTGAACGGCACAGTCCTCCGCCGGTACGAGTCCAGAGTGCACGCTCTCGAATTTCTCTTCCAAGCGGACCTGATAGTTAAAACCACAGCTACTTGTTATTTACAAATTATTTATTCACCTTTTTTCAAATATTATTTCCATTTTAGAAAAATTTTAAGTAGTCAACTGACTACTTAAATAATTAATAAAATATATTTATTTCCATTTTACTAAATAATAACACAAAATTTAAGTGTCCTTAAAAATGTTAAATCTGTTTTTCTAACAGTTTTAAAATAAAACGAAGTGAAGAGTCGCACTTTTAAAGTTAAGCAATGTTAAAAAAAATATATTATTTCAATTGAAGTAACCATAAAAAGAATATCAGTGCCAAAAAATAACTTTTCGCTCAAAAATAAAGTTAATATTTCAACACTTTAGTAATTGAAATTAATAAATTACTTGGTTTTTACCACTTTTATTGTTTATAAAACCGACATGTTTCGTCAGCAAAGCTGACTTCTTCAGGGTTTTGACAGAACTAATTTTAAATATAGATATATATATATAGGTAATAGAGAAAAATAATCGACATAAACAATAATAAAATTAGAAAGAAAATAATGTTTAAGGGACGAGGGGCAATATAGAACAATTTAAAAAATTTTAAAAGGGGAATAGATTTAATAATGGGTCATTTAAAAACAATTTTTGATTATTAATAATATTTTTTTTAAATGACCCATTATTAAATCTATTCCCCTTTTAAAATTTTATAAATTGTTCTATATTGCCTCTCGTCCCTTAAACATTATTTTCTTTCTAATTTTATTATTGTTTATGTCGATTATTTTTCTCTATTACCTATATATATGTCTATATTTAAAATTAGTTCTGTCAAAACCCTGAAGAAGTCAGCTTTGCTGACGAAACATGTCGGTTTTATAAACAATAAAAGTGGTAAAAACCAAGTAATTTATTAATTTCAATCATAATGGTGCCACAAAATAAGTTTGCTGTGTTAGAAGAAACTTTAGTAATTCTTATCAAGTGTTTTTTTTACTTTTTATTTGCATTAAATAATCTTTTTTTAAAATAAATCATTTAAAGATTTAATGGCTCTTTAGACGTGATCTAAAAAAGAATCTTAGGTACAATTCGCTCCGATTTAAAGTTATTATTTATTTTAAATAAATAATTCACGAATTTATAACAAGATGCAGAAAGGTGAAAAAAAAATTATGATTTTTATTTGAATTTTTTATTGTTACTCAATTTATTAGAATGAATTTATCCGAACTTATAAACTTCAAGGTAATATTTCCAATGAAACAACATCGATTAATGTGAGTTAAGCAAGTAAACAGAAAATAAAAAAGGTAACGATAGCAACTGGGATTCGAACCAACTTCCATTAGTCTTACCGGGACAAGTGCCTCCACAGCTATTAATAAATAATTACTACTTGAAGTCGAGAATTGGCAGTCGTTGGATCTGGATTCGAGTTCTACCCAGTTGCGACCGTTACCTTTTTTATTTTATGAGCATTCGTTTAAACCATACTTCTTTGACAGTTGTTCACATACATCCTTCATTAATTTTTAACTGTGCATTTAAAATAATTAAAGATAATACTTAACATATTTATTCTTGTCAAATTGATAATTTTTGTACATTTCATTAAATTATAAACCAGCGACTAAAAATAATAATAATGTTATAACTAGAGCAGGCAAGTATTAAAAAACGTTAAAATGTAAGTTCCCACTTAGTGCTTTCGGATTGCCTGGTAAGTTTTAACTTTTTCAGTTAAAATTTTCAAAATTAGCCTTTATTTTGTTTTCTAAATTTCTTCAAGGATTTGTCAAAAAATGCTCGAATTTGTTTGCCCAATAATTTTATAAAATAACTAATAATTTTATGATAATTCATTGTCATCTTTGCGGTAAAATTACGTAGTCTAAATTCCTAAGATGTTTTTAAATATTATTTTTTTAATGAGTTTATCAATACGTTAATATACTATTAAAAATGCAACATGTTTATAAAACATCGCAGCTTATTACAAAATTCTTGCAACACCGTAATCTTTGTAATGCATTTTATGTCATACATTTGATGTAGGTATAACATAATAAGAAATTTTCTATCAAATGCAAAACTTAAAACTAATCATTACTAAAAATTTCAAATAAAGAATCGTTAGAATTTCGGGTTTCGCGCCTCCTCTGCCTCACAGTTCTTTAGCTCTCAAATTCAAGAAACCTTCCAGGACTGAAGACGTCTAATTATTCCTAGTTCCCGACGCGCAGAATTTATGCAAGCGGCAGAAGCCAAAACTGTTGCATTTAATAAATTCTTATTTATGGAAACCCTGTAATGGTTTAAAATGAGTTACCTAATTAAATTGGTATTATGTATGTAATAAAATGGCTAGCTACAGTCTGGAAGTAGAACATGATAAATGTCAAGTCTATGAAATAAAAGAGGAAATTAAATATTATAATAAGATTTATTGAATTAATATTGACATGACATTTACGAAGCAATTATTAAAGACTCTATAAAGATTATTTGATCTCAAGGGGTGTTTGTAAAACTCGAAGAGTTTTACAACAATCAAACTACGTGTGATAAGAATTTAAGTTATGTGGAAAACAAGCAAAGTTGGACGCCAGAGTGTTTAAACAGCAACACCCAAGTATTAAATAGTAAAACCAAAATGGTAACCTTGAATATCTGACTAAAATAAATAATATATTAGGATTTAGATTAACGTTACAAATTCGATGCGCCATGGTGATGTTGGTTTCAATCCGTCGCAGGTATCCGCTCCGCTACTTGGGCTTGCTCGATCCAAACTGAAGCGCCCGAACTTTTCCGAAGCATCTCGAAACATCTGCCGCCCCTTCGGAGTGCAATGCTGCCAACCAAATCATGCGAAATTTGCGAATCGCTCACGACGCTAGCAGCAAATGTTACATTACCCCTCCACCAAAAAGAAAATATTTCCTCCTGGAAATCAAGAGGTCCATGTGTCACTTCCTGAAGAGAACTGCATACTATATGAGCCTTGGTCGTAAATGTTAGTCATGGAAGAAGCCAAAATATAAGGATTGTCAGCCGGAAGGATCCTGGTGATAGAAGTACTCCCAATCCATATAATGTACCTCATGGAAGAAGCGGTGACCACCGTACTGCAATACTGAAGCCATGACATAATGCGATGAACAGAAAGACGCATCAATCTATGCAGCTTCTCTCCAATTATGATGCATTCAATAACTGATGACCCAAGATGGCCCAAGGTAGAGATGAAATATCTGGTCTGGAATCTCAAATTCAGCTTCTTTTGCTATTTATTTCTTCCAAAACTGATGACCCAAGATGGCCCAAGGTAGCGATGAAACATTTGGTCCGAAATCTCAAATTCAGCGTCTTCTGATATTACTTTCTTCCAAAACTGATGACCCAAGATGGCCCACGGTAGAGATAGAAGCTCTGGTACAACATCTTGAAGTCCAGCGTTGATGATTTTGAAAGAATCTTCCTATGATGATGTCTTCAAGCGGGATAATGATGCGACGTGGCTTGAAGTCAGATGAATGCCTTGACCCACATTTTGAAACCAGCAACAATGAACATGAAGGATGCTTTCTTCTTAGTCTTGCTATTTAAATTTTCTTGAGATTATCTTGAAGTTCCCTACACTAAACTGCCTAAATAAGGTTACCAGCAACAAAGTAAGATATAAAAGGAAAGAAAAATTCAAGATGAAATATTTAAAAAATGATTATGTAAATGTATGCTCAAAGCTGAAATTGAAATTTTTCCACATAACATATTAAAGAACCCTAAATTAAAGATTTAATAATTGTAAAACTTCATGTCTTACACAAAAGAAACAATGAATTGATATGCAATTACAAAATTAGAATGCACGGGATTTACTGAAGTTTGAAATAATATTACCCAGCGATGTAAATGTTTTATAAATAAAAGTGTTTTAAATTGAGATTAAATATGATAAAAAAAATTTATTATTCAATTAATCTAATACCCGGTAGATATCAAAATACAAAAAAATCAAAACATATGAAAATAAAATTTTTACTGAGATATTTTTAATTTATTCCTTTTCTTAAATTCCCAAAATAAAATAAAACAGCCTGTATTATGCTGAGCTGAGTATAAAATCTGAAAAATGAAATACTTAATTTGTTTGAAAGTAATTTAAAAAACCCCATGTAGCAAATAATAACTTCGAGATAGTCAATAAACAATACCTAGGATGGTAAAATAATAATTAATGATAAATGTAATCAAATGTTGATAGATGGCTCTAGTATCGGCCCAATTATGTTCGTAATAAAATAAAAATATTTAATAATAATGTTACTACAAATTAGCAACAGATGTCATAGCTCTATTCTCATAATAATCAATTAAAATAATTTTAAGGACCAACTGAACAGTTGTTATATTATAAAGCCTTGGTTAACTAAGTATTAATTGTATTTCAAGGCATCATCGGTATAATGAAGGTTCCAACTTCCCGATTGAATTAACTCCATTTCAATATACTGGAATTTATTAATAATTCATCCTAAAATTTCCAAGACAGAATTCTTAGGAGGAAATATCAGACGACACAATATTTAACAAAAACTACAAACACACACAAACTTAATAGTTTTCTTAAAAGATTTAACCTATAAATATGCAATATGAATACGGTAATCGCACATAAAGGACAGTTATCATTACTATCTCTTTCTATAAAAGTTCTTAGACCAAAACTTTCTGCCTGAATTATTGACACACATGGCTTCACTGAAATCCTCTCGAAAGAGATGAATGCCATGAGCTTCTTACAACTCAACAAATTAATCTTTATATGAAGATAATTAACTTCATATTCTGAAATCAAAAGAGACGGACATATCCTCATCGTAAGTTCACAGATTACGCCAAAGATTCCTCCGTATCTCGCGAATGAAAGTGAACAGGCAAACCGACGCCTTCTATGTTCGGTTAAAAACGTGTTTGCGCTACAGTGATAGGAAAATATTTTATATCCTATTTATAGAATGCAAAACAAGGAAGGTTGACATACTCAGAGGATCTCAACGGAGATCATGTTATGCCCCTTAACTGCCGTTTTAAACGGTGGCAGTAATCGAATCAGTGTGAGATATATCCACTGCATTGAAGCGAAGCTCCAACTGTTTTGTTTAAAACAAAACTTGTCTGTTTCCTTCACTCAAGGACCAACAATCCGTACACAAGACAATATAATCGAAACCACAGTACATAAGACACATCCGTACACAAGACAACAATAGAAGACAAAACAACCCAAAAACATTCAATGCTCAAAACTCATTTACTCTTTGAGAGCTGAATGTATTGTTAACAAAATTCATCTGCTTTTGTTGACGCACCAAAAACAGATAAATTTTTCCCCAAAATTGCACCGCACATCATATGCTATATTAACTAGCAACACCAGGATCTTTGATATGTCCTATGACCGATTGATAACAGAATATTTAAAGTTTTCCGTTCTGAAAGTGAAGACGCAAACCCCAATAGCAGTTGTTGTATGTGTTATGTCAAACAATAATATGTAGATGGCGTTATTGAGAAACTGACTAAATTATAACTTATGTCAAACTTGCATATTTATAATTACGAGATCTATTAAATGACCTAAAATATTGCGTGCTGTTAAGTTAATGAAAGTTATTTGAAAAACCTTATTAGATAAAGTTTAAAGATGTAAATTCAATAAACCATTTATTTGTTCAACAATCTACTAATCGCTCCGAAAAAATACCTTGCAAACTCTGAAAACCCTATGAAAAGGAAGATATGCAAGTACTTCAAGGAACAGGCAATAGATCGCCAAAAAAAAATTATAGATCAATTAATATAATAACAATCTAAACTGAAGAAAAAAAAAATTAATAATTCCGACCAGAACTATAAAGAATCCTTATACCTGTGAATTTTTACGTATGTAAACATGTGATAAAACTCTACATTATATATCAATTTAAATAGTTGTAATTTCATAACAATCATGTTAGTCATTCCGTAAGTTACTTCGCATAATCTCTCATAACCCTATCAAAGGAAGATCTGCAAAACAAATTTAAGGTTCAGCCAACTGATCGCAAAATATTATACAATCTTCTATACTAATTTATTGAATTATCCATTTATTGGAATCAAAACCCAAAAGATTAATTAGATAATAGCCGATGAACAAATAATATAGTGATAAGCAACATTTTGCATTCACCTACAAAATGATGATTTCAAAATAACAGTTATTCATCAAACCCGAAAACTATAAGGAATTTATTTTATTTTAAAAGAAAAACTAATCCCGCCGACTAAAGAGAAATTAAAACTCGATAAAAATCTATTAAAATAATGATTTGAATACAAATCCCTGTTATGTACTAAAATCGGAATTTAATGAAATTTATCAAACCCTCACAAAAAAAATTTGTATAAAATATTAAACCGAAAGAACATAATGATATATTGCAAGGAAATTTAATTTCTTTTGAAAGCCCTACATGAGGAAAGAATAAAAAAAATCATCGATCAAATCAATATAACCCGGATAATAAATTATAAAAACTAATTTACGTGAAACTAGCTTTAGTCGCTTTGCATAACAGGACAGCCCGAATTCTGTAGACGAAGGCTTTGATGACGTCTTATCTCCACCCGGATGTCCAGCAAAATTTGGTCCGCGTCTGAAATGCACGTTTGGTTACATTTATTATTATGAAAAATAAAATTTGTATAAGGGGAACAAAAATGAAATCAAAATTCCCAAAGTAAGATTGTAAAAGTTCACAATGTAACAGAACATATCAATTGCAGGTAGGATAACTATTTGTATTAAGTTTATAACATGTGAAGAAATTCATGTGTGCAATGATGTCAATAATAATTATTGCATCAGGTAGGTAGGTAATTAATGAAATTTACACATTATTGCAAAATATAAGCACGAAAAATATCACAAAATAAATGCAATGAGATTAAACAGCCACTCATAACACAGTGTAAATAAATTAGCTTGTAATAAAATATACTTACAAGTTTCAATTATTAACGGATGACCAGCACGAGTTTTGTACAAAGTGATATTATTAAATTTGCCGAAATATTATTAATTCCATCTGCAGAAATTAAATCCATCCCATCTGCTATAAAAACAATGTGTACCTACCTAAATAATTAGTAGGAGAAATAAATATGATTAGTACAAGACAAACAAATAACACAAAATAAAATGAGTTGTGGATGAACAAGCCCAAGTAAATATAAAATATGCAATTAACAAAAGTAAAATGAATACATACCCACGACGGTAAAAGCAACACACCAACGAATTGTAACCTCAATCTAACCTAAAATGACATATCGCGGAGAATTTAAATCATATCCACATAAAACTTGCAAAACATAGTTTGACTGGAACTACCACGTTGGGCTCGCCACTGTAATGGTTTAAAATGAGTTACCTAATTAAATTGGTATTATGTATGTAATAAAATGGCTAGCTACAGTCTGGAAGTAGAACATGATAAATGTCAAGTCTATGAAATAAAAGAGGAAATTAAATATTATAATAAGATTTATTGAATTAATATTGACATGACATTTACGAAGCAATTATTAAAGACTCTATAAAGATTATTTGATCTCAAGGGGTGTTTGTAAAACTCGAAGAGTTTTACAACAATCAAACTACGTGTGATAAGAATTTAAGTTATGTGGAAAACAAGCAAAGTTGGACGCCAGAGTGTTTAAACAGCAACACCCAAGTATTAAATAGTAAAACCAAAATGGTAACCTTGAATATCTGACTAAAATAAATAATATATTAGGATTTAGATTAACGTTACAAATTAGATGCGCCATGGTGATGTTGGTTTCAATCCGTCGCAGGTATCCGCTCCGCTACTTGGGCTTGCTCGATCCAAACTGAAGCGCCCGAACTTTTCCGAAGCATCTCGAAACATCTGCCGCCCCTTCGGAGTGCAATGCTGCCAACCAAATCATGCGAAATTTGCGAATCGCTCACGACGCTAGCAGCAAATGTTACAACCCTTATAGAATACCTATTTTTAATACGTCTATAAATTGTTTATTATTAAACGCCCGCGTTAATTTTGGCATAAAATAAAACAATTTATTGTGTATGTGTTCCTTTGCACAGAATCTTTCCGTTGAAGTTATTAATATATTTTCTGCGCTGGAGCCCGATTGCAATAACTGCATCTCTAAAAATCAGATTTTGTTAAATAAATCTTTTATTAGCCCTATTTAACAATCATGTAATGTGTTTTTCTTTTTGGTACCGAAAAAGCTGATAAAATATTTTCTATTATTTATATTACTTTTGTAGACCATTTCATTAATTTTTAATATATACATAATGCTAAATAAAAACATCGGACCGATTCTACAGAATCATGTTCATAATACATGAAAATAAATACTTATTATTATTTTGTTTCTTGAAATTTCATAGCTACATGTATCTATGCCAATTAAAACATTTTACAATTAAATAAAAATCATTTTGGCATTTTCACTAAAGTTTGTACTGCGTTTTTTGGCATGCTCCACGATTTTGATTGGTATTGTCGTAGTTAAATGTTACAAGAACATTGCAAAGTTATGTTTTATCAACAAGAAATTTAATTTAAAATTTAATTCAGTAAAACATAATCGAAACCATAGGTTTACATTTTTCATCAATTATTTAGATAAAAAGGCAGATTTTACCACGTTGTACTTTTTACCACCTCTGCGATAAATTAAACTAAGTCCGATTTTGTAGTGTATTTCAGGTGTGTAAGATTAAATTTGCGGTGTCTTAATTAGCATACTTAAAATACTTCTGGAAAATATCACACTTTAAATTTCTGATTCTAGAATTCACTGCTTCCGATTCGTTAATATTTTTATTTATTTATGCCCTGTTTAGGGACATTTGCATTGGAATAGTTCCATAAGGTCATGAACTGTTCCAGCAAAATTCTCTTGTATTTATTACGCGATAAATTGAAGATATCGACGGATTCAGAATAATTTTTACATTGCGTTAGTATTCTGGGGAAAGATAATATAGCTGTGTTCGGTGACCAGATCTGAATAGCCAGTTATTTTCCCATTTTCCTCTTCCCCATTTCCTACTCGTCCCCACTACATTCAGCCTTACAACATACCCCAATTGGGGATGCCATTATCCCACTGACTCCATACAGGAGCAGATGGGATTCTTTTGAGATATTAGTATAAAAAATACTTTAAGAAAGTTAGTTTGAGGGTTTTTAGAACTATTAGCAAAACCCAAAATCAATGTACAAACTTTGGCGAAAATGACCATTTATCAGAATCATAGAACATAAATTCCTTACTTAATTTATACATTATTTTTAACAAGTGGTTGTGGTCGATATTTTTTCATTGAACGCCACAAATTTGAAAATAATAGTTAAACCTACCTACATCTGATGTGAAGTTTTAAAAGTGGTGTCAATTAGTTTAATCCAACTTGTCAGTGTTAACTAGTTCGTCGAATATTCCAACAATTGCGTTTAAACAAAAGAAAAGTGTTTCGGCGCGGATAGTACTTCTACGGTATAGTAGTACAGAATAATATCGTATCGTCGATAAAAACGTGCATTAAAATCCTTGTAATATCCTTGAGAAAAGTACTAAATAAACCAGTTTTTTATTCTAATGAGTTAAAAAACCTACCTAATATAAAAGTGTGATGACTTTTTCAAATGAATTGATATTGTATAAGTCTTACAAGGAAAAAAAGGATACATTCATTGAACCATGAGTAAGCAACGCCCTTTGGAGCGTTCGCAAGACGAACAGGGCGAATATTCAGTACAGCCCGAAAAATCCGAGGTTCCTAATCAACCTGAGCAGCCCGAAGTTCCGAAACAAAACTTTTTGGAAGTCGTGAAAGTAGAAACCCCTAAACCACGTGCGCGTAAATCCCTGAGAGCCTACCGACCTGTATCTCCTCATTACACATGGACCCCGTTATCTGAATTAGCCTCGTTTGCTGCAGCAGCTAAATATCAAGAAGAATTGATTTCGAAGAGCTCTTCATCTACTCAAAAGCGCAAATTACACAGGACGTCTCTACCGTCACCGCAGCCCTCTACTTCTTTTCATGAAAGCTCTCCTATCTCTGTGCAGAAATCAGTTCTGAGCAAACACAAAAGCATACATCTCGCCATCCAAGTAACCGTGCCTTCGACCGAAACCAGCGAGTCCCATTCGGAGCAAGATTTACCGAGTACCAAAGCAGAGTCCCTAGAAGAAAATATTGAAAAAATAAAGATAACAGCTTCTGCTGACACCGAGCCATTGCCTGACGCTCCCGCGGTCAGAAAGAAGAAGCCGAAGAGGCAATGCAGTGTAACTAAGCTGCGCCGCTTGCAGTCGGCGCCGGCGCCGCCCGAGCCCAGGGTGCGGTTGCCGCTGCCGCAGCCGAGTCCGCGGCGGGGGCTGCTGGCCTTTCTACGCCGCAGACCGCAGGGGCCTCCGCGACCGCGCAGGACCAGCCTCTTCACCAGGCTCCGATCTAGGTTCAATCGATACTGTACTTGCACGAGACGAGACCCGGACTCCATCTCGTCTAGTACGGATGACTAAATAAAAACGAACAATAGTGTCATGTTGTATCTCTTAGTGGTTATATCATCTATATTGGAGGTAAGTGATTTAGATTAGGTTTCAAGACCGTTCAAATATTATGTACATGAAAATTTTCTGACAATGATGACCATCAAATCGACGATCAGGGCCAATTCGACATCTGAACGGTCTGTTCGTTTTAGCATTTGACCGACTTGTATGTAATTAGCTGACAAGTATAACGATCGTGTTATTTTGCTGGTCAGCTGATTACGTTTTAAGAGGATCGTTCAAAATACTGAAAGTTCTAAATGGCGCTGCCGTCGATTTGGTGATCACCAAATGTGTTGTGGAAGCATTCCGTGTGTAATTTGTTAATTTCTTGCCGATTATCTTGTATTATTAACCACTTATTTTATATTTTATTTCTGCCATTTGCATTTGCTTTAAATTTTAACGAACGTTTTATAATGATGTCAACTGGGGCGTTTTGATCTGTGTATTTATATTTGAGGTTTGCTTGCGAACTGAAGGTGAAGCGAATTTAGCGAAGCGATGACAAAAAGTGAATAATCCAAATGCAGTTGTGGAATTATTATTGCGCATTCATCTAAGCGTTGGTCATATTTAGCCTCACTTCGTAGTTTTGGACAGACACACTTATATGTACTAACATAAATTCAATTTAGTACACTTATATGCACTAACATAAATTCAAAGTACGGTTCATGTAAAACAATCAGCTTTGTTCTCCAAAGCATTTAACATACATTTAACAAATCTATTGTCCATGTAAAGAGTCAGAAGGTTTTGTATGAGATGATGTATGAATGTGATTGAAGCTAGGAGTGTGTGCCAATATAAAGTATTTTTGGCGGTCCGTCCTCTCTGTCTGCCCCTGCGGAGAAATGGCATAATGGTTAGTTAGTTAGTTAACAAACATACAATAACACACGCATTAAATACCTACACATGGTACGTTTTTAGATTTTCACGGCCAAAAGTATTTTCGTTATTAGTTTTTGGGGTGTTGTGCCATGTTGCGCTACCTAGTTATTTAGCGTTGCACAGCGTTGCAGTGTCCAACATCAGGGCAGATCCGGTAGATGTGTGACAGATGTATGTCAGATGTGTGTCACACATCTGCCGGATTAACACACATCTGACATACGTCTGTCACACATCTGCCGGATCTGCCCTGATGATGGACACTGCAATCACACATCTGCCGGATTAACACACATCTACACACGTCTGTCACACATCTGCCGGATCTGCCCTGATGATGGACACTGCAACGCTGTCCGAAACGTTGATTAAACAATAATTTGAAAATATTGGAGTGCAGTGTGAACGAACGGAGTGCGAACGAACTCACTGAATTTGTGTTGTTTATTAAACCCGTTTGAACCATGTGTATTTATCGTTATTTGTTTTTGGGGTGTTATGCAGTGTTGCGCTACCTCCTTCAATGTTTCGGACAGCGTTGCAGTGTTCATCATCAGGGCAGATTCGGCAGATGTATGACACACATCTGACACACATCTGTCACACATCTGCCGGATCTGCCCTGATGTTGGACACTGCAACGCTGTTCGAAACGTTGAAGGAGATGGCGCAACACGGCATAACACCCTAAAAACAAATAACGATAAATACACATGGGTCAATTGGGTTTAACAAACGACACAAATTCAGTGAGTTCGTTCGCAATCCGTTCGTTCACATCGCACTGCAATATTTTCTAATTATTGTTTAAGCCGCCGCTACCCGAATTTCCACGGATTTCTTACATATCTCCTTTATAAATTTGAAGTTTATAAGCTCTTAAAAAATATATGTTATTTTTGAAGATAATATCTAAACATTCCCCATGCCGAAATGCAAATTATATGAAATTTCCTCGAAAGAAAAAATTGCAATGTATGCTCCAAAAATTATTATAAACAGATATGATTTTAGATTTTCACGGCCAAAAGTATTTTTGTTATTTGTTTTTGGGGTGTTATGCCGTGTTGCGTTACCACTTCCTTTAGCCAACGTTTCGGACAGCGTTACAGTGTCCATCGTCAGGGAAGATGTGTGTTGTAACGATGGACATAATAATCAGCTTTGTAATAACAAAAAATCGTTCAATTCAATTAATATAGAAGTTATACGTATGAAAAAATCACAGTGTTTCTTTAAATGATATTTTATATGTTAACCACGAGATTTTTGCTCTATTTTAAACGAGTCGTGTTTTATTAAACATTTCCTCAATTTCATCGTTTTAAATATTAGCCCGCTCTCTCCAAAATTCGTAATTACACATCTCTTCTTCTTTTTGTAAGTTATTTTTGGTACATAAAAGTAATTGTCTGCATTTATTAAAATAATTTATTAACGTTAGTTTATTTATTTATTTACGGAAAAATAGTCCAATTAACAATATAACAATAACACGAATAGAAAAAAAAGAGAGATCACAATTAAAGGAGATTACATATAGATGAAGAGCATTGACAAAATACATATAATATAAAAGTACATAGAGAAGATAACTATAAGTAGCTTGAAGATGGATTTAAAAAGACTTTAAAAAACCACATTGCGTAACGACTGCCGAAAGTCATATAGGCTTACACCAAAAAATTCAATGCTTTGATTTGCGTTGACAAGTCTTGACATTCTGGATAAAGGAGAATGATATCCATAATTAGTAGAATGTTGATTGAGGAACAGCAATTCATTATTTCGGAGTCTACGGGAAGGAATGTTGAACTGGATGAGTTGTAACAAAGCAGGTGTGTCAGTAATACTGTTGATAATTTTGAAAATGCATATTAGATCAGAGTCCTTTCTACGTTTTTCTAAAGAGGAAATGTTTAAAGTTTGTTCAATTTCATCATACGAGTATTCTCCTCTTTCAAGTCCTAACCTCCAAGCAATTCCTCGTAGGAAGCGATGTTGTACAGATTCGATGTAACAAATGTGGATAGCATAAAAAGGAGACCAAATGACACCAAGTTATCGGTCTATTCTAATACGAGAGACATCGTGACAACTTTCTTCGGCAAAAGTTAACGCGCACACAAATTGTAACGTGCAGTTACTCCGCGCATGAACAAAACGATACATTTATATTTGCGCGTGTAGTTTAATATAGGTTTAACATATAGTTATTAATATGGTTAAATATATAGTTTGATATACGCGTGTAGTTTAATATGATCGATGAATACCCTATTATACATGGTGCAGATCTATCTAATCGAGTAAGCGATGCGGAATGTACGGTGTGGATAAGCTACCAAATAGTTTAACATCAAAACCGTGAGTTTGGCTGAGCGGTTCGCCTCCTCCCCCACTGCCCTTGACCAAACTCCCAACTTGTTGCTTATTTGGCTTTCTCGCGAATCGGTGCCGTATATGTGTATCCCATGTATTCGCATATTCTCCTTAGCAAATTGTTCGCATCGTTGGCTGATGGGAATTCTTTCACAACATGAAGGGTTTGGTCTTCGCAGTCTTCCGATAATTTGAAGCTGATATTTGTCCGAGATTATGTCTAATAACCGACATCGTCCGATATTTAATGATTACGTTAATGATTCATTCTTAGATTTAATGATTATATCTTAGTTTTAATGATTCTTGTTTAATGGCATCATTATTGTTTATCATTATCTATTTCTTCTCGGTGTGCCCTATTAGGTCCCCCCGACATCACTCTGGAAAATCTCTCTGTCTTGCGTTGCCCGGAATAGCTCCTCCTCACTTCCAATTCCGGTCCACTCTCGAACATTTTGCAGCCAAGACATTTGTCTCCAACCAAGCCTTCGGCGACCCTCTATCTTAATTATCTATTGTCCTATGCCAAAATAATAATATGCTGTATATTCTTTGTTTTAAATTATTTAATCAATTTTTGTAAGAACTCGTAAGGAACAATATAGGATTTTCTTCGTTATTTGTTTTTGGGGCGTTATGCCGTGTTGCGCTACCTACTTCTTTAGCCAACGTTTCGGACAGCGTTGCAGTGTCCATCATCAGGGCAGATCCGGCAGATCCCGCAGATCTGCCCTGATGGTGAACACTGCAACGCTGTACGAAACGTTGGCTAAAGAAGGAGGTAGCGCAATACGGTATAACACCCCAAAAATAAATAACGAAAATACTTTTGAACGTGAAAATCTAAAAAACGTATCAGTAAAGGATTACTTTTATGTTTATTATAATTAAGCGCACTTGAAGTGGAATAACACAAAACTGCATACTAAGTTATTATTATTATAGATAATCGCGATGATGTGGACTTACACTCGATAACACTCGATTAGCTTTGTGGTAATTACAGTAAATTTTAAAAAATGTGGTTATTCCGGATGAAAATACTGTTAAAACCCGTCTGCTTGGTTCATATATTCACACCTCACAATCCGGAAGCCTCAGTTCTGCGCGTAAATTCTGAAACCGTCACTTTGGATCGAGATTGTAAAATATCTATGCAAGATAGCTTTCATGTTTCAAAGACAATAACAAGCATTATTTCATTCTCTTTCTTGTTAAAAGAAAAAATACATACATCTTTGCACGAGAGGAAGAGAGATTTATAGCTTTTAAAATGTAAGGTCGCTCGGGACGTTTTTGGTCTTATGAAAGTATAACCCAATTACGGGATGTATTTATTCCTAAATAAGCGGACGGGTTAATAGTCATGTGCGCTATGTTTAATTGGTAAAGTTTTCTAACCTTTCTGAAAATAACTTTCAGTTAACAGTTATATCAATATTAGTACATCATGAAACACAATACTGTATTAACCCCTCAGACTAATTGGCTCTGGTTTTCAAACAGCTCGCGTGCCACCTATGGCAATTTTTTATACGAATTTCATAATGCCAGAGCTCACCAGTAGTTTTATACAAACCTTGACCTGACAATAACGAACTCAAAAAAAAGAATTATCCAATTTGGTGCAGTCGTTCGGAAGTTATGCGCGTACATACATTTCGGCAATTCATTTATATTTATATACTCGTAGATAGAACAAAACGGAATTACGAACTTAAATAATAAATTGATGGGGTTTTAAAATAGCCAACTAATTTCGCGAGTTTTACCAGAAGTAACTAATTAACAACCATCGCGAGATATTTCCGCGCTAGTAGGCAGAGAGGATTCATTCCTGATACCTGCCCCACCTCTATTTCAGTCAAATCATTGAATGACTGGATGAGTAGTTACAATTCTCGGAGAATAATCTGGAGGTCTCAGGTTAAAAACCCAGCAAGATTTGGGAGGCAAGTATGGGTACCGCCGCCTCGGGAACTATTTAATGGATAATCGACACCTCTGCCGTAGGTCACCCCAAGTGGTGACTCGTGACTTTTGGGTGTGCTAGGGTGCTAATATTTAAAAAATGGCATCATGGCGCATTGTCGTATGCGAAAAACATTTTCAAAAATCGGTGTTTTGTATTAAGATTTTTCAGGAAATCGGTGCGGCACACCGCCAAACTGAAACTTCCTGAAAATTTTCATACAAAGAACTGATTTTGGCAAAAAAAAAAATTTTTTTTTCGGCTACAACAACATCAATAATGCAATTTTTGTAACATCAGCACTCTAGCACACCCAAAAGTTACGAGCCGCCACTGGTGCCCGTGTTTATGAGGTTTGACCCACCGACACACTGAACCCTATATTACCTTACTACCCACCCCTCTCACCTTTTTCCTTCCCAGAACTTCCTCTCCTAGCTTTTATTAAAAAGACCGTCCACACAGCATCCCCAAAGATGACATAGGCCCTGAGAGAAATTATTTTTCTCAGGGCCTTCTGTGTGGAGCTAATGTAAAAAAAATATTGGACAACCAACACCCCTGCCACCATAGGTCATCCCAAGAAGTTCGTTACGTTCGGTGAGGTTTTTGTAGGCCTTGGCGGCGGATACGTCTGCCCACCAGCTGCTTTGCAGGCTGGATCGGGAGAGAATGGTTGATGGGGTCACCTCAGTGGGAGGGATGGATTCATACATCCGTCCCACTGAGGTGACCTGTGTGAAGTTAATGTAAAATAAAATAAAGTGAATCTGAAGGGTGTGGGGAAGGGAGCTGGGAGAGAGGAAGGTTGGAAGCTAGCTAGCTTTTCGTATTTGAATGGTGGCTTTTTTCTAGGGCGTTACCGATAGTAGGTAAACGAAGGTGGGTCATTTAAAAAAATGTTATTTTTAAATTCTAAGAGCGATAAAAGGGTGTCAAATGGGTTCACAACGATGCGTTTAAAATTTTTCAAATTTCTGATACGATTTTCTTCCTCTGGATCCACTTCAAAGTTTTGGAAATGTTCATTATAAGGGATTATTTCTAGTGTATATAAAAGTTACTATGAATCCTTCAAACCATATTTTTTGTAATCACAGCAAATGTAGTATATTTTTACGAAATCATTTACAAAAAGTCCCAAGATTGAGTCTCGCAAAATAATGCCGAAATTTGAGAGTAAGAAGGATTTTGCTGGTATTTGAATACACTGCCTTGAGATAATTTGAATTATATTCATTTATTTTTTTAATAGATAATTCAAAATATTCCTTCTGTTTCATGTTTTAATAAAAATAGTTCATTTTTAATGGTTTATCTTTATCTAACACTTTTTTTAAAAGATTTAACAAGGGTGAGTTTTTCTCTGTCATGTGAAATTTCAAAGTCAATCCGGAGGAAGAAGATGATATCCAAATATTATTAAAAAAATACGTGATTAATTATGTATTATTTTTCTCTATTTAACATTATAAGACAAATCAAAACAAGATATTTTTCCCCTTCAGTCGTGACCCACCCTAATGTACACAGTGACGGCCCGTGAGTTTTCAGTGGTCTAGAGTGCTAAGATTGAAAAATACGACAAATAATATTTTTTTTTCAAAATTTCAACTTTTCTGTATGAAGATATACTGAAATCTGCACATTCACATTTCAGTAGAATACTGAAAATCTTCATTCAAAAAGTTGAAATTTTGAAAAAAAAAATCATTTTCATCTACAACGACATCAATAACGTTATATTTTTCAATCTTAGCACTCAAGCTCAATGAAAACTAACCCACGGACCGCCACTGAAATGTACCACCGGGTTTTGAACCGGCACCGGAGGACCTTTGTGTCTAGATCCAGTGTCAGTGGGTCGCGCGACTACCGATGAATGAATTCCACAGTATCTACTTATATCAACTAATTATATATTTACACTTCCACTTCCCGTCTATGTTCATGTCATTGTCTCTAATTGAGACTACTAACGCTCATAACATTTGCTCATTAGTTGTTCATCGCCTCCATTAGCCGAAACACGTCCATTTTGATCTAAAATTATTGAAGTGTTTCTTTTACAATTCAATGTGTCTGAACTTTATGCAAAGAAATGTACATAAGTGTCGCAATTAGTAGAAGCAAATATCAAATTAAGATGATTCGATCAAATAACAATGTAAGTCGAATATATACATTTGTACAAATTAATGGAATAATTTTTAATTATTATGGTAAAACCATTTATCGCTTGTAAAATAATATTTTTTCGTAATTATACAACAACCATTAGGCAAATTAATAGGAAACATTCCCCCTCCGCTAATTTTTGACTATTTTCAGAGATCATCTCATCACAAAATCAAACCTGAAAGAGGGTTCTGCCATCTTTGTTCTTGTAGTGCAGTCGATTTTGCATACTCTAGCTTTGCTAACGGCCTATAAATCTCAATAGGGTTCAATCCTGGGGTATTCCCGAGCCAATCTGGAAATATTTCATAATTTCTTTCGACTTGTGGCATATTGACCAAACTGAAAAACACACGAGATATGAAACCTATTGAGAATTTTTGAACCTTTGCAAAGCAAGAGTACGCAAAATCGACTGCACTACAAGAACAAAGATGGCAGAAACACTCTTTCAGGTTTGATTTCGACGAGAGGATCTCTGAAAATTGTCAAAAACCATCGGAGTCGATGCCAAAACGAGTGACAGCAGTTAGAGAAGCCATAAGGGGATATATTTCCTATTAATTTGCATAATGGTTATTGTATAATTATGTAAAAATATTATTTCAAAAGCAATAAATATAAAAATTGAAAATTATTCCATTAATTTGCACAATACTGTATGTACTTTTCGTTATTTATTTTTGGGGTGTCATGCCGTGTTGCGCTACCTCCTTGACGGCGTTACAATTTCCGTCATCGGGGGCATCTGATGTAGCGCAACATGTAAAAATACTTTTGGCTGTGAAAATCTAAAATAATATTATCTAATATGTGTATATCTGTGAACGATTTTAATTTAACATTTCTTTCTTACAGCGTTTCTTGATATCATGGTTTTAGTTTTAAAGTAATTAGATTTAATATTATAATAGCAGTGCTTTTTCTTTACAGAGGTTTTTCTTCAAGTGCATATTTCCGTTTTACTTCAAGGCGTATTATTTTTATTACAATATTCCTTTTAAATTAATTTATAAACTTATTGTTTTAATTTTGCACAGCCAGCTTTGCCGTTGACAGCGTAAACCATTTTGCTTTGCGAAATATTGATCAATATTACTTCAAAAAAAAAATATCCACCCAGCGGTAATTACTCGCGAACATGACTAATTAATTTTAATTAAACTTTCTTCCACAGCACGAGCGACCCGGGATGTATTTTTCAGATTTTTTCCAGAATGCAGCTGTTTTATGGAATTCATATTTCTTTCTTGGATTTTCTTTAATGTACCTTACCTATCTACGGAATCTAATTATCTTTTTTTTTCCAGCGTTTCTAGCCTTTTTTTTATTAAATGAAGACAATATTAGCGAAATCAATCGAAAATCTGGAGACAGAAAAATCATAAAAAAGATATTGGTACCTCTGGGACTCGAACCCAGGACCTTCTGCTTTCATGGCAACAGCTCTACCAACTGAGCTTAACTGTCTATATACAATTTTGTAACTTTTAACTGTTTCAGACTTCGACAAATAACTACCAACATTATCTTTATTTTCTTAACGCTTATATTATTGGCTGCTATTTTTATATAAAAATTCACATTTGTAGCACGGTCCTCCTATGAGATTTTTGTTTGATGTAACATGTAATGGAATATATAGGATGAAATGGCCGTTGTGAAATATCTATTTAAAAAAAAAACGAGTGTGCTTTTGACCATACGACTGAAGTAAAACTTCACTAACTTATATCTCCCTCTCAACTTCCGTTGCCTCGCCCGACCGTTCGCCTCGCCCGATCACACTTTTCATAACGCTCTCGTCACGCATTCACCAGCTTACTCCCCAAGTCAAGCGTGAGTAAAGGCCCGACCGTTCGCCTCGCCCGATCACACTTTTTCTCATTCACCAGATTACTCCCCAAGTCAAGCGTGCATAAAGAAGTTTTACTTCAAAATCTGAAATATGTTGATCATATCAAATTTATTATAAGGGAAATAATTATTTCAATAACTAATACGAGCTATGATTTAAAAAGTCCTATTGGGGTTGCATAACAAACATTACTTCGTAAATATGGTTATCAATAAATGAAAACCGTAACTGAAGGTATGTACACTGAAATAAATGTTTTTCTATATTATTATCATGAGTGAATTTTTGTTGTTTTTGAACATAATATGGACACCTTTGCGCAGTGGTTAGCGCAGTGGCTCGGAAAGCCGAAGGTCCTGGGTTCGAGTCCCAGAGGTGTCAATATTTAATTCTGATTTTTCTGTTTCCAGATTTTCGAGTGAGTTTCGCCAATTTTGTCTTTAATCAAATAATTATTCTTGTATCCTAACTTACTTTTATTATAATGAGATGCTTGTCTAAATACGACTTCATCAATTACACCAGAATATATTCAATAAAATAAATGTTTTCTTCTTCCACTAGCAATTTGTTGGTTTACATAATTTTCTTACAAATTTCGATATTGCACATTTTTTTATGCGTAAAGGGTGTCCGGGGGTAAAGTGCATTAACTTCGGGAGGTGATTCTTCATGATGGTAGGAGTAAAAAAGATTAACAACTTTTTCCGAAATTCCAATTTTTTTTCCCATACAAAAAGACGTACCCATTAAAAATCCTTGGCGTAACGTACGATCTTACTCGTTGAGAGCCTGTCGGGCACGATTGTGGCAACATTGCATGGTTGTGATTAGCTCGTATCGTAACAGCGGAAAATAATAAAGCTGGCCTCACACGCCGGTCTAATTTTATCTTTTTACTACAAAGCTACCCCTGAAGTTGTAATTTCGAAAAAAGTTATTTTTTTTTTTTACTTATAATGTCTTGTAAAATCAACTCCCGAAGTTAATGCACTTTACCCCCGGACACACCGTATATATTTTTTTCATTAACTCCACACAGGAGGCCCTCAGGAAAATAATTTCCTTCAAGGTATGTCATCTCAGATGCTGTGTGGAGGGTATATTATATTGTATTATTAGAGGTACAGTCATACGGATGAAATCCATAATTGTACAACGTTATTTATTTTAACTATAACGTTATTTTAACTATACAACGCACAAAGAAACTGATAAAATGAAAACTGTCGATTTCCCCAAAATTTATAAATAAATAACTGTATCATAACATCCGATAAAAGCAACGTTTTCCGCTTAATGTGGTGGTTAGTAGGAGATTTTCAAATATTGTTAGGATATTCTTAAGAGAATATTTGGGTTAGATATCAATTAATGTATTTTGGTTACATGAAGAAATTACCCAGGCGTGAATTTGAACTACCGAACTCTATTCTCTCTACTCAAACTCTACTCTAACTCTAAGTACTATCACGTCTCGATTACTGTTATGGTATAATATGCCAATCTTCTACAATAAAAATCTAACAAAATTCAATTCATTTTTAACGCTGCGGCAAGGCTGATCAACGTATTATTAGCACAATTCAGAACATTTTCTCAACCGGAATCGAACACCGGCTCAAGTGTCCCATAAGAAACCAGTAATACTTGTGCTGGATGGTGTTTATATCAATTAATGAGTGCCCCCGCCTTACACCTCCGTACTATGCGTTCAGGAAAACAAATGGTCTAAGGCAGACAATTCTTAGATCAGCAATAACATCATCTGTAATCAGGTTGACTAAGTTTAGAGATCTCGTTTTTGGAGTATTAGGGCTTAGGGTTTGAAATTAACTCCCCCGATGCATAACAAACTTAACAGAATTTCGATTCAAACGAAAAACTTAGCATTTCAGATTTTAATAGCCTTAAATTCAATATACTTACCTGCGATTACCATTCTTGTATCGCATGTACAAATGCACAGTAGGGTGGTCACAAGAAATCAATGTTGGACTTTTTGGGGGGGGGACCCCCCCTAAAAGTTGCCAATTGGCTAAAAAATGAGATTGGTGAAGTTTCAGCTCAATTAGATAAGGTTAACCCGTGCCTCATCAAGGTTGAAGTTTTAACTTTCTATAAATATGCTTTTTTTTATAAAATACCTAACAATCTTGCAAGATTTAATTATATGTGCTGTCCAGATTTTGCTTTATTTATTTTCTCAATTGGTACATAAAAAGGAGTGTAGTTAAAACTGTTTTCAAAGTCAAAACAGCACAATCCAAATTGAAAATGATGGATTAAGGAGAAAAGAAAAGCAAAAAGGAATAAAAAATAATGTACCAAATTTTATTTTTTAAAATATTAAAAAGAAAGTATTATAAAAGAAAGAAGTTATCATTATTATTATTTACATTTACAAATAATTGTCAGATTAAGGTGGTAACGGCTTAGATAACGTGGCTTTTGAAGAGTCAGGAAAAATTTTTCTACATTCCGTTACAACTTGTAACAGAAACTGTCGTTGTTATTCGTCTTTTGTCAAACAGGAATTGAAGTCTTAGATTAATTTTACCCCTCTTTCAGCTGTGACAACCTTGAAACCGTTCACAATTTTTTTTTTGCTTTTAAATGATGTGCATTTTCTTACCATATATCAGGATCCGTATTGAAAAATTCTGTATCACTTTCAAACCTTTTGAAAAAATTTAGAGTTTGATGAGAAACAAAAAAATCAATATCTTAGTCCAATAAATTATTCACTTGATGGAGACTGAATTTTGCTTTCACATCCCTATCATCACATGTTTTTTCTTCAATTGGAATTAATTGTAGACTTTTTACAGCCATGCTTGTTTTGACACTTTTTTCTAAATTTTCATCGAAGAAAGAAAATGCGACTTGCTCAGAATTGAAGTACCACAGATGATTTATCATTTTAGACAGTGCCTTGTAAGCAAAGTTCTTTTAAATATCGATTTCTCTATATTTTACAATATTATTTTTTAAATTACAAGAGATTTTAAAAATTTTAGGTCTTTGTTGGGGGCCAAATTGGGTTTGTGGGCATTAAACCACGCTTTTACATAAATTTTTATTAAAAATAAACAAATGTCAGTGATAGCTTTTTTTCTAAATTTGTTAATGTAAATTTATCCCTAAAAAGATACATTTTGATGCAATAAATGACCTTTGCCATCCAACACAATTAACGAAAGTTGAATTAATTCTTTATAATCATCCCTTGGCTGTTGGTTTTTTAATTGTTCTGTAAGAAAAATTGATATTTCATCTGATTTCCCTATTTCATATCTAATATTTTTTTATCTTCAATTGTATTGAAGTTTAGCATTGAAATACGATTGTAATGAATGAAACACTGTCTAAAATGATAAATCATCTGTGGTACCTCAATTCTGAGCAAATCGCATTTTTTTTCTTTGATGAAAATTTAGAAAAAGGTGTCAAAACAAGTATGGCTGTAAAAAGTCTACAATTAATTCCAATTGAAGAAAAAACATGTGATGATAGGGATGTGAGAGCAAAATTCAGTCTCCATCAAGTGAATAATTTATTGGACAAAGATATTGATTTTTTTGTTTCTCATCAAACTCTAAATTTTTCAAAAGGTTTGAAAGTGATACAGAATTTTTCAATACGGATCCTGATATATGGTGTAAAAATGCACATCATTTAAAAGCAAAAAAAAAACAGTGAACGGTTTCAAGGTTGTCACAGCTGAAAGAGGGGTAAAATTAATCTAAGACTTCAATTCCTGTTTGACAAAAGACGAATAACAGCGACAGTTTCTGTTACAAGTTGTAACGTAATGCAGAAAAAATTATCCTGACTCTTCAAAAGCCACGTTATCTAAGCCGTTACCACCTTAATCTGATAATTATTTGTAAATGTAAATAATGATAATGATAACTTCTTTCTTTTATAATACTTTCTTTTTTATATTTTAAATAATAAAATTTTGTACATTATTTTTTCTGGTTTTTTATACCTTTTTGCTTTTCTTTTCTCCTTAATCCATCATTTTCAATTTGGATTGTGCTGTTTTTACTTTGAAAATAGTTTTAACTACACCCCTTTTTATGTACCAATTGAGAAAATAAATAAAGCAAAATCTGGACAGCATAATTTATAATTAAATCTTACAAGATTGTTAAGTATTTTAATAAAAAAAAAACATTTTTATAGAAAGTTAAAACTTCAACCTTGATGAGGCACGGGTTAACCTTATCCAATTGTGCTGAAACTTCACCAATCTCATTTTTTAGCCAATTGGCAACTTTTAGGGGGGTCCCCCCCCAAAAAAGTTCAACATTGATTTCTTGTGACCACCCTAACGCACAGGGTGTTAAGGGTCATACTTGAGTTAATTTAACTAATGATTCCTTTTTGAAATTTCGGTCTCCGGCGACATTTTTGATAGATTTTTTTGAAGTGAAAACTTTTTTAGCATCGTTGTGATTTGAAACACGATGAAATGAAAAAGCGACATTAAAAAGAGACAATACATAATATATCTATAGGATTTAATAAAGAATAATCGGTATCCTCTTTGTGCGTTGTTTGGTAACCTCCCCACTCATGTCTTCTTTAGTTTTCTGAAGGCTTCTCTTCTACCGCGTGTAATCTGCACACTTGTAATTTTTTTTCAACTAAAAACATTAAAAAATCAGTATGTATTGGATAGTTAGGGGCGGGGTGGGAGTTTGGGCGGTAACCCGACTGAGTGACCAACGAGGACTTGTAAAAAAATATTTTTTTGTTTGATTTTGAAGACCAAAAAAATCAAAAAAATAACCGGATTTCAAAATTTCATTGATATTTTTTACTTCAAATAATGTCAACCATCACTGGTTAAAGTAAGTCATGTGCACCCCTTAATACCCTTTAATATCCTTATTATACTTTTCTTATTGTTTTAAAATCATTCCAAGACTTTGACCTCAATCTGTTACTTCGAGTAATAGATCACATTGTTATTATTATAATTATACTAGCTGGTTCCCGGCATGCGTTGCAAAGCCAAATTTAAATAAATAAATTGTTTCTCCCTGCATGTCCTTTCCCGTGTATCCCCGTTCCCCTTCCGCGTTCCCTTCCCCTCCAGAGTTACCCTTCCACCTTCTCCGCCTTCCTTCCATATATTCAATTCCACTACATTCAGTTTTCAAACAACTTGCGTGCCACCTATTTCAATTTTTTTATTTAAATTTTCATTTTTCCTATACTACAAATACTAACAATCAATAAAATTTGGTATTTAACATAGGTGCCTATTTAAAATAACTACAATTCTTGACTTTCATTCATATAAATTCACTAATTTAAGGGTTTCGAAAATTGAATTTTATTTTAACAATCATTGTTTTGCAAAATGTCTATATAAAATTTTGACATTTTTGATACTTTTGCAAGAGTTTTTGAAACGATTTTTTCAAATGTATTGTCATGTAGTTATACTAAACCAGAAATATTTGTGGGGGCTTAAAGAAGGTATTATTTTGAAAGTTTCACACATTCCCTATGCTTAATATACATAATGTCCGATAACGTAAATTTCTATTTTTGATTCTGTTAACTCGTGGTAGAATTCCACTATAATAATATTATGAAACACATATTAATCTTATTTCCACTTAATTTATTTTTTACCGTAACCGGTAGCAGCTTGTTAAAGCTCTCTTCAGACTGGTACAAATGTCCTACATAAAATGACGGCTAATTAGAGCAGTTAAGACTCCGCTACCCGAATTTCTACTGATTTCTTACATATCTCCCTTAAACACGTTAAGTTTTAAAGCTCTCAAAAAATACATATTATTCTTGAAGATAACATCTAGACATGCCCCGCGCCGAAACGCAAATTATATAAAATTCCCTCGATAGAAAAAAATCGCAAAGTATGCTCCAAAAATTGTTATAAACACGTTTTTTTCAGTTATTTTACAAGTTAAATGTATGACTAAATTCACAGTGTTTCTTTAAATGCTGTTTAAGAAAACCCCGGGAGATATTTGCTCTATTTTAAAGGAGTCGTATTTTTTTAAACATTTTTACAATTTTCGCATCGATTTTGTCTCTTTAAATACTAGCGCGCTCCTCCAACATTTGTAATTTCACATCTCTCCATCTTCTTCTTTTTGAGCCCGGTTTGCTTTGCTTGAGCTTGAGTTTTCCAGTCTATTTCTCTTATCTTTATTATTAATTAAGATTTTACCTAGAGAATTAACATTAAAGAATGCTAACTCATAAACTGTGCATTGAGAAACATTTGGATCCGTCTGAAGATGGCCTTAACAGACTGAAATCGTTTACGGTAAAAAAATAATTAAGTAGGAATCAGTTTTACATTTGTGTTTTATTATATTATTATACCGGAATTCACCACGAGTTGTCAGAACCAAAATTAGATACATACATTATTGGAAGTTATTAATAGCCTTACGTCTGAATGGTTGAAATTTAAGAATCCGACTTCGAATACATCTCTGACGCAGCGCTTTATGCAAAACCATCTTCGTACTTGAAGTTTGTTAAAAAGCTACTTTTGAAACAGAACCGAATTCAAGCAAGTAGCGCCACGTTAACAAATCGCTTGAGGATCTGCCGCTGACAGGTATAAGTACTATTGGATTTGTAACTTCGTGAATCTTTGCGGGCATGGAGAGATTGATGATAATATGATTATTATTGTAACTATCTGTTGTGAATAATAGTAGTACGTGTTACTTTGATCCGGTGACTAGCTGTAACTGGCTCTTTTTGGAACCGATTCCTTTCGAATTTATAAAATGGTCACTCACGCTTAAACTGGGCGGTCGAACCAAAGCCCCCGCAGGTCCTAGCAGCAGAAACACGCGGAGAGGGTTTTTAAATGCTAGATAAAATAAATACCAGGTATTTATAACAGCTATCTCTAATACGCGTTCCTATATTACGTCCTCTGTGTGCAAAACAGGTAATTAAATGGCTTTATTAAAGGGACCTGCCGGATAAGTTTGTTCCTGAACTACATTTTAATACAGCATCACGTTCGTTATTCAAGTACATTCCACATACAATTGTTTCGCACTATTGATCGACGATTTATTATTGCTATTTATTGTACAGTGTAAATCGAGTAATAATAATATTAGATTAGATTAGAAAATGATGTAGTATTTTTAAGAAGTAGTATAGCTAGAGTAATTGAATATAAAAATGGGAATAGAAATAGGAATATTTTGAGATATGTAGATGAAATTGGGAGAAAATTTGGTTATAGCATTGGTAGTAATAATAATGAACGTATAATCAATGATTTATTAGATTTATTAAAACAAAAATTAGGTGTAAAAGCTAGTAGATTAAAAAGATATAATTATATGTATAATAAAAGAAATAATAATAGATTATTTCAGAAAAATGAGAAAATATTTTATTCCAAACTTGACGATAAACAGAATATTATTTCGAATAATAATATTCCGTTGCCATAAAGTAAAGATATAAAACATAATGAGGCAGGTATCTGGATAGAAAATAAAGAACTCAATTGTTCAGACATTGAACAAATAATTTTTTCTGATATATCGGTTGAATTGTTAGCCAAAATTATAAAAAATACTCATAATTGTAAAGCCACGGGTTGCGATTGGATACATAATTTTTGGTACAAACGTCTAACTACTTTACATCCTCTTTTTGCAAAAAATCTTTCAAAACTTGTCAGACAACCTCAAAATTTTCCTAATTTTCTAACTAAGGGCATTACTTATATGTTGCCTAAAAGCGAACATATAAATAATCCCTCTCAATATAGACCCATTACATGTCTACCGACAATATACAAAATTTTAACCTCTTGCTTGACAGATTTAATATATACTCATTTGGATGAAAAAAATATTTTATCTGAACAACAAAAAGGTTATCGCAGAAAACATATGGGATGTAAAGAACAATTAGTTATTGATTCTGTAATTTTAAAACAAATTCAAAATCAAAAGCGTAATTTACATACTTGTTATATAGATTATCAAAAAGCTTTTGATAGTGTCCCGCACTCGTGGCTAATCAAAATATTAAAAATATATAAAGTTAACCCAATTATAATTAGCTTTTTGAAAAATATTATGTCCTTTTGGAATATAGATTTGCTAGTTAATTTAAAAGGTAAGAAAATAGTAGTACCGGGCATTTCAATAAAAAGAGGGATTTTTCAAGGAGACTCATTGAGCCCTCTTTGGTTTTGCTTAGCATTGAATCCCCTTTCTAAAATGTTAATTAAAAGCAAGTTTGGAATAAAAATTAAGGATTATACAAGAGAGAGTAGTATAGTTTCACATCTATTATATATGGATGATATAAAATTATTTTCAAATTCTGAATCAAACTTAGAGAAAATGATTAAGGTAGTTAAAATTTTTTCAGATGATATTAAAATGACTTTTGGTTTAGATAAATGTAAAACGATCCATATAGAGAAAGGCAAAATTGTAGATGGAGACGAGGGTATATTTAGAAATTTCAAAATTAAAAGTATGAAAGGGGATGAGGTTTTAATAAATATTTAGGATACCCGCAATCGAATAGATTAGATCACATTAGTATTAAAAATGATATTAGGATTAAATTTCAAACTAGGATCAGAAAAATTTTAAAATGCAATCTATCTGCTAAAAATTTAGTAAAAGCAATAAATACTTGGGCAATACCTCTACTAACGTATTCATTTGGCATAATTAAATGGTCCAATACAGATTTAGATAGTTTAGAACGATTAATTAGAACTACGTTAACAAAATTTAATTGCCATCATCCAAATTCAGCTATAGAACGAATTAATTTACCTAGAAATTTAGGAGGTAGAGGTGTAGTCAAAATAACATCTTTGAAACACAATCAGGTAGAAATGCTTAGAATTTTTTTCCATAGGAAAGCTAATAGCTCAGAAATGCACAAAATAATTTGCAAGGCAGATAGAAATATTACACCTTTAAATTTATATGACGAGAATGCCAACATTCTTATAAATACTAACCAGGAATTATTAGATTCCTGGTCAAATAAAATTATTCACGCAAAACACTTCAATTATCTCAACCAAACGTATGTTGACAAACTTTCGTCAAACAAATGGTTGAGTATTGGAGAGTTGAGCGCAGAAATAGAAGGATTTATGCTTGCCATTCAAGATAGAGTCATTAATACTAAAAATTATAGGAAGCATATAATCAAAGATATAAATCAAATTGATGATTTATGTAGAAAATGTTTGGCTTTTCCCGAAACTATAGAACATATTATATCGGGATGTTCTATATTAGCGCCGTCCGAGTATACATTTAGGCACAATCAGGTTTTAAAAATAATTCACCAAAGTTTGGTAATTAAACATAACTTGATTGATTGCCGTAATGTAGTACCATATTATGAATACGAACCAAATTCATTTATAGAAAATGAATTTTATAAAATATATTATGATAAAACTATACTAACAGACAGAAAAATTAGTCATAATAGACCTGGTATAGTTTTACATGACAAAATTAAAAAAATAACTTATGTCATTGATGTAGCTATTCCAAATTCCTGTAATATTCAAAAAACTGTTTCTGAAAAAATTAGAAAATACACAGATTTAGGAAATGAGATTAAAAGAATTTGTCATTCTCGGACTATAAAAATATTACCATTTGTTATTTCGGCCACTGGCATAATACCTAGGAATCTGATTCAAAATTTAAGCATATTAGATTTATCAAAGAATTTGTATATAAAAATGCAAAAATCAGTAATTTTAAATACATGTAGGATTACAAAAGATTTTTTAAATATTTATATTGAGGGATCAGTAGGATTTATAGGTTCAATTAGAAATGCCACAGAGCCGAACCCTCTGATATGAAAATATCTGGAGTCGGTGAATTATATTCCCATTTGGTCTCTAGTAGGTTGACATGTTGTTCTTGTATTATTTTGTATTTATAATACTTATATAGTGCAATTGCATAGCGTGGGTTGACTAGATGATCATTTGGGGAAGTGTGTGAAAGGGTTTAGTTTTTCCTTTGGGGAAAATTTAACCCGGATATTTAAATCTGGTGCGTAAATTATTGGATAATTTATAAAGCGCCGTTTTTGCGAAAAATCACCTCAAGGGCGCTGTACAATTTATTAGGAATGCTTAGGTTCTAACTGATTTTACTATTTACAAATGGATACAGAAACATACTTACCTGGCAGGTCACTTCCGATAAACACACTTTAATTATAAGTTTATGCTTGGAGAAGATACGGCTTTGCACGCGGAGGACATTACAGTTAACACACTGGACATTGCATGATTTTACATTATTTGCCAGTAGGTGTAAGTAGGAGTAGGAGTAGGTGTAATTATCTCCATGTATAATTTCATCCACATGTAACTTCGTCTGTTTGTAAATCTGGCTGTTAAACATTACCCAATAAAGCTGTTTTCACACTGTTTCCCCGCAGGGTTAATAAAAATGATAATTATTACTTTTATTGGAAGATTCTTATGGCGCAATTTTCGTGAGAAAATCACCTCAAGAGGGCATTAACAGAGAAAACCAGAAATATGTTTTTTTCAAATCAGATTTTAGGCGTATTGACTCTTTTCCACAAAAAATTATAAATGGATTTCGAAACATTGTTCTTTTATCTAGCATTCGCATGTAATAAGTTTTGAGAAATTTTTTAAATTTTTAGTATAATAAGGTTATTCCATAGGTCGTTGGCAGATTTGTTAAATTTTCAAAAAAGATTTGTATTATATTACACCCATTTCAAATAATATAATCATGCAGTAAAATAAATCAATACATTATCTAGCAAACGCATGTTTTAGAATTTTAATTTTAGTTTCAATAAAATCATAAAAAAATATGTACATACATGTGTTTCTTGGAGAATTGATCCATTTGTGTATTTATTTGCGCACTTACAAACTAATATATCTCAGATTTTTTTAACATTCTTATTAAATTTAGACATTATTGAAAAATGATAAATACTTATAATCACAAAATAATTACAAAAAGTACATTATTTTAATAGTTTTATCATCACGCCTTTCATCATTTTTGGAGGAAGGTATAATTTAAAGCTAATTTGGGTTGAAATAAATTCGATATTGAGTTATAATTTTAAAAAGCTGGTACGGAGAATAATTAATCTTTCTCGTTGTAACCGCCCTGCATGATCGTAAGAACAACTTTCGACGAAATGTGGATTTTCGTTCGCTGGCTGGTTAAACGCTCTTAAATCAAAAGCGCTTGCAAACAAACAAAAAAAACTCGACCCTGAGCGCATTTCTTGCCTCATTCATATTCATACGTCATCTCATACGTAGTCTTCTGTTTTTTTACTATTGACATGGTTCAAGTGTTTGGTTCACTTGATCGTGTCGTGTCTCCCTCTGGCTTCCCAGACTTCTGCCATCTTCCAAATTCGCATATACTATTTTCGTCGTTCATTCGCTCTACACGCCAAAACAATCTTAGCGTCCTTTTCTAAATCTTACTCATTACACTAGACCAGCAATGCTAATCTAATCTACACATTAGGCCACTTGCATCACATTTTTTTAAATTTTTTTCCGGTTTAGGAAAATATTCTAAGACATTCTGCATTTTTATTATTTTTTTAATCGTATTTTTGAAACCCTGGAGATTTTTTGAAAATTTCAATCCGAAAAATCAGACCATTTTTTATAAACCGGAAAGACGGGACATAATTTTATAGGTGAGAAAAAAACAATAATTACATAGCCGAAAATCATTTTTAAAAAAAAGAACGTTTTCCACACGAATGGCACAGGAGAATAACGAGGCATACCAACAATATTACATCTCATAAATATTTTTTTCCTTGATCCGTCTTATTGATCATAAATCATTATAATGTACAACGTCTATATTAATAAATCCAATGTAATATACTTGTACTTGTAAATTATAATAATAATAAGAATATTATAAAATTTGATTTTGATAAAATCAGCACCATAACCATTATACCTCTAAAACACGCACCGACATCTAAATTGTACGGGGTTCTCTTCACAACATCTGTCAAAAATTCAAACCAAATGATAAGTTCGCAGAGAACAAACAATAAATCTAGTGAACGAAATCAAAAATTCACCTGAAATCAAAGTGATGCCATATAAAAATAATAAATCAGTGTGGAATTTTACAAAATTGATAGGAACATTTTCGGAGACGGGACATTTTCATGTAGTGACGTCACGAGCCCAAATAATGGATTTATTTATTTAAAAATAAAAAAAACTGTACATTTCTACAAAATTTTACTAACATTTTCGTAATCTTAGTAAAAAGATCTATCCACACGATTTTTTCCGAGTCGTTCTGAAATCCATGCAAGTGGCCTTTTCTCATGCGCTCATACGTGGTTTTATTATATCATTCAGGGATCTCATCTCTACGGCATTCAGTCTACTTTAATCTTTCCTCTGCTAGTGATATATTTCACTATCATACATCAGGGTATGTACCAGCACTCCATTATGGACTGCTATCTTCAATTCTATGGACATTTTTTATTATTATGTAGTATTGGTGCTTGAAATTCACACCTGTCTAATTTCGTCCAGTGTAATTTTTTTTAACAATAGCTCCATACAGGAGGCCCTGAGGAGAATTCCTTCAGTGGCCATGTCTTCCTAGGGATGCTGTGTGGAGGATTTTTTTAGGGAAAGGAAGTTATTAAGTAAGAGGACTCCAGATACTAATATCTACAGCCTGTATGTCGGACGAATATCTACAGCTCATATGTTGAACTAATATCTACCAACTTCCGAGTGTTGGCTAATATCTACAGAGCTAAGGTCAGACGAATATCTATGACGGTCCCAGTGTTGACTAATATCTACAGAGCGTAGGTTGGACTAATCAGCTAAATGTGTCCAATAGTCCGATATTAGGGATTTTTACATACATACTTACATAAATTAAGTTTTTTA
Source organism: Limnephilus marmoratus (assembly GCA_917880885.1). Lineage (NCBI taxonomy): Eukaryota > Metazoa > Arthropoda > Insecta > Trichoptera > Limnephilidae > Limnephilus > Limnephilus marmoratus. The sequence goes on along the minus strand of OU862920.1, from coordinate 18,299,745 downwards.
AACTGCATATGCAATATTACGTTATTCCAATATGCTATACATAATTGCAAATCCAACCTCTGCCAGTGCTGTAGATATTCGTCAACACTTTGGTTCTCATAGATCTTAGTCAACAGTTTGAGCTGTAGATATTTGTCAACACTTTGGTTCTCATAGATATTAGTCAACGGTTTGAGCTGTAGATATTCGTCAACACTTTGGTTCTCATAGATATTAGTCAACGGTTTGAGCTGTAGATATTCGTCAACACTTTGGTTCTCATAGATATTAGTCAGCAGTTTGAGCTGTAGATATTCGTCAACACTTTGGTTATCATAAATATTAGTCAACAGTTTGAGCTGTAGATATTCGTCAATACTTTGGTTCTCATAGATATTAGTTCGATTTTTTCAGTTTTTGGAATTCCTGTAGATATTAGTAGACGCCTCCGGTAAGAGGAGTGGGTATGAAAAAAATGTATGTGGGAGTTCAATGTGCCCAGGAGTGATGAACGTATGAATCCATCCCTCTCACTGCGGTCGAGAGAGCCCTGCTCAACAGTTCTAGTTTAGGTCTTTCTCAACCAGTCTCCCCCGATCCGGTCTGCCATGCAGTTGGTGGGCAGATGCAACTCACCACGTGAACCCGGCCACCCCTTTGAAGTCACCACACGTAATGTGCCAATTGGGGGCACCTATGGCAGGGGTGTCGGTTGTCCGGCGGCGTTAAACATATATCCACATTATTTACATGTGTTGCAGATCTCACCGCGCGGTTATGCTCCACCTTCCTCAGCCATGCTGTTCGACGACGACCCGGGCATCATGTCTGAGGTGGAGACCGCCTCAACCGGGTTCCGGCGCGGCGGCAAGCAGCGCTCCTCGCTGCCCGTCGTCCGCACGCCCAGCAAGACCCTCGAGAGACCGCTCGGTAAGAAACCATTCCTTCTTTTTTCAATGCAATCACTTCTTTTTTTTCAAATATGAAGCTTCCAGCATACGTTGGGCCAACGTCGGCGCCTTCACGCCACGTGTAAACGATGTTGGCGCCAAGGCCTTTAAACTCTCAAGATAGTTTTTTCGCTGTTCGGAACAACTCATATAGTTCTCGTAGAAAACGCTGAGTTGTATCTCTCTTACTAATATGATCTAAGCGGAGTTGGAAAGAGAGAGAACCACGCTTTATATTCAAATCCAAAAGGTAATAACAAAATAATTAAAATGTACACCTTTATGAAACCAAAGTTACCGACCACAATTTAAAAATAAATGATGACAGCTTGGATTTTTTAAAATTAATTTTATTTTGCTAAGACACAAAAATGAGACGTTAAAATTAATTTCAATTGGAAAAAACCTATTTTTATGTTTGCATTCAAAATTTTTATATTTAAAAATTATGTTTTTTCGTATTACAAAATTTGAAAGCGTATTTCATGGCCCTTCAAAAACTGTTTTTAGTTAGGATGCGTTCAGAAATATTCCATTTATTGAACTACTTCGTTCAACGCTGATATTAGCTCCATTTTAGCCTTTGAACAAATTTTGATTAGCAGAAAAGGAAGTAAGTAGATAATTTGCACATTTTGATGTAAACCTGAAATGGACTAAATATCGGCATTCAACGGGACTTAAAAGACGTAAAAGAAACCAAATGGCGCTGATAGGCCATTTGATGACAATGTCACATTTGATGACAATTTTACAACCTAAATCTGATTTCATGACAAAACATAAATTCAAAATCAATTTGGGAGGCGGCCACGGGAACCATTTGTTGAATTACTAACACCTCTGTAAAAGGTCACCCGAAGTGGTTCGCTACGTGTCATAGGGTTAAATAGAACACTAGGTCACGCGTGATTATTAAGTTTGCTCGGTATCATTGGCTACCACTATACAAACAGTCATAACTCATGACCTTAATCATTGGACCATCAAAACAAACATCTTTAAACACTCAGCATTGCATGCAGCCAATGGCGCAACAAACAAATCAATATTTTTAATTTCACTTTTTTTTTTTATCTGTAATAACAGCATTAATCCATCTCCAGCATTCTGTCAGAAGGTAAGAAGATTATCGTTTTGAAATAAAATCCAAATAAATGGAATATTACTGATGTGTACGAAAAATTAGTACTGCTTTTGAAAGGTGGTAGAATACGCTTTTTAAACGACTTCGTAAAGGAGGAGGTTCTCAATTCGACTGTATTTTTTTTTTTTTTTTTTTTTTTTTTTTTTTTTATGTTTGTTACCTCAGAACTTTCGACTGGGTGAACCGATATTGATGATTCTTTTTTTATTTGAAAGCTGGTGCTATCCGTGTGGTCCCATTTTAATTTGGTCCAGTTCTGACAATGGCATCCATGGGAAAATCATGTAAGTCTTAAATTTGCATCAAGTATGTGCGCGACAAATGGACGAATAACTCAATATCACGCCAACCGATTTCGATGATTCTTTTTTTATTGGAAAGGATGTACTTCAAGGGTAGTTTGATGAGAGTTTGGTTAGGTTCTGATTATGGGATCCATGACAAAGTAACGGAACTCTCCAATTCTGAAGAACAAATTTACGATACTCGGCCGAATCTTAATCGAATTAGTTAGTGTACTTCAGATTCACTAAAAATCAAAAAATAAACAAAAATTTTAACAAAACAAAAAAACGACTTCAAAAAATGCACTAAAAAGTAAAAAAATAATTTCGTATTCTTCTACAACTTTATAATCAACTTACCTTTTCTACTCATCAATATGTAGGTACGATTGTTATTTTTGGAGTCGGTGTCAACCAAGGTACCCGCGGCCCGGCGTGTTCACTTGACAGCTCCTCTCCCGCCGACACCGACTCCAAAAATAACAATCGTATGTACATATTGATGAGTAGAAAAGGTAAGTTGATTATAAAGTTGTAGAAGAATACGAAATTATTTTTTTACTTTTTAGTGCATTTTTTGAAGTCGTTTTTTTGTTTTGTTAAAATTTTTGTTTATTAGATATTATTTTTAGAAATAAACATACAAATTATGAAATTTTAAAAATTTACATACAAACAATTTTTTTTTTTAAAATGACAATGACCACGTTTTTTTTATCTAAAATAATTACCGATGATGAAAAAAAAAGGAAAATACAAACTTTTTTCAGACAAATGTATTATATACATAACTTGCAGACCCGGCCACACATTGATGTGGCTAACGAAACACAACGCCATTACCCAATCTTTATAAAATCCACACCTCCCGCTTGCCAGCTGCCCGCTGCCCGCTGCCTAAATTAAATAATATATGAATCTATCGGCTTTTCTCTACTATAATAAGCATGTATAATACATATAAAGTAATTAACTCGCCACTAATTATACAATGCTTGCAATGCAACACTGGATATTTGAAAAGGGAAAGTCAAATACCTACTTACTCTAGGACATCTATTTTCCAATTTCTAATCAAAATAAAATATGTTTTCTTTGAATTTCTCGGCTTTTCTCTAATATAATTTACATGTATTATACATATAAACATTCCTCTTCAATCACTCTATCTATTGGTGAAAACCGTATGAAAATCCGTTGCGTAGTTTAAAAGATTAACGCGCATATACATTTTGAGCGACTTCATTTTATACTATGTAATGATGATGATGATTTATCACCTCACGTTTTTGTCGTTTCGTAAAATAATAATTAATAAAAAATTCTAGAAATTTTATACATTTTTCTCAAATTGCTTTCGGAAACTTTGGTTTCGTAGAGGTGCGAATTTAAAGTTTCTATCATTAAATTCTAGATTTGAATATAAAGCATGGAGATTTCTCTTTCTAACATCTTTCAGATAATATTTTTCACCATGACACTGAAGGAGATACAACGATTTATATGAGACCTATGTGAGCTGGAAGAAATTTGATCTCCTTTGGTTAAAAGGGTTAATGTCTGTGAAGTGTAGTGTATCAAGTTGTTTTTGTATATAATACTAGCTGACCCGTCGAACTTCGTGTCGCCTCGGAATCAATAACTGTCGTGTTAACTTATTGGCTGAATTAAATTCAGTTTTTTTATAAAGTTAAAAATTACACAATGAAGCAATTATCAATGAGCAACTGTCCGTTTTGTCAGTATCAGAGATGGCGTTGTTTACGGATTTTCTTATATTTCCACTTACTTACGGGAATTGCATTTCATTTTCTTTATACGTGTGAGGGAGATTTATTATAATTATTGTATTTTTCCTTTGGAGGGGTGCAGATATACATTTACCGTTTTTCTCATTTTCGATTGTTGATATTTAGTGCGTAAGAAAAAGGGGCAGCACTGTAGGCTTAAGAACAAAAGAAAAACAATCAACGAAGTCAACGTTGACATTTGAAGTTTTTGAATTTTTGGAATTCATCCACTCTTCAATAATATACTTACCTATCACAATATTGCTCTGCTCTTTCAAAATATGAGAATTCTTTGCATAGAAATTATGTTTCGAAAAAGAATTTTCTTCACAACTTTTTTTGACGTGAATTTTTCCGATGTTTTAGTAGCTATTCTGCTATTAGTGGCGGAGGCAGATCCAACAAATCAAAGATCATAAAAATCGGTCCAGCTGTTCTTGAGTTATAACTTATACAGGGTAAGGGACTTGACTTACTTTAACCAGCGATTCCTGACATTATTTGGAGTAAAAATTGTAAATAAAATTTTGGTCTCCGGTGACTTTTTTTTGATATTTTTTTTTTCAAAAATTATTTCTTCAAAATCAAACAAAAACAAAAATTCTTAACAACTTCGTCACTGGTCACTCAGCCGAAAATCCGACCAACCCCCTACCCCGCCTCCAACGGTCCAACACCTACCATTTTTTAATGTTATTGTAGAAAAAATAAATAAAAAAAAAACATCAAAAATGTCACCGGAGACAAAAATTTCATTTACATTTTTTACTCCAAATAATGTCAGGAATCACTGGTTAAAGTAAGTCAAGTACGTCCCTTAACACCCTGTATATAAAAAATCTCGTGTCACGGTGTTTGTGGTCGCACTCCTCCGAAACGGCTTGACCGATTTTAATGAAATTTTTTTTATGTATATTTGGTAGGTATGAAAATAGGTTTTAAAGTATATTTCATACCGCTAGGTGATCAGGGTGTCCCTATCCAGATTTTTTTTTCTATTTTTTTTTAATTTTTTTTTTATTTGGCATTTGAAAATACCTATGAACTCAAATTTTAAAAATCTCACCTCCACCCTCCCATTTTTTAATCGCGATTTTAGTATTTTTGTATGAACAAATTTAACCGTCTTTCGTATTTCAAACAGAACGATGCAAAACACATATGCGCAAGACATTCACGAGAAGCGTCGCGTCATTTTGATATTTCATTCGGCGTCATGTTCTCGCGTGGGCAAACCATCGAGCTTATTTGTTTTGGCTAAAGACGGACTAACAAAAAATATCGTACACCCAATTGTTTCCAAATTCATGTTGATTTTCTTTATTTCATTGTCCTACTTTAGTTGGTGTTTTTTTGTTTTTATCGGCGGTCATCGTCTACAGCGCTCCATTCCTCTTTCTGTCTTTCCATCCCTACACACTTACAATACATTCGTTATTTTTATTTAACAACCAAAATATTCACTAAAAATCATTTATATGGCAGAACAACGTTTGTCGGGTCAGCTAGTATATTATAAGATTAAGATAAGTACATAGTTTTAACTTGACAATGCTTTCTTTTGTCCACAGGTCTAGTTTTTCTCCAATATCGAAGCGAAACAAAACGCGCGCTTCTCCCTAATGAGATTACATCAATTGACACGGTAAAGGCCCTCTTCGTGAGGTCCTTCAATAAGCAGCTAACTATGGAATATTTAGATAGTCCCTTAGTTAAGATTTATATACACGATTCATCTAAGGACATGTTCTACGAGCTCGAAGACCTAAGGTAAGATCTTATTTTCAAAAATTATGACTTGATATGTATAACACTGTTTTTTTTTTACATTAACTCCACACAGGAGGCCTTGAGAAAAATAATTTTCTGTGTGTGGAGGGTCTTTTTGAGGAGAGGAAGGAATGAACATTGGTCTTGAAGAGACCCATGTTGTAAAAAGGAGGAAACACAGAATCCGGCAAATCGTTCCACAGCCGAGCTGTTGAACACAGGAACGAGTCGAAGAAGCGAGCTGTTCTCATGTGACAAAAATGTCAACCGTGTACAAATGTTGGGCACGCGTTTGTAGTGTTTCCCGACTATGCACTGGTGCCGAAGGGATCAATGAAGCTAATTCCTCTGTTGTATTGAAGCATCTTCTGTTGTAATACCGGTAGAACAAGGATAGCATTCCCACATGACGCCTATGCGCCTAAGAATTGCAATACGTCTGTTAAGATGGGAGAATCTATCAAACGGACCGCCCGTTTCTGCACATAGTCTAGAGTATTTTTCAGGTATTTTGGAGCTCCTCACCAGAGGTGGCTGCCAAATTCAACCGTGGGGCGCATTTGTAATTTGTACAGGATTAGCAGTTGTATACTATTAAAGTATCTGCGGGCCCTGTACGGTACGCCCAGTTTTTGAGAGGCTAACTTTACTCTAATATTAATAATAGCACGTAACAATGACGTTACATACTATATTAGACGAGGGGTAGAAATCTCAAAGTGGGAAGACAATGGCAAGACAATTGTACCGGTCTCGATATCTAGTACTTTAGTACTAATTTGCTACGCGTCGAGTAAGGTTGCGTCTTACTAGCACTTACCAGTAAGTAAATTGCGTTTTAAAAAGTGTCAAAATGCCCTCCTGTGTGATGAGAAAATGTTTCAATTACACGACAAATAATAGTAAAACCGAATGAATAACATTTCATTTGTAAGTACACGCAAATTACTTAATATTATTATCGATAATTATAAATATTACAACTAATTTTCACGTTTCCCGCTCGCGGTTTTACATGTCATTAGAGAAAATTCAAGTCCTACTAAAGTAAAGGGTCTGGACGCGCAACAGCCAAATTTCTGTTGATAAGTAAACTTCACTGTTTTAAGTTTTAAAGTAGACTAATCAGCCTAAACACTCTGTTTATTTGTTTTCTTGCGGTAAAACAACACATAAATCAATAGTTCTAACAAGTATTGATGACAATCGCCACCATTTGAAAACTGTCGTTGCCCTATTGTCTTTATTGTATAGCTCGACATATCAAACTCCGACAGGCAGCCTGACCTTTTATTCTAGTGGGCCTCAAGAAAAGAAGACATCGAACATTCCATCAAAAAGTGACAAGCAATACGCCGCCGCCCGCTCCTATATTCATTGCATTCATACACACACATTATTTGATTGTCTATCTTTATCACACAGGAATAACCTTTTGAATTAAGAAATTATACTGAAAGTCGCTGAAAACAAAAGAGTGTTCCTTACTTTCCACATTATATTTTGAGTATATGAGACTATGGCGAGTCTATTTATTTATGTAACGTCATTGGCACGTAAATCACTTTACTGTATTCGTGAAAATTTCCCTAATGAGAAGAAAGAGAATCTGTTGTTTTCTGTCGTGTTTTAGAATTATTTTATTTTGTCAGGTCGCATCTTCGAGATATAAGGGATAGATCCGTGCTACGCCTGTTCGAGTCGGCGGATGTCAGCGGAGGCGCTTTTCCCGGTACGCTAGGTTCCGCCGTGGCGCTGCCGCCCCCCGGCCCCTCTGCCACCGGCCCTCCCACCTGGGACCAGGTAACGTACCCCGTTCTGCGAATATCTTTAGTTTCATCTTCCGATTCGAATTAAACTCAAATTGTTTACTCCACGAGTAATAGTAAAAAAGGAGGTGGGTTTTTTACACCTACACAAAACGCATCACGTTCATTGCATAGCCGCTTTGACACTTCATGTAACTTCATGAGCAAACAAGACATACCTCCCTTTGCTTCTATTTTTCATGTTCTACTTTGATAGATGTGCTCTCTGATGTTGTGAAACTTCTTTGAGGGGCAAAATGTCCACTTTGAGAAAAGGACTGCATACTTTCAAAAAAATATTTTATTTATTTTGAGGGATATAATTGTCTTCCTTGGGAGAGAGATTGTCTTTTTGGAAAATACTTAAAAAGTAGTTCGACGTTCCTTATAAATTTTGTCATTTGAAATTTACGTAATAACTAAAAACCGATTTTTATTAATTGCAGAGTGCTAAAGTACAGTGAAGCGTGTGTACATTTTGATTTAGAAAGTTTTTTTGGCACTCTTTGTCACTTTGGGGATTATCAACCAGTAATTTCCCATTCACGGCCTTCGCTTATGGAGAAACCGAAAACTGTTTGGCAACTCAATTCACGGCGCAACTAAACTTTACGTTTTCAGTAATTGTATCAGCCTGATTAACAAAAATATAATAATTAATAATTTATCAATCTTACATATTATGTAATAATAATGACGTATCAACCTCCTGAACAAAATCGATATTTTCCTGCTCTGACTTATCGCAAATTACTCAAATACTTGGCAGGTAGTGCGGCGAAACCATGGTAACCTGCCAACCTGGCAACTGAAACGCGAGTTGCGAGTGACTGGTTGCGTCGCCCTTGACAATTGGTATTTGAGAAGATTCCTGTGGGCGGACCGACAAAGAAATTCGCGAGTTGCTTTCTTGTGGACAGCGATTGAGTTGCCAACTGGTTTTTTAAGATCCACCATGAGCGGATGGACTTAACCTCTACACATAAAATTTGAGGTTATTCCAGAATTAATAAAATTTACATTCTGTTTTGAGTTTTGATGTCTCTAAGTGCTACGGTTCATTTCAAAAACAGGATAGAGGTCCAAATAATTAAAATTGTACATTGATTAATTACAATCTACAGGTTGTACCACTAATGCAACATTCTTATTGGCAAAAAATTAAATAATCACAGGTAAAAATATACAAAGTCATTAGACACGATGCACTCCACAATATTGGAAAGTGCAACTTCAATCAGTTGTTTTACAAAGCTTTGAGTGTGGGAATCAGTAAGATTTTTTGTTTGCTCACACTCCGAAATTTTCAAAACGACTGATTGGGGATGCACACATACAATAATATAATGCACCATTAAATGACCTTGTTCATCGTTACCTGTAATTATTTCTGGTAAATATTTTTTGGAAAATGAGCTCCTTGCAGTTGTAAGTCAACTGTATGAATTTACTTGGTGACGTAGCAGTGGTGCCCTATTTCATGGGTCTTGGCGGTGGATACTTTTGGTTGACGGGCCGAATCGGAAGAGACTGGTTGAGGGCGACCTTTTGACCTCTCCAGCCGGACTCTCGATCCATCGCCTAGAACCTTGCACGAAAGGGAAATAATTCATACCGTCAATACTCCTGAACAGTTCCCTGCCAACTCAGAATCAACTCAACTCAACACCTCTTTGAAAAGTCATTAAAACCCATGATATTTTTTTTTTAAATATGCCATAACATAACCTAACGTAATCCATTTAACCAATTTTTTAATTTATTTTTTCATCACCTTTAATGACTTTTCAAAGGAAGAGTTCATTCTGAGTTGTCCGGTTACCCTCCTAAACATGTTGACCCCCGATAATTTATCCATCTACCTACCCGTCACACCTTTTTCCTCCCAGAACTTTCTCTCCTTCCTTTCCCTAAAAATACTCTCCACACAGCGTCCTCCAAGATGACACTGTCCCAACTCTTGAATTGGACCGCAGCACAAAGCACAACGTGTTTCTTGAAACGTTTTTCTTCCGCAGGATCAGAGCTACTTCAGCGAGCCTGAGTTTGAGTCCGACTACCACCATCAGCACATTCACAAGAGCAAGGTAGGATTTTTCCTTTTTCACTTTTCAAACTGTGAACATGCAAAAAATACCTACGTAAATGAGAATGGGGTCACCATAAAATTAAAAATATTTTAACTTTACGCTACATTGTGATTGTGGTGATTGCGTAAAAAATATTGATTACATTCAAACAATATAAATATTAGAAAAAAAGTTCCATATAAACAGAATGAAAAAAAGTTAATTTGAATTTTTAATTCTTTTTCCTGGAATACGTCCACAATTCAAATTACGTAAATAAACTTTTTCCGTAAATAAAATTTGATACTTTCTATGTTTTTGATTGTATTGGAACATACCATTTACTTACGAATAAAGGACGATATATACAATAAAGGACGATATATTGATGGACGCCAATCAAGGACAAGGAATTAATAATTTTCACGAAGCCCTTAGTCCTTATGGACAAAATAAATGCATCTCTACTCCAAAAATGGCAAACAAGTGGTATTTAAATTAATAAATCCGACCAAAAAAAAAGAAACTAAAGATTTTGAAGTGGAAACTTCTTAAGCAGCGTTGTGATTTGAAACCCGTTTAAACGAAAAATTGCGTTATTAAAAAGAGACAAACACTTATATGGGATTTAGCTTGTGAAAGAATGATATAAACGATCTCCTCTCTGTGCGTGCGGTGCTTTATAGCCTATCGGTCTCCACTTTTACGGTGCTCCGTAGCCTCCCCAGTCTACTCTACTTTAGACATGATTTAAGATTTTCACGGCCAAAAGTATGTTTGTTATTTATTTTTGGGATGTTATGCCGTGTTGCCCTGCCTCCTTCTTTAGCCAACGTTTCGGTCAGCGTTACAGGGTACATCACCAGGATAGATGTGTGACATCTAATATGATAACAGCTTCAACACAGTTCCCAGGGAATAATATATGTAAATGGACATGGGTCACCTGGCGGCAGATACCATAACCAAATAGACCAAATCCTTATTTAAATAAGAGGGGCGACCACTATTACAAATGAAATAAGTTACAGATGAGCTAACTGTGATTCGGATCACTATTTGTTAGTAGCTAGCTATAGATATGCGGAATAGCAAGACATAGAAGATGTAATCAGACAAGTATGCCAAAGCTAAACGATATCTATAAATCGATGCTCTTAAAACACCACAAGGATTGAAAAGATATCATGACTCACTGTCAACAAACCTACCAAACCAACTGAGTGATCAGCTCTCCCCAAATGATTTAGAAGAGGATTGGACCAGACCGATAGATGCACTGCTGATAGCGGCGGAATTAGGCATTGGAAATAGACCAAGGCAGGTTAGAAATGCCTGGTTCGACGAGGAGGCATACAAGAAAAATGATCAAGAAAATAATGTATGAAAGAGGAACAAGAGCAAAAAGACAGGCCTACGAATAAGCACGAAGAGATGCTAACCATTTGATTAAAAGAAAGAAGTGAATATATTATAACAACACGTTGTTGAAAATGCAAAATGATTTTGTAAAAAACAATCCACGAGAGGCATATAAAGGTGTCAATTTATTTAAAAAGAGCTTTAAACCCAACACATCCCTGTGCAGTGATAGTAATGGAGACGTAGTAGGAGAAAAAGATTAAGACTTGGTGGAAATAATATTTTCAACAGATCCTACATCCCAATAACAACCTGACAATCAAACCAACTCACATTCTGGACGAGCTAAATAGTGATGATGCGACTAGAGCGTCATCAAAGGCAGAAATAAGGGCTGCCCTAAAGAAATTGAAAAACGATAAAACACCTAGAGGAGACAATATCCCGGCAGAGCTCTATATGGAAACGAACATCTGAATAACCAGCTACACAATCTCATTGTTAATATATGGACCGCCGAAAGAGTACCAGAAGAATGGCAAACTAGCATAATAGCAAACTAGCATAATGTGCCTCATACATACAAAGGGAGACAAATTGAAATGTGAAAATTATAGGGAAATATCGCTACTTTGTACAGCGTATAAAATTTTCACAACAATTCTGAAAGAAAGACTAGAACGCCACTCAGAGAACTTGCTGGAAGAGTATCAGGCAGGTTTTAGGAGGGGGAGATCCACCACAAATCAACTCTTCACTACTCGACAAATCCTGACAAAATGGAGGGAATTCGACATAAACATATTATATCAACTACTTAATGACTTCAAACAGGCTAATGACAGTACAGATAGAGAGAAAATATATGAAAAACTCCTAAATTTAGGAATACCCCCCAAACTAGTCAAGTTTCTAAAATCAATAATGGTCGGCTTACGGTTTAGAGTACGGATATGAGGTAAAACAATTTAACATCTCCAACAGAAATTTAACGTCTCCCAGGTGCTGAATCAAGGTGATGACTTAGCACCCACTCTTTTTAATATTGTACTCATCAATACCGACTCAAACATTTGCTACAGAAGCAATCAAATAGTCGGCTACGCAGACGAACTTAAAGGCTGTAAGAGAGGTTGGTTTGCAAATCAATGAGAGTAAAACTAAAATCATGATGCAAACCAGAATCCCACACCGCGGAAAAAAATATAAAGCGAAATTTAAAGACACCAACTTCATAATGGTCGAAGAGTTTACCTACCTGGGCTCCATCATAACGCAGGACAACGAAGATCCAGTAGAAGCAAGAAAGCGCATCACAGCCACTAACAACACTTACTTGGCGTTACTGCCAGTGTTCAAATCCCGAAGCGTCCATAGGAAAATCAAAATAACTCTGTATGAAACAATTTTTAGAACGGTCTTGGCCTATGGATGTGAGGCGGCAATACTGACAGCAAAGTCTGCGAAACAGCTGGACACCTTCGAAAGAAAGGTACTTCGTAGAATCTTAGAAGCGGTGCGAGAGGGAGAGACATGGAGAATCCGCCACAATAATGAGCTCCCAGACTCTATGCCCATTTAAGGCTCCAAAGACTAAGATGGACTGGATACGTGTACCGAATGCCAAGCACACGAATACCTGAAGTACCAGAGTACCTAAGTACCTGAGTACCTGAAGTAGGTTCTAACAGGACACCCGGTAGTACGAAAGGCCGGCAGACCTAGGCTGAGATGGGAGGATGATATCAGGAAGGATGCAAGATGTCTACTCCATGTTGCAGATTGGAAGACGACGGCCGATGACAGAGGCGGGCGGTGGAGGCTTATCTTGAAGGAGACCAAGGCTCGAAATTGGCTGTAGCGCCATTGAAGAAGAAGAAGAATTGTAATATAACACAAATTAATCAAATAAAATTTATTTGCGCACGCCGGGATTCGATCCCGCGATCTTCGGAGTCGATTTCGCGAGTCAAGAGCCTTCCCCTCGACCATGAGGCCGTTAATCTTCATATTTGTAAATAAATATTATATTCGAACATAATCGCAAGCATGGAAGGTGTCAAGGATAAAAACAACAATTTTTATTTATGGACAATGTTTATTTACGGAATTTTAATTGTGCAAGTATTCCAGAAAAAAATGTTACATAATTAAAAAGAACTCCGTATGGCTTTACACTCCAGTGAGGTACTATTATATATTCGAACCGAAAGGAATTGTTTTGAGTAGGTAGTACCTAGCCTTGGCCACAAGCTTCATTACCTAATTTTTCTTTTCATTACCTTTTTCTGAATGTTATTAATATCTATTTTTATTTTTAATTTAATGAGTAAAACCTCAAATTGTAGCATTCTAATTAATGACGGCAATATTAGCGAAACTCAATCGAAAATCTGAAACATGAAAACTGAAAAAAGCTACGGTCACATCTAGGACTCGAACCCAGGATCTACGCCTTGCTGGGCGAATGTGTCCCTATCCGATTCGGTCATATTTAACTGTATCATAATACTTCGACTGAGAACTACCAAAATTATCTTCATTTTCTTATCGCATATTTTTATTGGCTGCTATCTGCATGTATGTTTACGTATCTTCAATTATTATAATATCGTATTTTTAATATTCTTCGATTTTAACTGATAGAAATTAGCATAACATATTTTAAAAATTACAATTTTGAATGCAAACATAAAGAGTTTTTAAAATGGCTCACCTGACGTTTTTATAACCTACATTACTGATAACGTTACGAAAGAAATCACAAACACACACAAATGACTTAAAAAATTTTTGTCACCTCATTTTTTTGTTACCTAAATACCTAAAAAATTCACGAAGTTTCATAAATTTTTCTCAACATACGGTGGAACCTTTGGTTTCATGGAGGTGAACAAATTTATTCTCCTGTGGATAAATTTTAGATTTAAACAATTCAAATGTACATCTTTATGGAACCAAAGTTTCCTACCGCAATTGGAAAAAAAAATGTGTGAAACTTTTTTATAAATTAATTTTATCTGAAATGGCTAAAAGAGAGGTGACGATGACGTTTATAATAATTTACGATTACGTTTATGATAAAATATATGTATGTGTTTTTTTATCGTTTTCGTTAATTTTTGTTAGAAAAAACGCATGGTTAATCATTTTAAAAAAAATTTATGATTGCATAAAAAAATTTATATTTTAAAATTATATGTTTATTTACCATTATAAAATTTATAAGCGTATTTCGTCACCCTTCAAAAACTGTTTATGGTTTTCGGTTGCGTTCAGAAACATTCCATTTATTTGGATTTTTTTGCAAAGCGGAAAAATTTGGACGTTAGGAAAAAGGCCCGAGGCCCGAGGGGTTAGTTTTTTTATGCGGTTGTAATATAATAAAAATAGATGTAGCAAAAGTTAATATGATAACTCTGAATAATAGTGGTTAAGGCTAATAGCCATAGCCAATGACAGTTATTTCGTTATAAAGGAATGATAAATATACGTAATACTAAGCATAGTTTATTATACAAACAAAAACAAACAAAAGCTTAATATTTAATACTAATAAAGATGAATTAGGTGGATAAAAGAAACACATTTATTTTATTCGTTTTATTAATTTTATAAAAACAGGTAAAAAATACAATAATAATAATATCTTACATCAATATATTAGATACGTCATTAAGATAAGAGTTATGAAGCACCCACTAATGATTTTTATAAATGCAAGCAAACCTTTGTTTTCGAATTTGTTAAAACATTTAAATTTTTTTTGATAGTAGGTACCTCGAAATGACACAGTTATTTCGTTATAAAGGAATGATAAATATACGTAATACTAAGCATAGTTTATTATACAAACAAAAACTAACAAAAGCTTTATATTTAATACTAATAAAGATGAAGTTTTTTAATGATTTTGCAAACGATTTCATTCGTTAATTTCATTCAATCTTGTTCGTAAACCACATACGCACTTGTTAAATTGAGAAATGAATAAAAGTACGAAGTTAGAATGAAAAATGACTTAAATTATTGGAAATATTTACATTTCTTATTTGCCTCCACTCTCGGTAAAAAACCTCAAAATATAAATATTACAAATATGTAATAATTTAACATTTGGTTTGAAGTATCTGTAGAAGCATTGCGTTATCGAATATGATAGCGATGATTACCCCCAGGTGACATAATATTCACAAAATGTTGTAAGTGTAGCTTTATTCCTCGTAGAAAAGCATTGATTGGTCTAGTAGATGGATTGGGACCTGTCCACTGTCCTGAATCCATTTGCTGTATTTCAAGACAATTTCAAATGATTGTTGTATCACCTTGTCAGGAGTCAATTTTTCCCCTTGTCACCTAATCTTATCTCTCTTTTATTCTTATTCTAACTTTTTTGTACGGGAAGAAACTGCACAATATATTACCATCCTTGATACAGGCATCTACAAAGAGATGCGTGCGCGCTCTACTTCTATTTAAAATGGTTGCTCTTCTCCACTAAAAATAATATTATTCTACTGTCTTAAAACGTAACCTCTTTCTTGTGAAAAAGATAACAAACAGAAATAAAATCACAGTAGGTACGCTTCGTCAATGTCAAATCTTCGTCAAACATAAACATTTTGATGAGTGGAAGAAATGAACAATTTCGGGTCCAAGGAAGGTTCATTTGTTTAGTTTTTGTACGGTGCAAATGTTTGTTGTGTTCAAAAGGATTTGCAGGCTGGCACCGCGGGATAGTAGAGTGCGCCGCTAAACAGCTTCTTGGGGGTATGCCTCCAGCTCAAAATGAGCGCCTTTTGGAATGGCTCTTCGGAGCAGCCGCTGCAGATGTCCATCACGGCGCGCACCTCGGCCTCCGCGGGCTCTCTCTCGTCAACCTAAGACGCAAAATAATAAAGTCATTAGTCAATATATATATAAATTAACTGCACAAGTTCATTCAAGGTTCAGTTACACCTACCTACGGTGCGGCTGTGTTATTTTTTGCACTCCTCGTATTTCAGTTTGTTAGTGATTTTTTATTCCAATTTAAATACGAAAAGTTGTGTTTACATAAAGTGTTTTGCGAGGGCTTTCGCCCCGTAATATTTTTTTTCCGGTTATCTACCGGGAAGGCTGAAAAAAAGACAGTTTAAAAGTGTACTAAGTCAAACTGTCAAACGGACTAAGTGCTATTGTTGTTTTTAGGTTAATTTGTTAGTTAATTAGTTTTTTTTTTCTAAATAAGTTATGTTTACATATTGTGTTTTGTGAGGACTTTTGCCCCATAACAGTTTTTTTTTCCTGTTTTCTACCGGAAAGACTCACAAAAACAGTTTTTTAAAAGTGTACGAATACAAAACGAAGTTAAGTGTTTATATTTTGATTTACGCCAAGTGTCAAATTAAAACTGCGACGAACAATTTGTGCGAACTGTAATGAGTGATCTCGTAAGCAACAAAACATGGGCTATCCTTTTATTCTCCCCTTTTTTTAATAGTGTTTAATAAAAAAATAAGGTTTACATACATTTGTGGTGATTATATTTTGAAAAGTACCCACACATCGTGCATTTTGTTTTGATATTTTTTTTTATCTCGGAATACAACTGAGTTCCTATATAGAAGTTCGTTTTTTTATATCTAAATGTCCTCCGTGGACTCCTCTGACGAGGAGGAGGTTGATCTCCATCATTTATCGAAGGAGGAAGTTATTATTATTGCGCAGGCGAGAGGTAAAGAAATAAGACAAGAGGCACAAAAGAGTCGAGAACCTTCTCCGAGGTACCGTGTGCTCACGGATAGTATGAGAGGCCACAAGGAGTCCGGACGGTCCACTTCACCATTTACCAGCATCCATGGCAGTTTACTCCGTGAAGAGGTAGCAGCATCCACTTCAGCCGCCCAAAAGTCCACTTCAGACATCGTTACCACTGGAATCACTTCTACTGGCACTGGTGACATGGCCAACCCGTCGCCGAACCAATCAAAAAAGAAGCGTGGCAGGATTGAGGATCCGTTAATTTCAGGTGACGACTACGATCCGGCAATCGAGAAGGACTATCTTGCCCCATTTTGGAGCCCTCTTTCAAAGATCGCCGATAAGGTATACGAGATGAAAAATAAAATGAAAAAGGAGGACCGTTTAGTTGTGCAGGTGAGTATTGATTTAATTCGTAAGGAGCTATCAAACCTGGCAATAGCTTGCGCCGCCGCCAACGCGAGAGCTGGTGCCTTTGCCGATATTATAAACTCACAGAAGGGATTAACAGAAAAAATAGATGAGCTTATTAAACGTCCGTCCCCTAAGGCTCAAGTTTTTGAAAAAGCGGTAAGTACCAAAACTTATGCGGGCGTAGCTGCTGGAGCACCTCCCAGTGGATCTATCCTATTCGAGGGACAGGAGCGTGCGTTGCCTCCCCTAAGGCCTACTATACTATTTTACCCCACAGCTCCTGAAGGCAAAACCTCTGAGGAGACCCAGAAGGTGCTAACGTCTGTTCTAGATCCCAAAACCGACGGTTTCAAAGTGGTCAGGTCACGCAAGGTGAAGGGTGGAGGCTTTCTTCTGCAAACTGATAGCCCGGGGGGTGTAAAGAACATTCAGAAGGCGGCGGAAAAACTCACCCTCAAAGGAATAAAAATGGTTAACCCACAGGGGCGGCTACCCAAGATTGTCATTTACGACGTCCCCAGAGGAGATGCGGCTGCTGATACTGCTCTATTTGAGGAAATTTTTATTAACAACCTCGCTGATAGATCAACTCTTTCTAGAGAAGATCATTTAAGAACAATGAGAAGGGTCTCCCTATTTGGCAAACGCGAAGGTGGGACTATGAATATGATTGTCACGTGCCACCCAGATTGCCGGAAGGTACTAATTGATAGCGGTCTTTGCTACCTTGGGTGGAATGCCTGTCGGGTTCGTGACTATCTGGGAGCTACCCGTTGCTTCAAATGCCACATGTACGGCCATGTGAGCAAATCTTGTACCCAAGAGTTCATTTCTTGCCGCCACTGCGCCGCAGCCGGCCATGATTTCGAGGAGTGCCCCAAGAAAGCACAGGCCGCAATCTGCGCCACCTGTACCAAGTTCAAGAAACCAGCCGAACATTGCACTGGCGACCGCGCCTGCCCCGCGTACCGAGCTGCGATCGAGGCTCAAGTCCGCATGACCGATTATGGCCGCCGCTAATCCTCTCTCCATAGGTCAGGTCAACCTGCAGAGATCTCGGGTAGCCACCCTTGAGGCCCAGCAGGTCATGACTGACCTTGGGATCGACATTCTGCTTATTCAGGAGCAATACGTTTGGCAAGGAAAAACACCTGGTGTCATTAGTCCAGGGGCGGTACTCGAAGTAGGCAGTTCCCCGGGGGCGGGTGTTCTGGTTAATACCTCGTTGATCAGCCCCCTCCTTCTCGAGGGGCTTTCGAACGAATACCAAACCTGTGTTTCCTTTAAATTTGGCGATACTGAGATCATCGTGATCTCTGTATACTTTAAATATGGTAATTTAGTGGAACCGCATATTTTGAGCCTCACGCGTGCCTTGCATAAATTAAAAGGCCGAAACATTATTATTGGAGGTGACTTCAACGCGCGCTCGCCTCTCTGGTTCGACTTTAGCGAAAATCGGACGGAAAGATCCTATGCCGTCGAAGATCTTATCTCAGCGCAAGGTCTGTTCATCATCAATGAACCAAGTACGTTTTCAACATTTTCGGGAACCGGAGGCGAAAGCAACATTGATCTCACTCTTTGCTCTGGATCTGTTGCGGCAAAAATATCGAAGTGGACGGTTCATGAGTGTGCGATAGCTTCCGATCATAGATTAATAACTTTTTCAGTGGGAATTGCAAAAACAGAAGCTCCAAGATCATCTTGGAACTTCAGAACCACTAGGGCGAATTGGGATAGCTTTGGGGATGCGCTCCGTCATTCTTTAAGGGGTTTTCAAGACGTAGCTGCTAGGGAACCGGACAACTTGGGGAATTTCTTTAACGCGGCGGTGGTATCAGCTGCTGAAATTTCTTTGGGCAGATCAAACCCAAAGAAGGTCATTAGGACGCCGTGGTGGACACAAGAGTTGACTTTGCTGAAGGGGGCTTACAAAAAGGCCTATAGGAGCCTGGTGGTCGTCAGGCGGGGTGAATGCTCACCTGAAGAAGCAGCTGCCCTTCAGACCCGTTTTAGGGCTTCCCGTGGTGCCTATCGGTCGTGTGTCCTCTCAGCAAAACGAGCTGCATGGCATAGTTGGGTAAATGAAGTGGGTAACGCCAACCCGTGGGAAATCCACAGCGCTGTTGAAAACTCGGGAAAAGGATCAGAACGATACTTATCGAGCGTCATGCTCGGTAGTAGCGAAGGGAACGTAGAGAGTGTTGACATAGTCTCCACTCTTGAGACACTTCTGGGCAAGTTAGTTCCGCTAGACTCAGTTACTGGGGAAAGTGTTCACCATCAACAGGTTAGAAACCTGTCACGGCTTCCACCTAGAGACCTCGCCCAGGGGGACGGCGTACCACCGTTAAGTCGAGCAGAGGTTGAAATCATAATTAAGGGTTTGGGTCCGAAGAAGGCACCGGGATTTGACAGATTGAATGGCATAATAGCGAAGCATGTTTGGATCCACGCTAAAGAGGAGTTTTATCAAGTGTTGGAAACGTGCTTGCGAAGGGGGGTATTCCCTACAGAGTGGAAGAAAGGCGTGCTCCGGATTATACCAAAGGGGAATGGTAAGCCGAGAACAGACATCGGGGCCTACAGGCCCATCACTCTACTTCCAATTTTAGGTAAAATACTGGAAAGAATCATCAGACATAGGCTCCGCCTCACCCTGTCAACGCCCTGCGACCGCCAATTTGGCTTCGTCCCCGGTAAGTCCACGGAGCACGCCATTAAGTATGCGCTTGAATGGGTGAGGGTTTGCACCAAGAAGTATGTAATAGGAATCTTTTTGGACATCTCGGGTGCCTTCGATCATGCGTGGTGGCCGATGATTTTAACTAAATTGAAAAGTCGTAATTGCCCGCCTCTACTTTTCAAAATTATTAGTGATTATTTACGCAACAGAAAGGTAATTGTGATGTATGGCGATGTTTTCATCGTACGTGATGTTGACATGGGCTGTCCACAAGGGTCGGTCCTCGGACCGGACCTGTGGAACATCCTTTTTGACGACTCCTCTAGGTTACCCTTGCCTGAAGGATGCATATCGGTTGACTACGCTGATGATAAGTTTGTTTTGGTCTCAGGGGACAGCAGAAAGGAAGTGGAGAGCAAAGCAGAAGAATGTCTGCGTGAAATTCTTGAATGGGGTAAGAGAAACAGGCTGAACTTCGCTCCCCATAAGACTGTGGGACTCTTGATGAAGGGTATGCTCAGTCGTACCAGAAACCCTTCCATCAGAATGGGAGGCTCCACTATTCGTTTTGTTGAAAACACCAGGTATTTAGGCGTCATCTTAGATAGATCTTCTTCGTTCCTAGCGCACGTAAAGAGCGTTTCTAGCAGGGCCCAGGCTCTTTTCTTGAAATTGAGAAGGCTCTCAACAGCTGAGTGGGGATTGCGGACTCCGGCACTTCGCCTCCTATATAAGTGTGTGTACGTGGGGCAAGTCTCGTATGCCGCCGCTGTATGGGAGCACCGGCTAGATAATGCATTGATCCACTTGGCCCTCAAGCGGGGCCAACGGACTCCCCTGTTGGCGCTCTCGGGCGCATATAGGACTGTGGCTAACGATGCATTGCCGGTTCTGGCCGGTACACTGCCGATTGACTTGGAAATTAGGGAAGTTTTGACAAAAAAGGCATTGACGAGAGGTAGGGTTGCTGTCCACCTGGGAGTCGAACTGGCACCAGGCGGAGCGGTATCCCTCCCTGGCTTATTGAAAGCTATGCGAGATAGAACGCTGAGTGTATGGCAAGAGCGATGGGATAGGTCGACGAAGGGTAGATTGACTTTCTCTTTCTTCCCCTCAGTTAAAAGCAGAATGGAAGGGGCGCACATAAAACTGGATCACTACATGACGCAATTGGTGTCCGGTCATGGGGAGTTCAGGGGACGACTACATAGTCTGGCACTGTCTCCTCATCCGAACTGCGCATGTGGTGACACTAACCAGACAGCCGAGCACATTCTGTGGCACTGCGAGTTGATGAAGGATGCCAGAGAGGAAATGTTGGATGGTTTGAGAGGAATTACAAGACCGGTATGGAATGCCGATCTGGTGTCGAACAGAGATAATTTTGAATGCTTTAAAAAGTTTGTAAAGTCTTGGGTGGAGAGATGGCCTGTGCTTAGAGTTGCTGACTTAGATTAAAATCATCTTTGTTTCAGGTGCCAAACGTATTGCTCTTGTCTCTCCATGGTTACTCCTCCGTCTCAATTTTATTATTGCCTATGCTCGATTGCTTTATATTTCTGTTATACTCTTGTTTTTACATTTCTTGCTTGGTGGTATGACTACACTGTATTTATTATTCTGTTTTTATTTATAACTACTGTTATACATTATTATTTTTTTGCTCTTTACTGCTACGTAATCTTCATATTATTTTTTTTCTTTTTTCTCTATTTTGTTGCTTCAATTTTTTGTTGATCACGCCTTTTTACCTGTCTTATTTGGTTTTATTATGTTACTAACTTCTTGAATTGTGACTAGGTTGATGTACTGAACTCCATTGTACTGTATTGTCCAACTCCCCACCATGGGGGCGGATAGACCCGGTCCCTGCATCCAGTCAGGTGGCAGAATTCTGGTAGGGCCGTCCCACTAACGCCCGTGCCTCCCCCGGCGTCATGAGCGAGCTTGAGGAATGTTTGCGCGAGCCCGGTTCCCTTCCGTCCTGCCTCCGGTGACCCGAGGCTCACATCATTCCCCAGGGTCTTTGGGAGTATCTCCCCCCCCCTCCACAAACACTTCTTCAAGGGTACTTTTGGGAAACTGGCTAAGGGACGCGGGCGTTTGGGCACGTTGCGACCAGGCCGCTCGCCCGCTCATTCTCGCCGGGACTGCCCCGTGATAGTGGGACAAACTGCCCCCAATATCTTTCTTTTTATATATTTTCTTTGGTTTTAATCATACTTACACCTGTAAATATTTTTCTTTTTATTTATTATTTTACTCAACTAGATGCTGAACCAACAGGCGAACTATTTTTATCTTTTTAATTACTGCAAATGTAAGTATGCATACATTTTACTTTTTTTACTAACAATCATGCATGCAGGGACATTGGAGGGTCTAGATTCGTTTCAAAATAAATGTAGCTTCCTTTTTACAAAAAATTAGAGTCCTGACGTGTGCGGCTAAGGAGGTTAAACAATCAGTTTCCTCACACAGCCGTGGGAAAGTGGTGGGTCCCCTCCAATGCACAAGTTCATATTGTGGGACCGAGCTGCCTACTAAATCCCCAAATTTGATGTTTTGAAGTTGTCTAGAGAGTGGGTGAACGTTTAAATTCAGAATTGTGTTATTTCACCATGGCGATAATCAGAGGCTCTTCCATTCGAAGCGTTCTCCAACCTTGTTGATGATTAGATTTTATTACAACTTAACGCCCTCGTTTAAATCTTTGGACAGGTAACATAATATACTCGTAAGCCGTGCCATACAGAATGTCCCATAATAGTCTAATATTGTAATGTTAGTAAGACAGAAACAATTTGTTCTGGATATTTTTTATCGAAACCAAAAAGGAAAGCACGTGTAAATATTACTCGCGGACAGTTACAGTAATTTCTCAAGTCTCATCACAAAGTTGAGTCATCTTGAGACAACAGCATTTTTATAGAGAAACATACGCTGGAATGACATTACAGCGTTTTCAAATACATAGCGATGTTGTTCAAGTTTACGTCAAAATATTGTTGAAAGTTAAATGGCTTTCGAATGAAAAAAACAAAACATTTGTTT
Organism: Limnephilus marmoratus; assembly: GCA_917880885.1. Taxonomy (NCBI): domain Eukaryota; kingdom Metazoa; phylum Arthropoda; class Insecta; order Trichoptera; family Limnephilidae; genus Limnephilus; species Limnephilus marmoratus. The sequence goes on along the minus strand of OU862920.1, from coordinate 18,276,687 downwards.
ATATATTTCTATAAATGAAAACGAGTGTGCTTTGGACCACACGACTGAAGTAAAACTTCACTAACTTATATCTCCGTCTCAACTTCCGTTCGCCTCGCCCGACTGTTCGCCCCTCCCGATCACACTTTTCATAACGCTCTCGTCATGCATTCACCAGCTTACTTCCCAAGTCAAGCGTGCGCAAAGAAGTTTTATTTCAATAATAAATATTTAATATATAAATTTCATGCACATTTAATGTCATGTACTCCTTTATAGGTACTACGCGTGTATGACTGCATTATTTAGCTAAAAAAAGTTTCTGATCTCACCATTTCTTTCTGTAAATTCTGTACGGGGATGTTTTCGCCGAGCCCCGCCAGGCCGGTGAGTAGGGACTGCTCGAAGGACTCTCCGTCGGAGATTCCATCGTCCACTATGGACCCGTCGGAGAGCGCCACCAGTCCTCTCTTGGCCTGCCGCTTTGATTCTCCCTGTTCGGCTGAAAACACACAATAAACACACTTAATAAAATCTTAATAACCTCGAAAATGATTGAAATAATATTAATAATTAATAATCATCGTTTTTCCAAACCTTTGTAGTACAGTACGTACCAAACTTAAATACCAACCTGAACTTGATAAGATCCTTTCTCGCGCAGGTACAGTCACTTTACTGACTTTACAATGACTGTAAGCGAAAGAAAAATATGCGTAAAACATACGTGCGACAGACAAAGCGGGGAGGCTTGCCGCTTTCCGCTCCTTAAACTATTGCGACGATATCTGTATCAACCGTCAGGTTCGCATTAAAGGTTGGCGTGTATTATACGTACCTTATTTTAGGCGCAAAGTAAAACATACTTTACTTTTTTTTACTTTTCTTTAAAGAAAGAAAGACAAACATTCCCGGGTTACGAATAACCCAACAATGTTTGAAAATCTCCTACTACCACCACAGAAAACCGAAAATGTTGCTTGTGTTGTGATGGAGGACTTAGCCAGCCGAGGAATCGAACACGCGACGCTTGGGTGAGACCCAAGCGACTATGCCCACTCAACCACTGACATGTCTTTGTGGTCTTCGATAACATGGTTTTAATATTTAATTAGAAAAGTTACCACAATGTTGTGAACACTACGAGCGTAAATTCTTATTTCATGTGTTTGTCTCCCAAGAAATTATTATTCAAAAACTGAGATTGTAAGGGGTAAATGTAAATTCCAAAAAAATAATGTTACGAATTAGCATTCCTTGTAGGGTTACAAGTCTTGCAGTAAAATTATGGTTTTTTTAATATATGTAAGTGATGCACAGTTTTAGACGATTCAATAAAATAAGGCAAAATACTTACCAATGATTTCAGCGGCCATTTCAATCTCGGGATTGTCTCGTTTATTTCTTTTGCTGTCCACTGGCTCCTTGACCGCTACCGTCTTAGCGCTCTTGTCATCCCTCTTGAAGAGGGGGTGACTTCCGGTGGGGAGGTCCAAGAACTGCACGTTAGCCGGGTACACCAGGGGGCCCTGGTACAGTCTGTTGCCTGGTAGGCCGCCCCCGGGGAACTTGATAAGCTGCGGGTTGCCTTGCGCCCTCTGGAGGTTGAAGTTGGGTACGCTAATCCTGTTGCTGTTAACTTGCGCGTTGAGCAGTTGCTCGGATATAGATCTGGCCGGGTTGAACTGGCCATTGACCAGCTGCGCGTTGATCTGGATACCGTTGGGCAGCTGCGCGGGCACGAACTGCGGGTTTCCGCCCAGGTTGAGCTGCAGCATGGGGTTGATCTGACCGCCGATGAGGAGATCATTGGGGCCGGGGGCGGGCGTGGGCGGGAAGGGTAGCGCGGTGGTGGTCTCCAGAGGAGAGCCGTTGTGGTCGAAGTGATGCACGTGGTGGTGCTTGTGGTCCTTGTGCGCCTTGCCAGCCGTCAGCGCCACGTGGTACATCTGCACCATGGTCACCTCGCCCAGCATTCCCGCCACTGCTAAACAGACAACATTACGCTCATTGTTACGGGAGAGAAAGGAAAATACATGTGTTTAAATATCTATCAAATTATTAAGAATATTCAGCAAGGAGATTTTTCATTTTTTTCTATTATTCATCTTTATTAATTTTAGACTTACAATTTGTTTTGTCCTATGCCTGTCTCACAGGGAGAACCCGTATTGAGAGCAGGCGCTTAACGTGAGCAGTTTATAATAATAACACATACAAAGTACAAAATATACATTGATAAAATCTTTGATATTGGATCTGTTTTGGCTGATAATCCAGTACCTACTTGGTGTCAGATTTATACTTAAGATACATTGTGTTTTGTCTAATGGCCGGTGGAAGTACATTATAAGTGCATTATTTTGTTGCAAAGTATCTAAAATTTCTTTGGCCAAAGGTTGTTTTAGCAAAAGGGATAAGTAGGAAATTATTGCCCTTTGGTTCTAGTATCTCGAGCAGTTTGGACGATTATATCATTAACACTCCGAGAACGACAATAAAGCTTTTAAAAATCAACATTCTGATTAAAAGCTTAATATCAGATATGCAATAATATTATTATACACTACAAACAAATGTTCATGAAAATTAACTACGATAAAATCATTTGATTTGCAGTAGCACCTAAGTCAGTAATAAGTGAAATGGCTGCTTGGCATCAATAATAGCATTCATGTTGGAGAAAAATTACATCTCGCCAGGGTAATTTGATTCCGCATATTGTGATTTCCTAATTCGATACCTATCATTGTTCCGCAGAATACCAATTTTGGGAGGCTGGAATTGTTGAACCGAGAGTTGAAGCTTTAGTCAAATGATCATATTGTTCCTCCCACTCATAACTTTATTGAATTGTTGGCATTCAACAAACAAATCCTTGAATGTTCCAGTTCAATTTGAAATTGCGTTTCACAACTGACGTGGAAAATCTATTTGAAAAACGATGTTGCACGGTCAGTGTCATTGTCATTACAGAGAAATAAACTCGGCTTTGTTGAAAACATCTTGTTTTGACTCCGTACTGCCCAAAGTTGGTAAAACTATGTCCCCAACCCTATATACTTTATTATCAAATACCAGGAAAACATATTTTCTCAGTGAGATTGCGCGGTTACCTTTGTGACGCTGGAACCGTCGATATTATTTATCTAAGGAACCGGTTGTATCTATTCTTTAGCACCGTTATGATTTGAAACTCGATGAAAAGAAAAAGCGACACTAAAAAGAGGCAAACACATACATCTACAGGATTTAGCCTGCGAGATAATGAGATAGACAAATCAGTCTCCTCTTTGTGCGGTGCTTCGTAGTCTCACCACTCTTGTTTACATTAGTTTTCTGAAAGTTTCACTTCTACCGCGCGTGAATATTTTTTACTTGAACTTCTTTAGTCCCGTTGTAATTTGAAACTCGATTAAACGGAAATGAGCGATCCTAAAAAGAGACAACACATACATCTATAGGATGTTGCCTGCGAGAGAGTGAGATAGACTAATTGGTGTCCTCTTTCTGCGGTACTTCGTAGCCTATCGGCCTCGTCTTTGTGCGGTGCTTCGTAGAATAAAATGTAAAATAAGTTTTAAACTTTGTAATGATATTATAATAAATAAACCCTACAATTATTCTACTCCTGATTCTCTGCCTTTGTCTCATTCTCTCAAAGTTTAGTTATCTGAAGGTTTCACTTCTACCGCGAGTAAACTGCACACATAATTTTTTTCTTGGAATATCTTCAACCGATCTCTAGGATGGCAAATCGAACAATCGACTATGATATTTATGTACTGTGATATTTGGTCACTTAATTCATTAATGATCTTTCTCGGTTTCTTTCCCAGTAACCATGACGGATTTATTAGGTATATACTCGTTCAATACAGTGTTGAGTATATAGTCAAATACCTACCTTAATTTTTGTTTATTTATTATGTCAACCATGAGCACTTAACACTGCGGAGTCGTGATGTCCATTAAAGTGAAAGCTCTTTTTTACTTAGCATCACGTTATAGTGGATTTTTTTTTTTTTGCAATGAACCTATATCAGAAACATTCAAACTAATATATTTATTGTACTCAAGTAATTAAATATTAATTGTCAGTCATTTTGCGGGCGCCTTTCGCTTCCTGCTGTAATAGCCCATTCACATGATTCATTTATCGTTCATTTCGTGATTTCATTCCGCCTCTTTCCCTCGAAATGAACCGTGTGAACACGAAAGTGAATAGAGACAGTGCCGAATGAAGCATTCCAACAATGTTGGAATGCTTCCTTCGGCACTGTTCACTCGCAACCGGAATTTAACATCACGTGACCCGAATGATGTGTGTGAACACTCAAGTGAACAGTCTTTCACTCGCAAACGTTTAAGCCGGAGCGGCTTAAACGTCAAAATGCTCCGTTTAGTTCGCTTTTCGAAATAACTCCTACACGTCTCATAGAAATCGTTGTTTCTCCCTTACTATCATAGTGAAAAATATGATCTAAACGGTATTGGAAAGAGAAAATAATGCTCTATATATTCAATATAACAATTAACCACAAAAGAATACGAATGTACACTTCTATGGAACCAAAGTTTCTGATCGAATTTGAAAAAAAAAATGAAACATTGTGAATTTTTTATGAATTATTTTTATATGAAACGACAAAAAAGTGAGGTCACAGAAACATTTATAATTTATTTGTCTAACAAAATAAGTGTGTGTTTTTTTTATTTCTTTTGTTAACCAGTAATTTTAGTTAGAATAAAAGCAAGGAGAGCCATTTTTTAAACTTTTAAAAGTTTACATTAAAAATTACTCTATTTAAAAAATTACGTGGTTATTTCTAATAATACATTTTGGACGCATATTTCATCACCTTTCCAAAACAGTTTTTAGTTTTTGGATACGTTAATAAAAATTCCATTTATATGGATTTTATTGCAAGCCGAGGCCTATTTTGGAATAAAAAAATTTTCATGGTGCAAAAATACTCGTAGATATCAGTTTTCAGGTTATTATTTAACCATATGTTCATTTTATGGTGCTGAAATTTATTTACTGTTTACAAGAATCGCCAATTTCTCGTAATTTAGTTCGACGTTATCGGAAATGTCAATTGAAATCGTAAATATTCCCGAACTTAGCCGTCAGCGCCGGACGAATTCCAATGCGGCCGCGACTACGCTCGACGACTTCGTAGCAAGAATGTCGAGTGAACTCTTCCTTCGAAGGAACCGTGTGAACACGCGGTGAAACGAGAATGGAACATTTCATCGAGTAAACCTTCATCCGAGTGAACCTTAAGGTAAAGAGATATCTTCATTCGAGTTCTAATATATAATTACGTGCCGAAATTTCCGTTTACGTTTACTTATATTACAATATCCGTAATAGTTGCAGCGTGCTCCAATTTATGGCAGCATTTTTATTTTAATTTTATAAGTGTTGTTACTGGATTTTATTTTGATCGAAACGGACCATACTTTGCAAAGAGCGTGATAAACTACGTCAGGCTGCACGATAATATGGGTTCCAAGCAAAGATATTGACATATAATAGATGTGCTATCTGCAGTTTTTACAAGGTGGGACTGTCGGGTGTCGCCGATATTGTTTACCAATTAGCAAATAAACTAAATGAACGAATAATTAACGAATAAACCAATTGCACTTTAAACTAAATGAACGAATTCTTTCTGTATACAAACAATATTGTTAACCAAAACTAATGCACACCTTAAAAAAATCAACGAAATGAACTAATTCTTTTAGTATGCAAACTATTCTTATTAGGTCGTAGTCCGCCGACAGTTTATTTAATTGACATAATATCTAACACTTTTAAATACATTTCAGCAATGTCGGCCTCACTGGGTAGTTCACCTGTGCTGAGGCCTCCATTTTATAAAACATAAATTTATACATTGTTACGTAACAGAATCGGCTCCCGAGCGGAAGGTTAAGTGAATCGTCCCCACTACACGTGCCGACCGTTTCCTCTCCCCGCACCGCGCGACCACCCCGCGTCAGGCGCGAAGCGCCGGGCGGCCCGCCGGCCGCCATTCCTTCGCTAGCTCTCGGCCAAGCAACTGGCTACGCGCGATTTGCGCTGTTTGTGCTCTACGATATTAACTCCGCGATGTATTGTTTGCAATTGTGTTGTGAACGGAATCCAGAAAAGATGGCAGACCACGCATCTAGCTATGTGAGTACCAACTCGCTTCCTCCCCCCCACCGTGTGCTTTGAACCGTTTGTAACTTCATTTAAACGCATAGAGAAAGGGAGAAATCCTCGTTAGGTCAGTAGGGTAGTTTAACTTGTGTTTTGTGCCGACACTGGCCGTATGTGTATCACCCTGTTCTGTTTATTGAATAAACCCTTTAAATGCAAATACTGTGTACTGATTGAAGAGGGAGTCCCGGGGATTTTGAGGAGAGGAGGGGAAGGAAGAATTGACCAAGCGAACCACTGGCACTCGCCCTGTTTTTTAAGAGGAATCATGTTCGAGCCGGTTTGAGCTAACCGACGGCTGTTATTGTGTGTGTTTTACAGGAATAGGGCCTGGGGTAGGCCGCCGCAGCAGCGCCCCCAGCACTGGCGTTCCCAACTTAGGGGCAATTTTTTTTCCTCCCTCTTCACAGTCGCTCGCCTCGTTCTTCAATCAGCCATTGTTTAAACTGTATAATCTATAATGTTTTGTCTTGTTTTTTTCCCAATTTGTCTAGCATTACCATCAAAAAACATCGACGCGAGTGTAACTTCGAATTGCAAATTTAAACTATCGCGGGCACATTCCTTCATTTTCGAGTCGTCACTCGACAAAACATTATCACCGGTATTCCTACGTAAAGTGCTCAACCAAGAAAGTTGCCGTCGTGAATAATATAGTGTTTACAAGTGTCGACCGACTAAATTTGCTAGTTTCAAATACAAGATTAATAGTGGAAATGTACACAAATATTTAAAACAAAGTTATTCAACAATTAAAATCCTGTATATGATAAACCAATTACCCGCTTCGTTTCCCGAAAGTTAATTAACCAGTTTTCATTAATAAACTTATTCCGCAGTGTGCTGGTCTGTATTTGATATCGACATATACTGCGAATAGGGGTCTATTTCGCAAAATACTGGCCTGTACATATAACGGCATATTTTGCAGCTTAAGGGAAACAAGTGGATTAAATTCTTTCTACCTTTTGACAATTGAGCATTTTTCTAATTTTGCCGCCTGTTTCATCATTTAGCTTTTTTTTCTTTCGTAAGAAACAGACGACATAATTTGAAAGACGTTCGGTTCGCGTTGACGTCGTTTCCTCGAGTCAGGCATTACATTACGTATGCACATCTGCATATAACTTGTTATGACAAGAGGAAGTCGGCGGATAAATACCAATAATGGTGTATGCTCAAATCAGGCTGCAGTATAGCCACGTTAAATAAAGAACAATTCCCCAAGACATTGTTGAATTTTCAAACATACTTCCACGAAAACTTGTATAAAAGAAAAAATATTTCCTTTCCTTTCTAAAGAACCCCCCCCTTTGGAAGGCTAATCGAAATATTCCAAAAAACATGTTCATTTAAGGCGAACCTCGTTTCCGTTTTTTTATTTTTTCTTTTCCGGACTTTTGCTTATTTGCAAACCTTTTTCAAAAACATCGGGATTTTTTCTCAAAATTACGTTTTTTGAGGGAAACCGCTGCTCAAATTTTCTCTCATTCCGGACTTAGAAAATTTTCTACAAATTTTCAAAACATCAGGATTTTTTCTCAAAATCACGTTTTTGTAAGGGAAACCGCTGCCCAATTTTTTTTCTCGTCTATGGACTTTGAAAATTTTCAACAAATTTTCAAAACATCAGGATTTTTTCTCAAAATCACGTTTTTGTAAGGGAAACCGCTGCCCAATTTTTTTCTCGTCTATGGACTTTGAAAATTTTCAACAAATTTTCAAAACATCTGGATTTTTTCTCAAAATCACGTTTTTGTAAGGGAAACCGCTGCCCAATTTTTTTTCTCGTCTATGGACTTTGAAAATTTTCAACAAATTTTCAAAACATCAGGATTTTTTCCCAAAATCACGTTTTTTGAGGGGAACCTCTGCGCAAATTTTTCTCGTTTTTGGACTTCGAAAATTTTCAACAAATTTTCAAAACATCTGGATTTTTTCCCAAAATCACGTTTTTGTGAGGGGAACCGCTGCCCAAATTTTCAAATAAACCAAACACTTATAAAAAACGCGTTTTTTTTCAAAAACTTTTTGTAAAAATACGTCCCCAGTGGTCAATCCCTGCCCAATTTCTTTCCAATTGCGAGTCTAGTTCTCACTTTTTCCAACATAAGGTCACTCTGATACGACCTTATACACCATGGAAGTTCCTCAAGTCACGCTGGGTATAATCCCACACATTTTTACTTCAAAAAAGGAGGAACTACTACAGGCCCTGAGAAATAGAAAGATTTCTCCTAGGAATAAATCCAAAAAATGCCTCACTCTATATGCTTCTTTCTACAACAAAAAATATATCAGGAGGTTGCAATTTCAACCGGAAGTCACCTCGGAAATCATCACTACCCCCCTCACAGTCTCCGAAGCAAAACCCGTGGTAGTGCAAGCCCAAGAACCAACAAAAATATACGATCTGACATCCTGGAAAACAAAATACAACGGACTCACGGATGTAGAGGATTTCATCAACAGAATAGAGGAAACAGCTCAAGTCAGAGGAATTCCCGAGAACATCCTACACAGAAATTTCATAGACCTCATCGCTCCTGAAATGCTTACCTGGCACAGGATACATAAGAGAAAAACAAACTCATGGAAGGAACTCAGGGCGGCACTTTTAACGAGTTTCGGAGAAAAAAAGGCCCAACACAGAATCAGGTTATCCTTACTCGCTATCAAGCAACACCCCGGAGAGCCTGTCGCTAGATTCACGCAGAGGGCAGAGGCCATCAATATTAAGCTCGCCCAACCCGTTCCTGAAGTGGAACTCCTCCCAGTTTTGATCGACGGTCTCCTGCCCAGATATGAGAACATCATAACTTCCCAGAAAATTTCCACGCTGGAGCAACTTAAGGACGTCTGTCAGCTACTGGAGGCATACCAGGATCGGAAGAGAGACGAAAGGTTCCCCAAGGAAAACTTTCGCCCCAGCACTTCGTCCGGCATAAAACCAGAGCACAACGAAAAGAAATCCTGCTCTTTTTGCCACAAGGTTGGTCACTCCCAAGCCTCTTGTTTCAAACAAGCTAAACTTTTATCTTCAAGAGACCCCCAATCTAACAAAAGGCGATCTGTCGATCGTTCTCCAAGAAGAGATGAAGGGAGGAAGTTTGGCAAAAGACCACGCCAAGACAATACTGAGACACCCATCCCGGACCTCAGATTCATCAAACCCCCTACAGATTTCTCAAGGCCCCCTCCCAATTGGACAGTCAAGAGGCCAAAAAACTAGAACCCAACCTCCCGGGCCATCCTCCCCATAGGCCGAAGGAATGGTCGGAGTGGTTGGAACACGTCAAATTCTTCAAAAAGGCCTTACCCCTCTCTACAGTTTGCTGCAAACAGGCAATAGACGGTAGACCCTTCGCGCATTTTTCTATAAACAATGTGGTTTTTTCCGGTCTCCTCGACAGCGGCGCGTCTGTCAGCTGTCTGGGCGACAACGCTCACACCTTATTCACAAACTGTGGTTTTAAAATGGAAGAACATTCTTCACATGTCACCACAGCAGACAACACTTCACAACGTGTCATTGGTTCTCTTACCCTGCCGATCAATTGCGACACAAAAACAGTTCGGATCAAATTTCTGGTTGTACCTACAATCTCGCAAAAATTTATCCTGGGAGTGGATTTTTGGATGGCTTTCAAAATTGCTCCACAGTTGTTTAACAACCCCTCCGTTCCCCCCCAAGTGAACGAAATCCGTACAGTAATACCGTACGAAAATTTGAACCCCCTGCAAACAGATCAGTTGGATCAAATGATAAACAAGTTTGAATCAATCTCATTCGAAAAGTGTGGTTTAGGCTTAACCAACTTAGTAGAACACCATATAAAAACAACAGGCCCCCCAATCAAACAAAGGTATTATAACCTCGCTCCTCAAAAATTAAAAATATTAGAAAAGGAATTGGACGATATGTTAAGAATGGGAGTGGTGGTACCCAGCCGCAGTGCTTGGACCAACCCCACCTTAATAGTTTCAAAGAAAGACGGCTCGGCACGTTTCTGCCTCGATAGCAGACGCCTCAACGCATGTACAGTGTCAGACGCCTACCCCCTCCCTTTGGTTAACTCCATCCTCGACAGACTTCGAAACGCTAAATACATCTCATCTATAGATTTGAGCAAAGCTTTCTGGCAAATACCTTTGGATCCCAGCTCCTGCGAAAAAACTGCCTTCGTAGTGCCTGGCAGGGGCATGTTTCACTTTAAAAGGCTACCCTTCGGTTTAAAAAACAGCCCAGCGGAGCTACAAAGGCTCATGGATAAATTGTTTGGCCCAGAGTTCGACAACAACTTATTTTGCTACCTGGATGACTTGATCATCATCAGCGATACTTTTGAAAAACACATACTCATTCTAGAAAAGGTTTTTCAACAACTCAAACAAGCCGGTTTGACTATAAACCTTAAAAAATCGGAATTCTGCAAACATCGCCTACGATACTTGGGCTTCATAGTAGATGAAGAAGGCCTAAGAACCGACCCCGCAAAAGTTGCAGCTATGACAAACTTCCCCCGGCCCACGAATGCAAAAGAGGTAAAAGCTTTCCTCGGCCTCACCGGTTATTACAGAAGATTCATAAAAAACTTCTCAACACTCGCGGCGCCGCTCAACAAAATCACGGGCGTCCGCAAAGGTACCAGTAACTTTGCCTGGTCCGTAGAGACCGAGTCAGCATTCAACTCCTTGAAGGAAGCCCTTCAGTCAGCCCCGGTACTGAATTGTCCTGACTTCAGCCTCCCCTTTACGATCCATTCAGACGCATCAAACGTCGGAATCGGAGGAGTCCTCACTCAGAATTTTACGGACGGCGAACACCCCGTGGCATATTTCTCTCGAACCCTAAACAAGCACGAAAAAAATTACGGAATCACTGAGAGAGAATTATTAGCAGTCATGGAATCCATTCAACATTTCCGCGGATACATTGAGGGCAGTAAGTTTACCGTGGTTACGGACCATAGCAGCCTAAAGTGGCTGATCTCGCTAGACAATCCCTCTGGAAGATTGGCTCGCTGGTCGTCCCGCCTATCTCAATACACATTCGATGTCATCCACCGTAAAGGCGCGGATAATATCGTCCCGGATGCCCTTTCTAGAATCGAGATTGCGATACTAAACACGGTATCATCCAATTCTAGTCTCCCCACAAAAGATTTATGGTATCAAAAAATCTTCCAAGGATGCAGTAACAACCCACAAAAGTTTCCGAATTTTACAATTAAAAACGGACAATTATACCGCAACTGCAAGCCACCACTGTCAATATTAGAGGATTATGCCTGGAAAATGGTAGTCCCTCTCGAAAATAGAGAACAGGTTATTATCAATAACCACAGTGCCGTAGATTCCATACACCCTGGAACCTTTAAAACATATAAAAAAATATCTCTGAGATATTATTGGCCTGGTTTATTCAAACAAGTACGTCTATTCATCTCCAAATGTGACATCTGTAAGGCTTACAAACACAGCACGGCACCACCGTCTGGCCTAATGGGCAACCCCAAGCGTGCCGATAGACCACTCCAATCCTTCTCAATGGACCTCATCGGACCTTTCCCTAGAAGCTACGCAGGTTACATGCATATACTCAGTGTGGTGGACGTTTTTTCCAAATACTGCTGGTTGTTTCCTCTGAAAAGGGCGACCGCAGCAGCAATAACCAATCTGTTAGAAAAGCATATTTTCATACCCTACGGTATTCCTCGTACTATAATATGCGACAATGGCAAACAATTTATAGCTCTAGAATTTAAAGAGTTTTTGTCTAAATATGGTATAAAGGATATATTCTACAATACCCTTTACACCCCACAGAACAACACCGTCGAACGATACAACCAGACCATTAATACGGCTCTGGCAATTCTGGTCGGCAAGGACCAACGTACATGGTGCAAAAAATTAGACAAAATACAAGCAGCCATGAACAACACGGTGAACCTCGCTACAGGCTATACACCATTTTTTCTCAAACACGGCATGGAGCAAGTAGTTCACGGTTCATTACACCCTGACATTTGCCTTCCACCCACCCCTTCCGCCACAGCAGATCCCGCAGCAAATTACGCTCACCGCTTAGAGGAACTCTCCGCTATCTATAGCGAAGTAACAGACGCTCTACTATTGGCCCACCAAAAGAGTGCCGACAGGTATAACCTTCGCAGAAAGCACGTCACGTTCAAAGAAGGAGACATCGTTTGGAGAAGGAACAACACCTTGTCGCAAGGTGCGCTATACTTCTCTGCCAAATTGGCACCCCGCTTTGTAAAAACGAAAGTTCTAACAAAGATCTCAGACCTCGTTTATCGATTGTCTGACATCTCTGGTAAACACATCGGAAATTACCATGTGAAAGACATTGTCAAAATTGGGAATATGGAATCAGTAAATTCCATCACATCAAGTACTCAGGTGTTACCAAATCGGCAAAACATGCATCTTGTTAACCCTGATCATTATTACGTCCCTGACCTCTCTTGGCCAGTCATCAATCAGTGCGATGCGGTCTCTTTAGAAGTCTTATAATTCTCGTCATAAACGACGTGAGTCATGTGTAATTATTAAATGTAAATAATCACCCACATGGGCATTCGTAAGGAAATCCTTACACCCGAAGGCACATTAATGTCATCGGTAGCCTAACTCCTGTACATTTTTTTTTTGTGCATAATTTTATATGTTCTTTTACATCCTGCGCGCCTTGCCTGCTGTACCACAAGAGCACCTCTTGGGGCACTGTTTTCATGCTTGTATGCATCCTCTTCCTGAAATTGATCACTTCGGGAAAGGGACTCCTTTTTCCTCCCACCATCAACGGTTCCAGAAAACTCTTGCTCCAAGACGTCGTTTTCCTTTCACAATTCTTGCAGCATCCGCGCGTTTTTTTTCTCACCTCATCGCCTCATCTTGTCATATCACCCCTTTTTTTAATTTTTTGTTTTGTGTCGGGTTTTGTCGTACCAGTACGTCCCTACCCTAATGTTGTAAATATAAAATCATAAGCACAAGTCTGTATAATAACCATTGGTTTCAGACCTTTGCCGCGGGCTCGCTACTATGGTCACAGCACCATATTGTAAGAATGTCGCGACGATTTCTGTTATAATAGGAAATCCTCCCGTTTTTTCTTTCTTTCTTTTCCCTCTTCACCCCATCCTACACATTCATAGTAATGTTGTATATTGGGAATCGTTTCGAATACACCCAATGTACTCACCTATCAGGTCACATTCGCTGGATTCGAGACAATTCAAGAGCAACCTTGTTGCTATTTGTGGTTTTTTCTTCTTTTTCCAAAAAATTAGAATGGCGCTCAACCCAATTGCTCTTATTTTTCTAGAATCATATTTTGTCGGATTCGGAAAAATTTTTTTTTGTTGTTATAAAAGTGACAATATGTTTTGTCCCTTCATTAACTTTGTTCCTTGTACATATACAACTTCATTATGAGGTACATATTTTATCATGACATCAGTTTCTTTTGTCCTTTATTGTACCATTATTCTAGTTTGAAGTTTAAAATCTTGGCCAGATCTTCAATAAAATTTGTGTTTATCGCCTTTTGGCAAGTCTTGTAACGTATGCTAATATGAAATTATTAAGCTACAGCAGTGCCGTATTAATTACATCATTGTAACCCGCCGTCTGTGTTGAATGGGGACCCACATTTTCGAACGTAATTGGGCTACTGTCTTTCAATACTGGGCAAATTCGTTGTAAATCGTTCATTCCTGTCACGTGAGACGTGAAAACGTGACAATATCTACCATCATAGGAGAGATCCTCAAAACATCCGCCATGATACGAGAAGCTCGTTATAATTACTTTATACTCATAACTAAATGTTACTAAGTTGGTCGTGTGTCCTTTGGCATGAGAACCGCTTAATCCGCCGTCTGTATTGAATGGGGACCCACTTTTTCGAACGTAAGTGGGCTACTGTCTTTCAATACTGGGCAAATTTGTTGTAAATCGTTCATTCCACCCGCCGTCTGTATTGAATGGGGACCCACATTTTCGAACGTAATTGGGCTACTGTCTTTCAATACTGGGCAAAATTTGTTGTAAATCGTTCATTCCTGTACATGAGACGTGAAGACGTTACAATACTCACCATGAATCGTGCGAACGAAATAATATCTACCCCATGTTTGTGTGACCTACCAAGCGTAGATCACACGCCTTTTATTTTCTGTTATCAGAAAATTATTGCTTTTGCAGCAGAGTACTCATTAACATGCCCGTGGACTTCCTGTCACAAGAACCCAGGAACTATCCACTATCTCAAAAGGACTAATCATACGCTTCACTCATGATTATGGGGCATCGTGTCGTAGGAGTTAAGTTGATGGACACAAAAACACCTAACTCGTTGTCTGGGGGACGAACAAGAAAACCCCCAGGTTTGTGAGATTTGAGCAAGGGTCTGTCATTTCTCGCAAACAAGTAGGAGAATAAAACGACCCTCTAATCTTCTGCCCAATACACGTAGTGGATTAGACTCTTTTTGTCAGTGTATCCCCAGCATCCCACTCTACCAAATTGTATTGTAATGTGCCAGGAAAGTTGCTGTAGACCTTGTTTCACCTTTCACTCAGAGGTCGAATTTCGGAAATAGCCGAGTCCTCAGCAGTTTTCTTCGTTCAAATGTTCCCAATTGTCACTCTTTCCTTTCCTCGAAATTATCCGTGAATGGGGATATATGCGTTACGCACTTGGCGTTTCGTTTGTCAAATGGGACAACCTTCATTCACGGATCTTTTCAACTTCCTACTCCTTTCCCACTTTTCATAACTTATTTGTACTCAATGTTTTGTTCTTCGAAAGTAGAAAAAATGCTACCGTATAGACGTGAGCATAGGTCATGGAAGACCAACTTCTTTCGAAAAGGGGCATTTTGTCATACGTACAAACCCTTACCTACGTGTTCTTGGAAATGTATTTAGTTTAAAAAAAAAACTAAATGGGTTAAACAGAACCTTCCTTGAATACGTACCTTTGTAATATGTATAAGTCTGTAGTTGCATTTAGTTAACTCTCTCTCCGTCTCTCTCTCTCTCTACGCGTCAAACAAATCCAATTTTTCTCAACATGCACACCTTGTTTCTCTCCAAACCTTTTCATCATTGGTCTACCAGGCAGGTAAACTTCAAGAATTTTGCTCTAATAATAATTTTTTCGCCGGATTAATAAGAAGACCAGCAGCTCTTCACCCTATCTACACCTGCGCCTCTCTTCATGCTGCCTTCACTACCGTCACGGAGGTCCCATGCCTTCAAACCCTACGTACCAAAAGCACCCGACCACACCTAACATAACCAAGTGTGAGTCGTGCGTGTAGTTGCGAATTGTATCATCACAAAACCATCACTCAAACAAACCCGAGCACGTCAGCTCTAAGTTGGTTCATGTTCCTGTTGCCATTGTACAATGTTCCTATTGCCATTGTACAAATGTTCCTGCGGCACCTTGCAAATGTTCCTGTTGCCATTGTACAAATGTTCCTGCGGCACCTTGCAAATGTTCCTGTTGCCATTGTACAAATGTTCCTGCGGCATCTCGCAAATGTTCCTGTTGCCATTGTACAAATGTTCCTGCGGCACCTTGCAAATGTTCCTGTTGCCATTGTACAAATGTTCCTGCGGCATCTCGCAAATGTTCCTGTTGCCATTGTACAAATGTTCCTGCGGCATCTCGCAAATGTTCCTGTTGCCATTGTACAAATGTTCCTGCTGCATCTTGCAAATGTTCCAGCTGCACCTTGCAAATTGCTCTGTTGCCACCATGCCAATGCTCCTGTGCCTTTGCGCAAATAACAATACCAACAATTGTTCATCCAACAATCCCACTGTATACAAACCAGTGTACCAACCACCATCACAACAACGGCTGTCATGCACACAAACCACCTCCTCTATAAAGGACCAACCACCAATTACAATTCCGCTCTCCAGTACCTCAATGACGTCATACTGGCCCACCCACAGGATCCGGAAGCAGCTATCTTTTTGACCTCTGTGACAGGTAGAACCCTCTCCACCACCAAGAAGCCTCATCCTGCGTTCTCTTCTTCGTGTTTTCTTTAAGGCCCTAGTGTTCCTTGAGTGTAATCTCAAACGGGCCAGGTTACTGTGACAAAGTAACCGTGTAACTTCAGTGCAACGTCCCAACACCCCAAACATCCTACGCAAACCACGCTACGCAAACATAGCTCACAGACCAATGATACAATTAGAGTCATTTTTTTTCTATCACTGCATAACCCTTGTACCTTTCTCCAACAGGTCCTTGTTTATATTTATGTATGTCACTGCTCCTTCTTGTTCATTCATGTATAATTCCTTGTTCACCATGCTTTTTTCTCTTTTGTTTTTGTTTCTACTATTTTGTAGCTAGCAACCTTTTTTTTCTCTCTCTCTCCTTTTTTCTCTTAAATTTTTTTTTTTGTTTTGTTTTGGCACAAGTGCTAGAAGGGTAAGAGGATTTCTTAGCCCTACTGCTCCATTACCACGTCGCTTTTTTTGCGGCGAGGGGGGAAGTGTTACGTAACAGAATCGGCTCCCGAGCGGAAGGTTAAGTGAATCGTCCCCACTACACGTGCCGACCGTTTCCTCTCCCCGCACCGCGCGACCACCCCGCGTCAGGCGCGAAGCGCCGGGCGGCCCGCCGGCCGCCATTCCTTCGCTAGCTCTCGGCCAAGCAACTGGCTACGCGCGATTTGCGCTGTTTGTGCTCTACGATATTAACTCCGCGATGTATTGTTTGCAATTGTGTTGTGAACGGAATCCAGAAAAGATGGCAGACCACGCATCTAGCTATGTGAGTACCAACTCGCTTCCTCCCCCCCACCGTGTGCTTTGAACCGTTTGTAACTTCATTTAAACGCATAGAGAAAGGGAGAAATCCTCGTTAGGTCAGTAGGGTAGTTTAACTTGTGTTTTGTGCCGACACTGGCCGTATGTGTATCACCCTGTTCTGTTTATTGAATAAACCCTTTAAATGCAAATACTGTGTACTGATTGAAGAGGGAGTCCCGGGGATTTTGAGGAGAGGAGGGGAAGGAAGAATTGACCAAGCGAACCACTGGCACTCGCCCTGTTTTTTAAGAGGAATCATGTTCGAGCCGGTTTGAGCTAACCGACGGCTGTTATTGTGTGTGTTTTACAGGAATAGGGCCTGGGGTAGGCCGCCGCAGCAGCGCCCCCAGCAACATAATGCATTAAAAATAATGCTGCATAAAAAAAAATGAAAAAAAAAGTTGCGCGGACATCATAAGATATATCTTTTGCATTTGAATATCTTTGGTTGCAAGTAAGTGTAGTACTTTTGTGGATAGAAATACTTCGTGTCTCCCTTACTTTCAATTAGGAAGAGAAAACACCACAAATCATATTCAAATTTCAAAGTTTTCTTCTCCAATCATTGCAAATACCCTTTGAGGCGTCATTTTTAATTAAATGTAAAAAAATACTTAGTAAAAAACTATTATGAACTTATTATTTGTAACTATTTAATTAGTGGTGTTTTACAAAGTTATTTGTTTTCATTTAATAAAATGTTTACCTTTATGAAACCAAAGTTTCCGAGCGCAATTTGAATTTTGAAATTTTTTTAATGTTTTTTCGTAAACAGTAAAAATGCTAGGTGAGCCGTTTACAAAACTTTATGTTTGAATTTAAAAAATGTATATTTCTAAAATAATATGTTTATTTAAAATTATAAAACTTGAGCGGGTATTTCATCATCTTTTTAAAACGGTTTTTAGTTTTCGAATGCGTTTAAAAATATTCCATTTTTTGGATTTTATTGCAAAGTATTTTGACCTTTCGACAAAGTAGGCCCGAGTCCTGAGGGGTTGAACGTATGACAAATAACGTCCTGCCGATTCATTTAACATTTTAATTCATATTTAAATGGTATGTGATCTATCATATTTGCATTGACTTGCGATTACTAGACATAAACTTACTGATGTGACGATGAAAGAGCTTGCAGAGGGAAACCGATTATTTACTTTACAGTATTAAAATGACAAGCATTATCGTATCGTCGTTCACTCTTACTTAGTTTCAGATATATATTGGCGTTAAAAGAGAAATTAATAAAAACGAGTGTGCTTCAGACTTTAGACCACACGACTGGAGTAAATTTTTTTAGCTCCATCTATATGATAGGACGAGAGAAAGAAAATGTGCACGCACATTGCTCTCTCTTGCTCCTACATTGTGATACAGACAATAGGCCTGTGTCTTAGATATACGAAACGTAACTGGCTATGAGAGAAAGAGAGACAGAAAATGTGTGCTCGCACCCCTCTCTCTTGCTCCTACAGTAATATACGAAACGTAACTCAGATACGATTTTAGATTTTCACGGCCAAAAGTATTTTTGTTATTAGATTTTGGGATATTATGCCGTGTTGCGCTACCTCCTTCTTTAGCCAACGTTTCGGACAGTGGAGGTTATCCACCTCTTACCCGCCCTGGTATAAGTAACTGATGGTTACTCCTTCAAGGCTCTCGCAAGATTCTATTTTTTTTTCTTAAACGAAGCTACATTTATTTATTTTGAACGAATCTAGACCTCCAGTGTCCTTGCATACGTTGTTAGTAAGCAGTATGCAAGTGCTTAACAGGAAAAACAAAATGCAAAAAATAGGTAGGTTTCGGACAGCGTTACAGTGTCCATCATCTGCCCTGATGATGGACACTGTAACGCTGTCCGAATAATGGCGTGTTGCGCTACCTCCTTCTTTACACTGTAACGCTGTCCGAATAATGCCGTGTTGCGCTACCTCCTTCTTTAGCCAACGCTTCGGACAGCGTTACAGTGTCTATCATCTGCCCTGATGATGGACACTGTCCGAAACGTTGGCTAAAGAAGGAGGTAGCGCAACACAGCACAATATCCCAAAAACTAATAACAAAAAAAGAAACGTAACTCTCTCTCTTTCTATCTTCACTAACTTATATCTCCCACTCAACTACCGTTTGCCTCGCTTTTCGTAACACTCTCGTCACGTATTCACCAGCTTGATATTTGTGTGTTCGTTTGTAACCTAATTAGCGTTAACTGCTTTGGTAATTAATACCTGTTAGAGATACTTAGGATTTATATAATCTCCCATAATCTCTGCAGGAAATGAGGGGGTCACCATTAAATCTGGTCCGATTTTAAGCTTTCAGTAATCCCGATAATTTCTAATTAAACACACCACAAAACTCGTAGTTACTAGTTACTATGTAGTTGCTACCACCTACGTATTTGCTACTACGCCGTTATTCAATCATAGAAATGATCTCTCATGCGGTTGTCACTTTTTGAAGTTTATCTCTGCACTGAATTTGTGACATTATAGTTTTTATGTCATAGTTCTTGGGTAGGATCAGGAATTCATTAATATAAAATGAATTAATTATAAAATTACTACAAAACTAGGTCGTCATTATGTTGACTTCTAAGTGGATAATATAACGTGTTTGGTTGACTGGTTGGTTGTTGAGTGGAATATATTCTGAACTGGAGCATCTTGGAATGGTTTTTCCGGTCGGTTAGCGTCCCCGTACGTGTTTTTATGGTGATTCAAGCCGAAATAGTATCCTCATAAACGGAATAATTTCTGGATAGAATGTTAATTAAGAAGTTGTATTTAAGTATTGTTCATTAATTGTTTTTCAAATAAGGCTATATTTTAGTGTCGAAACCCAAGACTTGTAAAACCAGTTTACATAATAAACGGATGCGTCTGCCCACCAACTGCGGGTCAGGCCGGATCATGAGAGTTACAGATATGAGTTCAGAGAGGGACACCTTTTGACCTCTCTAACAAGGCTCTCTCGAAATATCGCCTTGCACCGCAGTTGGAGGGATGAATTCATTCGTTGATTCCTCCTGGACGCACTGACCCCCAGATTCCTACCCACTTTCATACCTTTTTTCCTTTTCAGAACTCTCTCCTTCTTTTCCTAAAAAAATATTTCTCTCGGAAGTTTTTTTTTTTTGTCAGTTTATCGTGTCTGGAAAAAATGTAAAAAAAAGCATGTGTGCAGTTCACACGCGGTAGAAGTGAAACCTTCGGAAAACTAAACTTCGAGAGAGGCGAATGCCGAGTATCAGGAGTAGGATAATTGTATGTCACTGGAATGGTGGAGCTAATGTGAAAAAAAGCAATTGGATATTTTTTATGGCATCGTTTTATGTGCAAATTCACTTCAAAAGTGGTGCTCTAATTTAACTTATTATGCTTTTTTATTATTATTTTTCTGCGCAATATATAAAATTAATGAATCTGAAATTATCCATATTTATGTACTTCCACGTATTTGATTATTTACAATGTCGATGAATAGAAGATCGACATATTCGCGCAATAATAGATTAAATAATATTGTAATAAATTCTGAATAATAATAACACGGATTCTGTTTGATTGCAATCTAAATGGTGTTTATATATCTACTGCGACGTGTATTAAGAACCTTGGGGTTCACTTATATTAAAAAATTTCTTTTCGGGACCGCGACTGGTATTGCTAAACATTCGTATTTAATTTATGTAAATAAAGTGTCTGTGGCGGGGATGCATTTGATTTTTATACAAATCTACAGTTTTGTTCCGAGATTAAAGTATATTTGCACAATCGACCTACAAAACGAGAGGAACATCGGTGTCTAGATAAGATTTCGGAACAATGTTCCTATTTCCTTATACAACCGTTAAGGCCTGGTAGTAGGCGTTTAAATAGAAGGAGAGATATGTAAATACGATCGTTAGAGGGAGCTCGCTAATATTAAAAACGATAAAAATTAGGTGAAAATTGTGAAAATATTTACCTCGTGGGAAATGCCGAATAAGCAGAATTTACAGAAGCACCATAAATTTTTTCATTCATATAAAATGTAAAATGACAGAAAAAAGTGTTTATAATCATTTTTTAGCATATTTCACGATTTTTTTCTATCGAGGAAATTTCAAACGTCAAATGTATGTATATTGTCTTCAAGAATAACATTTTTAAGAGCTTAAATGCTTAAAGCGTATGGAAGAAAAAAGTTTGCAATAAATTGTTAGAAATTCGGGATGCCGAGTCTTACAGCAAAATTGTTTTAGGTAGTTGATGAAATTTTGTTCACTTACTGTTCGAAATTAGAGGAAAATTACTGGTATGATTTGAGATATTCACGGCCTGAATTAACCTCTGCCTTGGCGATGGACACTGCATTACTATTCGAATCGGATAAAGAAGAAGGAAGCAACCCGGCACAATACCCCAAAAATAAATCTCTAAAAAAGGAAAATAACTGACCAAATCTGAACAACATCACTTCTCTCGAGAAGTTGCTTGAAGGTTAGGACTTAAAACAGACGTATTGGCAGAGGAACATCTACTCATAACATGAGCAACTTTTTAATCTTTTCTTTTTGGAAAAACGTCGAAAAAGGTTTTCCATTCCCGCAGACTCCGAAATAATGAATTGTTATCCTTAATCAACAATCTTTTTTTAATTGAAAAATTTTTTAGCACCCTTGTGATTTGAAACTCGATGAAACTAAATAGCGACACTAAAAAGAGACAAACACATACATCTTTAGGATTTAGCCTGCGAGAGAATGAGATAGACTAATCGGTCTTCTCTTTGTGCGGTGCTTCGTAGTCTCCCTTGTCTACATTAATTATTTGAAGGTTTTACTTCTACCGCTTGTGAACTGCACACAATCTTTTTTTAAGTCAATACCGCATAATACTCCCGTCTGAAGCCTGTGGGACTATGGCATCCCCAATTGGGGTGTTTTGTGAAGCTAAAGATAGTTTAGTGTAGAGGGAAAGGAGATGGGGGGAGGAAGGTGGGGAAGTTCCTGACTATTGAAATCTGCTCACCAAACACGGCTAAAGCCCTTTCAAGCAACGTTTAAATTCTCAATTGTTGTGTTACACCATGTTACCTGTTTTAGTATATTTGCGGCATGTTCCAGAGTGGAAGACCACCATTCAGAATTGAAACGTTGCTTGAAAATGGCTTTAGCCGTGTTTAGTGACCAGATCTGAATAGCCAGGTACTTCCCAACCTTCCTCTTCCCCACCTCTTTCCCCTCCCCACTACCTTCAGCCTCACAACATACCCCAATTGGGGATGCCATAGTCTCACTGGCTCCAGACGGGAGCAGTTGAGATTCTTGTGCGGCATTCACCGTAAAAAAAAAGGGTCATAATGAGAATATCTTCTACTCTGGAACGTGTTGCAAATTTACTATGCATATTTTAAATAATGTATTCATTGTGAAATAACACAAATTAATTAAATAAAAATTATTTGCGCACACAGGGATTCGATCCCGCGACCTTTGAATTGCGACTCAAGAGCCTTGCCCATCGTCCACAAAGGCCACCTTATTGATACCGGTCTCCATAATATCGAGACTAAACCTGTAAACTCAAGTTATAACAATTATTTTGATTATTACGAATATATTTCGCTAACAGTAATAGTTTTTCTGATGTAAGAATTAATATCTGCTTTTAAATATATATATATATATATTGAAATACATGACTATAGTAAATAGTGATTGTACTTATATGAAATGTATTAACTGTATTAACTGCATTGTATTAACTGTACACGTGACTGTATTTGTACATAATATATGAAATGTCAACTCTTCTTCCATCCACAAGCTAAGGCTTTTAATGGAAGACCAGTAAAATTATAATATGTAGCAATTCTAAGATAAACAAATAAAAAAAAAAAAAAAAAAAAAAAAAAATAGTGGTGTACACGGGTGTATACTTGTGTTTGAATATCTTTGGTGTATACCAAAGATATTGAAATATAAGTAGATGTGCTATCTGCAGTTTTAACTAGGTTGGACTGCGCTTCCGGGTGTCGCCGATATAGTTTACCAATTAAAAATAAACTTAATGAACGAATAATTAAGGGCCCGCAACCAGGATTTGTACCGATTTATTACATATTTCCCTTAAACACGGTAAGTTTTAAAGCTCTTAAAAAAATATATGTTATTCTTGAAGATAGTATCTAGACTTTGCCGCGCTGAAACACAAATTATATAAAATTCCCTCGATAGAAAAAAATCGCAAAGTATGCTCAAAAAATTATGATTAACACTTATGTTTCAGTTATTTTACAAGTATGAAAAATTTACAGTGTTTCTTAAAATGCTGTGTAAGATAATGCCCGCGAGATTTTTGCTCTGTTTTAAACGAGTCGTGTTTTATTAAAAAATTTCGCAATTTTCGCATCGATTTTGTTGCTGTAAATGTTAGGGCTCTCCTCTAACGTTCGTAATTTCGTATCTCTCCATCTTCTTCTTTTCAGGCACGGTTGCGACCTTAACGAATAAACCAAACAAACGTTAAACAAAATGAACGAATCTTTCCGTATTCAAACTTTATTGTTAACCAATACTAATGCACACCTTAAAAAAATCAACGAAATGAATAAATTCTTTTCGTATGCAAACTACTCTTATTAGGTCGTAGTCCGCCGACAGTTGCGCGGACACAATAGCATATTTCTTTTATATTTGAATATCTTTGGTGCATACAATGTTATTTATTTTCATTTAAATAAGAATTAATTCTTGCATTTAAATAAATGAGTTATAAATGCTTGCAGTGACAATTTCTAATGGTTTTGAAAATAAAGTAATTTTCGATCTGTCCAGTTCTCTGATGGATCGACCTGCCATTAAGCAATATACGAATCCATCACAAATTTTATTTTTCCGTTGGAAATTCTTCAATTTCATACTTTGTGCGTTGTTAGTTAAGTGTAATGCCGGTCTATGGATTAAAAATTAATCGTTGTATTCAAAATGTACGTGATTTTCCATTGTTTGTTAAGACTTATCTTTTGAATCTGTTTATTGGGTCAGAAATTTAGCAAGCACGTTTTATTTACATGGGATTTTGTTTTCCATTCCAATGGTTTGCATTGTTATGATAATTTGATCCAATACAGGTGTAAATTGTAAAATTTACCCAAACTCCCACAATATCATTATTATCCAACAAATCGATGGCCTTCGTGGTCCAAGGGCAAGGCTCTCTACATAGGGTATTTGTGTTTGTTACGATACTCTCAGTATCGCGCTGGTGTTTGACCATTCAGAATTGAAAAATTGCTTTATATTTATTTATTTATTTATTTATTTATTGTTTCTTTACACTGTAGGTAAAAATGTTTACAATACAATTTGTTACCTCACTAGGACAAGCCTGTGTTGAGGTTAACAATAATTATACAAGTTAACAAAATAACACAAAATTATACAGATTTTGAAAGAACAATATTGTTGTATTTCTTACAGATTGAGATTATGGGTACCCAGTACCCACTAAACTGATGGCGCTAGGTAGTACATTAATGTAGACTTTTAGGGTGACCATAGTTTTGAGATCTGATTCAAAATAAAATAAAGTATTTTTTTGTTTTGTTTTTAAGATTAAGTTGTAAATAATAAATATATGTATATAATTTAACATGCTATAGATTTGGCAGGAGGAAGATGAAAAAAAAAACAGTTTAAACAAAAATAAAAATTATTTTAGCTTATTTTATAAACATACTCATTTAGCTAATAATTTAGAAAGAACAAAGTAGAGAAAATTAATTGGCAATCCTCGACTAACATATGCCTTTATATATATGCCTTTACTCATTTTCGGTGACAGATCTAAATAGCAAAGTAATTCCCCACCTTCATCTTTCCCATTTCCTTTCTCTCCCCACTAACTTCAGCCTCACAACATTCGCCAATTTACCCAATGGACGGGAGCAGTTGGGACTCTTGTGAGGTATTTAGATTAAAATAAAGAAACGCTTTTATCAACATAACACACCCTTTATTTGGCAGGCGCATTTACCGCCGCCCCGGGAACATACTGAGTTTATCTCTAACAACACCGCAGACAATATTCACTCCAAGTGATTTGGTACGATTGTCTGGCCCTTGGTGGCGGATACTTTTGCCAACCTACTGCCCGGCGAGCCGGAGACTCTATGGTTAACTACATTAGGGAACGTACCCAAACTACGTGACCAACTTTTTGCAATTTTTAACCCCCCCCCCCCCCCCCCGGTGACCAAAATCCTAAGGAACCCGCCGCTCATTTGTATGGAGCGTGACCTTTTGAAGACCCCCCCCCCCCCCTAAAAGTGTCACGTAGTATGGGTACGTTCCCTTAGATCTCTCGAGCCGGACTCTGTTTGTCAATCGCCTTGCGCCGCAGTGGGAGCAATAGACTCATAGGTCCGTTTTTCCTGGACGCACTGACACCCAGACTTATAACCCACCTCTCATACCTCTGTCCTTCCCAGAACTTCTCTCGTGTCTTTCCCTAAAAAGACCCTCCAGTCCCCGAGAGAAATTATTTTTCTCAATACCTCCTGTGTGGATCAAATATAAAACAAACAAAAAATCAGAGTGTGCGATTCACAAGCGGCAAAAAAGGAAATCTTTATACAACTAAAGTAGACAAGAGTGGGGAGGCTACAAAGTATCGCACAAAGAGGCGACCGATTATTCTTTCTCATTCTCTCGCAGGTTAAATTCAATAGATGTATGTCTTTGTCTCTTTTTATTGTCGCTTTTTCGTTTCATCACAACGGTGCTAAAAAAGTAATCGCTAAAAAAAAAAACGTAGAATTCACAGGTTGGTAATATTTATCATTGATATTTAACGATTAACAACGTGGCGTACCGAAATTTATATTATTATGTAACAATTCGTTATTGATTTATTTACTAGCTGACCCAGTCACGCTTTGCTGTGGCTAAAGAAATCTGTTAATTTGCATACAAATCAAATTCACTCCGCCCGCTTGCCAGCCGGCTCGTCCACCACATACAAACATTATCCATTGACTTTGACAAATTATATACCTGAACTTTCCACATGGATTACTCTTATCTGTTGGTGAAAACCGCATAAAAATCCTTTCTGCAGTTTCTGAGTTTATCGCGAACAGACAGACGCGTTGGAGGACATTAATTTATAATATGTAGAGATTTACACAAAACCTTGACAAATTATATACCTAAACCTTCCTCATGAATCACTCTTTCTGTTGGTGAAAACCGCATGAAAATCCATTCAGTAGTTTTTGAGTTTAATTTATAATTTGTAGAGATTTTTAGTGCTCCTTCTGCACTAGGCCTGTCCTTATTCAACGTAGTAATAAATATACATATAATGATCGAAAGCTGATCGCCATCTCCTCGTTGCAATGTTTTGCGCCGTTACGTGAACAAGTACCTAATTACCTAAATAGGCACAAATGCCTAGAACGCTTATATCGTCGATTCAGCGTGCTTCAGGCCTTATTCTCTTGTTTCCCCTTGGGCGCCATAGGTTCAGAGGAACGGTTGTGCCGCCTTTTTCATACAAAATTTAAATTTGGATTTATAAGTCTCTAAAATAAAAAAATCAAATTAATATAAAAATCGGAGTGTGTAATTCACACGCGAAACTAGAAAGTCGCTAGATGTCACTTTCTTTTCTTTTTCCTGTTTATTTAAAGTGGTTTGAAGATTCGATATTGATTTCATAAAAATAAAAACGTTTATTTTTTTTGGATTTCGTAGATTCGAACGTCCGTCGCATACAAATAATACACCGCATATAAATTCAATTTTTACTCAAATAATGCTTTTTCACGATATTTTATTTAATTTTTTATTTTATTAACGGAGTAGAGTCCGGATTATTTTATCAATAAATATAATTGACTCTAAAAAAATGCCAAAGTTTCCTTTGAAATCATTCAAAATTCAATTCATATATGGCCGATATGTTATTATTAAAATGGCACTTTTTCGTGGTAGTTATTTACTATAAACCTTTGGAATGAAAAAAGCTTTTAGGTTGATTAAGTATACGGCCTAACTGCTAAGTAATTACTAGTAATTTTAATATTAATAGACTGGTTTTCGGGAATGCAAGTTCGATTTCGATTGAAAATATTCAATAATCATAAATACCTTTCGGTGCATCTGCGGCATCTTGGTACTGTCCTTGGTTCTGTTCTTGCCCTAAGATGGCGGCACCACCTCCCTTTATCACGTGTCCGACAAGCTGTAAGAGACACTCGTTTAATCATTCATTATTTTTTACTATTTTGAATCTTCAGCGCAGGCCAAACAGCCCCAAAACTCATGATTTATTGATAATACCTACCAACACAACATGATACAATTATATTTACGAAATACATATACAGGGTGTAACAGAACGTACCCGAGGGATTCCTGAGCATATTTGGAGTAAAAAATGTAGATGTCATTTTGCCATCCGATGAATTTATTTCTATTACATCACACGTCTTAACTGACTAGTTAAAAGAGTAGCGCGTTTATAGCCTAGCGGACGCTCGATAAGCGTTGCAACTCGTTCTAACAGCATATTACCACAAAAACAGCGCGTATCGCTAAAACACATCACGAAGTGATATATTTCATAGCGATGGGAACAGTAGCGCGGTGTAATTGAAAAACATATAAATGAAACAATTTAACTTTGTTAACCACTTATATATTTGAGTAAACCGACCGGTTTCGGAACGACCGTTCCTTCTTCAGGGCAAATGAATATAAAAAACATATTTTTGGTTTTTAATAGAAAAAAAATATCATCGGACACCAAAATGACAACTACGTTTTTACTCCAAATATGCTCACCCTGTGTATACAAATATACCGACATAGTTAAATAGAGTATACCTAAATATTGTTATTTATAATAAATTAAGTAGAATATACAATTACACACATTTTCACTTATTTTTATCTATAACATAAATGCGCAAAATATTAAAATTAATAGAAAAAACGATAAAAGTTTCAAATTATACGTATAATACGCCATTCATACGTACACGACATTCAAACGCTTTTGAGATTACGCTTAACATTGGTTTGATTTAAGGTTAGTCGTTTACCCATCACCTATCATTCAATATTTAAGGGACGCTTTAAAAACACACATTAAGTAAACTAAAAAAAGGAAAACTTAATAACAATAGGTGGCAATGGCGAAATTGGTAAACGCACGTCCTGGATAGACGAAAGGTTCTGAGTTCGAGTCCCAGTTGCGACCATCATCTTTTTAGGTTTTTCTGTGTCTTTGTATTTTCGTTTAGATTATTATTGTTATCTTCTTCTTCAATAAACGCAAAGCTTCCTATGGGTGAGTAATTCTATTTTATAAAGGCATCACGCTAAATCTCAAAGCAGAAAACATTACATTATAAAGTAAACCATAAATAAAGATAAATGCGTATTTAAAATATTGTAGACTGTTATATTTCGAAAGGCTCATTTTTCTAGAACACACTAAAGGTGATTGATATTTGGGTAGTAAAATTCAACGGAAAGCAATTAGTTATGAAGGACCATCGTTTGATGGATTGTTCTAATGCAGTAAGGAGTTGTAATGAAGCAAGGCTCACCCTATTATGGAAGCCTCTGCCGGTCCTCTCTCCGTTGACCCAGATCTGCCACTCCCCGGTGCGGCCGTTCCAAGACTGGCATGAGTGGTACCACCTGCGGGGCAAAGGATAGACACTGTAAGGTCCTTGCCAAAATAATTTTCCATTTCGCAACAGTGAATTCAGTATGATGAAAATCCAACATAAAACAACGAGGAACATTTATCCTAAAATTTTTGAAGCACAAACGCTTGGGTTGTGGGAGGGGGGATTGGGACGCGGGGAAAAGAAGTTTCAGCTATTCCAATCTGGTTACTAAATACTATACACAGTGATATCCTTTTAAATCGAAACTAAAATACAGGGAGCTACCTCATATGCAGATGACACGACCGAAGGCTAAAATTATAAAAAAATATATATGTTCATCGAGTTAACATATTCTGAAAAAGTATTATTGACTAATGCTTGACCGTACCGTAATTCTGGTAAAAAGAGATAAATGTGCCACCACTTCTTATTGGCTGCAGCGGGAAAACACGATCAGTTTCGCCAGGGGCAACTCGTGACTTTTCAGTGAGCTAGAATAGCAAGATTTAAAAAATTGACTTTCTAAACGTGCCCTAACTGAAAAATTTTTGAAAATTTTCATACAATTTTATTTGGAGGCGGGTGTGGGTACCGCCGCCCTGAGATCCATTTAATGGATAACCAACACCCCTGCCAAGTGGTTTGCTACTTTTCTTAATTGAGCAGGGGTGCCCGGTTTCACAGGGTTAGGTTTTTCTAGATCTTGGCGGCACATGCGTCTGCCCACTGACTGCGTGGCGGGCCGGATCGGGAGAGACTGGTTGAGGAAGACATTTTTATCTTTCCAGCCGGATTCTCTCGATATATCGCCTTATACCGCAGTGGGAGGGATGAATTTAAACGTCTGTCACTCCTAGACATATCGACTCGCAGATAACTACTACCCATCCCTGATACCTTTTTTACTTCCCAGAACTTCCTCTCCTTCTTTTCCCTAAAAGTATCCTCCACACATCTTCCTCAAAGATGACATAGGCTCTGAGGGATTTTTTCCTCACGGTCTCCTGTGTAGAGCTAATGTAAAAAAATATTAAACTTTGATATTTTGAAAAAAAAAATTATACATAGCTTTTAGAAATTTTATTTTTTTAATCTTGCCACTCTAGCTCACTGAAAAGTCATGAATAGCCCTGCGATTCTGATCGAGTTTTCTCCCTTAAGTCAATAAGAAGTAGTGACCAATTATTCAGTTTTACTAGATTAACGGAACGACCAAACATTACACAACAATTTTTTTTTCAGAACATGTATACTCAATTCATATACTCTCTTCCTGCCAATATCGAACCAAATAGTAATAAAATAATCTCAACTTATATTTTTTTTGCTCCATTTAAAAAAAAGGACATCTCTAGAATATTTTTAATGATGTGTAAGACTCCAACATCGTAAACGTGTTTGAGTGTGGAGTAGTGTAAAAAATTGTTATCAAAATACATACCTACGTCTAAAATTAAATTGGCTGTCAAGCTGTGAAGACCTATTTAAGAAATTGACTAAATTCTGAACAGAAATGTTAATTGGTCAACAATGCTGGGAGATTTAGATAAAACAATTCTATAATTTTCCTCAAATTTTCCTTCATATTTTCTCGAAAACGATAATATCTTCAATGCTGCATTTATATACAGTTATAAAATAACCGATTAATAGCATTATATCATTAATAGCACATACGAGTATATGCTGTTTTTGGCAATGAATGTGCCTTTCTTGGTACTTAGCACGGACGATCAATAAAACCCTATATCAATCCGATATTGACCAAATCCGTCATCAATGGTCAGTTATCAATGTTTGCTATCACGGTCAACAATAATTGGTAAGAGATATTCCGACCGACGCGACGATTGATAACTTTTAGCACGTCCTCAATAAGTATTGTCAATATACGCATTTATTTGAATTTTGTC
Organism: Limnephilus marmoratus; assembly: GCA_917880885.1. Classification (NCBI taxonomy): domain Eukaryota; kingdom Metazoa; phylum Arthropoda; class Insecta; order Trichoptera; family Limnephilidae; genus Limnephilus; species Limnephilus marmoratus. The sequence continues at coordinate 18,246,025 of OU862920.1, read as the reverse complement.
GTTCGTTATGCAAAATTAATGGCCCATTAATAAACTGAGTTCAACGCAGGAACCTTTTAGAATTGAACGAAGTCGTTTATGCGATCCATAGCCTCAACGGTCAAAGCGTGATAGGGACATCGATATAAAATTATCGACAGTTAATTTTATTTCGCCTATAGCCTATCGGTCCGATATTGTAAAGTTATCGATTTCAGCATGAAATGTTTTTTTTTAAATTGAAACTTCTTTAGCGCCTTTAGTGATTTGAAATTCGGATGAAACGGAAATGCGTTACAAATTTATTATTTGGCGAGACCTTGGTTCTAATATAATGCGGTAAATTCGCTCTTCGGCGCGGGCCTTCGGTAGCGCAGAGTGCAAGGCGCCTGACAAGTCTCAGCGGCCAGAGAGACAGACATCAAACGAACGGAGTTTCGAATCCAACGAAATTAAAAATATATTTATATATATTTTTTGTAAAATCAATATCCAATCTTCAAACCACTTTAAAATAAACAGGCAAATAAAAGAAATTGACATCTAGCGACTTTCTGGTTCCATTTCTACCGCGTGTGTATTACACACTTTGATTTTTTTTAATAATTCGATTAATTTTGTACATTTCAAACAATCTTTGGTATTCTTACGAAGAAAAATGGCGTATGAAGATTTGCTTACGCTGAACCGCAATATATGCCTTCAAGTTACTTCTAACCGCGACTTGTTTGACAAGTCTTCCAAATAGAGTGTCATATGGAAACAGTTTTCCAGTCTCGCACATAATACCTTACAATGATTGCAACATATTACAAGTATTAGTGCGTTTCGTACGAGATAAATCATTGTTGGGGGTAATCCACTGACACTGTTCGCAGTTATGCGCTAATGGTTATTACATCACTTAGATTATCTAATCTCTCGTATTATAATGTCAATACTTTACCATATCGAACAGAAAACCGTTACGTCATTATTTTCTTCGGTTGTTGTTGTTTTTTCTAAAAAATGAATCGACTATAATTTGAACAAATTTGCCAAAGCTTGGAGATTATGGGCTCCAAGCACGGAATGTTATTTAAATTTTAACGATTTTTTTCTTCTTCTTCTTCTTCTTCTTGTGCCCTGTCCATTCAACGGACGTTGGCTGTCATGTTGGCTATGCGAACTTTGTTTACTGCGGCCCGGAACAGCTCTACAGTAGACTGGCCAAACTACTCTCTCAGGTTTTTCAGTCATGAGCTTCTTCCAGGGCCCCGTCTTCCCTGCATTATGAGATGCAAGATCTCGTACTTCTCTGAATGTCTCATCGGATTTTTATAGTTTTACTAACTTATTTTTCTTTATTCATCCGAATCATAACATCTTCATTCGTAACCCTGTTCATCAAGTTTATTTTAAGTATTCTTCCGTAGATTTTTTTTCAGTTAATTAATTTAAATAAACGAATAAATGTTATGCTTTTTTCGAGTGGATGACTATCGTTTTGAGAAGGACGAGTATATAGAACGTTCAAGTTGCTTGATGCAGGTGCATTTTCTATGTTTAGCATTGTATCCTAGATCATTCCCATTATTCCCTTCTCCTGCGCATTTCTCTTCCCATCTTGCAACATTCTCTAATTGAGGATGTTATAGCCCCACTAGTTCCGGAATGTGAAACCCTAATGCGGTTTATGTAAAAAAGTGACATTCTAGATCCGCCAAAGCTAATAATGTCAAAACTCTTTTAATGTGCAATAGGTACATGTATTATTATACATAAATAACAACTGGAGCACTTTTTGCCACGATATGGCACTATTTAAAATGCTTCGGATTGCTTTGCTGCCAATTTTGGATTTTTTTTTCCTTTTTTGTAAGTAATTAAATAGAAGTCTACGAATTTATTATATATTTTTTATAAATCCTACGAATATGTGATAATCGATAAAAGATAGGTGAATTCATTAGCTATATAGAACTTTAATCAGTTTGTATGCCACCATATTAAAATTCGGAGGTATGATTTTTTTAATATAGGCGGAAAATATTCAAAACGGTCATCCGAACAATCAAAGAAAAAAGTTTTAAATTGCGCTGTCGCACAAGTGGTTAAGAGCGTTTAACCAGCCAGCGGACGAAAATCCACATTTTGTCGAAAGTTGTTCTTCCGATCGTGCAGGGCGGTTACAGTGAGAAAGATTAATTATTCTCCGTACCAGCTTTTTTAAATTATAACTCAATATCGAATTTATTTCAATCCAAATTAGCTTTAATTTATACCTTCATCCAAAAATGCTGAAAGGCGTGATGATAAAACTATTAAAATAGTGTACTTTTTGTAGTTATTTTTTGATTATAAGTATTTATCATTTTTCAATAATGTCTAAATTTAATAAGAATGTTAAAAAAATCTGAAATATATTAGTTTGTAAGTGCGCAAATAAATACACAAATGGACCAATTTTCGTCAAGAAACACATGTACGTACATATTTTTTAATGATTTTATTGAAACTAAAATTAAAATTCTAATACATAACTTTGCTAGATAATGTATTGATTTATTTTACTGCATGATTACATTATTTGAAATGGGTGTGGTATAATACAAAAACTTTTTTGAAAATTTAACAAATCTGCCAACGACCTATGGAATAACCTTATTATACTAAAAATTAAAAAAAATTCTAAAAAATTATTACCTACGAATGCTAGATAAAAGAACAATCTTTCGAAATCCATTTATAATTTTTTGTGGAAAAGAGTCAATACGTCTAAAAACTTTTTTGAAAATGACGTATTTCCGGCTTTCTCTGGTAATGCCCTCTTAAACACTTAAAATGGTAATGTTAATATCTAAAATTTAATTTGAAGAACAATATTCAAGCTAAGGAATAAACATAAATTTATACAATACATAATAGCTCCCATGAAATTTTGTTTGTCATTCAATTAAGTCATCATATTTTATTAAAATAAAATGCAGGTAGGCATCATAAAATCGCAACGCTTTGACATTTTGTACATAAAACCAATAGTGTGTTTAAAGCAATCTGAAATTTAACTTCGCATTTGTATTAGAAAACAATGACGCAGTTGCAAGGAATATACACAGTTATATTAAAAGTATTCATTTTTAAGTAATACGCATAAAATAATAAACAACAATTTGATATTTAACATCGCATTTGCATTGGGAAACAAATAAAATATGCAGGAAATAAACGGTCATATTAAATAATAAACATTAATATATGTATATGTAATAATATTAATTTACACAAACAACCCATCCAATCACAGGCAGATTACCGATACTTATTCACAAATAACATATAAATTAGGAAATAATAGATACAATAAGAGCCGCATTAAATTTGTTTTGCCGTGTTGCAAAAGTTCATATCAGAAAAGATCGAAGAAAAAGATAGAAGTTTGCTAACCATATAATTGAAAATAACCATATAATTGAAAATAACCATAGTTTTGAAAAAAATACAGGGATAAATATTCTTCTAAATATATAAAGGAAAACGTTTAGATAACTTGGAAGCCTTGGAAATTAAAAAATCCCTTAAAAATAATGAATCTATTATCAACAAACAAAAAATATTGTCATATAGCCCAATCATGGATTTGTTCCCCTACCCACCCACTCTACACTAATACCTACCTACCCAATCTACATTATTATCTAGCAACAGCTCCACCCCTACCATAATAAAACATTGTTCGAAACTGTCAAATTAGTATAAGCTTTCCCTGACGAAGGAACGTTTGTTCCGAAACCGATCGGATTTGCACATCAAATAAGTGGTTTATACAAAGTAAAATTATTTCATTATTCTATAATGGATAACCACAAAGTAATAGCTACATTCAAAAATATCAGAAAAGATCGCTCACAAAAAAAACTGTAGGTAGGTATTTAGGGACATTTGCGTGGAATATCGAAATAGAGTCTTTAAGAGGAAATACCAGCGGCGTTTTTTCCATACAAACGTATTCCCCATTTATCTTTCTGGATTTTGACCCTAGAGCAAATTTTTTTTTACATAATGTAGATATTGACCATTGCGCTAGACATTTCATAATACGTGCAACCCTTTGCCTTACCCTTTCACGGCTCTTCGCTCCTGGCAGACCCTAATTATTCGGAAGCCTTGTCTCTTATTTAAATGCTATTAAATCGATCGACCATAGACAAATGTATGGGATGGTCATGGTCAGGGTTTTATATAGGGCCTCTAGGGGCGCTTAATTGTAAATAAGTAGTTAGGCCTCACATTACAAAGTTGCCTACGTCGAAACGATGTAGATGTGTCGGTACGTTTTGCTTTTTTTGATAATTTATTTCTTATAGAAGTTAGGACCTTCCAAAAATTAATAAAATTGCCTAGTTTAAACGCCGTCCATAGACGTTCAGTATACAAACTAAACCATGTATTTTGAAAAAAAGCAAAACGTACCGACATAGAATATTTTCTTCTAATACAGTTAGTGAAAAAAAATTAAAATCCTTCCAGTTTTGGAGAAGAAAAATGGGGAATTCAAAACATCGATTTTGACGATTTTATTTAGGTATTTTTGGCCCGATAAGCAGTTTTCCCTTTCGCTCAGTTCCCCTGAGGGGAGCGCGGAGTGGAACAAAAGACATTGGTTACAATACCTATCGACGATATTTTTAAATGACCGGCATAGCTCTTAATGTTCATATCGCAACATCGGCTGCGGCTGCCGATTTAAACTTCGTGACTGTAAATAACGTCAGATAAACCTTAAGTAACCCAACAAACCAAACCCAACCATTAGTAATAAACGATGAATTTATTGTGACGACTATATCTCTAGAACTGTGTGCCAAATTTTCACACGAATTTTGCAGTCGAACAGAATGCTCAACTCTTGCTCAACACTGAAATTATCCGTATTAACGAACATCGGGAGTGGTCACCGCTTGGTTGCGTATTTAGATTAACGGTTTGGCAGGCGATCGGGAGATGTTGTTATCAAGTTCCGCAAGAATTTTATTTTCTACATGGCCATTTTCAAACTGTGGTTAAACCACTTTGAGACGACCAATTTATACAATTTTAAATGTCAATTTTTGAAGACATTAGTACGCATAGCATACGTAAGCCGAAACAGCTGTAACAAAAATAAAAACTAAAATACTTGCAGAACTTGATAATCACATTATTAAATATTATTTTTTAAATTAAATGGATTTCTGCGAATTAAACACAAAAACAATTAATAGATCGGGAGATAGTTTAGTCTCTCAAGAGTACACGTACCGCTTTTAACTTTCAGCTATCGGGATGCTGCGGGTATGTGAAGGTCGCTAAGGGAGCAAAAACTATCTAACCATCGAGCTAACAATCGACACAACTATATTTAATTACTTAGTAGTAAATTTGTGTTATAAACAAAGTTTATTAATAAACCGTAAATCACTTTGAATGATACGTATTACATAGTAACAGCAATTTGCAATATGATAAATATGTCCGTAGGTAGGTACTGCGCAGGATTCGCAACCATCCGACACGAAGTCAAACGTGAAGCTACTAGAATAAGATGAAGCGAAAAGCGACACTAAAAAGAGACAACCACACACATCTATAGGATTTATCGGTTTCCTCTTTGTGCGGTGCTTCGTGGCCTCCCCACTCTTGCTACTTACTTTATTTTTCTGACGGTTTCACTTCAACCGCTTGTAAACTGCACGTTTATATATTTTTTGAAGTGATAACTTCTTTAGCACCATTGTGATTTGAAACTCGATGAAACGAAAAAGCAACAAACACATGCATCTATCGGATTTAGCCAACGAGAGAATGAGTTAGAATAATCAGTCTTCTCATTGTGCGATGCTTCGTAGCCTCCCCACTCTTGTCTACTTTAGTTTTCTGAAGGTTTCACTTCTACCGCGTGTGAACTGACACTTGTATTTTTTTTTCCTTTTTGGAGTTGAATATGTATAACATATTAAATTAACCCAATTCCCAACATTCCATCTAGCTGAAACTCGGCCGATAGACTCGTCGATGACAATGCGTTTTATCAACTTTGATTAAGCTCTCACACACACACATACATTTTTCTGAAATTGGCTACTAGCCCAAGTGATGTCCAATAGATATTTAATAGTAAAAAAAAAATTGTGATTTTTTTTCAAAATGTAAAAACAATTTACAACAACTGTTATCTTGTCCCATTCTACATCCTACAGCCTACATTCCATTATGCAACTGAAAGGATGACTAATTATAATGATTTGCTGGCAGCTCCGGGATCGAACCCGCGACCTTTAACTTTATTTACTGTCGGACGAACACGACACTTGTACACGATTCTTTCATTTCACTCTAGACCACAATGAAAAATACGTGTACTTATTTATTGGGTATTTTTCTTATAAAAGAATCATATTCAATTAAGAGCGTTTAACCAGCCAGCGGACGAAAATCCACATTTCGTCGAAAGTTGTTCTTCCGATCGTGCAGGGCGGTTACAATGAGAAAGATTAATTATTCTCCGTACCAGCTTTTTTAAATTATAACTCAATATAGAATTTATTTCAATCCAAATTAGCTTTAATTTATACCTTCATCCAAAAATGCTGAAAGGCGTGATGATAAAACTATTAAAATAGTGTACTTTTTGTAGTTATTTTTTGATTATAAGTATTTATCATTTTTCAATAATGTCTAAATTTAATAAGAATGTTAAAAAAATCTGAAATATATTAGTGTGTAAGTGCGCAAATAAATACACTAATGGACCAATTTTCGTCAAGAAACAACATTTACGTGCATATTTTTTAATGATTTTATTGAAACTAAAATTAAAATTCTAATACATAACTCTGCTAGATAATGTATTGATTTATTTTACTGCATGATTACATTATTTGAAATGGGTGTGGTATAATACAAAAACTTTTTTGAAAATTTAACAAATCTGCCAACGACCTATGGAATAACCTTATTATGCTAAAAATTAAAAAAAAATCTAAAAATTTATTACATAACTTCACTAGATAAAAGAACAATCTTTCGAAATCCATTTATAATTTTTTGTGGAAAAGAGTCAATACGTCTAAAATTTTTTTTGAAAATGACGTATTTCCGGCTTTCTCTGGTAATGCCCTCTTAATATAGGTATGCTTATGGAATTCTTTCGACTGAAGTATTTTGAACATATTAAAAAAAATCAGAGTGTTCAATTCACGTGCAGCAGAAGTGAAACTAGATAGTTGATGGATGTCGCTTTCTTTTGTTTTGCCTGTTTATGTTAAAGTGGTTTGAGGATTGGATATTGATTTTACAAAGATATGTTATTTTTGGATTTGGTAGGTTTCGACCCCCGTTCGCTCTAGATGTCTTTCTGGGTGCTGAGAGTCGGGCGCTTCATACGGCGGCGCTATTGGAGGCCCGTGCGTTGTCGTGAATTTATCGCATTATTTTAAAACCGAAGACAAATAATAAATTTTTGTGACGCATTTCCGTTTCATCCCAATTTCAAATTAAGGCTAAAGAATTTTCACTTCAAAAATAAATTATAACATTATTACGAAATGAGTACCTAGTATGCCTGCAGTACCGTACAGAACTGTTAATCTGCAAATTAAAATCTAATTGCATTTGACGTAGGTGTGTAATTGCAAGTGCATGAATCAGCATTTGTATAATACGACAAACTAATGATTAGATGTTACATTAAAGTGTTTCACCATATTAATGTCACCTTCGAGAATAGAACTACTTGCCTCTTTAAATAGAAAACGAATGAAATTAATACCAAAGTTCGTCACAATAGATACACAATATGAATTCAATATCTACATTTTTTGTACAGGTATATAGGTATTAATTATTCGATTAAGTTCCATTTTTCGGGCTCCTTCTGAACAAAACCGTATTCTAGATATATAAAAGTTACAAAAAAGTATTATGCGTTACCTGTAAAGGATGGAATATACAGGGTGTTAAGGGACGTAATTGATTTACTTTACCCAGTGATTCTTGGTATTATTTGGAGTAAAAAATGTACATGAAATTTTGGTTTCAGGTGAATTTTTTTGACGACTTTTTTTTTTCCAAATATTTTTCTTCAAAATCAAACAAAAAAAAATTCTCACTGTCGTCAAAAAGTCGTCACTGGTCACTCAGCCGGGTGTCCGACGAACCCCTTACCCCGCCTCCAACTGTTCAACAACTACCATTTTTAAATTGTTTTTGTAGAAAAAAAAAATCAAAAATGTCACCGGAGACCAAAATTTCATTTACATTTTTTACTCCAAATAATGTCAGGAATTACTGGTTAAAGTAAGTCAAGTACGTCCCTTAACACCCTGTATTATTCCTTCTTGAATCCATGCAGGTATGATAAATTTCAACACGTTAGAAGCTTGCCGAAAAATATTTTTAGGTAAACATTTTTTTAAAGTTAATCTCTACTCGATCTGCCTTTGTTGAAAGAGGTTAATTTATACTCGTGAGAGATCCCATGCACTTTTTTGTGCTACGAAAGCAAGGACCTCTACCTATCGGAACGCGCCAATCAACAGCTTAATGTCCACGCCGAAATGATAATTTTTAGCATACGAAATATCCTTGACAGAAAAAAATAGCAAAGTATGCTCGGAAAATTATTATAAATACGTTTTTTCCATTATTTTACAACTTTGCATGAAAAAAATCACAGTTTTTGTAAATGCTATTTAAGACATTTCCAACGAGATTTTCGCTCCATTTTAAATGAGTCGGGTTTTATGAAACATTTTCACAATGTTCGCTTATATTCGCTTATATACCTATTCAAAAACACTAAAACTTATCTGATTCTCTACAATTCACATGTTCGTCCTCACCTGGAATACTGTTCACAGGTTTGGAACCCGCGCTATATTGTTTATGTTAACAGGTTAGAAAGAGTTCAGGAGCGATTTCTCAAATTCCTCAATTTTAAATCATTCAATGTATACAAATCTTACGATGAAATCGAGAACCATTTTCGAATCACGAAACTGCTCAACAGGAGGCTTGTCGCTGATCAGATGCTCCTGTACAAAATTATTAACTCGAAAGTTGACTGCCCGGAGTTGCTAAATAAAATAAATTTCCACGAGCCTACTCGATATAGCAGACATAATACCCTTTTCTACATTGATAGATGCAACACCAATTCCAACCAAAATGAATTTATGCAAAGGGCATGTAACTACTATAACCTTAAATTTGCACGTTTAGAAACACTTGCTGACATATTCACTGCTAGTTACTTTCGCTACAGAATTTCATTGTATAACATTCTACTTGCGAATAATACATAACACATATTCATGATGATTAATTTAATTGTACCTAATATTTTTAAATTACCTGCGTAGCAACTTTCCCTTATCCCTGTCCTCCCCTTACCCGTCCCAATCCAAATACCTGTTTTGCACCCTATTTTCTTTACAGTTATAATCGCATTTATTTTATTGTTGTGTTTTTATATTTAAGTTTATCACTTGTTGAATCTACACCTGTATTATATATATATTTTTTAATTGCTGCTTTGTCCTATTTTTTTTCCTTTCTTAAATATTCTAGTTTACATTCTGTTACTTTTATGTTACATTTATGTTTCTAAATACCTATCTGTGAACATTAATAATTGGTCTATTTTTTGTTATCCTCTTATGTATATTATGTTATAAAGACTGTTTATGTTCCTTAAATAAATAAATAAATATAATTGTTTTTAACATTAGCGCGCTCCCTCTAACATTCGTACTTAAATATCTCCCCTTCTACTACTTTTTAAGCGCTTACTACCGGGCCTTAACGGTTCTGCATTGACCATTCGATATTTTGAATGACATTTACAGACAGTTCAGCAACTATCTTTTAAATGTCGCAAAATAGTAAAACTTTGTTACTCCTTTTTCGTCCCGTTATGGTTTGAAATTCGGATGAAACGGAAATGACGCATTACAGCACCCGCGAAGCATCAAACTACGCTCATTGGCCCCTTTGATTATGATGTCACTTTTCAAGGCACCTATTAGTGAAGATATGAAACGGAAATGACACTAGGTCTGCGCTCATTGGCCGCTTTGATTATGATTTCCCTTTTCAAGGTTTATTGGTTGAGATTGTTTTGTTAAAGTTTCGCTTCTACCGCGTGTGAACTGCACTCGATTTTGAAGTGAAACTTTGCTACGCCTTTTGAAGTGAGGCTTCTTTCGTCCCGTTGTGGTTTGGAATTCGGATGAAACGAAAATGACGCATACAGCTCCTGCGAAACATGCACTCCTATCAAGGCTCCTATTGGTTGAGATATAAAACGGAAATGGCTCTAAGTCTACGCTCATTGGCTTCCTTGATTATGACCTCAGTTTTCAAGGCTTCTTGGTTCTTCATCAGTTGAGATTGTTTTGATAAAGTTTGGCTTCTACCGCGTGATACCTACACACGATTTTTTTTTAAAATTTGTAATTTTCTCCATGATATAAAGAGTCCTCCAAATAACATTTTTTTTTTGAAAATGCTATAAAAAAAACTACTGAATATTTTCTCAAATTTCTTTTTTTATTTGAAAGTAAAATCCTTCCGGTTAATAATGGAAAATAATTTCATTCAAATGGCTGTCTCGGCTGGCCATGCAGTAGCCTACACGATCGGTCCAATTTTTTAACCCATTATCGATTGTGTGCAGCTGTATTTCACCAATGGCTTCACGAATATTGTCCTTTAAAGCGTCAATTGTCTCTGGCTTGTCGGCGTAACACTTATCTTTGAGGGCACCCCACAAATAATAGTTTAACGGTGTCAAATCGCAGCTCCGAGGTGCCCAAACGATTTTTTTTTCAATTTTTAAAAAATTCCAATTTTCGCACACATTCTGCAACATTACCATGATTTTCAAAGTAATGTCGCAATATTTCCCAGCGTTGTTCAAGCGTATACACAACCATATTCGTTCAGCGGAAGGATAACACTAATTATCTGTCAAATCAGACATGAGCTAAGTGTTACCATTCACGAAATAAGCACTAATTGAAAAAAAAAAGTTAGATGGCAGACCCTTTATTACTGTATAATCGTTTAACGAAAAACATGAAAAAATAAATAAATAATATTCAGTTAATTGTATGGCAAGTGAACCCAACAAAATCATTTGTGAAACTAAATTAATGGTTGAGATTTTGCGCTGCTTTACTCGGAAATCTGCTCTTTTAACCTGAGTGAAAGTTATTATCGCAGCCACCGCCAAAGTAGCAGAAATTGGTAGCTACTTGCCGGTGACGCGTTTAACGCCGCGGAACGCTATTCGTTCGCCCGATAAATCTCTGAACCGAAACCGCTAAAAACATTGCAATTGATTCTGACATTGACCTTCGGGTAACTTGTTGATTTGACCTCCCTGGGTGTTGAAATAATTTAAGAATTAGATATAAATAACAAAAATTCTTCTCCTACAATTAGTGGTGGTAGATGAAATAGATTTACGAATAATTCCGGTTGGAATATTTTATAATAAAATATGTTTATATTCATGCTGCAATATAAATTTCTATAAATCCCAATTTTTTTATGTGAAACTTCTATAGCCCCGCTCTGATTTGGATTTCGGATGAAACGGAAATGATGATTACTGCATCTGCGACGCACAATTGCGCCCATTGACCGCTTTTATTATGATGTCACTTTTAAAGGCTCCTATTGGTTGAGATATGAAACGGAAATGCTGCTCTGCGCTCATTGGTCGCTTTGATTATGACCTCACTTTTCAAGTATTGGTTGATATTGTGTTGGTAATGTTTCGCTTCTACCGCGTGTAAACTGCACTCGAATTTTTTGAAGTGATTTTTTAGCAACGTTTGAAATTCGATGAAATGGAAACGAGCGACTCTAAAAGAGATAAACAGATACTTCTACAGAATGAGATGGCCTAATCGATAGATAGTCCTCTGTATGCGTTGCTACGTAGTCTATCGGCATCCTCTTTGTGCGTAGAATTTAATATTTTTTAAACTTTGTATCGATATTATAAAAAATAAATCCCACAATTATCCTACTCCTGATAATCGGCTTTCGTCTCACTCTCTCGAAGTTTAGTTTTCTGATTTCACTTCTACCGCGTGTGAACTGCACACATGGTTTTTTTTCATTAGCTCCACACATGAGTTACAGAGAAAAAAAAACTCAGGTCTTTGTCTTCTTTGTGTGTGGAGGATCGTTTTATGGAAAGGAAAGATAAGATTTCTCGGCTGGAATAACGTATGAGGGATGGGTAGGAATCTGAAGATCAATGTGTCTAGGAGTGACGGATGTGTGAATCCAACCCTCCCGATGCCTTGCAAAGCGATGGGTCGAGAGAGTCCGACTGGAGAGATCTAGGTTAGGTCTCCCTTAACCTTAATCCGGCCCGCTACGCAATGATGATAATCCCATTAACCCGAGCACCCCTGCAAAGTAACCGAAATTAGCGAACCACTTGGGGTGACAGGGGTGTTGGTACAAAAATTAAAATTAAATGTGAAGTTTATTTTGATTAGATTAAAACCCACATTACCTTTACTTGGATATTATGTAGGTATAACCTCCACCTAAAAGTGTGAGCTTAGGGGGGGTACTTTCAGAAAGATAAAAGTATGAGGTAAAAAAAACATACCGTGGGAAATAAAACACATTTCATACCATAAAACCCTGGGTATGAAAATGAAATCTATAACATATTATAGAGGTTGTTGTCGGTTGTCACATGAACCTCGTGATGGGTGTAACGTGGGTATACGTTGCGATATATTTCTCGAGAAAATAAGATACAACGAACAGTTGCTGTGGTGGGTTGTCACTCCTCGGTATGGGCATGAAAACACCCAGACATTGGTTGTGTCTTGTGATATGAACCACGGGTTGCAATATAAACCCCCGCTTGGGAATGTTCTACCTGTTGAGTCGCAGGGGGTAGTTAAGGCGGTAGAAAGTGTGGCCATTCACAGAAAGGCTGTAGTAGCTGGCTTTGTCGGTGTTGGACACCCACGAGTTGATTCCCTTCTGATGATCTCGACCTGAAAACAAACAAACAATAGTAATAACAGCAACAGACATTAATAACCTCACAAATTGGCACATTTTTATCAATTGTTTGCGCTGGCCCCTCAGGCTAATTTGTTCGTTCTTTGGAACAGCTCTCATAGAAATCGTTGGGTATCCCTTACTATCCTAGTTAGGAAAATAATCTAAACGGCGTTAGAGAGAGAAATCACCGCGCTTTGTAATGAAATCAAATAATTAAAATGTACACCTTTACGAAAACAAAGTTTTAGACCGCAATTTGAAAAAAAAATAGTACTATGGAATTATTTTATTAATATTTTTTACATGAAACGACGAAAAAGTCATTAGACAAAAACGTTTTACAATAAATTTTCATTTTTGTGCACATTTTTATTTTTTTGTAAGGTGAGCCGTTTTTAAAACTATTTAGGTTTGCCTTCAAAATTTTTATATTAAAAAATTATATATTTATTTCTAATTATATTTTTAAGGGTATTTCAACACCTTTCAAAAACAGTTAATAGTTTTTGGATGCGTTCAGAAACATTTAATTTATTTTGAATTTGTTGCAAAGTGGAAATATTTTTTTACCTTTGACAAAATGGGTTCGAGCCCTGAGGAGCTCCGTTTACGAATTGGCAAAATAATTTAAAAAAACAAATAGCGAAGTAAGTTATGAAATGGGTGCACAATTATCGGTAGATGCGTCCTTTCAGATAGATAATGGCTCCGAATAAGTATGTCAGTCGCAAGTTATCTGTCAATATATTTTTGAACTGAAACTTCCTTAGCCCCGTTAGACTGATTTGAAATTCGGATGAAACGAAAATGAAGTACTATGGCTCCTGCGAAGCATCAAACTGCGCTCAAGCCTCCTTTGGTTGAGATATTAAAAGGAAACGACGATAGGTCTGCGCTCATTGGCCGCTTCGTTTTTTTACGGGTCGTCGGAATATAATACGTAAATTAGCGCCTCGCCGAGCGCGTCCCGTAGCGCAGCGGTTTAGTGCATCGCAAATCTCAGCGGCCAGAGAAATCCAGCGGAAGAAGGTTCGATCCCTACGAAATCCAAAAAAAAATATTTTTTGTTTTTGTAAATTAATATCCAATCTTCAAACCACTTTAAAATAAACAGGCAAAAGAAAGCGACGTTTAGCGACTGTCTAGTTTCACTTCTGCCGCATGTGAATTATACACTCTAATTTTTTTTTCTATAAAATAGATATTATAAACTCTAATGTATTCTTAATTTGGACAACATATTTTTCTCAATTGTAATACCACACAATAAGTGTGTTTATAATGTCAAACTTAGGTAATAAACCTCCTTATAAACGAAATCGTTCGAATTGCTGAACGTATAAAATGATTTATAAATGATTATGTTCGTAATATTTCTTCCTGCTAGAAAGTTTAATACGCTTTTAGTGGGGAAATTAATAATATATTACACAATGATTTATTATGAACGGTTCATATCGATTCCATCACAAGCAACACAGGTAGTGAGCATGTGTGTGTGTGTGTGTGAGGGTGTGTGTGTGTGTGTGTGTGTGTATGTTGGTGATGCAATCTATATGGATTCAGCGAGTTTTATGCGGAGAGTCACTCAAATTTCATTCTACTAATAATTGATACCGATAACCTGTTTCGAGGAACACCCATGCTGATGTAACTTCTCTTTCGGGGCGGATATGATTTTAGATTTTCACGGACAAAAGTATTATCGTTATTTATTTTTGGGTTATTATGATTATGCCGTATTGCGCTACCTCCTTCTTTGGCCAACTTTAGGACAGCATTACCAACATCAGGGCAGATGTGCCATTTGTGCTAAAGGAGGTAGCGCAACATGGTGTAATACCCCAAAAATAAATCACCATTACTCTTGTGGGGCGTTTACGCGCCGCTAGCCTAATTATTACTCTTGTCATTAGATTTTTTAAGTTAAACTTCTACAGCCCTGTTGTATTTTGGAATTCGGTTGAAACGGAAATGACGCATAACAGCACCTGCGAAGCATCAAACTCTTATCAAGGCTCCTATTGGTTGAGATGTAAAACGTAATGACGAAAGATCTGCGCTCATTGGATGCTTTGATTATGACCTCACTTTTCAAGACTCCTTGGTTCTTCATAGTTTGCGATTGTTTTCGAAAAGTTTTGCTTCTACCGCGTGTTAACTGCACTCGAATTTTTTTCATTATCTCCACGCAGGGGACCCTGACGAAAATATTTTCCCTCAGGGCCTCTGTCATCTTTCGGGATGCTGTGTTAAGGGTATTTTTGGGGAGAGGAAAGAGTGAACATGGGTACGCTTGTTTTTATTTTTTAACTACCGCTGAGATCATTATTCTCTGACTTTAAATATATATCTAAATAATTGTGGTAAAAAAATGAAAACATTTTTGCCCCAAACTTAGTTTTATTAAAAACTCACAATTTGAGTTAATTTCTATTCTCTTTCTGAACGTAGATGAAAAATAACACATAAGACATTATAATATGCACAATAATAGTGTATTTTACTGGATTATGTCAAGTCTACTAAAAACAGTTAATTTTTTATTCAAGTTGAAAAAGAAAGCAATCTAATACCATTTCAAATAATATGTGAAAAACGGTATAAATGTGAAAATCATTGAAAACATCGCGAGAATTTAGAAAATGTGAAAGGCAAATGAGAATATGTATTTTGCAAAATCTACTCCATCGCGATTTGAGGAATGAATATACTGCATCTGTTTTTATAATAATTACTTGGGTAGATACATAAATAGTTTTCTATTGACAGCATTATCGAGAAGTTTACAAGAAAATGTCGCTACTCTGCAAACAAATAAGATTAAAAATATGCCTGGCACGTTTATCGGGTGAAATATGGCATTTTTAAATTGATTGAACATTTATTATTTTTCAATAAAAACAGTTGTAGAGGCACGATTATGAACATGAATACATAATAATACGCCCGGTGGCTGATGCTTGGGTTCACGAGTCTATCCGGTCAGGAAAGTATATTTCGTAAATCCTAATATTATGGTAATTGCATGTCTCAAAAATACGTTTGGTCTGCTTTACCGTTAGTTGATTGATGCGAGTGCATCACAACGGACAATGCTTTTTTTTTAAGTGAAAACTTCGTTAGCACCGTTGTGATTTGAAATTCGCTGGTACGAAAAATAGGGACATTAAAAAGAGGAGACAAACACATACATCTATGGGATTTAGCTTGCGAGAGAACGATGTAGTGTAAACGGTCTCGTCTCTGTGCGGTGCTTCATAGCCTATCGGTCTCTTCTTTGTGCGATGCTTCGTTTCACTTCTAGCGTGTGTGTGAATTGCACACTCTGATTTGATAATGCCTTCAGAAGGCTGAGAAAGAAGAAACAGCTGTAATAATAATTACATAGACTACTTTTTGTCAATGAACTCTTTTTATAGGTTCTGGGTACTAATACCAACATATTATGCAAGTAATACATACAAATTTATAATGTTATAGTAAATATCGGGGGGGGAGGGGGAGGGGGGGGGGGGGGGGGGGGGGCAACTGTAGGCGCATCAACTGTCGGGTCACCATTTTTATGAATTATATAATAATTTTATTGAATTTATAAAAGAAATAAAAAATAAACTTGATAACAATTAAAAAATATGTATAGATAATTTTATAAAAGACAATATTTCTAATCGGATCGCCTTTTTTGCAAGAATCATGCTCGACGGCTATTAGTGTGGGTAGGCATCTATCTGTAAACAGTTAAATTTGGTAATCCTATTTTTAACAAAAACCAGTCACGTTCTCATTGCATCTTGAACAGCATGACTTATTACGTCCTAGAATTTGACATATTAAGTTTCACAGTTTTATACGCCTTATATTTATTCTTTGTAATTTGATCCGGGGCAGCTCATTTCATAGTTAATTAGAGTTCTGCGCCACGCTTACAAATTGTCAACAATCGATTGGCAGGGAACAGAGACGCTGTCGAGCTTGGTGTTTTCCTATATTTTCTAAGTAGATTGTACATAGATTGCCTGCAGATTGTGTAGACTGTTCGTTGCATTACGTACAGGAAATGTAGCTTAGATGGGAGTTGACTATTCTACTAGTTGCTATTTGACTAGGTTTTACTTTCATTTTTCAGGGGCTGATTTAATATAGGCTATGATGGTGATTTTTAACTAGCTTTTAAAATTTCCACCTAGATGAGAAAGTAAAATGAAGCAAAATATTTTTCTAAAAAAATGGTGTTTGAAAATGTAAGCCGAAATTTCGAACGGAGATATTTTTAATTTTTCCACTTTATTCGTTTGTTTTTTGTAGAAATTAACACGGCTTCCGGATTTTCGGCTTTAGCGGTCGTAAAGTTACTAAGTAGTATTATTTATAAGTACAGTCTGGTATTATAATAGTTCACATTAATTCCGCTTAAATAATTACGAAGTTATCAAAGTGACGAGTAATAACAAGAGATTAACAAAAGCTGACTTCGTAAACTCAGCCCTGGAAACGTTCAGTTTTCACCAGGATTATATAAACTTTACTAATCATAATAACTCAAATAAGTAATAAAGGTACTTTGCCGTTATTACAATGAGTATGTTGTCTTCACAACGATCATCCTAATGATGTTTGTGATGAAATCAATACAGAGCTACGGCTACGGATAGTGCTGATCGATCGTGCAAGTCCTCTTTATAAAAACTCAGTTTGTATCATAGATGAATGTTGGAATTTTCCATTGACTTTGAAATTGAATTTTCGCGATCTAGTGGAATAAAGTTGACTAGTTTCGACGCTCTAACTCGGTGCGGAAATAGTGCAAGTGACGTGTAGCTGCGGAACCCTTTTTCAGATTCCATTAATTCCCACCCTTTGTTTTGTAACGCGTTTGACACTTTGAAAGCGAAAAAAGGCCAATTAAAAATGAACCATGGCATAGACATTTTCTATTTGATTTTCAATTTAACATTTATGAAAAGAGCATATTGAATGTACCTACGTAAAATTAAATTTCAGCAAAATACCTACATTATTATTTGAATTCTAGGGAACATATCGAAACTATTGTAATTAATTTCGTTACCATGATTTTTTGCTTTTAGTTGAAGTATAGTTGAATCGTGTAAAAAGCACATTATCTATATTCAACAATGATCACAAAGTTTCTGGTTGACATTTTTGCTGCAGGAATGATAAATTTTTATCATTTTCAATATTACGGACTTTTCAGAGATAAATTTTTTTGAACGTAAATAAGGTTTCATAGGTTTTTCGTGCTCCCAATCAACGAGTAGTTATGGTGACTGAAAAATTCTCTTCGAACAATTCTCTTCGATTCCGTATGTACTCATATTGTATTGTATAAATATATTTACAATATCTGTGGTTGTACAGGTTTGGTACCTACTTATAAATTAACTGATTTGATAATTGTAGTTGAATTGCCTGACATATGCATTCCCATTCCTTCCTGTTTCAAATACTAAAACTCCTAAAACCACAAACAAACAAGTGTTCTTGAATATGGTTCGAAATGTTTGATGGATAATCGACGCTCCGCTGTTTAATTTGTAACAGTCGAAATCGCCGCCATTTATAATAACCCGCAAATAATCAAAGTGAATGGAAATTTAACAAATTGAATTTAACGAATTGATCTAAATTGTTTCTCCCTGCGTATACCATACCTTGATCTAAATTGTTTCTCCCTGCGTATCCTTTCCCCTCTCGCGTTCCCTCTCCCTCTTCCCACTCCACTTCTCCCCTTCCCCCGTCCCGCTAACCCCCCTTCCTGAGTTCCTTTCCCCCCTCCCCCCTACCCCCACCTCCTCCACCGGTTCACAGTTCAATATTATACCCCTTACAATATTGCTGCAGTTCTTTCAAAATAGGAGAATTCGTTCCATACAAAATGTATGGGGAAAATAATTTTCTTCGGAGTGGAACACCCTTTACTTTTAGGGGTATGAAAAATAGATGTTGGTCGATTCTCAGACCTACCAGATAAGCACACAAAATTTCATCAAAATTGGTCCACCCGTTTCGGAGGAGTATGGTAACAAACACCGTGACACGAGAATTTTATATATTAGATTTTATTATTTTATTTTATTATTTTATTTTATTATTTTAATATTTTATCTTGAAACGCTTACTTGTTAATACAGAATATTTTTATTCAACAGTTAAATTTAGCTTTATTTTCACGAAAAGTGAGTAGGGGGAGGGGGAGGGGGAGGCAAAAATGTCGGGGGAGGCAAAATATTTGTAAAAAAATAAGCAAATTTCATTTTATTTTGTTAAAATTAATTCACTCAGGCAGTGTATACCATTTTTATATTTATGGTTTTTATTTAACATTTCATGGACAATCAATCAATGCTGCCAATCGTTAGAAAAAATATTATTGCCACATAAAACAATAATGTCCATGTTCTTACATGGAAAGAAAGGTATTAGAATAATTATACATACCCATTAGACAAACCCTGATTTGCCAAACATACCATTAAAAACCTGGGATGTATATCTAAATGATGATGACATGCAGCTTGAACCTTAACGCATTAATATTAGGATTAATTCGAAGTAGGTACCTACTTTTTGTTTTTATTTTGGCTAGGATTTATTTTATAAGATTGGTACTTCCGGCAATATCATATTTGATTTTCTGTTGGTTAAAAAATTAATATTCCGTATTTTCCGTGCATCGAACTTCGATATCGCAAGCGTTTCATATCATCCGTGAGGTGGACTATATGCATTTTTACCAACTTTTTTGCAATTAAGATTTTAGTTAAGTATATTAAAATTTAAATATACCTAACGCTCTGGCTCTTCTCTATTCCGCTCGTGAGCCGCGAGTCCTTATAAACATTCGACGTCATTTGACCCTGATTTTTCTTTGCGCCCTTAACCCTTTATATCACAGAAGTGTTTCAAGCACACAAGAATAATGTAATTCCCTAAAATATTTGAAAGTGGACCTACCAACGTATGAAAAGAGTGGATGGTCGCTGGAGTGGTTGTTGAACTTGGTCCACATGCAGAGCGTGAACTCCTTGAGATCAGGTAGGTCCTCCTTGAACTGCAGGTACTGATAGTACTGGTCCTGGTTGAAGGCCACCTTGTAGAGTGCGCAGCCATCGCTGGGCGCGTGCACCGAGGAAGACAGTAGCTCACCTCCCGATGCGGGGATGTGGTTCACCAGCCCCTGCTCATAGCCGAAGCTCGGTAGACCGCCCCCACCTCCTCCGCTGCCGCCGAACCTAAGCAGACAATTGCAGTGTTTATACATGCATCAACATTTTAAAAGTTCTATGTTACATTTAAGGCAGAACATTCAATGTTCTCAGTCCTCATTCTTGGAATGACTTGCCAGCATTGGAGTGCACAGGGTTTTTAGTCAGGGTAGTAGAGAAACATGGAATTAATTCTGTACCTGAGAAGAATACGGATGCAAGTCTAATATTTGAAGAAATGTGTTTTTGATGCAGACTTGCATTAAATTATCATGTTTATCAGTGGCAGAAAGATACAAGTCTTATAATGAAGAAAAATAGGATTATCAAAAATGTATACGGATGCAACTACCTTTGATGAAACAACCATCTTAGAAGTAGAAATATGTATATAGATTTGCACCTTTACGATTTAGTTGCATTTTGAGTTTTAAGACTTAAATCCATTTGCATCTTTCTGCCTCTAACATTACTAAGCTTTCTATGGAAGTAAACATTTTATAAAATTGATCCTTTCATAATACACCACATGTAACACAAACACAAAATATTCCATTTCATTTTGAAGCAGAAGGACTTAAACAAATATTTTTAAAGGCTCTACATATAAAATATTTCGTTTTATTTGATCGTGTTTAAAACTAAACTAATTGATTTAATCATAATTTTTTTGTTATTTATCAGCATGGATATCCGAAGAAGTTATGAGACCATAGTTACAGAAAAAAAGTATTTTGGAACATTTACCTTTTTGGACTTGCATCCGTATGCTTCCCGGGTACAGAATTGATGTTTGTATTTCTTGCAATATTTTTTAATGTTATTTTGAATTTTATGTGGGTAAGGTAGGGTAGGTAGTGCTTATGTGGACGCACACCCCTGCCTGCCGTTTGATGCAAGGTCATAACGTCATATCTTAACATATCCGTAGTCCAGTGGCTAAGACTCTTGACTCACATTCCGTAGGTCGCGGGTTCGAACCCGGCATGCGCAAATAAATTTTATTTGATTAATTTGTGTTATTTCACAATTAATTCATTTAAAATAATATATATAGTATATTTGCGGCATGTTCCAGAGTGGAAGATACTATTAGTATCGCCCTGGTGTAAGACCACCATTCAGAATTGAAACGTTGCTTGAAAATGGCTTTAGCCGTGTTTAGTGACTAGATCTGAATAGCCAGGTACTTCCCAACCTTCCTCTTCCCCACCTCCTTCCCCTCCCCACTACCTTCAGCCTCACAACATACCCCAGTTGGGGATGCCATAGTCTCACTGGCTCCAGACGGGAGCAGTTGAGATTCTTGTGCGGTATTCACTGTAAAAAAAAAAAAAAAAAACTGACTTTGATAATTTTATGAAGTAATTATGAGCATACAATTTTATACAGGGTGTTAAGGGACGTACTTAACTTACTTTAACCAGCGATTCCTGACAATAATTGGAGTAAAAAATCTATTTAAAATTATGGTCTCCGGTGAATTTTTCAATGACTTTTTTTTTTATAATTTATTTCTTCAAAATCAAACAAAAAAAATTCTTCAGCATTTCATCACTGGTCACTCAGTCAAGTACCCACCCATCCTCTTATCCCGCTTCCAACTGTCCAGCAACTGCATTTTTTTTATATTTTTGTAGAAAAAAAAATGTCACCGGAGATTAAAATTTCGTTAACATTTTCGCTTGATTGATTTGTAGTGTTTCACAATTAATTAATTAAAAATAATATATAGTATATTTGCGACACATTCCGGAGTGGAACATACTCTCAGTATCGCCCAGGTGTTTGACCACCATTCAGAATTGAAACGTTGCTTGAAATGGCTTTAGCTGTGTTTGGTGACCAGATCTTTTCTAGCCAGGTATTTCCCCACATTCCTCTTTCCCATCTACCTCCCCTCCCCGCTACCTTCAGCTTCACAACATACCCCAATTGGGGATGCCATAGTCTCACTGGCTCCAGACGGGAGCAGTTGGGGATGCAGTATTCATATAAAAAAAATCAAAATAATATCAGGAATCACTGGTTAAAGAAAGTCAAGCACGTCCCTTAACACGCTGTATAATGATATATATATACATCCCGCTATCATTGCTGCGTCTTCTAATGGTCCACTTTCATTCAATCCTGCGTCCGACCGTCATTCTGCGTCCGGTATACGGACGCAGGATCGAACACATGTAATTTCAAGTTTTCCCCACTCCTGTACCCTCATACAGTCCAAAAACGAAAATAAGCCAGACGCGGTATTGGTACCTAAATCAACTGAAATATGCTATTTTAGTTCAGTGCTTTGTCACCGAGCGGCGAGCCGCGGCGCTGCAGTAGACCAGCGTATATTTTTAGCAAAATATACGTTTTTATTGGCTTTTATTGACTCGCGTATCGCAACTCCTACATTTGGCAACATCGCTTTTTAACAGCGTTTCTTCTGTTCTCTGCGAAAACAAAGCAATCATACTTAAATATCGCACATTGCTACGTAAGATTACATTGAAATTCAGCTACATTACCTATTCAAATTGGCGCCAAATATGATTCCAATAAGAATGGATCTTTGTCAAACGTGTGTAATTAATATTTCAATTTCACCAAGACAATGTTGCAACAATATCGTCGTTGCTTACGCATTAAATAATAGTTTTTTTGCTGATATTGAATTTGCCAAAGCTGCATTTTTTTAAAGTAATGATTTTACTTCTTACTCGCAAAGTGAATTGAAATTCATTGTTAAACTAATATTCAATCACAGCATCCATGCTTATATCTAAAAATAAAGACGAAATTGCCTAAATTAATTTACTAGAAGTGGAATTTTTCTTTTGGTTTCGTTTAGTTCTTCTGACTTTTCAATTTCAATTTGAGAGGCAGACATGGGTACCGCCGCCCCGGAAACCATTTATTGGATAACCAACACTTTTGCCGTAGGTCACCCCAAGTGATTCGCTACATTTGGTGACTTAGTAGGGGTGCCCGAGTTTATGGGGTAAGGTTTGCCCGGGTCTTGGCGTTGTTTGCGTCTGCCCACCAGGTGCGTGGCAGGCCGGAACGGGAGAGAATGGTTGAGAGAACCATTGTCTCTGACTTCTTCAGCCGTTTTTTCTCGGAACTTCGCCTTGCACCGAAGTGGGAGGGATGGACTCATACATCCGTCACTCCTGGACACACTAACTCCCAGATTAACCTACCCAACCTTCATTCGCTTTTCTTACCCAGAACTTCCTTTCGTTCCTTTCCTAAGAAGACCCTCCACACGCATCCCCAAAAATGTCAGCGCTAATGTAAAATGCATATTACTAAACTGAAATGTCCAGATCTTCAGAGACTACAATTGCTCATTTATTAAAAAGCCGGAGGAAAATTAAAAAAAAAACTACCAAGTATTTGGCGATATTAACCAACAAAAAAATATAGATGACAATTTTTTGTAGTGTAGTAAGTAATCAGATGGAACGGAAAGAAGAGATTTCCTGGTTCTAGTTAGTTTAGACGAGCAAGAAAACAGAAATTTCTTTAAAGTCATGAATTGCGGCCTCCGTGGTTTAGAGGTCGCGGGTTCAAATCCCGGAGTGCGCAAATGACATGTTATTTATAAATTAAACAATATATCTTTGTTAGAACCACTTACATATTTTAGTAACGCCGATCGGTTTCGGAACGACCGTTTCTTCCTCAGGGCAAACATATAGTGACTTGACAATTACAAAACGGTGGGTTGGTACAATTTATTATTACTAAGGGTGGGGGCGTGTTTTATGTTATTTCATAATGTATTCATTAAAAATAATATGTAGTACTTATTTGAACTTGTTTTAGAGTAGTATTTCAATTTGGGAGGCGGGAATGGGTACCGCCGCCCCGGGAACCTTTATTGGATAACCAACACCTCTGCCACAGATCACCCCAAGTGGTTCGCTACGTTTGGTGATTTAGCAGGGGTGCCCGGGTTCATGGGGTGAGGTTTGTCTAGGTCTTGGAGGCGGATGACCAGGATATACTGAACCCCAGATTCCTACCCACCCCTTAAACCCTTTTCCTTCCCAGAACTCTCCTCTCCTTCCTTTCTTTAAAAAAACCCTACACACAGCATCCCCAAAGATGACATAGGCCCTGAGGAAAATTATTTTCCTAAGGGCCTCCTGTGTGGAGCTCATGTAAAAAAAAAAAAAAAAAAAGTAAATAAGCCCGAGGAAGACACGGCATGATCATGTTAAACAAATTCTTGAGTCAGGCCTAGCCAAAAGTCAGACAAACAGAAGAGCGATTATGAATGTGAATTGTGAATGAGGCAAAGAAATATATGCCAATACCTATTTGCTTGGCGGTCTCGGCCTACTCCTGCGAGGAAACGGCGTGATGGTTAGTTAGTTATTGCTTAATACTATTTATTTATTAGCGACGGCATGTTATTTTTATTTGTTTACTTATACCGTTTTATGCTTTCCCTTTTTGCGTTTTTCCTTTTTTCCTCCTAAAAGAATATAATGCATATTTTTGTTTTAAGGTCCATAAAAGAACCTTAAAATTGTTTCTATAATTTGAAAAGATACCTACTGTCAAACATGATAGATTTGATAAGCATTTATGTTATTCAATTTTGATTTTAATGACATTAAAAAATACTCATAATTACGAGTACTGTGGATTAAAGATTTTTTTTAAATTAATTATTATTTAAAAAAATTTAACACATGGCTGATAAATAAAAAAAGATTAGCATAACCAATTTGCGTATAAACGCTTTTTTATGGTTTGTTATGTAAATTCCTTACAAGAGCCTCAGCTTCTTCCGTCTGGAGCCAGTGAGACTATGGCATCCCCAATTTGGGGTATATTGTGAGGATAAAGCTAGTGGGGAGGGGAAGGAGATGGGGAATAGAAAGATGGGCAAGTACCTGGATTTTCAGATCTAGTCACCAAACACGGCTAAAGCCATTTCAAGCATTTTTCAAATAATTTATTTTGAATGGTGGTCTTACACAAGGGCGATACTGAGAGTATCTTCCACTCTGGAACGTGCGGCAAATATACTAGATATATATTATTGTTAAGGAATTAATTGTGAAATAACACAAATTCGTAAAATAAAATTTATTTGCCCACGCCAGGATTGATCCCGCTACCTTGATTGCGAGTCAAGAGCCT
Organism: Limnephilus marmoratus; assembly: GCA_917880885.1. Taxonomy (NCBI): domain Eukaryota; kingdom Metazoa; phylum Arthropoda; class Insecta; order Trichoptera; family Limnephilidae; genus Limnephilus; species Limnephilus marmoratus. Next base: position 18,220,604 of record OU862920.1, on the reverse strand, counting down.
TACCCCCAGACCACGCGGTTGTTGCTACTTACTTTACTTATTTACGTTATTAAAATGTTAACATGTATTTTTGCTCATCTTTTATTTTTTTTTTCATTAACTCTACACAGGAGGCCCTGAGGAAAATAATTTCCCTCGGGGCCTATGTCATCTGGGATGCTGTGTGGAGGGTCTTTTTGGAAACACAGAGGCTGGCAAATCATTTCATAGCCGAGCTGTTGAACACAAAAACGAGTCGAAGAAGCGACCCGTTCTCGTGTGACAAATGTCAATCGTGTACAAATGTAGGGCACGCGTTTGGCGTGTTTCCCGACAATGCGCCGGTGCCGAAGGGATCAATTACGCTAGTTCTTCGAAGCATCTTCCATTGTAATATCGGTAGAACAAGGATAGCATTCCCACCCGATGCCTGTGCTCTAAAGATTGCAACCCGTCTGTTAAGATGTGAGAATCTATCAAACGGACCGCACGTTTTTGCACAGAGTCGAGGGTATTTTTCAGGTATTTTGGAGCTCCAGACCAAAGGTGGCTGCCAAATTCAACCGTGGGGCGCACTTGTGATTTGTACATGGTTAGCAGTTGTATACTATTAAAGTATCTGCGGGCCCTGTACAGTAACGCCCAGTTTTTGAGATGTTTTATACCCTTTTAACATTTTTATAAGCTTTTTTATGAATAAAAAAAAATCATTTGGGTTCCTACATTGAAAAAAAATTTTGAGCTTTTATACAATTCTAATTTTATTTTATGTAACTAATTCAATTTTGTTCATCTTCAAGCAAAAGCAAAATAATGCCCACCTTATTGTGACACGTTCCGTGAATGTAATGGTTGACTGTTGAATGTTCAATGACCCATAGTAAGATAAACAATAAAAATGAAATAACTTGATTAAGATAAATAATTATCACATAATGGACATCAATTGTGGTCGGAAAGAATTTTGAACGTTTTACGAGGCAGTTTGTTTATAATTAAGGATACGTATGAACACTTGAGATGTAAGTTATGAATGGATCAGCTGTCCCAAGGACGCTTATCACATAATAGTCGAACATTTATTGATTGTGGCTTGGACATTTTTGTTTCAAGTTACGATTAGTCGACGCCGATAAAAATGATATGGTGTTGGTATTTTCTTCACATGTATGACCCGCAGAGCAGTACATTCGACCGGTCAATGGCCGAGTTTGGATCCCACTCAGGCGTTGTATGTTCAGTTCATCTGTGGCTAAATCCTCCATCTCGACACAAGCAACAATTTCTGCTTACTGTGGTGGTAATTTTGGAGGCGGATATGGGTACCGCCGCCCAGGGAATCATTTATTGGATAACCAACACCTCTGCCATAGGTCACTCCAAGTGGTTCGCTACGTTTGGTGACTTGGTAGGGGTGCCCGGGTTCATGGGGTGAGGTTTATCCTGGTCTTGGTAGCGGATGCGCCTGCCCACCAGCTGCATGGCAGGCCGGATCGCGAGAGAATGATTGAGGGAGTTCCTTTAACTTCTCCAGGAATATCACGTTACACCGCAGTGGGAGGCATGGATTCATACGTCCGTCATTCCTGGATACACTAAACCCCGATTTCTACCCATCCCTAATACCCTTTTCATTCCCAAAACTTCCACTCCTTCCTTTCCCTAAAAAGACCCTCCATACAACATCTCCAAAGATGACATAGGCCCTGATGAAATTATGTTTTCCTCAGAGCCATGTAAAAAAATAAAAAGTATGGAGCTAATGTAAAAAAAGTAAGATATTTTCAAATATTGTCTGGTTATTCGTAACCAGGGAATGTTTGTCTTTCTTAAAATTAAAAAAATATATATATCCTTACCTATGTTTTTGTTTTTAACTTTATGAGCCCTCAAATTATAACATATTAAAATCTTTCTATCTTTTTCGATCAACATACCATATTGATCGAAAAAACCTCAAAGACGTAACATTTACATTACATTACATTACATTACATTACATTACATTAACAGTTACATCGAAAAAACGTAACGAGAAATCCTCAAACATGTAAAAAATAATTCAATGAAAAAATAAAACTTTTATAAAATATATATTTAAATGAAGTCAATATAAGCGAAACTCATTCGAAAATCTGGAAACAGAAAAATCAGAAAAATATATTGGCAATATCGTATAATACGAGTAGGCAAAGTATATTTGCGGCACGTTCCAGAGCGGAAGATACTCTCAGTATCGCCCTGGTATAACGTTGCTTGCAGTGGCTTTAGCGTGTTTGGTTACCAGATCTGAATAGCCAGGTACTTTCCCACCTTCCAGTATTTGGAGACTCTTGCGCAATGCGCGGTGCTCATGTAAAAAAAAGTGAAATCCCTTCCATATTGCAGGTCACGATTCCTTTAAATTTCTTGATTCTCGTTGTACCAATTCTCAGCATCTCCTTTCGTTCGTTGTTCAATAAAAATACATTTACTGTATATTTTAAATACTGTTTTAGCCTTCCAATCTTTAAAACATTTTTGGAATTTCGGAAAGTTTCCCATTTTCAAATTTACTCCCTTCTATCCCCTACCGTTACTATGTCTCCTTAGCAATCCCTCCCTCTGCCATTCCTCGTCCTCCATCCCTTACCCTCACCCTCTCCTGTGTGCCCTTTCCCATGCGCCCTCGTTCCACTGTCGCAACCCTCACCCCTCTTGCGTTCCTTTCCACCTTCCCATCTTCCCTGCTTTCTCCCCTTCCTCGAACACCCCTTCCCCTCCCTCCATCCCTCCTTGAAGCGAAACTAAATGAAAAACATACATATCCAACAACTCGCACTAATTGTAATTTTTTATACAAATTTCGTAACGCCAGAGCTCACTATTATATATAGAAAAATTCACGGACGTGCGCATAACAACTCACCAAAGTTTCATCGCTATCGGATGAATGCCAAAGGAAATAATTTCATAGCGCTAGAGCTCACCACTACGTACAGAAACCATTGCGGGCATGAGCACGACAAATCTCCAAAGTATCATCGTAATCGTATGAATGCTTTAGGTACAGAAAAATTCATTTTTAAATAAAGATTTTTTTTACATTAGCCAGGGGGGGGGGCAGGAGGCATTTCCACAGAAGGCCTGAGGAAGGTGTCCAGGAAGGTGTCCAGGAGTGACGGACGTATGGATCCAATCCTCCCACTGCGTCGCAAGGCGATGTGTCTAGAGATTCTGGCTGGAGAGGTTAAAAGACCTCCCTCAACCAGTCTCTCTCGGTTATACCCACCACGCAGCAGGTGGGCAGACGCATCGGTCACCAAAACCTGGACAAACCTCAACCCATGAACCCGGTTACCCCTGCTAAGTCAACAAACGTAGCGAACCACTTGGGGTTACAGCATTTATATGATAAGCATTAATATAATTATAATTTAATTCTTCATTCATTATTAAAATAATTCCCCTCGGGCCTATGCCATCTTTGGCGATGCTGTTTGGAGGGACTTTTTAGGTGAAGAAGGAGAGGAAGTTCTGGGAAGGAAAAGGATACCAGGGGTGGGTAGGAATCTGGGGGAGTGTGTCCAGAAGTGAGGGACTTATGAATCCATCCCTCCCACAGCGATGCAAGGCGATGTTCCGAGAGAGAACGGCTGGAGAATCAACCAACCAATCACTCAACCATTCTCTTCCGATCCGGTCTGTTATGCAGCTGGTGGGTAGACGCACCCGCCGCAAAGAACCAGATAAATCTCACCACATAAGCATAGAATATTATAGGGCACCCCTGCTAAGTTACCAAACGTAGCGAACCACTTGGGGTGACTTATGGCAGAGGTGTTAATGGCAAGATTATCCAAATGGGTTCCCGGGGCAGCGGTACTATACCCGCCTTCCAAATTGAATCTTTCGGAAGACTACGGGTTCTTTTTAAATAATAGGTCGAAAAATATATCTACTGATTACCGTGTTGTAGTAATAAAGTCCTTATATGGTAATCACTGTCGCGATGCGGAATCAAAATGGGGAAAAGATAATGCATAGGGAGGTTCCAGCAATACAGATCTAGTCACTAAAAATAACTAATCACACTTCAAGCAACGTTTTAATTCGGAATGATAAGTCTCAAAAAAATCCCATACTAATTTAATAAATTTTACGTGCGCATCGCCGCCGGGTTGATTAGAGTCCGCAACGTATGGGCCAGTCGTATTGGCACTTTCATATTCTATTAATAACTTTACAGTCGTCCAATCAAAAACTTGAATGAATAAGCGGCAACGTCGCAAGACGTCGGTTTGTCTTCAACATGAAAATGAATATATAATTGGACGCTACATTGTGGACCAAATTGAAGAAAATATATGCAGGATGCCTCACTGCATTGAATATGAAAGGAGTTCGGATTGGTGGAACTTTAAAGGGCGTTTTTTTCGTTTTGTATATTTTTAAAATCATTATTTTCAAAAATATAAATACCTAGCTACAATCAAACACTGAAAAGATAGTATATACTTTAGTTAGAACTATGTAAAATCAAGTCCTTCAGATAGACGCAGTAATGTCGATCTGATGAAAGGACGCAGAAATGATAGCGGGATGTATATATATATATATATATATATATATATATATATATATATATATATATATATCATGACACCATTCACGGAATTTGTCAAAACGATTCAAAGCAAAAAATCTCTCGTGCAGTTTGCAGTTTCTCATGGTATATTTGCATTTTATTCGTCTGAAATCTGTTTGATACCGGGGCAGTTCTCGTTTTCTGAATAGATTGAATGTTCTCATCAATTTCGCTTCCGAGCGGAAACCGAACAAAACGGCCATGCCACGCAGGTACTCGTGCATATTCTGCATTCGGAATGTCGGAATGGAATTGCATGTTTGACCAATGACCTTGTCAGGGATCCAATATTATTATGTATCAGGGGCACATACCAGCGACGTGCTGGGACTGTTATTGGTTGAGCTATTTCATACGACCATAGGTAGACGTACTATTAGGCAGCTCTCGTAGGTTCTGATTCTATGGTCTTTACAAATTATTATTATTAGTTGAAGTTATCATTACATCATAGATCGAAAGGTGGTTGTTCAGAATTTCTAAAGAATATCGATTATAGATAGCGATTTGAAATTCGGATGAAACGGAAATGCGTCACAAAAATTTATTATTTGACGGTCGTCGGTTCTAATATAATGCCGTAAATTCACGACTACGCACGGGCCTCCAATAGCGCCGCGGTATGAAGCGCTCGACTCTCAGCGCCCAGAGAGACGAAGGTCCGAAACCTACCAAATCCAAAAAAAAAAAACATTTTTATTTTTATGAAATCAATATTAAATCTTCAAACCACCTTAAGGTTAAACGTAACGTACGTTATAATCTACGCATTCACAGATGGCGCCATTCAAATTATTTTAGGTTTTAAACACTTTGCACTTATACTTTAAAATATTATGGTAAATTAATTGTTTGCGCCCGTACATATTTAATATGAATGTAAATAAAAAGTTTTGACCACAAACAAACCCAAATCTTTCAAGAAAGACTGAAAAATACAATATTGGGTTGAGTCACCGATACAAAATTGAATTTTTCAGCCTCTCTTGAAAGATTTGGGTTTGTTTATGGATAAAAGTATTTATTTATGTTCATGTTAAATATGCACGGGTGCAAACAATTAATTTACCTTAATATTTTAAAGCGTAATGTGCAAAAAGCATTAGAAACATAAAATAATTATATTGGCGCCATCTGTGAGTGCTTAGTTTATAACGTACGTGACGTTTAACCTTAAGGTTAAGGCACGGCCGCACTAGGAATTTATTTTAACAATCCATTCCAACCGGTATATTTTTTGCGCACATATCTCGAAAGATCGAATGCAATTGTCTTGATTTTAATAAGTGGAGGGGAGTGCAAAGGAAACACATGGCGCATGTATATAGAGTTGTTTATGTCTTAAAATATTTGAAGGTGGCGGTTTCACAATAATAGCCATTTTGGACAACGAATTTCAGGTAAAAATTACGGCCGTTTAACCCCCCCCCCCCTCCACTTAATATTTTTTGCACACCAAACGGCTTGGGTTGGGCACCCCAGGTGTAGATGATTTCTGCGTGATATTTAATTGGCACGCTGCAAAAATGATATGAGAAAAAGGTTTGAATATTTCTGATCCTGGGTATGCTTCAAAATGTCAATAGTAATTTTTATCTATATTTGTGAAAGCATAAAATGGTTACCGTGGGCCGCATTCCGTTGCCAGATACAAAATTCAATTTGTTTTTCACACGGTGACAATCAAATGGTAACTAATTTTGCTCTGAATTTGGAACGGAATTCAATCAACTGCAACAAAATATATCGAAACGCTAAAATCAAAGAAAGAAATGGAATTGCATATGCGAAGTCAGTGAGTCACGTATCGCCAAAATATCTATCATAACAACTTTGCAAAACATGTTGTAATTTTAATTAACAACGAGTTGTTAACAACGAGCTCTGATTCTCAACACGCACGTGTTTTGCATTTAAACTACAAAATTCTGTGATACCGGCATTAGCATATTAAATTATATTTACTAAAACATCGTTAACTCCATCGGGCAATGAAACTCACACCTTTGTTATCAGTAAAGTTCGAGTTAGATTAATTAATGCTGTTGCCTCGAGTGTCCTTCGCCTCTATCTCGCCATCACCATCGCCATCTCGCTGTTTTATTTGTAATAGAAAGTAAACCAGACATAAGCAGAATGACTAACATCATTTAATACCATTCAACGAGGCAGAAGGCCAAGGGTACTCCGGAGAGCACTTCAAATTCTGTTAATAATTTACTGTTTTGAATGGTGTTTTCTTTGAACGCAATTTTTTTGAAATACAATTCGACAATAAAAATATGGAAAAAATCATCCTTCACATTGATAAAAAAATGCTGCATAGTCTCCCCACTCTTGTCTCTTGTCTAGTTTATTTTTCTGCCGCGTGTGAATTGCACACTCTGATTTTTCTATTAAAATGCTTTGTATAAATTTTCTATGATATATATAAATTTTATGACATAAATATAAATTTTATAGAACCTGAGTATGTGCTACAGGGTCTAAAAATGGTGGTCCATTATTATTAATAACATTTATAGTATACAACACCAATCTAATGAATAATTCACCTGGCTAATGAATATTCTTTCTAAATATTGTCTTATAGCCCAATCATGGATATGTTCTCCTACCCACCCACTCTTAATTAATACCTAGCAACGGCTCCACCCCTACCATAATAATACATTGTTCCCATCCATATTTCAAAACTGTCAAATCAGTATACATTTGCCCTGAAGAAGGAACGGTCGTTCTGAAACCGGTCCGATTTACTCAAATATAAAAGTGGTTCAAACAAAGTTAAATTGTTTCATTTATCTAATATTCTTTCTATTCTATTTAACGTGAAACTAATAAAACTGCAAAGAAAGTTGGTGACGATATAAAACGTTTACTTTTTACTTTTCGACAATCTTTAGCATTTTTTTTATTGACTTTATTCAATGTTAAACTTTTACTGCAATATAAAAGATCATTTTAACAAGTTATTCGAAGCTGGACAAGTCGAAAAAATCTTACAATTTCTATTATACAAATTCGTGTTGAGACGATTTCTCATTGACTGTATACGTGATTTATCACGTTTACATTTTCACGAATAATTTAAAAAAATGTAAAAAAGTGATATATATCTAACACAGTCACTATGTTGTAAAAGGATATCGGTGTGCTATATATGATGTTGTTAAAATAGCGGTAGACAGAAAAAATTGAGTTCATGTTTCTAATTCACTTTTTTAACGGAAATTATATTATATTATATAACTGGCTAAGGGAAATAAGAAAAACAAAAAAAAAACAACCGCCGTACTTGTAAATGTAAATTACCCAAGCTGTACCTACGCATTGTACACATATTACATATTACGTGTGGGAATGTGAATGTTTTGTTATAATTTTTATAAAAGTATCTCCTTTTTATTAATTATTGATTTATTTATCGAATAAATCATCTTCCCAGCTAATGTGCTTAAAATATTAATAACAATAATAAAAAAATATTTGTACTTTGAAGTCTTGTGTTTTTTGTGCGCTTTCCAATAATAAAGTTTAAAAATAATAATTTTGCACCACATTCGTACGTCGTAGTCATCACCATAGTCATGTTCTTAAAACTACTTCTGCAGGCTCAATACATTCATTTGATAAAATACAATTATAAGCTCGACAGTACACAAGGCATCTGGGTGTAAAGTGCACTAGCTTCGGGACGTAAATCTATTTGATGGTAAAAGTAAAAAAGATATACAACTTTGTTTGAAATTCTGTTGTTTCTTTTCCCTTACAAACTTTTTTTCATACGATTAAACATTTCACAACTTGCAATTTTCGTATTTTGGAAAAGAGTTATTAATTATTTTATTTTTATAGTACTTCCCCGGACACCTTGTAAACAAACAATAAGAAGTACTCATACCTACCTACACGTAATAAAGACTACCCACATTATCAGTTTTCACAGCAATTTTAGATACAATATTTGAAAACATAATAATAAAGTATATTTTACATGGACAAAGATTGAATACTCCGACGGGTTATTATAGTTATTGGCGGAGAATGGCCATCGATAGTAATTGAATCAGCATATTATTAAGTATTTCGCCACAGAACCGTATTATCACTGTGCCGTGATTGTGAAGAAAAATCAACAGATGGTCGTTGTTTGTTATTAGTCGTCTCTCGTAGCATTATTTCAAAGTGATTATTATAGCGGTTTTGTAATTTTCTCAAACTCCGTTGCGATATTTAATCAAATTGGTTCTGAGAAAACTAGCCGTTAATAATATCCTAGTCGAAACCACCTCTTAGTAGCGGTGATTCGTCGATTAATTTTAAAACTCTTGCTTTTTACCTTCTCTCTTCCTTTTATTGACATACCTCCTCCATGAAATAATTAAATACGTTTTAGAAATTGAGTTACAAACTACTTCCCGAATCAATATTTTTAAATTGAACATCTTTCAATGTGTTGTAAAAAACATTGGTTGAAAAGTAAATGGCTTTGCTAGTCTCCTCTCGAGAATTTTATTTGTAATTTGTAAAGTGTGTACCAAAGGCATGTAAGTTATCAATTTAAAAAAAATAAATAAATGGCTATGTCAATGTTCCATAGCTTGTGGAATTTAAGTTAAGAATATGATATTTAAGTTAAATATATTACAGAATGCCATTATTTCAAATGTTTTGCTAGCTTTTGATTCAGATAATTTTTCAAAATAACACATTTTCTTGTTTTAAGTTAAGACAGGCAAATACAAAATTATGCCTCCGATAGAATAAACTGGACATGATATTTTTTGTCCAACAGTAATGTATTTATTACATTAATACTGAAACAATATTCAAACAATACGAATGAGAAGACTAAAATAAAGACGAACATGAGTTCAGATCACATCAAGAGCTCACATTCAGCTTGATGTTATATCAACATTGGTTACGATGATTACAATGAAATTGTGAATATTCAATAAATGTTACAATAATAATTGGTCATCTGGACCTTGACAAACCACTCGTTACAACAGTGTTGATCAGTGTTGAAAATTGAAAAAAAAATCTGTTTTGCCACGGAGCATTTTTTTTTTGAATTTCCTTTTTCTTATTTGTCGTAAAGTGGGAGTAATTTAAATTTACAGAATTTGAATGATTTGATGTAATAATTATTAGTAGCTGGATAAAACAGAACACAAACAAAATAGATTACGTTTATAACCGGTTATGTGTATGCTACACGCAATGTCACAATCACCCCAGACTTTCAATATTTATTTGTGATCCGCGGATATTTATCAAATATCGTTATATTTATTGAACGTGTAGACTAGCATATTGAAGGATATGCATAACAGGATTTCTAGATTCCTGAAATCCGGATTGTGATATGGATCGTGATATATATTGAACGCGTAGAGTACGCCTCAATAATGATCATGCTCCTTGGGTTCGCGTTACGGAATTCAGGAATCTAGACATCTTGTGATCCGGCAATACGCTTGTTTGCAGGTTCAATAAATATCAAGATATTGGATTAATATCTGCGGATCACAATAAATATCAAAGATATTGAAATATAAGAGATGTGCTATCCGCAGTTTTTACTAGGTGGGACTGGGTTTCCTGGCGTCGCCTATATTGTTATCCAAAACTTCTGCAAACCTTAAAGAATCAACTAATGAACGAATTCTTTCCGTATTCAAACTATATTGTTAACCAATACTACTGCACACCTTAAAAAAAATTATTTAATGAACGAATTCTTTCCGTATTCAAACTTTTTCCATTAGGTAGTAGTCCGCCGACTGTAGGGCGGCCATCATCGCATATTTCTTGTTTTTCAATATCTTTGGGGTGAACGGGTTGCGTATTTACAATCCCTACCGCGTTTCAGTCGCTTTAAATTTTCAATATCAAAATTTAAATATTTAGAAATAAAATTATTAATTTCTAATATACACATCAGAAAGATTATTTTATCTAGATTTTAGAACAATTTTTGTTTTTGCAATGTGATAAAAAATAACCAATATAGAGGTATATTTAAAATGTAAATTATCGTTACCGCGACTGAATCGGTATAGGTTTTGTAAATACGCGAACGGGTTCGCCTTAGGTTAGGTGTGTTTTCGTCATTATTCTGTTTTGACGTAGACCGTTACAACGTGTGTTCGTGAGAAGTTTTTGATCTTTTCATTACCTCGTGTCCAGCGGCAGGCGTTGGAAGGAGTTGCCGTGGAATGTGGTGAGGGAGTGTAGCTGTGGTCGCGGGATGGGCTGCCACTCGTCGGCCGCGGTGAGCCCGAGCGTGAGGGCCAGTAGCAGTGCGCTCACGGCGCCCGATCTACGTCCTCGATCCATGCTCGTTGTGTGGTTTATTCGCTGTCAGGCTCCAAGTCAGCACGTCCAAGAGGTCTGGTCTAAGTCCAATCTGGGGAAATACATCCAAACTTACATTAGAATATTTTCGACACGTTAGAACTTAAAAGATTTTAAATTTAATAAAAAAAAAATAGAAAAGACAGACAAAATTTTTTCGGTTTTCATAACAATTCATACAGTCTCATAGAAATCGTTGGGTCTCCCTTACTATCATGATTAGAAATATGGTCTAAACGATGTTAGAAAGAGACGACACCACGCTTTGCATTCAAATCTAAAAGTTAATCATTATAGAAGTAAAATATACATCTTCAAAATTTATGTAACATTGGAAATTTTTTATTAAGTAATTATTTTTTATAAACCTCAAAAAATGAGTTGACGATAATGTTTGTAATACATTTACTTAATAAAATATGCCTGTTTTTATTTTTTTCGTTATCAACAATTTAAGTTAGAAACACATTTTTATGCTTGCATCAAAATTTTGGCATTTAAAAATTACATGTTTATTTCAAATCAATTTTAATAAAATTTGAAAGTATATGTCATCACCTCTCTGAAACAGTTTTTCGTTTACGGATGCATTCAGAAATATTCCATTTATTTGAATTTTATTGTAAAGATTAAAATATTTTGACCTTTCAACACTATATATATCTACTATTTTAAAACAATTTTTATAAATATCTAATACAAAAAGTGTACGTTTGTGGCGGACGGGCGGCGTGGATTTCATTTGTATGCAAATCTACACATTTATTCAAAGGATGACGAAATTTTGCACACTGTAAAACAAGTAAAACTCTTCTTTCTGGTAATTCGATTGAACTTTATTAAAATCCGTGTAATACTGTACTGTAATTACGTTCGCGACCTATATACTGAATATGTTTCAAGACGCGCTAAGTTCGACATTTCAACCAAGACGTGCTTAAAATCTGTACCCGGGAAGCATACGGATGCAAGTCCAAAAGGATAAATGTTCAGGAGAGCCAAAAAACTTCTTTTTCTGTAACTATGGTCTCATAACTTCTTCGGATATCCATGCTGATGTATAATAAAAAAAGTAATGATTAAATGAATTAGTTTTGTTTTAAACACGAGCAAATAAAACAAAAACAAAAACGCTACAAAAATACACGAACTAGAGTCACTCTGCTTCAAAATGAAATGGAATATTTTGTTATGACATGTGGTATATTGTGAAAGGATCAATGTTTGAAAAATGTTTACTTCTATAGAAAGCTTAGTAATGTTAGAGGCAGAAGGATGCAACTGGATTTAAGTCATAAAACTCAAAATGCAACTAAATCATAAAGATGCAAGTCCGTATACATTTTTCTACTTCTAATATAGTTGTTTCATCAAAGGTAGTTGCATCCGTATATCTTTGATAATTCATATTAGAAACTTTTAACATCCATATATTTTTGATAATCCTATTTTTCTTCATTATAGGACTTGTATCTTTCTGCCACTGATAAACATGATAATTTAATGCAAGTCTGCATCAAAAACACATTTTTCAAATTTTGGACTTGCATCCGTATGCTTCTCGGGTACAGAAATCAACTGATAAACCGGGCCTAATAGAGGTGGAACACCCTCTGGAGTACAGGAGTACCAATCGCACCAAGATAGGAATGTTCCTGCTGGTGTGATACATTTGTATCGTGTAGTACAGGCTTTGAAGCTGTTGTTAGAAATTTAATTTTAAGTATAATGGAAATAATGTAAAATTGCTTTGTTAAAATAAATAATAATGCATTTCTCTCTATTATCACCCAGCCTAACCAGTCATCTCGCCATTGTGAGATCCAATCTCTTTGCAGTGGCCATAACATTACAGTCTCGTGTCCGCCGCAATTACCCACAGTAGGCACCTTATTAATTTTATTGCCTGCAATAAATTACAAACCGCCAATCGGAAGTTTCCAATACTTATTAATTGGAATTAGTCGAAAATAGTTTCTAACCATTGTCGCCAGAGGAAATGTTTTATTACTGACAACTACGAGTGACGGTAACATGCTAATTAAAACATATTTATATTACAATCCACTTGTTACGAGATGTCACAAATTATTAATTTCACTTTTGATAGAAAAAATTTAATTATAGAAAAAGTGTGTAGAAGAAGAAGCAACATGTAAGTGTCCAAAGATTTGTGGAGTTAAACTTCTATAGTCCCGTTGTGATTTAGAATTAGGATTAAACGGAAATGACGCATAACGGCACCTGCGAAGCATCAACCTCCTATAAAGGCTCCTATTGGTTGAGATATAAAACGGAAACGACGCGAGGTCTGCGCTCATCGGCCTGCTCACTGCGCTTTGATTATGACTATGACCTTTACTTTTCAAGGTTCCTTGGTTCTTCTTGGTAAAGTTTCGCTTCTAACGCGTGTTACTGCACTCGATTTTTTTTTACTGACTTTTACTAACAACACCTTTTCAGATAAAATTAATTGTAAATACGGTAGAACCTGTAATTACCAAGATGGCAAGAAAAATTTTTTACGGGTTTACCGGTTAATCCAAATATTAAAAAGTCATCGAAGAAGAAGATAGTAATAATAATGTAAAAGAAAAAAATATGAAAGAGAACAAGACACAGAAAAACCGAAAAAGATAACCAGTTGTGACCATTATCATTTTCTGTGTGTTGTTCTGCTTCATATTTTCGTTTAGATTATTATTACTATTCTTCTTCTTCACTGATATATTACATTGATGGGAATAACCTTCAAAAGTTATAAATGGAGAGTTTTTCTTACAAAAATTAAAAAGTCAGATCATTAGTATTTTATAGATCTGCACATACTTAACTCTTCAAAAATCAGGCGAATTTTGTCAGAAAGTAGAAATATTTCCGCTTTGCAATATCATCCAAATAAATGGAATATTAGTAAAAATATCCATACACCAAAAACTGTTTTTGTAAGGTGATGAGATACACTTTCAATTATAAGTAACCATGCAATTTTTAAAATTAAAATCATTTTTAATGAAAATTTTAAAAGGGCTTAAAAATGGCTCACCTTACGTTTTTTCTAACTAAAATTACTAATAATGAAAAAAATAAAAACACGAACATGTTTTGGTCGATTCACGTAAAAATAATTCTTTAAAAAATCTCAAAGTTTCATAATTGTTTTTCAAATCGCGGATGGAAACTTTGGATTCACAAAGTACATTCCGAACATTTTAATTATTTTGTGGTTAACTTTGAATTTATAGCGTGTTTTCTCTTTCTTCTATGATAGTAAGAGAGACACGACTATTTCTATGAGACCTGCGAGCTGGGACAAATAAGTTTATCCTATGTTTAAACGGGTTAATATAGGGGCGTCTGAAGTTTTTGCACCTTTGAAAAGTCAGTGAATGAACGGAATTAAAATAGACGAAAGGAAAATTTATTTCTTAAAAATAACATTGTCTAAATATTCACCATGAGCAACTGGCATTTATCAAATTTGGCGCTGAGATTTTTAAAAACTTTTTGACACAAACCGGTCTATCGGATAATCTCTTGATGAATATTCGCATTGTTGATGTATAGTGGTCGGTTTATTAACACCTCAACCTGATTTGTTCGCTTTAAGAAAAAACTCATTAGGTTTCAGTGAAATCATTGTGATTCCTTACTATCATGGTTAGAAATGTAAACTAACCAGTCATCGCTTTAGTTCTTAATTGTCCAAACGACCATTTTAGTTTTTGTTCAATCTCCACTTTAAAATTAAAATAAAGTATAGAAATGATAGTTAATCACTCAATTAAGAATTATTTATAGTAATGGGACCTTTATCTTTACGGAAATAGCTTTATCTTAAACACTTATCATAATTTTTCATTGAATTAAAAAAAGAAAAACTTATTCTCCTGTAAAATTTTCTAAAGGTCGTTTGGACAATTAAGAACAAGGGCCCGCTACCCGAATTACTACCGAATTCCTACATATCTCCCTTAAACACGTTAAGTTTTAAAGCTCTTAAAAATATATGTTATTCTTGAAGATAATATCTAGACATTGCCCGCGCTGAAACGCAAATTACATAAAATTCCCTTGATAGAAAAAAATCGCAAAGTATGCTCCAAAAATTATTATAAACACGTTTGTTTCAGTTATTTTACAAGATATATGAATGAAAAAATTCAGTGTTTCTTTAAATGCTGTTTAAGACAATGCCCGTGAGATGTTTTAAACGAGTCGTGTTTTATTAAACATTTTCGCAATTTTCGCATCGATTTTGTCGCTGTAAATGTTAGCACTTTTCATCTTCTTCTTTTCGGGCCCGGTGGCGGAGCCTTAAAAGTAAAATAAGAAGCTTTATATAAATCTAAAAGTTAAACACAAAATAAATAAAATATAGTACTCTATGAAAAAAAAGTTTCCGCCGTAATTTGAAAAAAAAAATAGGAAACTTTGGGAATTTTTTTATTCAATTATTTTCAGATGAAACTTCAAAAAAGAGAGTTAAGGGAACGTACCCATTCTACGTGACCAACTTTTTGCAATTTTTAACCCCCCCCCGGTGACAAAAAAACCTAAGCCCGCCGCCGCTCATTTGTACCAAGCGTGACATTTTGAAGACCCCCCCCCCCTAAACGTGTCACGTAGTATGGGTACGTTCCCTAACCATAATGTTTATATGGCATTCGTTTGTGTGTGTTAATATTTTTAGGTAGACAAAACGTAACGCGAGCCACTTTAAAACTTTTATTAGCATTCTTTTATTAATTTTTTTTATTAACATTAGGTACTTTCTATGTTAGCATTCAAAATTTTTGTATAAAAATGATATTTTTATTTCGGAATTATAAAATTTGATAGCTTATTTCATCAGCTTTTAAAAACGGTTTTTATTTTCAGATGAGTTCAGAATTATTCCATTTATATAGATTTTATTGCTAAGCGGAAATATTTTGACTTTCCGAAAAAATAGGCCCAATGTCTGAGGGGTTAAAGTGTATCAGAATTTCAAGTTAACCACACTAAAAAAAACGAGTGCGGTTAAAACGCGGTAGAAGCGAAACTTTACCAAAACAATCTCTACCAAGAAGCCTTAAAAGTGAGGTTATAATCAAAGCGGCCAATGAGCGCAGAACTAGTGTCATTTCCGTTTTATATCTCAACCAATAGGAGCTTGATAGAAGTTTGATGGTTCGAAGGTGCTGCTATGCGTCATTTAATTTTCATTCAAATCACAATGGGGCTATAGAAGTTTCACTTCAAAATCGGAGGGCGTTAAGTCTGGGATGCAGAAGGACCATATAGGATTAGCTAATTAAGATTATTAGGAAACCTACTACATATCCTTCACCTACGATATAGTCACATGTATGTATGGTTGGTTGCCCCATTCGGCTGCATTTAAGTCGTGTTAAAGTAAATCCAATTCAATTTTCAAATGTTAGCGCTTCGACAAGCCAGGAAATTCTCATGCAGACTTGTTAACTTGCCCTATGTTCTCTTGCTATTGCTTGTTCCATGCCGCTATTTAAGATTTTCAACAGTGTTACTGACACTGACACACCTGTTTTGTTACAACTTATCCAGTTCAACATCGCTTCCCGTAGACTCCGAAATCTTCTTCTTTCGTATGGTGGGGGTCAGAGGGGGACATCTAGGTCTGCGAGCCAGTTTAGGGCCTCAGGCGTTGCCCTGTGGACCTCATCAATCCCACCGGGGAATGAATGGAGCGGGCATTCGTTGACCACATGCTCGGTGTGGTCAACGAATGTGGCCACCGCACCGCATTCACACATCGCCGACTCTTTAAGGCCCCATCTGTGCATCATGTGAGCACAACGGCTATGGGAGCACCTTAACCTATTGATGGCAGTCCAGAGTTTGCGAGGCAGTGAGAACCCAGGCTGTCTCTCATTGGGGTCTTGAACGAGATGGGCGTTTTTGAAGTTGGCTGATTGCCACTCAAGCTTCCACCTATCTTCTGGGGTTAGAGGTGTTCGAAGGAGTCTTTCTCCTTCCGTCCAGAAGGGTTTTCGAGACTTTAAGCGGCATGCCGGGTGAGAAACGACATCATCGTGCAAGGGTTTTCGCTTTTTTGCAGCGCCTTCTTGTATTCCCTCAGTGTTGCAATCTCTCGCCTGATATTTGGCGGGGTTATAACCTAATATATTTGCAAGTACGGGTAGCCAAGGAAGAGGAGTCGATTTTAAACTCCGAAATAATGAATCGCTATTCCTCAATCAACATTCTACTAATTATGGATATCATTCTCCTTTATCCAGAATGTCGAGACTTGTCAACGCAAGTCAAAGCATTCAAGTTTTTGGTGTAAGCCTAAATGACTTTCGGCAGTCGATACGCAATGTGTAATTTTTAAAGCCTTTTCAAGCTTCGACTTGTAGTTATCTTCTGTATGTACTTTTATATTATACGAGTATATTGTCAATCCTCTTCATATATATTATGTACTCGCCTTTTATTGTCTTCTCTTTTTTTCGTGTTACTGTTACATTGTTAATGGCCTATTTGTGCGTAAATAAATAAAATATTGAGCGCTTTCTTATTATCGTGACTGTCCACGATTACGGTACCGTGACGGCAATAAACATACGTTCCTTATCACAATAATGCTGCAGTTCTTTCAAAATATGAGATGCACAATATATGTAAGTCTGTTTCCTCAAAAGAAAAAATGTTATCATTTTCTTACATCTCTCTCACACACCGCACCGTGACGTCTCCTTGTACCCCTACAATACTACTTGCCGCGATGATAATTTTGAAAGTATGGAAAATAGTTACAAGGATAATATTGAAGTGTGAGTGAATTCCAAACATTCAAAAACGTCAAACTTCAATGCGCTGATGGTTTTGCCTTTGTTCTTAAATATATAATGATGCAATTCTTTCTTACACACAAAATTTCAATATTCGAAAATGAGACAAACGTTGAACGCGTAATGTCTGCACCCCCCCACCCTCAAGGGAAACATACAATTATTATAATATCCTATAATTTCTTGATCGACGATTTAATGAAATGTACGCTGGGACACTGAATTATATTGTGTAATCAGAAATATTAACGAAACGGTGCCGAAAAACCCTGTAGGAATCATTTTTCGTAAAACTGTTTTTCACAAAAAGCGCGTTGTTACACTGTAAAGCGATCTAGGGCGAATTTTTTTACGGGGACCGAGCTATCGGCTGCTGCTGACAGCGCGCCCCGGCTGATTCTCAGAGCGATATCAAAAGTGCCAAAAGTTTATGGCGCACCCTGTATGCTCATCAGCAGGGTGCATTTTTTTAACCTTAGTTCCGCACAAAAGACTCCCAGGAAAATAATTTCCCTCAGGGCCTATATCATCTTTGGGGATGCTGTATGGAGGGTCTTTTGAGAAAAGGAAGGAGATGAAATTCTGGGAAGGAAAAATGTATGAGGGGTGGGTAGCAATCTGGGGGTCAGTATTTCTACGGATGTATGAATCCATCCCTCCTAGTTCTGGTGACCTTTGGCAGAAGTGTTTTGAAGCACGCCAAATACGCGCCCAACATATGTACACAGATGAAATTTGTAACATGAGAACGGATCGTTTCTACGACTCGGTCTTGAGTTCAACAGTTCTGCCATGGAACGATTTGCCGGCCTCTGTGTTTTCTCTATCCTACAACATGGGTCTCTTTAAGACCCATATTCACTCCTTCCTCTCCTCAAAGAGTCGCTCCACACAGCATCTTTGGAATCATCGAGGGAAATTATTTTCCTCAGAACCCCCTGAATGGAATAATGTAAAAAAATAATAAGACTCTATACATGAGTCTTCAGCGCCTTAGTTAAAACATGTTTTAAATTTTACACAAGTGTTAAAAAACCAGTTTAGGGTAAATGATTGTTTATCAGTTGTGTAAAATTTAAAACATCTAAATTCTTAAGCGGGTAAAACTGATCGCTGTACGCTCAATATGCCTCCTACCACTTTCACATAGCGTTATAATACCTGATTATGCATCTTAGCATCACTGTTTGAAGTTTTAGTTAACGGTTTCTTTTTTGATTGGCTATAATAAATAAAATGGTCATAAAATGATGTAAAAATATGTGATTTATCGTTACACTTATATATGTCGGTGTTATCGGATGGGGAAGCTCATGTTATTCCGCTGTAAAACCAGTCCTCATAACACAAAGGGCAATTTAAAAAAATTATACTTAGAGTCCCCATCAGAACAGACTACGTTTTAAAGCACTGAATTTAAAGTCACTGAAACAATTATATATAAAAGATATTCTAATGTACGCATTCAAAAACCAGCATAACTTTACACAGACAAACTCGGGCCGATTCACAAGATCCACATTACAACATACATTCCACCAACCTACAACTAAAACGACTTTTGGACAAAATGCAATACTTTTGTCTATAAAATTATTTAATAACCACCCTCTTGCAATAAAAACCATTAAAAAATAAGCGACTTCAAAATGAGCATTAAGGTTTATGGACGAGGGAATGAAAATACATATAGACATAATAATGCAACCTAACAAAGATGAATGCTTGTTTTGTGCTTTATTTTAGATATAACTTTATCATTTTCCTTTATCCAGAATGTCGAGACTTGTCAACGCAAGTCAAAGCTTTGAATTTTTGGTGTAAGCCTAAATGACTTTCGGCAGTCGATACGCAGTGTGTAATTTTTAAAGCCTAATTTTCCTCTTGTAATATTTTAACATAGGTATTTATTTATATTTCAAATACGAAACATGTACAATTTGACCGTAGATCGGGGTACCTCAATAAGGACACATTTTTATCTAAAAAATTGTGAAACAAAGAAAAAAAATATACTTAACGAATAAAGTGACATATAATAAAACGCATATGAGTTTTTTTGCCACATTTAGTTAAACACATGTTCCACATTCATGGTTACAAAACGACGTCAATAATAAGTATGTAGATACCTACATATATTTCATTTTCCAAGGCGGGGGCAAGCGTGACGGCCGCCATTAGATGCGCGAAATAGAACAAAGATAATTTGTAGGAAGAGATACAAATCTTTTTGTACATGCAAAGATGTCATGGACATTACGCAAGTTTGAATACGACCCAACGAGACCTAATGAAAGGCATTTTCTTGCAGGCGCAAATATGGAGTGACAGAAGAATGATATATCATTTCTATACCTGCTCGCTTTTAAGTAACATGTCAACACTTTATGCGGTAATTATTTATCTCAAATGTAATTTAATTAGAAAACGTCAAAATTCTGTACAAGGCAGTTTCACAACTTGAACAATGGCGGGGATAGCCGGATCAGCAGGGTATTATATAACTTTATCAATATGTTAGATACCCTCAATAGAATTACTGGGTATCAATCATACACCTGGCCGGTTTGGTACATGTAATTGTGCTATTTGGTATAATCTGTAATGATGTTTTGAAATATTACGTTCAATTTGGCTTTAGAAATTTTGTACGCTAGTTTGCTAGTTTGTTTGATATAATAATTGGACGCAGAATTTTGATTGGTTGTATTATAATAATGTCTATTACGCCGACGCGCAACACAAAATCACTGTTGAAGGATATCGTTTTATTTTGCATTGGCACCACACATGAGGTTCTAAGGAAAAAATCCCTCTGGCCCTGTCATTTTATGGATTCTGTGTAGAGGGTATTTTTAGATAAAGGATATTCTGGGAAGGAAAAACGTACAAGGGATAGGAATCTGGGAGTCAATGTGATCAGGAGTGACGGACATATGAATTCATCCCGCGATGAGCCGGCTGGAGAGGTCTAGGTTAGATCTCCCCCAACCAATCTCTTCGAGACGGTCCGCCACGCAATAGCTGCGCAAACGCATTGGCACCTCAAAACCTGGGCGCCCCTGATAAATCACCAAACGTAGCGAACCACTCGATTAGTTTTTAAATTAGTAGTTCCCTGGGCGGCGGTACGCATATCCGCCTTCCAAAAATTGTTGGGAGTCGGATTGTTGTATGCACTCTTTTTTTTGGTAGAAAAAAAATTTCTCCATTTTTATGCACTTAGTAGATCTTTATTTAAGAGGGCATTACCAGAGAAAGCCGGAAATAAGTCATTTTCAAAAAAGTTTTTAGACGTATTGACTCTTTTCCACAAAAAATTATAAATGGATTTCGAAAGATTGTTCTTTTATCTAGCATTCGTATGTAATAAATTTGTAGATTTTTTTAAAAATTTTAGTATAATAAGGTTATTCCATAGGTCGTTGGCAGATTTGTTAAATTTTCAAAAAAGTTTTTGTATTATACCACACATATTTCAAATAATGTAATCATGCAGTAAAATAAATCAATACATTATCTAGCAGAGTTATGTATTAGAATTTTAATTTTAGTTTCAATAAAATCATTAAAAAATATGTACGTGCATGTGTTTCTTGACGAAAATTGGTCCATTTGTGTATTTATTTGCGCACTTACAAACTAATATATTTCAGATTTTTTTAACATTCTTATTAAATTTAGACATTATTGAAAAATGATAAATACTTATAATCAAAAAATAACTACAAAAAGTACACTATTTCAATAGTTTTATCATCACGCCTTTCAGCATTTTTGGATGAAGGTATAAATTAAAGCTAATTTGGATTGAAATAAATTCGATATTGAGTTATAATTTAAAAAAGCTGGTACGGAGAATAATTAATCTTTCTCATTGTAAACGCCCTGCACGATCAGAAGAACAACTTTCGACGAAATGTGGATTTTCGTCCGCTGGCTGGTTAAACGCTCTTAATTGTAGAGCCTTTTTAAAAAAAAATCTGTGTTATTATTACTAGCCGCTACTGCCAACAGCAATGTGTTTTCTATATTGCAACAGCTAGCAACATATTCAAACGCCGGAAGAGTGCAGAGTGGGTTATAGTGTTTTCATTGAGAACCGTTGATCTGATGCAAGTTTGGTAATGAAGCCACAGAGCAAAGGCATTGTTCGCAGAAATTAAAATCTTCCATCTGCGCGAGTAAAAACAATAGAACACACAAAAAGATGGCCACAATCGACAATGGCTGCCACCGAGTTCACACACTGAGTAAACTCTGAGATTATGAAATTGATAACTTCCGCGTATCGCGAAACATCAGCGTGGTACAACTGCTAACTGCCCGTCATTTAATCGATTCCATCATCTAACTAATACCTAACCGTTCTAATCTGCGTTCAAACATATCGATTACAATATTCAATTAGCTTCAATGATTTTTCAAGTTTTTAACACCTCAATGCTTCCTGCTTATCATTTACTTCTAAGTGTTGCTTAATGTTTCATGCAGCCTGTGTGAATCATCATTTTTTGCTTGTAGATATAAAAAAAAGTAGGTACAACAATGGCATGGAGCCCATAATTGCTGAAAAGCTGTTGTTCTGACGTGAAAAAAGTAATTTTTCCATATATATAAATATTTCTTATTTTATTATCGTTCTACTTACCATAAGATTTATATCGTTTCTACTTTGCAAGATGGAGCACCCGTACCTGAGCTGTTCACTTATAGTTATACCAAGCATTTCATTGAAGGGCCTGGTCGGAAGATTGCTTCCGTTGAAGGATGATCAGACATGATTGGGTTTAAAAGCCATCGTAGTTAGATTCTTGTACGTCAATTCAATGTTGGTATGGCAAAGTCGGCCATGTTTAAGGCTGTTTTAACCACCCAAATAATTGGTAATAATTCAAAATGTTCAATGTTCCGACCGTATGTGCCGCGTAATATTTACACCGCTTTTGTAAGTAAGGGGATGTGTATAAGCGTGTTATGGCTTTTCTCGAGTCTCGAGTTAATCCCCGCTGGCTGATATGGTTGTTCCTCGCCGATAGGACCTGCATTCATCCCTCTTACACTATTTTAGTATGGTTATAGTTAAAGACCTGAAAATATCGTGAAATTTTTCGCCGGTATTTGCATTATTTTCTGCTAAATTGATGTTAATTTTTTGTAAATTTCGCGTTATTTTTGGACAAAGCGATGATATATTTTCGAAAAAAGTCGTGGCTTTTGCAACAAAAGTGATGATACTCGCATGTTAGTTTTTTCAGTGGGCCGTTTTTCACGTGAAGTTAGCTGAGTTCCATTTGGTGGCTAATCAAGTTTGTCTTCATCTTAATCGATGAAATATTTAGAATATATTATAATGTTACATACTTTCTTATTTTAAAATACCAGAAAAATTTTAAAAGCCAAAAATCGAATTTCTGGTGAAATTGAAAAATTATTCGCCTTATCGAAACGCTTCATTTGCAGGTCATCTTCATTTTGGTAAACTATTGTCAACTATCATATGAAAATCAACCATATTTAAAAGATTATTTATTTTGAAGTGATACTTCTATAACACGGCTGTGATTTGGATTTTGGATGAAACGGAAATGACGATTACTGCACCTGCAATGCATCAACTGCGCTCATCGGCCGCTTTGATAATGATGTCACTTTTAAAGGTTTCTATTGATTGAGATATGAAACGGAAATTACGCGAGGTCTGCGCAGCATTGGTCGCTTTGATTATGACCTCACTGTTTTGGTAAAGTTTCGCTTCTACCGCGTGTAAACTGAACTCGATTTTTTTTTACATTAACTCCCCTCAGAGCCTATATCATCTTTGGGGATACTGTGTGGAGGCTCTATTTAGAAAAGGAAGGAGAGGAAGTTCTGGGAAGGAAAAGGGTATTAGGATGGGTAGAAGTCTGGGGGGTCGGTATGCCCAGGAGTGACGGACGGAATCCAACCCTCCCACTGCGGAGCAAAGCGATATTCCGAGAAAGTACGACTGGAGAAGTCAAAGGAACTCCTCCAACCAGTCTTCTGGACAAACCTCACCCCCATGAACCCAGGCACCTGTGCTAAGTCATCAAACGTAGCGAACCACTTGGGGTAACTTATGGCAGAGTTGTTGGTTATCCAATAAAAGGTTCCCGGGCGGCGGTACCCATACTTGCCTCACAAATTGAAAATCTATGGATAATACTTATGAAAAATTTGAGTTAAAAGCCATATTGAAAAAAATAGATCTTTATCTTGTTTTCTAGGGCAATGTAACATTAATGCAACCGTAATTAAAGTCAAATTAGTAATTTATCGCATCATAAATTAACAAAATCTTTTTAACAAATGAGCTATTACGAAATCTTTATTGGTAAGCCGTATTCTATTTGCATTACATGTATTTCCAAAAACGACACCTAGTAGACACCCACCAAGTAAACAGCACATTCAGGTTAAAAAAGACATCCAAAGTATGTAACGAAACGTCCATGAAAGTCCCTTTATTGCCTTCTGAACACATTCATTAAAAAGTTTTTTACCGCCTCCCTGTGGTACGTCGAGCGCGCCAACTAATTTAACAAGCAGATTTATTCGTTGATTAACTGACGTGGTTTCGTCAAAGTCAAACACTTTATAACAGGTGTGTAATATCTATTATTCACGTTCCACAATAAAATAGTTAAAGTTACAAGTGAAATAGTTAATATATTTAAAGTTTTGCTGTAGGATTGATCAGGACATTCCCGACAAACTTTAACCGGTGATGCCTGACCTTATTTGAAGTTAAATAATGTGGATGGTATTTTGGTTACCGGTGAATTTGTTTTAATTTTTGAAGTGAAACTTCTTTAGCGCCGTTGGTGACTTGAATATCGGGTGAAACGGATATGCGTCACAACTCAGTTCTACAAAAATACTCGGTTCTAATATAATGCGATATTTTCGCACCTCGGCGCGTGCCTTCCGTAGCGTAGTGCGCAAGGGGTCTGACTAGACCAGAGAACTAGACAGACATCAAGCGAACGGGGGTTCGAAACCTACGAAATCCAAAAGAAAAAAAAAATTGTGAAATCAATATCCAAACTTCAAACCAATTTTCAAAAAACAAGCAAAAAAAAAAAAAAAAGCGACGTCTAGCAACTTTCTAGTTTCACTTCTACCGCGTGTGAATTACACATTCTAATTTTTTTTAGTTAAAAAACATTAAAAATATCTCAATTACAATAAAATAAATTTCTTTGAATATTACAGTATTATATATTTTTATCATTAAAATGAAATAAAACCAATTTAATAAACAATTTCGATTTGTCAAATAGCCCCATTTTAAAACTATTTCCCTTCCCTGTACCTTCATTTACTACCTCTTTTCTAGGTATCCCCCATCGCCCCCCACCAAAGTTGATGTTTTCTCTCCCTCTTCATTTTTACCTTTATATACTTTGATGAAGGTTCAGGTTGTATCAAAACTCGTTGGTTAAAGATATGTAATAAGTAGTATTCAAACAAAGTTATTTTATTGTAATTATTACAATTATGTATACTCACCAAGTGTTTGCTACATGTGAAAAAAAAATCTTTCACTTGTCAACATTTCAATACTTACTCAGCTGTATTAAAATTAAAACGACTACAAAACAAATAGTTTCTCGATAAAGAATCTCCAATAATGGTTTATTTGTAGTTTCATGTGAAGTATTTATGACAACTTCCGGGCAGATAAAAGATTCTCCCTAAATCCAAAGCTATCTCCTCACTCGCCATCGAGCTGGTTTCTATTACCAATCACAGCATCCACTACCACATTTCTACCTTTACCAAAGTCTTATTTCCCAGAACTGAACCCCAAATTCTTTACGTTTTCAAAGGAATAATTGCTTTGGAAAACCGAGGTGAGAATCGGTGCAATGTGGTCTTTCAAAATTTAACAAATCAATTTAATTATCATCTACTTTATTTTCTTTCATTGCATTTTTAAAAACTTATTTTCGTAATTTCGCTTTCTTAACTGAGCTTAAAGTAACCATTAATAATATTTCTGACTGAGTAGTTTTCTATTCGAGCGACTTGTTTTTTTTTCTATAGCAAAATAGCATTTGAAATGTTAAATAATAATATATGTTTGTGACTGTTGCAATGGAGAGCGTGTTTGTTTGCCACTCTATTTCGGCTGCCGAAAGAAAGTCGTCGATGGATGAATGACATGTGTTGAGAAAAATAATAAAGTGATCGCCGTTTACTCTGACTTGATATATTATTTAACTACATAATATAACTTTCACTGGCCACAGCGGAAATGTGGTCTTTGTAAGTCAATCTGTCGTGATAAAATCTAAATATTTCGTAAATCTCAAATTGATGTGATAAGCGTCAGAAAAAAAAATAATTGTCTCATTTTGCAAAGAAAATTATGGTACTATTTTTGGACAATTTATCGGAAGTTTGTTAAAATATAAATGTTCTAACTGTTATTGTTATCTAAATACTGAAATTTATGAAATTTTCTCTTTTAAAGGTTTTATTTGATTGATAAGTAGTCTGCTCGCTCTCAGTTGAATTTCGATTTATATAGAAGACTTATTATAAATAATGTAGCTTGAAAAACTTCAAACCAGCCTGTGTTATACTTAGGTAGTAGGTATGTAAAAATATTAAATTTTCACATGCAGCAATCACTTTGTGGGTATACATTATTATAATAATGACAATAAAATAACTTTGTTTTATTTCCACTTTATTATATCTTTAACCAACCGGTTTCGGTTCGACCTAAACCTACATCAAGGATGTATAAAACATATTAAATAAATTAGTATTTAAGTATTTAAATGAAAAGTGGAAGAGGGAAAGAGAACATCAACTTTGGTGGTCAAGGTTCAGGTCAAACCGAAACCAGTTGGTTAAAGACATAGTAAAGTGGATTTAAAATAAAGTTATTTGTTTATAATTTGGGAAGAAGGTATGGGTACCGCCGCCCCGGGAATCATTTATTGGATAACCAACACCCCTGCTGTAGGTCACCCCAAGTGGTTCGCAACGTTTGGTGACTTAGCAGGAGGGCCCGGGTTTATGGCGTGAGGTTTGGCAGTGTCCTGGCGGCGGTTGCGTCTGCCCACCAGGTGTTTGGCATGTCTGATCGAGAGAGATTGGTTTAGGGAGTCCCCTTGACTTCTCCAGCCGTACTCTCTCGAAATATCGCCTTGCACCGCAGTGGGAGGGATGGATTCATACGTCCGTCACTCCTGGACAGACTGACCCCCAGATTCCTACCGACCCCTCATACCCTTTTCCTTCCCAGAACTTCCTCTCCTTCCTTTCCTAACCTTCAACACAGCAATCATAAAGATGACAGGTGAAACGTGGAGCTAACGAAAAAAAGTCATTATTTAAAAATGTATATTTACGGATACCATTTCCAAATACCAATGACATCCGTCCACCACAATGTCTCGGTAATTCACAAGTTTGTGTGCGTCTGTGCATTTAGAAAATTTTCTTATTCGTTACTTTAAATGAATAAATAAATAAAGAATCATTCCTCGAGACTGACTGTCCATTGCAAAGATATATCTAATTTCGAACGTATGGGTGTAATACAGAAGAAAGTAAACAAAAAAAACCATATCATTACGTACTTACGTTCAATGTTGAATAGGTACAAAAAAAAACTGGTCTACAGTGTTTTTATAATTTCACATTCACTCGTGAGATTGATTCACTTAACTCTAAAAGCCTCTGGGTCAAGAAAAAGTAAAAATAACCGATACTGGCTTCATGAAAGAGGAATTCACACAAAACAACAGTCAAAATTTCACCAAATTCATGCGATTTCTCGACAAAAACTCATTCAATTATATTTAAATATCTTCTTGTTTGTAATGGTGCTCAGTAATAAATTAAAACAATTATCATGTATTCTCGAGTTTATGCTTTATTATCGTTGTAAATTTATGTCACAAAGTTGCTTATTTCCTTCAATAACAGCTGTGAGGCCATTTATGTGATTCATTAATTTTGATTTGTTCATATATGGTTGGTATTTCCAGTCCAAAAAATGTCCATTCATGGTATAATTTTTTTACAATTTTTTACGTAAGGTCTCGTCGTTTCATTCGTGTTGACTGATGATGTTACTAATTCGTAATTGAGTAGGTAAACCTCGGAGTCTCTCTTCAAGAATAAGATGCAAATGTGCCATTTGGCCTTGTGCCATTTGGAATAAGAGAGTTAATAATAATTGAAACAAAGTACTAATTATTTTCCTGGTAATCTCTCTTTTCAATGATTTCTCCGTAATTTTGGCGTGAAAACTTCTTTATTAGAAAAACCGTCGTTATTTCAAACTCGAAAAAACGAAAAATAGCAACACTAAAAAGAGACAAACACATACATCCATAGAATGAAATAGTATAATCTGTCTTCTCTTTGTGCGGTGCTTCGTAGTCTCCACGCGCTTGTCTACTGTAATTTTCTGAAGATTTCACTTTTACCGCATGTGTATTGTATACTCTTTTTTTTATTTATTTTTTCCGATTCTGTAAAGGGTGAATGGCGGAAGGTTTAAAAATGATTCGAATATTCGCTTTATTTAGCAACCCTAACCACTGGAGCGCTTTTTTCCACAATATGGCACTATTTAAAATGCCTTGTATTGCTTTGCTGCCAATTTTGGCAATATTTCACTTATTTGTAAGTAATTAAGTAGAAGTTTACGAGTTTATAATATTTTTTATAAATTCTAAGAATATGTGATAATCAACAAAAGATAGGTGAATTCATTGACTGTATAGAACTGTAATCAGTTTAATATTTCCGTAGTAAAATTCGGAAGTATGATTTTTTTTTAATGTGGGCGGAAAATATTCAAAATTGTCACCAAATTATCACGAGCAATCGGAGAAAAAAGTTTTAAATTGCGCTGTCGCTCCAGTGGTTAACAAAAAAAACTCTCGGAAAGCCACCGGTAAAGTTGTTTTGAGGAGTTAATATGTGTGCTATTATATATACATTATTAAGGATCCATTCATTCCATGCAGCAAAATAGCGCCTTCCAATATAATCACTTGCAGTTGCAGTACTTAGTACTGTAATCCCTTAACAGAACAGGTCCCTATTGAAAACAAAGGCAGGTATAATAGATACTATAAACTGGTTCCCTCTAAATTTGGATGAAAACAATGGAAATCAAAAACAATGGCACAGTTCACTGCGATGATTATTTTCATAAGTCCCCGCGAATCGAGGCTCTCTTTTTCTCATTTTACTATCGTGGTATATGTTCTACTTGACTACACATTTCCTTATGGTATGATTCTTAAATTTATTTTTCAAATCTTGCTAAAAAAATAAGGTCCCGTTAAACTACTAGAAAATAGTTAATAAATATTTATGTACATAAAATATTCACTTCCTAAAATTTCGGATCGGTAGGTGCGATAAAATTTAGATACCTGTTATTTTAATCATGTACGTAAGATGTTTCTTTATTTTTGAATAGAAACTTCCTTAGCTCCGTTAGAGGGATTTGAAACGGAAATAACGCTCTACGGCATCTGCGAAGCATCAAACTGCGCTCAAGGCTCCTATTGGTTGAGATATAAAAATGAAACGACGATAGGTCGGCGCTCATTGGCCGTTTTGTTTTTTTACAGGTCGGAATATAATGCGTAAATTCGCGCCTCACCGAGCGCGTCCCATAGCGCAGCGGTATAGTGCGTCGAAAATCTCAGTCGCGGTCAGAGAAATTCAGCGAACGGAGGTTCGATTCCTACGAAATCAAAAAAATAAACAGTTTTTTTTTTTGTAAATCGATATCCAATCATTAAACCGCTATAAAATAAACAGGCAAAAGAATGCGATATCTAGCGACTTTCAGGTTTCACTTCTATCGCGTGTGAATTACACACAATTTTTTTTGTTTTTAAATTATTTATTGATTTAGTTTATACTACATGAATATAAACCAATAAGCACAATGTAACATTTCAT
Source organism: Limnephilus marmoratus (assembly GCA_917880885.1). Classification (NCBI taxonomy): domain Eukaryota; kingdom Metazoa; phylum Arthropoda; class Insecta; order Trichoptera; family Limnephilidae; genus Limnephilus; species Limnephilus marmoratus. The sequence goes on along the minus strand of OU862920.1, from coordinate 18,190,838 downwards.
TTGATAAATTTAAATATTTTTACTGTAAGCATAACATTTATTTTTAAATACATTCATTCTTTCTTCATTCTTTATACTGTCAGGCATTTCATCATACATCTTTAGTACTCTGTATAATAGGCAGTTCTGTGATTTTGATTTTTTTCATATTTGGCAATCTAACTCTATTCATACTTCTTTTTTCGTAATTATATACATCTCTATTAAAAACAATTTCACCCATAAGTATTTTTGCATTTGGTTTTTCATAACTTAATGCACAAAAATTAACACATTAACAAGCAGTCTCTTTTTTATAGGAATCCAATTTAGCTCCTCTCCCATACGATTAACCCTTGCGTATTTGCCTTTTCCCTTAGAACAAAGCAGTGCAAATTAAAAACAGTGTTGTAGCAAACCAACTCAGATTTTCGAGAGTATATTGATTAATTCGATCTCGAATACTTTCTCATTCTCGCATCTCTCCGTCTCTTCATAATTAGAGCAAGGGATGCTATTGGTTAATTTTCACCCCGCTGCTCAGGCTTACAAATGTCACCGCTGGGAAGACTGTGCAGACTGGTAAGACTGGGAAGACATGTGCTAAGTCGAGTTGAGTTAGCACACATCTTCAGGTAAAATCTCTGGCACGACTTATCACAGAGACGCATAGTAAACCGTCGGATTCCGATTTCAGCTAACCCAGAGTGAATGGAGTTGATAACCCTTGTTATAAAAGATAAAACATAAAAGCGATAAGGAAACAATTATCTTTCCTTTGGGAGCTAACTAACCATAAAGTTTATTTTACTGTGAAACAAATGGCCCTTAAAATACAAAAGTAAGCGAATATATCGTTTTCGTATAATATCAAGTGTTAACTTCTTTCACGTATTACTTTTTTCAAGCATTTCTTACGATGACCAATTCAATTTTTCCCTTTCTCTCAAAATTCCTTTTGGGCTTCAGCACGCACATATCTAACCTTAATTGCTTGGCATTTCGCGATTGCTGGTGCAAGTGTATAAAAAAACATGACATGTTTAACAGTAAGCAAGTTAATAACAATGTTTACTTCCTACGATGATTGCCGGTTCACACGCACAAGTATGTTGAATAGTTCTGAACGTAATTAACATTTGTGAACAGATTCTTGCCGATGATAATTTCGTGTTAACAAGAGCGTGTGTCTACGAATTATAAATGTGGTTCTCTTTGATTATTTTCCCTTGTTAGAATATTTCCAAGTGGGTAAGCAAAATATGTAATATATAATATTTATTTTGTGTAATTGGAATGAATGCACTATATTAAATAGGAACACCTGTTTTAAGGTAACACAGGTAGATATATGTTAGCCTAACGTATTCACATGTTAACATACCCGCCATAAAAGTGTTGGTAGATATTCTTCTGGATTATTAAAGAATTTATAAAAGTCATAGTAAAATATTAGTGTCATTGTCACAAATGCATGCATTTGATGAAATTAGTAATAAAGAGAACGAACGCCCAACACGAGGCGAGGTTTAGCGACGTAACCCCAAATCCAATAAACCGGAAAGCTCTAGGAAAATGTCTCCTCCGACAAATGGGAGGAACTCCAATAACAAGTACAGATTGTTGTAAAGTCTACCCCTCGTAAACCGACATCAACTTGCTTCTGTTGTAAGATCCAATAACTTCCTGAAGTAGGTACTAAACTCTGCATGCGATATTGTGTAATTGTGACAACACACGACCCCTCCTTCCTCACTCTCTTTCAATAAAATGTATCATTACATGGTTGACGCAGAGCGCAATAAATAACTCGTTTTATTCTCAGTAATTGGGTCGCTTTGTGCAAAAATAACGCCGCCATTTAAGTCCATACATCCCATATTAAAGACGAAAAATGTGCCTATCTCGGGCCAGGTAATTGGAAGTTTCTTTCGAAATGTTGTGCATGTCACTAAGCGCGGAACGACATAATATCATGTTAAAATCGAGAGTTACTCGACCAGTTCACTCTGGCGGAATGGTCTCACAGATGTCTCCAGTATTTGGGTCAAGACGATGCATATTATGAACGATTTACATCCTTTCATTTTTGAAAGGATGTAAATCGCGTCGCGTGAACGATATTGACTCTGAACAGGCAGAACGGAATAACCCACAATTATACATTTGCACAATATCCAAAAATGACTGTTAGCTCAATATATTATTTAAGCCTGTCGTAAAGGTAAATTTACAAAAGAGATGATTTTTTTAATAATATCAGAATAATCGCAACATGATGATTATTTTCATTGTTGAATTGAAAATCAATGGCACCGCTGTGATTTGGATTTTGGATGAAACGGAAATGACGATTATTGCACCTGCGACGAATCAACTGCGCTTATCGGCCGCTTTGATAATGATGTCACTTTTAAAGGCTCCTATTGGTTGAGATATGAAACGGAAATTACTCGAGGTCTACTCTCATTGGGCGATTTGATTATCACCATACTTTTCAAGTATTAGTTGAAATTGTTTTGGTAAAGTTTCTCTTCTACCGCGTGTAAACTGCACTCGTTTTTTTTTCTCATCTAGTTTTGTACTGACAGGTTTCCCATAATTTGTTTATCAACGATTTTTATTTTATTTATTTTGACACTAACGCTGTCCGAAGCTTGGCTAAAGAAGGAGGTAGCGCAACACGCCATTACACCCCATAAATAAATAACGAAAATGCTTTTGGCCGTGAAAATCTAATATCACAAATGTTGATTATTGCTGGAGAATTCGAACCTATTATTTATTGCCTTTCTCTTACCAAGTGAAATATTAAAACTCGCGAAAGACTTTATTACAACCTAACCTAACCAACCATAAATTTATTAACACCTATATCATTACCTGCATTGTAAAGTTAATTACGAAATTTGCTCCATTTGTATGATTTAAAACTTGGTTAAATTGTTAAAAAAAATGCTTTCAATTTTTTTGTTGTTTAGCAGAACCTGTACTTTTCCACACATAATGTACAATGTTATTACATCCATGTTCGCAATTTTAATGATATTGGCCTCTGCCTTTTATAACACAAAATTTTAACATCTGTGAGCTTAAATTCAACACGCATGATCGTACATATCGTAAGCCCAACAGCTCATTGTTAGTATATATCGCACTGGAACTAACGCAATATATTAATACATTTATCGCGCTGAAACTAATTCATTACATTAATACAATTACACTGCGCAAATCCTTTGATGGTTGAACATTGAATATTGCGACCGTGAACCTGATTTTCGTAAAACATTTTACCGTTAAAATACGAGAATATTCATGAACACGTAACTAAAAATCGAATCGATAGTGAAGTACTCAGTTTTTTTAAGTGAAACTTCTATAGCACCGCTGTCATTTGGATTTCGGATGAAACGGAAATTACGATTACTGCGACACCTGCGACGCATCAACTGCGCTCATCGGCCGCTTTGATAATGATGTCACTTTTAAAGGCTCCTATTGGTTGAGATTTGAAGCGGAAATTACGCGAAGTCTGCGCTCGTTGGTTTCTTTGATTATGACCTCACTTTTCAAGTATTGGTTGAGAGTGTTTTGGTAAAGTTTCGCTTCTACCGCGTGTAAACTGAAAAATTGAAACTTCTTAAGCCCCATTGTCATTTGTGTGAAACGGAAATGACGCATTACAGTACCTACGAAGCGTCAAACTGCGCTTATTGACTGCTTTGAATATGATCTGACTTTTGAAGGCTCCTATTGGTTGAGATTGTTTTGTTGAAGTTTTCGTGTTAACTGCACTTGACTTTTTATACATTAACTCCACTGAGGAGGCCCTGAGGAAAATAATTCCCCTCAGGGCCTTTGTCATCTTTGGGATGCTGTGGGGAGGGTCTTTTAAGAAAGGAACAGGGTATTAGGGATGGGTAGGAATCTGGGGAACATTGTATCCAGCAGTGACGGTCGTATGAGTCCATACCTCCCACTGCGGTGCAAGGCGACTCTCCGAAATAATATGGCTGGAGAAGTCAAAGGGACTCCCTCAACTATTCTCCTGATCTGGTATGCCATGTAGCAGATGGGAAGAAGCATTCGCCGCCAAGACCCGGACAGACTTCACCCCATGAACTGCTAAGTCACCAAACGTAGCGAACTACTTAGGGTGACCTATGGCAAAGGTGTTGGTTATCCAATAAGCGGTACCTATACCCGCCTCACAAAATGAAAAGAAAGTTTAAACGAAAGTAAACACCAAAAGGAAATCTCAATCAATCGATTTGCCTTTCTGTGAGTAAATCTCAAGTTTAGCGGCGTTCGAAGACTTTTGAGAAAATAAATCAAAAAGAGACGAATATATTTAAGATTTTCAGAAACTTAGCGCGGCGCGGTTCTCTAAGGATTATATTAACACCAAAACTGCCGAAAAGCACGCACATGGACTAACGTTGAATAATTACTTGGGGTAGCTTTAAATCACGAACAAACCTACCTATTTTCAAATGTAACCTACCTATAATAAATATTCCATGAAGTGAGGTAATTGAGAGAAATTCGAAGAGTATGGCTTCACGAGGCAATTCAGGTTGCCAGAGGCGTAGAACTTAAAAGAAATACAACTAGATATAAAAATTTTCTGGTATTTTAACATGTGCTTTGTTGTTCAAAATATAATTTGGACTATGGACATTCTAGTGTCTTCTAGTGTTTGCCCTTTTTGTTTGGAACATGCTTTACCTGGTTCAAACAAAATCTCTCAAACGGTCCATATTCATGAACCTGGGTTGTTTATTGACTGCAGACGCAACAGCAAACTCCGCCGACCGGTGACCGCTGTGTCATGTCGACACAGCCAAAGACGTTAACCTGAAACGTACTGATTCATAAAAAAACCAACACGTTACGACGAGATACGCCGCAGTTAGTAGCGTGACCTCGCTACCTCGCTACCTCGTTACCTCAAGCCTCGCCATCTCCCAAGATTTTAAATATAATAATGGCCCATTGAGACGCGTGAACCGTGAACCATGCCGCTCTGTCAAATTTTCACTTTCTTTTAACAGAACACACGAAATTCGTTTCGTAAAAGCAACGCGCACTTGCAGGAGATTTATCTTCCGATTCATTTTCACTTACGCATTACACTTTAACATTTTTTTTTGCATTTGGCTTTTTAATACAAAGTTCCAATCATATTTTTATTTATTTATTTATAAAATACAAGATATTTAATTAGTACATTTGCATACATGCATGCACACCTGTGTATTTAGGTGCACACGTACATACACACACACACACCCTCACCCTCACACACACACACACACACACACATACACTTAGGCATACATACACATACATCAAAACAATATAAACGCCTCTATCTATCTGATAGAAAACTTTAAATCCAGTGAAACAATTTAAAAATAATATTGGTATAAATCACTTTACTGTAAGTAAAGAGGTGAAATGCCAATGGGTTTTTAATTTTTGGTAAGGTAAAGGTAACGCCGGGCCCCGTACAGCCCGTTAGTTGTCTACAAACTTGAAAAAGTAAAAAAAAATAATAGGCCGCATATAAAGCCACCACTTAAAAAATCATCAGAGATGAAATGGGGATATCAATTGATTCGTTTCATAGTTTACGGTGATAAAAGAAAAAAAATTCATGTGTAATGATTTGTTTACGATCAAAAAATTATAATTGGATCGAAAACTATAAATTTTTTCAAATCAAAAATATTATTATTTTCCGGCGTGGGCTAACAGCACTGTTATTGTTAAATTTTGTTCTTTTGACATTGCTTTGTAAATCTAACTAATATTATAAACGCGAAAGTTTGTATAGATGTATGTGTGTTTGTTACTCTTTTACGCAAAAAATACTGAAAGAAATTAAATGAATCTTTACAATAATACGGCTCATACATCAGAATAACATTTAGGCTATAATTTATAAAGCTAATCAGGAAGGGGACGCGGGTGGGGATCGCCAATTGGTACTTTTGAAAAGTTAAACCCAACCCAACCCAATTTGCAGACACAATTTATGAAGAAACAATTTACAAAACATTTCACAGAAGCAACATACAAACACAACCTATGAAGAATCACTTTACAAATAATTCACAGAAACATGTCTCATAATATTTTATGAATTATTATACCTAACCACTCATTTGATTTATGTACTGTTGGTGTCAAAAAGTTAAAATAAAGTATCCTCCATGACGGACTATAGAAATGCATAAAAAAACAAAACCAGGAAAATACAATGAAAGGTACGGGCTCAAAAATATACAGACCAAATACAAGATGTTTATATGCAAAATACATGACAAGATTTAAAAAAGATATAAACTGCGCCCATCATATCTGGATGTACAAAGTTTGGTGCTTGAAGATAATCAGGAAAGCTATCAGAACAGAGTTTTAACCTACTTATGGCTTGTTTTCCAAATAACATTTGAAAAAAATAGGATTTCAATATATCGTTTCGAGATTTGTTAGAGGCATATACCTGTCTTAATTCTTCAGGCAATTTGTTATAGTTAGTGTACGCAATGTATTCTAATGATTTCAGTCCGAACTTTGACATTTATTATTATTCCACAATGTAAATAACGATTCCCTATTCCGGAACATTCCAGAATCTTCCGGGATGTTCTGGAATGTTTTGGAATGCTCCCGAATACTCTCGAATGTTCTGGACCGTTCTAGAAATTTCTAGATGGCGAAACTTCCAGCCCTTATATTTTCAAAAGCACACCCTTCAGGTAAAAACAGGAATCTTTTTCATGGATAGGGGATAGAGGGCTACCACACCATATACTCGCTTGATCGTACCGGGACTCGTTTCTGTGTTTTAGCGGGATGCACACATTTGTACACTTTCTTTTATAATACATAATTTTGATTATTAAAACTCCCCGAAAACATTGTAAATGTTTGTCTCATACATTAAAAATTAAATTGAATCGAAATCAGTAAGCCACCTAAAATACCTACCCCGAAAACAATCTTTGCAATGCAAATGGTACCGTTAACGTTAAATTATACCCTACATCCATTTCTGGATTATCTAATTATCTGTAATTATCCAATTCTGCAGGAAATCAAATCAGTCGCAAACTTACTTCTTTCGGATGTTTTCATTCGGGCCATAATCACCGGTACAATTAAACCAGTTTTTTTTAATTACACAAAGTTAGACAACTGTATCGTGACCGTTTTTGATTTTAAGTTATTTGAATATATATAGTGGTTTCTTTTAAGTACAAGTTTATTGATTTAGCAAGATTTATGATCGGAGCCAAACAATCTCTAGTGGACCACTGTTTAGGAAACTGCGTAATTAATTAAGCATTCTATATTAGCCTAGGTATGTGAATCTTGGCAAACAGTACCAAGATTAACATACCTAGATTATCTGTGCTCCCTGATAACAAACGACAATAACACTACGGAGGAGATCCAGAAGCGCAGACATTACAACAATGAGCTATATACTCTGTTTAAGGAGTTAAAAAAAAAGTTAACGTTACAAAATTTATAAAAATGGGAATAATTCTGTGACTGGGTCACGTGGAGAGAATGACCAAGCATCCTGCTGAACTCAAGACCGATAGGGCGAAGGAGACTAGGAAGGCCAAGATTAAGATGGAGCGACAACGTCCTCAAAGATATAACCTTAAAGCTTCTAAACTGGAGAGAGCTGGCACAAAACCGAGATGATTGGAGGAAGACTCTTGAGGAGGCCAAGACCCACCAGGCATTGTAGAGCCAAGAGTGATTATGATGATCTACATTAATTTTACGACAGAAGATAATCAATTTTAATTAAATATTTTTCAGTTGTCTAAAAAAATAGACATCGCCGGTGTTTTCCTATAAAATTGCAACAATGTTTTTGAAATTACTAAAACAGATTTTTCTTTGAAAAGTGTTCCACAAATGGTCAACACAATTTCTTTCAGATCGCAGCGTCATTTCCACCATAAGTTTGTAGATTTTATACCATTTTATATCATATCACCATAAGGATGTAGACATTTATGGATCGTCGAATAAAAATTGATTACATAGATCAGAAGTCAGAATCACGTCAGAGGGATGAAAAAAAAAAATAATTGGGAACCATGTGTACTTTTTTTTTAGATCAATATTTTTTTTACATATTTCTTGAAAAGTGACATCATAATCAAAGCGGCCAGAGAGCGCAGTTTGATGCTTCACAGGTGCAGTAATGCGTCATTTCCGTTTCATCCGAATTCCAAATCACAGCGGGGCTAAAGAAGTTTCACTTCAAAAAATACAAGTGTACAGTTCACACGGTAAAAGTGAAACGTTAAGAAAACTAAAGTAGACAAGAGTTACGAATAGGAAGGCTACGAAGACCGATTATTCTATCTCATTATATCGCAAGCTAAATCCAATAGATGTATGTGTTTGTTTATTTTTCGTTTCATCGAGTTTCAAATCACAACGGTGGTAAAGAAGTTTACATTTCAAAAACAACAACAAATGATGACCGACGGTTTTTGCTGTCATTTGATACTCGTTACTATTGTACCACGTTGTAAGACCATTTAGCACAAATTTCGCCTTTACTCCCTAAGTTTGATTAGCTGCAGAAGTGTTTGTAACCAATATTCCAAGACTGCTAAATATCGCCGCACGTCACAATCTAGTCAGGTAGGTACCATTTATGTTCATTTTAAGTTTTTTTTTAAAGTAGTATCTGGATAATGTACGAATGCAGCGACATTGCATTAAAACTTGTTGCATTCACAAAGGTTAAGCAATATCCGTACAAGTCCGTGTTTCAAATAGGTGACAACTTTCAATAAAGTTGCTTTTAGTCGTAATAATTACTGTATAATTACGTAAGTATGATTGCTTTCATTAAGTGTTTCACACTTATTTGATTGGCCAATAATATTCGAAGTATCTACGCTTTTCCGGTTTTATTTGACGGCCGGCGTAGTCTAGGGGTAAGGCTCTTGACTCGCAATCTGAAGGTAGCGGGATCGAATCCCGATGTAGGCAAATAAATTTTAGTTTACAATTAATTCATTAAAATAACATATATTTCATTTGCGGCACGTTCTAGAGTGGAAAATACTCTCCGTACTCCGTATTGCCCTGGTGTAAGACCACCATTCAAATTTGAAACGCGGCTTGAAATGGCTTTAGCCGTGTTTGGTGATCATATCTGATTAGCCAGGAACTTTCCCAGCGTCCTCTCCTCGACTCCAGTTACTAATATCTACAGCCTGTATGACTGACGAATATCTACAGCTCATATGTTGAACTAATATCTACGAACTTCAGAGTGTTGATTAATATCTACAGAGCTTAGGTTGAACTAATATCTACAGAGTATAGGTTGGACTAATCAGCTAAATGTGTCCAATAGTCCGATTTTAGGGATTTTTACATACATACTTACATAAATTAAGTTTTTTAAACTGCATACGCAATATTACGTTATTCCAATATGCTATACACAATTGCAAATCCAACCTCTGCCAGTGCTGTAGATATTCGTCAACACTTTGGTTCTCATAGATATTAATCAACAGTTTGAGCTGTAGATATTCGTCAACACTTTGATTCTCATAGATATTAGTTCGATTTTTACAGTTTTTGGAATTCCTGTAGATATTAGTAGACGCCTCCCTCTCCTCATCTCCTTCCCCTCCTCAATACCTTCAGCCTCACAACATACCCCAATTGGGAATGCAATAGTCTCACAGGCTCCAGACAGGAGCAGCTGGGACTCTTGTGAGGTACTCGCATAAAAAACCCACCCAATGTAAACAGATAATAAAAGGGGGCGTTGTAGTTTATATCTCTGGCTGTAATAAGACTTTGGAAGAATGCGTAATCTTCCAAACCAATCAGTTTATCGCTCACTCTGTCAAGTTTTGTGTATCTATCTGGTACCTAATGATCGTTACTAAGATTTACAGTGTGTAGTGTATATGTATAATGTATCCCCCGTCGAATATACCATCCCTTGTGTCCGCAAGGCCAGCCTTGTGCACTAGTCGCACATATGTAGTGTGAATCCTAACAAACCAACTGCCCCACTATCCGTTTTTGATTACCTGTAGGACGAAAGTTGAGCTGGGAGTTGAGTTTGTTTTAAAAAGCTTTACAGTTAAAACAGAAAATTACAAACTTATTTAGCAAAAAAGTTTGCACGGGTGAGGAAAAAAACCTAGTTCGTTATATGACGGCGCGTGGCGCGTTAGTATGGAAATTTCAACAAATTTTAGTAATACTAAAGTTGATATTCTGAAACTTTTTCAAATTTAAAAATTTTGCATGAACTAACTAACTAAACATCACGCCGTTTCCCCGCAGGGGTAGGCAGAGAGGACGGACCGCCAAACAGCTCGGTCTTGGCACACACTCTTTGCCTCACTCACATTCATACATCGTCTCATACATACTCTTCTATTATTCTGACTTTTGATATGGCCCGTCTCAAGTATCTGATTCACTTGATCTTGCCATGTCTTCCTCTTGCGTCCCCGACTTCTTCTACCATTCACATTTGCATCATATATTCTTTTTACACTACTTATTTCGCTCATTCGCTATACGTGCCCAAACCATCTGAGGGTCCCTTTCTTAATTTTGCTCATTATACTTACATCAGCCTTACATTCTTTGCGGATATCCACATTTCTAACACGATCATGTCGATCATACATGGTTTTACCACACATACGTCTCAGGGATCTCATTTCAACAGCATTCAGTTTACTTTCATCCTTCCTCTGCCAGTTCCATGCCTCACTGCCATACATCAGGGTAGGTACCAGGACTCCATTGTGGAATGCTAGCTTCGCTTTTTTTGACAGTTTTTTATTAGCGCCAACTGCATTCAGTCCTCCATTAATGGAGTTACCGGCATTTACCCTTCTTTCAATATCTCTATCAGCCTTCCCATCTCTCGTAAACATACTACCCAGATAAACAAACTCATCCACCTGCTCCAAGTATTCATCATTCACAACTATATCGCACACTGTTTTCGTACTCTCTCTTTCAAACACCATGACTTTAGACTTACTTACATTCATCATTAACTCATTCTACATACATACTTCGTTCATCCTAGATACTAGAGACTGTAGATCTTCCATAGTGTTAGAAATCAGCACCGCATCTTCAGCATACAACAGGCAAAATACTTTCAGACTATTCAATTTCGCGCCCAATCTCACATCTTTCAATTCTTGCATACAATTATCCATGTACAGATTGAATAACCATGGTGACATTACGCAGCCTTGCTTAACACCTTTTGTGATGTCAAACCACCCCGTAAAATCACCGAACTAGCATGAACTAAAATTCACATATATTCATAATCAGAACTCGTCGATGATTTATTATAATTGCATATTTCTACAAAGAAAAATTATATGACATTAGGTGTTTTCTGGATTATAAAATGCTTTTAATTTTTTTACGGTGATGACTTTTGTGGAAGTCTTAAGCTGGTCTGTTTCAGCCGTGGTATAGCTAAAACTGAAAGAAACTGATCGGAATAAATTTTAGCAAGAATTTATGACACGCCGCACCGGGCGTTCTTTCGGGCGGACCGACGATTAGGATTATTTTAAATAATAATGTATTTTCAGCGTTTAACAACAGTTTTTAAAGTGCCGCTTGAAATATTCTCAAATACAAATATTTGATTTAAATTTATAAACATTTGTTTTACAATTGTTTGTTTATCAACATTGTTAAGTCAATTTTTGATGTGGTTGAATGGCAGTCTTAAGAAAACATTTAAAATTATCTAAGAAATTTCTTTGTTGTATAATCTTAAAGAAAACATTGGTTATATTAATGAAACATGCATACTTACATCACCACACAAGCAATTAAAAGCACGCACTGAAATTAACCGCTGCTAGTGAAATTGAAAACACTGATTTCCGATATTCGTGGGTAGTAGAGCACGAGCACGAGGCGATAGGCGGGCGAGTGGTCGACACCGGGCGCGGTAGTGTTGTGTGTGAGCCTGTGGCGGGCGAGACCTGTTGTCCACAGACCGGCCCCCACCGCTAGCGCTCCCTCACCAACTTACCACCTGGGGTCACATTGGGCTGGAAGAAGATGCATCTTCTTCCTGTCCAACGTGATGTCTTGATACCCCTGTTGCAAGTTATTATCAAGTTATAACTCTAATCTTTTTATTCTTCACCTGCTTCCCCTCCTCACCCCACTCTGCCTCAACAACCCAAATGTGGGATGTCATTGTCCCACTGATTCGGGGCAATTCCAATTGCAAGACTCCTTAACCGCTCAGACCCATAAGCTTGTTTTCACGGTAATATAACGTTACCAGATATATTTTTGACGTATGAGTTTATTAAAAGCTTAATTACTACATAAATAGTTATTACTGATCTTCTCTTTACAAAAGGTGTGATTCAGGGTATCCGCGGTTAAAGTGCAATACCTTGGGAGATGTTTCTACATGAAGGTAGAAGAAAAAATACGAGTGCAGTTTTACACGTGGTAGAAGCGAAGCTTTACCAAAGCAATCTCAACTAATACTTGAAAAGTGAGCTCAGACTTATCGTAATTTCCGTTTCATATCTCAACCTTTAAAAGAGACATCATAATCAAAGTGGAGCGGTTGATGCTTCACAGGTGCAGTAATCGTCATTTCCGTTTCATCCGAAATCCGATTCACAGCGGGGCTACAGAAGTTTCACTTCAAAAAAATTAATGACTTTTTTCGAAATTTCATTGTTTCCGATACATAAAATATTTTTCCACAGGAATATTATTTTTTCCATATAAACAATTCAATTTTTTTTACATGAAAATTCCTTAAATAATGAAATGAAGAAAAAATAACTTAATAGCCTCTTTTTCTTGCACTATCATGTAGAATACGGCGTAGTGCAGCGGTAAGGCGCTTGACTAGCATTCCGAAGGTCGCGGGATCGAATACCGGCGTGGCAAAAAAAAAATATTTGATTAATTTGTGTTTTTCACAATTTATTCATTTAAAATAATATATAGTATATTTGCGGCACGTTCCAGAGTGGAAGACACTCTCAGTACCGCCCTGGTGTAAGACCACCATTCAGAATTGAAACGTTGCTTGAAATAGTTTCTGCCGTGTTTGGTGACCAGATCTGAATAGCCAGGTACTTCCCCACCTTCCTCTTCCCTATCTCCTTTCCCTCCCCACTTCCTTCAGCCTCACAACATACCCCACTTGGGGATACCATAGTCCCACTGGCTCCAGACGGGAGCAGTTGGGACTCTTGTGCGGTAATCATGTAAAAAAAAAAAAAAAAATCACTTCACAAAGTTTGTGCACTTGATCTCCGGACATCTTTTATGTGTACACGCATAATTAAAAATTACGGAAAACAATAGCTAAGTAATTAAATGAATTAATAAGTATTAATAAATTTTTATATTTTTATTTATTTTTTTTTTTATTTCATCATTTTTTATTAGTAACAGATATTTGTTTTTTTTGGCTACCACACTAGGCTAAGCCCGTGTTGTGGTAGTCGTACATTTAATATTTTAACATTTCAAAAAATATTAAGAAATACTTAAAACTAAAGAGAAAAAATAAAATAAAAATATATTTTAAAGAAAAGTAGAAATAAAAATGAAAATACAAATTCAAATTTTGAAATACAAAAATTAATAATAAAGATTAAATGTTAAGAACTCAAGTGTTCTGTATAAATTAAAACATATAAAAGTATATAAATCAAAATTAAAAAAAAATAACAACATTTTAAAGAAAAATAGAAATAAAAATGGAAATTAAAATTTTGAAATGCAAAAATTAATAATTAAAATGAAGACAATATTAGCTTAATCGAAAATATGGAAACAGAAAATCAGAAAAAGATATTTGCACCTCTGGGACTCGAACCCAGGACCTTTCGCTTTCCGAGTAATGCGCTAATCACTGCGCCATGGTGTCGATATCCGAATCGGTCATTTTTAATTGTATCATACTTAGACTAAGAACCACACACGTTATCTTCATTTTCTTAACACATATTTTATTGGCTTCTATCTTCATGTATGATTGCAAGATTCAAACCCGAACAAACTGTCTAGATAGTGTCTGGATAAATCTTTATTTAATACGCGACATCTATTGATTTTTTTTGCAAGTCTAGGATGAATATCTAATAAACTGTGTGAATAAATTTCAAATTGTGATATTTAATTAAATAAGATAATATGGTTGGTTCTTAATAGAATTTACATTAAAAATGACAGAATCGGATATCGATACCTTGGCGCAGTGGTTAACGCATTTGCCCGGAAAGCGAAAGGTACTGGGTTCGAGTCCCAGAGGTGCAAATATATTTTTCTGATTTTTCTGTTTCCAGAATTTTTATTGAGTTTTGCTTATATATTCTTCATTTAATTAAATATTACAAATTAAAATTTGAGGTTTTACTCATAAAGTTTAAAAAAATAATAGTAATTGTGTTTGTAACATTACCGTGATTTCACGTTTTAAAAACGTTTTTACTGCAGGATTAATTTGATGGCAAAATCCTTAATCCCGTATTCCTGCGAATATTCCCTCATTCTTCCGCATTCTCCAAGCTCCCATATCCCCAGTCCACTGAGGAGACATGCCAATCGCATTGTACACCCTCGTTGCTATATCGATTCTCGACAAAGGATTCCTCTAACATTTTTCTATGCAACTATTGAAGTCCGCTAATCCGGAATTCGAGTGAATTCTAATGGAGGACAGTCTTGGAAAAATGTTATAAATCATGTGATGAAATGTTTCATATTTAGCTATACATACTCTGTATTCACAGAATTCCCACGACTTACTGGGTGGAAAACACGGAAGAAAATATTCGTATTGTAGCCATTGTAGGATTTGTCGAGGCGCCCCGAGAATCGTGTTAGTGAGCTATTTCACGTTTAGTTTGACACTATTCTCTCTGACAATTCACGTCAGACGCGGTAGGCGTGAATAAGAGATGAACACCAAGAATGGTGAGAAATAGCAACGTAAAGGCGTAGGCTTCATGTTCAATATTTATCACGATCCATATCGTACAGGATCAGAATGTTACCCTAGACGTTCAATATTTGACAAGACTTTTATTATGTGGCGTGTTTCGTACGGTGACCGGACAACTGAGAATGAACTCAACCCAAAACCTCCTTTAAAAATTCATTAAAAAGTGATGAAAAAAATATATTACAAAAAAATTCGAGTGCAGTTTACACGCGGTAGAAGCGAAACTTTACCAAAACAATCTCAACCAATACTTGAAAAGTGAGGTCATAATCAAAGCGAACAATGAGCGTAGACCTAGCGTAATTTCCGTTTCATATCTCAACCAATAGGAGCCTTTAAAAGTGACATCATAATTAAAGCGGCCAATGAGCGCAGTTGATGCGTCGCAGTTGCAGTAATCGTCATTTCCGTTTCATCCGAAATCCAAATCACAGCGGGGCTATAAAAGATTCACTTAAAAAAATACGAGTGTGCAGTTAACACGCGGTAAGCTTCAGAAAACTAAAGTACACAAGAGTGGGGAGGCCACGAAGCACTGCACAAAGAACAGACCGATTATTTACGCCGCACAAAGAAGAGATCGATGATTCTATCTCATTCTCTCGCATGCAAAACCGATGGTTTGTGTTTGGCGAATTTCAATTAACAACGGTGCTAAAGTAGTTTTCACTTCGAAAATGATTAAATATTTTACTTTAGGTTACTAAAGGTTACTTCATGGGATATTTTTAATTTTTTGAAATGAAAACTTCTTTAGCACCGTTATGATTTGAAACTCGATGAAACGGAAGCAAATGATACTAAAAAGAGGCAAACACATACATTTAACATAACATTGAAGAAGAAGATAACAATAATAATCTGAACGAAAATATGAGAGAGAACAAGACACATAAAATAGAAACAGGTAATGGTCGCAACTGCGACTCGTGTTAATCATTTCGCCAATGCCACCTTCTGTCAAGATATTAGTCAATCTCATAGTTCAAATTTTAGAATTAACCATATTTTCTAAGTAATAATATGAACGATTTCACATACAACGTTATTCCACAAAACGTTTTTTTTTCATGCTCTTCTAACATAAATGTACACCTGTCATTGATGTATTTGAGCTCAACAAGCAAAAAACGATATGAATAATTGAAACTATTTTTGTTCTCGATATTTTCTTGAGATCAACATACAACATTATTCCACAAAACTGTTTCAACGGCTAAAAAGTAGGCTTAATAATATTTTTTCTCGACAAATTCTACTTTCCTGCATTCTTCAGCTTTTTGGCTTTGAAGACTTTCTAGTTAAAGCCATAAGACGTTTGTTTCCTCCATTTATTCCCACAAATTAAAACATGCGCCGTGATTTTGATAAATGGCATTATACAACATTCTTCCTCAAACCAAACTTCAAAAGGCTGCCCCAGGCCTAAAAAATTTTTCATTACCATAATACATACCTTAAAAGATGCACGCTGGTTGTCCACATTTCCAATTATATCGCCAATTATAATTCAGCCATCCGGGTCGCGTATTTACAAAACCTATACCGATTCAGTCGCGGTAACGACAATTTACATTTTAAATATACCTCTTTATTTGTTAGATAAGTTTTAAGATTTTCACGGCCAAAAGCATTTTCGTTATTTGTTTTTGGGGTATTGTGCCGTGTTGCGCTACCTCCTTCTTTAGCCAACGTTTCGGACATCGTTGCAGTGTCCATCATCAGGGCAGTTCCGGCAGATCCGGTTAAAGTTGGCTAAAGAAGGAGGTTATTTTTTATCACATTGCAAAACCAAAAATTGTTCTAAAATCTAGACAAAATAACCTTTATGATGTGTATATTAGAAATTAATAATTTTATTTCTAAATATTTTAATTTTAATATTATTCCCATATATTGTAAATACACCTCTATGTTGATAATTTTTTATCACTTTGCAAAAACAAAAATTGTTCTAAAATCTAGATAAAATAATCTTTCCAATGTGTTTATTAGAAATTAATAATTTTATTTCTAAATTTTTAAATTTTGATTTTGAAAATTTAAAGCGACTGAAACGCGGTAGGGATTGTAAATACGCATCCGGGTCTCCAATCTCCAGGAATATGAAGGAGGTACCTATCTAATAATTAATCAATCAATTGGACTAATCAAACAATAATCCTAACACTAATAATCCTAATTTACATCTAAGCCGGAAAGCCGGTATTGCTTTGATTTGCTCTGCGCTTGGGGCATATTGCTCTGCAGAATATAAAAGGAACTATTATACTATACTACACTATTCCGGTCAAGGGATCAAATATTGACGCGAGACTAGACACTCAATATTTATCACGATCAATCCGTTAATTCAGTCTACACGTTCAATAAATATCACTGATATTTGATAAAAATTTGCGGTCACAATTAGTTTTGTAGGGTTCGCTTAAGAATTTACTAGCTGTCTCATGGACAGCTACTTCACTAGTGTAAATCGTAAATATCCAAGTCTCAGTAACCACACTCGCTAGTGGATCCGCCCTTCTATTACAGTACTGACGCTGACGAACGAAACACCTGACGAACGTCAATAAAAACTCGTTAGAAAAAGTGACTGAAGAAGAGTAAAGAATGAATGCAGTATACTTTATTAAGTAATGGTTTGTACTTTTAAATAAATCTGACTTGGTTTTGTATTCTTTTCGTTGAATGGAAAATGGAACGTCATTAGCTTCGGCCAGACAGCGCGGTCAACTCGAAACATACATATTAACAAATAGTCGTTGCATGCGCAATAAATATATCCCATGTAATGTATTTGGCCAAAATGAGTCATTTAGACCATTCGATCCGGATTTTTTGAAGTGAAACTTTTTAGCCTCGTTATGATTTGAAATTCGGATGAAACGGAAATGACACATTACAGCACCTGCGAAGCGTCAAACTGCGCTGATTGGCGGCTTTGATTATGATGTCACTTTTAAAGGCTCCGGTTGGTTGAGATTTGAAACGGAAATGACGCTAGGTTTGCGCTCATTGGCCGCTTTGATTATGATTATTTTCAAGTATTCGTTGAGATTGTTTTGGTAAAGTTTCGTTTTTACCGCGTGGAAACTGCACTACACTGTTTCCTAAATAATCATACATAAAGAAATCTCATTTTCAATTCAATTTCCATGATGATTTTACAGGCAACTTTGGCTATTATTTGTAATTTGGTGGTAATTATTATAAAATAAAATTAATTGTCCTCTATTTACCTTATAAACACGATGAAATATAAAATTACTAGCTGACCCGGCAACGCGTTGCTGTGGCTAACGAAACACAACGACATCTACTCGATCCTTACCCAACATTTTAAGTCACACCGCCATCTGTTAATACTCACACCTTCCGCTCGCTAGTGCGTTCGTCCACCACATACAGACATTCTCTTATTATATATTTAAACCAATTTAACCAAAACCTTAACAAATTATATACCTAAACCTTCCCCACGAATCATTCTATTTATTGGTGAAAACCGCTTTAAAATCCGTTCAGTAGTTTTTGAGTTTATCGCGAACAGACAGACAGACGCGGCGGAGGACTTTAATTTATAATAAGTAAAGATGAATAAAAGTTTAAAAAAGAAATAATTTTTTTATTGTGTGCAAAAGTTCAAATCATAAACGACAAATTTGTCGTAGACAAATTAAGGTTTCTACCGAGAGAAATATGTTTCTTCACGATATTTCATTTTTTAAATATATTTTTCACTACATTAACTCAGACAGTAGAGCAAGAATTTTTTTATAATTATAACTAGCAGACCCGGCCACACGTTGCTGTGGCTAACGAAACACAACGCCATTACCCAACTTTTATAAAATCCAAACCACCCGCTTGCCAGCTGGCCGCTGCCCACTGCCCGCTGCCTGAATTGAATATTTGAATTTCTCGGCTTTTATCTACTATAATGAGCATGTATTATACACATAAACCTTCCTCTTGAATCACTCTATCTATTGGTGAAAACCGCATGAATATCCGTTGCGTAGTTTAAAAGATCTACGCGCACATACATTTTGAGCGATACATCAAATAAAATAATTCAAATCAAATACCGACTTACTCTAGGACATCTATTTTCCAATTTCTTCAGTAGAACGAATTTCAAAAGTGACTTTAGTACGGCCCGCCAGCCGTTTTAAATCGCACAAAAATATGTTTTCTTTGAATTTCTCGGCTTTTCTCTAATATAATTTACATGTATTATACATATAAACATTCCTCTTCAATCACTCTATCTATTGGTGAAAACCGTATGAAAATCCGTTGCGTAGTTTAAAAGATCTATGCGCACATACATTTTGAGCGAATTCATTTTATACTATGTAATAATGATTAACTCACATAAAATGCTAAAGTTCCCCTCCAAATTCATGTGAAAATGTATTTTTAATGACCAATATGTCATAAATATAAAACAAAAATAGATAAAATAGCACGCATCCGTAGACCTTTGCTACACTTTTTGATTAAAAAATATTTTTTCAGTTTGGTTGGGTATTTTGGCCTCAAATCCAAATTTAAGATTCGTACGAAAAATGCCGCGCAGCCGGTCATACGTTTGCTGCATAAAATATCCCGTATAATAATATAAATATCCATAATGAAGAAAATAATAATTTATTTACATATTATATTCAATTGATCTTTTAAATATGAGTAAGTTTACATTAAAGATGTCAGTATTTAAGGTGAATTTGTATCAATTTGGGAGGAGGGTATGTGAGGATATGTAATTGCCCTTGCAACAAATAAATTATTTGGTTAACCAACGCCTCTGCCAAAAGCCACCCCAAATGTTTCACTACGTTTGCTGACTTGGGACAAGGGTGCTCGGGTTAATGGTGAGTTTTTCCGCTTCTTGGCAGTGGATGGATCGGGAGAGACTGGTTCAGGGAGATCTTCCAGCAGGACTCTCTCGGAACATCACAGTGGGTGGGTTAGATTCATGCACACGTTATTCCTTGATATGCTAAACATCAGATTCCTACTTACTTCCCACACGTTTTTCCTTCCATCCAATGAAAGAATGAATATGTACTGATTTTGAATATCTATTTCAAAAAGTTTTACCATTTAAATAAAATATTAAAGATGAATTTTCCCTGTGATATCTGTAAAAAGATAGCAAAAAATAAAACTTGAATGTCAATCACCCACCGAGTTGAAGCGCTACGATTTAAATATTATAGATAGAACTGTTATCGTTGAGAGCTGCCATTATCATCGGCTGTCCATTATCTTAGTCTTGTCTCCCCCAGGCATAACCACAGGTTTATCAAGCCAATGTAGTACCTCTGACCCCATCTACTCCCTCTTTTGTGGCACGTGTTTTGCTTGAACCGAGGAGATGGGATGTCAAATAAGCTAATCGATTGTAGGCTAGATGGACATTAGCCATGCTCCTGACAGCCGTTCAGTCCCGCTGTAGTTAGTCTCAGTGATATGACCGGTGGTCGAGTTGACTAGCGGTCTGGGATTCAATTCCCCGGCTGGCTAAGTTCTCCATCATTACACTAGCATTATCCTCCGCTTTTAATGAAGGTACCTATAGTAGGAGAGTTTCAAACATTGTCAAGTTATTCATAACCCGGGTACTTCTCGATTAACGTTTTTGGCTTTCCTTGGATGTAATGCTTCTAAGTAATTCAATCGAATATCTATTCAGTTTTTATTTACAAGAGATGGTTAGCAAATTCGAAGAAGCTATTATTATTTAAAAATGTAGGTATTCGTTGACACGGGTATCAATATTACGCGCCGTTTTGCCTAAATAAAACGCGGGTCAGTGCAATTTCCTCATTATTTTACATACTAATGTAACACAAATTCAGTCAATTAAATAGTGATAGTAAAAAGGCAATATGAGCCGCAATACTACTTATAGTTAGAAAGATGAATGGGTTTTGTTTATAACAGTGGCGTAGGGTGGGGGGGGGGGCGGGTGGGGCGGTCCGCCCCGGGCGGCACTTTTACAAGTGCCGGGCGGCACTTTTTTGCCGGGCGGCAGAAAAGGAATCTATATTTAAAATTCTAAGTTTATTCTGTTTTAGGTACTTTAATTCGATAATTCGCAGGCGTGTATTTTTGAGCCAAAACACATTTCCAATATCAAAATTTTAATATTTAGAAACAATGATGTTCTAATAAGCACGTCGGAAAAATAACTATATCTAGATTTTAGAAAAATTTTGTTTTTTGCAAAAGGATAAAAAAAAAACAATAAAAAGGAACATTTAAAATGCATGGGAAGAACCGAAAATTTTGTGCGCAAATATTAACAGGCAAAAGTTTATAAATATTTTTTCTTATTATTCGAAGAGTTAAATCAGTTTTCAGAATGTAAAATTCCATTTGAGGATTCATCTGCCGACACAATTCAAAGGAAAACATTATCTTGTTCGAAGTTCAGTTATAAAATTGTAGTTGCAGACTCTATATCCTGTATGTGCTGCTTAGAATCAAAGAAAAACCATTATCATATACTTTTAATTCACCGCATACAGATTTAATTCAAATCAATTTTGTGTTAAGAATGTAAATTTCCAGTTGTGGATTCATCTGTTGACACATTTCAAACGAAAACATCGTCTTATTTGAGGTTCAGTTATAATATTCTATTTGCAGACTATGTATGTGCTGCCAGAATCAAAGAAAAACAATTTTCATGTACTCAGAACATTTTAATTCGCCAGGTACAGATTTACTTTAAACCAGTACAGAATGTAAAATACTAGTAAGATTCATCTGCTGACACATTTCGAAGGAACACATTCTGTTATTTGATGTGCAGTTATAAAATTCTAGTTGCAGACTATTTATTTATTGCCAGAATCAAAGAAAAACCATTGTCATGTTCTGAGGGTAGTTTTAATTCACCTCAATCAAACTGGTTTTGTGTTCAGAATTCTACGATAAATTAAATAACAAGTTGCAGATTGATCATGCAAAAAAAAATCGCTGCATTGCAGTGAATAAATACCTGAGTGATCTAACCAAGGTCTAACCTGTCCTCTTTGCCCTATCCCGTTCGTTAAAAGTTTACTATTGTTCGTGCGAAATGCTGGTTTGATATCTGATGGGAGATTTTTTAATGCTTTTTTGAGAAAAAAATATTGAAGAACAAAATTCTACGCTATTGGTAAGGTTGTTTATTATTAGTTGTTATATCTTTATTATATGGGGGCTGTTGAATACAAATTTAATTATCGATAATTTAAAAATGTATATATATTTCTGATGTCTTTGACCATATTTTACAGAAATAAATTAGTTTACTTTAATGACTATCGTGAATTGATATTTTCTGGGGCGACCGGACCGTTCCATTAACGGCTTTGACGTTGTACACTGAAGTTTGAACGGAACGCACCGATAGCCCCGGATACTGTATTGCTCTGCCTTTCGCTACAAACATCAATATGTTCGGCGTATATGTAATGTTCGATACAAATGTTATATTTTCGATGCATGTCCACACAGAGTTCTAGAGGCGACTAGAATGTATGCGGGATTGAATGTATTGCCTAATTTCACCCCCTTTGAAACTAGTTTATAATCTGTTCTCGACCCTGATGACCTACCTTGATGTAATAATATTATGTCGAAGCAGCTCTCCCAATAATAAGCAATTCCAGTCTAATAATTTTTTTTCGGTTCGGTCGAATTTAAATGTTATTCCAACTCAAACATTACCATGAAGTTTCTAGATGTTAGTAGAAGCTTAGTAAATGCTCAGTATTTTTCATTTTTACAATAATTATTAATAACTAGCTTTTGCCCGCGGCTTCGCTCGCGAGTGAAATGTTTTTCCGAGATGAAAATCAGCCTGTCACTTCCCAGTTCTCCAACTAACCCTTTGCAAAAAAAACCCGTCGATCGGCGCTCCGTTGCAACGTAAAAAAGGGGCAAACCACGGGCAAACAATCAAACAAAAAAATGGCCTCCGCTTTTATAATATTAGTTAGGATTACAGCCATTTTTTAAATACGTATTCATAACGGTCATGACAGGTTGATTGTTCAGGTCAAACTATGCGGTTCGGTATCTATTGATATTGGCTTAGTCTAATACATTCGGCTGGGTCTCATGTTCTCCGGTTTGACAAGGCGTGGAATTGAGCAGATTCGCCTCCAGTCCCGTCAAAGGGACAACACTGTGGCTAGTGTATCCGTATAATCCCGATGTTAGGTTATTTTAGATTCTACTTGAAATATTCAAGTAATTCTCGATTGTAACGTAATATCATTATCGAGCTGCAGGAACGTTTAGAAAGTCTTTCCTTGCCATTATTTTACAGAAAAAATATCAAATGATAATATAAAATTATAACTATTTATTGCAGTGAATTTTTTTTAGCCCCGTTAGTGATTTGCAATTCGGATGAAACGGAAATGCGTCACAACTTCGTTCTACACAAATACTCGGTTCTAATATAATGCGGTAAATTCGCGCTTCGGCGCAGATAATATAGCGCAGAGGGCTTGCCCTCTGCGCTATATTATCTGCGCCGAATACTTTATCTGCCTGTATACTTTATCTGCCTGACAAGTCTCAGCGGCCAGAGAGACAGACATCAAGCGAACGGAGGTTCGAATCCGACGAAATCCAAAAGAAAAACATTTTTATTTTCGTGGAATCAATATCCAATCTTCAAATCACTTTAAAATAAACAGGCAAAAGAAAAAGAAAGCGATATCTAGTTTCACTTCTACTGAGTGTGAATTACACACTCTGATTTTTTTTATGTTTGCACATTGTTTGATGTCACACTACATACATAACATGATGTTAATTCAACATTAACGTAGTTAAAATCCAATGAAAAGAACCAGTGCACAAAGTCAATAATTCCAGCAAAACGAAAACGGCCAATTTTTAAAATACGTCCATTAAAATTTCACTTTTTCATTGAATGGAAGAGGAAATTAACCCACTTTCTGACTTCTGATAGAGTTGAAACTCGGCAGTTAGACTCTTTGTCGATGACAATGCATTTATCATCAATCACGCACGTACATGGCGGACAATTCTAAGAAAAGCCCTTAATAAGCGAAATAAATGTTGATCTTACCTAATAAGAATTTTTTCCGATTGGTAGCGCGGTTGATTCCGATCACTGGATAGGATGGTTCAAACCATAATAATTTTTTTTAATACATCTGAAAATGGATGTAGTAATAAAACGTATGGAGATCAGAAATAGAAAATATAGAAAGAACTCAACCGCACTAAAAAAACAATACTTAAGAGCATTTAACCAGCCAGCGGACGAAAATGCACATTTCGTCGAAAGTTGTTCTTACGATCGTACAGGGCGGTTACAATGAGAAAGATTAATTATTCTCCGTACCAGCTTTTTTAAATTATAACTCAATATCGAATTTATTTCAATCCAAATAAGCTTTAATTTATACCTTCATCCAAAAATGCTGAAAGGCGTGGTGATAAAACTATTAAAATAATGTACTTTTTGTAATTATTTTTTGATTATAAGTATTTGTCATTTTTCAATAATGTCTAAATTTAATAAGTTTAATAAGAAACATGTTGGTTTTTGTAAATAATTAAGTGGTTAATACAACGTTATTTATTAATTTGAATTTAAAATGTTACCACAAAATAATTTTGCACTATTAGAAGAAGTGATTATAAATAATAATTATTTATAATACATTTAGAAACTTTATATTATATATATATTTAAATTTCAACATGAAAATGAAATCAATTTCAACATGAGATTGTAATACAAAAATAAGGTTTTTCAAATAGACACAACTATGGTAACAGCTTGGTGAATAGTGGACATTGGGAAGGAATCTGACTTATCTTAGTTTTAACACATCACGTTTTTGTGAGATTCGGTATTATAGCACCGAGGAATCAGTGATCAATGCACAAGTTTCCTTAACCGGGCTCAAAAAGAAGAAGATGGAGAGATATGAAATTACGAATGTTAGAGGAGCGCGGTAGTATTAGCGACAAAATTGATAGCGAAAATTGTGAAAATGTTTAATAAAACATGACTCGTTTAAAATAGAGCAAAAATCTCGCGGGGGTTGTCTTAAACAGCATTTAAAGAAACACTGTGAATTTTTTTCATACCTAAACTTGTAAAATAACTGAAACAAACGTGTTTACAATAATTTTTGGAGCATACTTTGCGATTTCCGCACGAACTTTGCGATTTTTTGCGGAAGTTTGGGTGGAAATATCAATTTTTTGTGATTATTATAAAAGAAACTGAATTTGCCACATTATACAATAAAACCACATCCGAAAAGGGATTTATAAATAGGAGAGTTTGGACTTGAAAGTGTTTTTATAGACCTTATACTTTATTTTTTTTATAAAAGACTTATAAAAAAAATTACCGATATTAAGGGCCAAGGTAAGAGTATGTTCTACCCGCAGTATTTAGTTGATGCATCTATAACTCTTCTAAGCGATCAAATTTTCAAAACAAAAACATATGATTTTGCATTATTTAGTACGGCTTCATCTTAATACCGTGATAATTTAATTCCTGTACTTATATGTCTTGCAGTTATTTTGCAAATACAAGTATAAAAGCAGTGAGCGTGGCGTGTTGAATTCTACGGTGTTTGATCAATGCACGCCCGACCGCTGCTCCTCGGGCATTATACTTGTTCAAATAAAGTTCGTGGTTGTCAAGAAGACGTCTATTGAACTGTACTACATTCTGTTGAAACCCTGAAGCGTTTGCCGCAACGGAGGCAATAATCTATATGATCGAAAACACTTTGAGAAGAAAGTGTCACATATTCATGTGAGCGAACCATATCCTCGCCGTCCAACCCTACCTCTATACACCACTTCCTTTACTCACCGAACTATTCAGTGGCGGTTTTCTCTAAAGTGCGTTTGTGCGACGAACCCCCATCAAAAAGATAACCAAGAAAATAAAACAATCTTGTTAATAACAATAATATTAACACAATAAACACAATAATATAAGCACATTACAGATAGCGCGCCATTAAAATTCTGCCTTTAAAACGCGCGCCTCCGAACAATACGTTATTCTCATTTTGTGCGTGTCAGAATGCGCACCAAATGCTCTTTGGAAAAATATTCTTCTCGTACGAACGGCTCTGACGGTGATTTGAACGAAACTAGGCCTTTCTGTATGCAAAATCAACTCACCGCGGTGCGTTGATCCGAACACGATGTCCGAACATTGTCCGAACACGATGTCCGAGAGCCGAGATCCTACTAGAGTTTTGACTTCTGTTTTCGTACTATTATTTTTTTTAGATAGACGACATATCCTTCAGTTACATTTACGATGATTAGTATAGAGATTAGGGAACTACTGATAACCTCTATACCCGATTTTAATACCCGCGTAATTAAAGTGTTTTTAAATGCAAAAAGTCGGCGCATGGCTTTTTGTTTTAGTGAAAAAAAAATATTTTTGCCACATTTATTTGTGTTGTCATAATGTTTTAAAATATCAATTATATATTCTACGTAATTATTCATGTTGAAAAAATAATAATAACATACGTTGAGTGCTGTGAAAAACATTAAACAATTTAATTCTTCTAAAACCTGTTCTCTAATAATTGTGTCGAATTTCAAGTGATTTGAAAACAATAGTATGTAGCACTAGGTAGGTAGTATATAGCCTTAGTAGGTACTACCTACTAGGTACCCCTCCCACTAACTTTATTTAAGTTGTGTGAGTGCTGCTGAATTCGACGATTTGACTAAGGAAGTAAATTTTGATTAGATTATATCTTCTCATGAATTTCTGAACCCCCTGTTAAAAAGACCACGAACCGCCACTGGAACTATTATATTTGTAAGGCTCTTTATATTTTGATATTGAACCTTTTCACGGTGGAGCATGACGGTGCGTAACGCTAAGTAAGTTTATGAAATAAAATCGGACAACGATTTAGTTCCGGCGTTAAAAACATTTGCATATCTTTTTAATTACATCTTGTTTGGTCTTTATGAAATCGGATCAGAAATTTAACGATAGGTTTTCTATATTCATTTCCATGTGTAATATGTTATTTATTATTACCAAACACTACTTATTACACGAACTCATTATTTGTGAAACTCATTTCAGTGTTGTTTTACAATGAAATAAATATATATACACGACTGAAAGAATGCAAGGCTGATGTAAGCGTGATGAGTAAGATCAAGAAAGGAACGCTCCGATGGTTTGGGCATGTAGAGCGAATGAACGAGGAAAGGAGTGTAAGAAGAATATATGACGCAAATGTGAATGGTAGAAGAAGTCGAGGACGCCCAAGAAAGACATGGCACGACCAAGTGAATCATATACTTGAGTCGGGCCTTGTCAGGAGTCAGAATAATAGAAGAGAATGTATGAGACGTTGTATGAATGTAAACGAGGCAAGGAATGTGTGCCAAGACCGGGATGTTTGGCGGTCCGTCCTCTCTGCCTACCCCTGCGGGGAAACGGCGTGATGGTTAGTTAGTTAGTTAGTTAGTTAGTACACGACTGAAAGCACTCTAAAAGTTAAAAAAAAATTAGAGTGAGCAATTTGCACACGGTAGAAGTGAAACCTTCAGAAAACTAAAGTAGACAAGAGTGGGGAGGCTACGAAGCATCGCACAAAGAGGAGACTGATTGTACAATCTCATTCTCTCGCAGGCCAAATCCTATAGATGTATATGTTTGTCTCTTTTTAACGTTGCTATTTATTGAGTTTCAAATCACAACGATGCTAAAGAAATTTAAACTTCAAAAATACAGTTCAAATATCAGTGGTTGATCGATCTGTGGAAGAATTCTCAAATGCGTCAGGTTTCTACACAGGCGTCGTGAGTGCAATTCCTCGGCTGTCTAAGGCTTTCACAACACTAGTAACATTTCCCCTTAGTGTGATGGTGGTAGTAGTTTTAGTCGGGTTATTCATAACCTGGGAATATTTGTCTTTTTTGAAAAAACTACTCACGTATTTAATCTTTTTCCTTGTTCATTTATTCATCTACGCATACCATATCAAATTTTAAAAAAATGCGTGTGCTTTAGAGAAGTAAAACTTCACTAACTTATATCTCCCTCTCAACTTCGGTTCGCCTCACCCGACCGTTCGCCTCGCCCGATCACACTTTTCGTAACGCTCTCGTCACGCAGTCACCAGCTTACTCCCCAAGCCAAGCGTGCGTAAAGGCCCGACCGTTCGTTTCGCCCGATCACACTTTTTGTAACGCTCTTGTAACGCATTCACCAGCTTACTCCCCAAGTCAAGCGTGCATAAAGAAGTTTTACTTCAAAAATAAATAAATGTATAAAATATTTTCCGGAAACGGACTCAAGGATTGTAGGGACCCAAAAAATTACACTTTTTTGAAATTATTTTCAGGAAGACATTATGTATAATTGAAAATTTAAAAACAAAAAAATGTAGTATGTTATATTTTTTACGTAAATTGTTTGTTTTTTCGTGTCTGAAGTTATTTCCTCTCGAATAAACAGATCTGTAGTTCGATGTTTGCTCTTGGAACGAATTGATTCGATTAACTTCACTACAGAAACTCGTCCAAATACTCCTGTTCCTTGTCCTTGGTTGACATTATTTAGTTACAATTTCGATCAAACCGACGACCTTGTTTAAATAATGGTCATACGTAAATAAAGCGATCCGTTAACATGCGCCGTAATGTTTTTTTCGATAGAACAACTACTTAGCAAAATAATAAAGCGATGAAACGGTAGCAATGTAAAATGAAGCAAAATATATGTTTTTAGTTCGCAAATTTGATCGCTTAGAAATATCATATAGATGCTTTAATTAATCCTGCGAATCGAACACATCTTGGCCTTTGCTACAATCGAGCATTTTATGTCTGATGAGTCTTTTCATAAGCATAGGAAAAATAAATTACCAGAGCTATAAAAATGCTTTTAGCAAAATCTCAAATCTATGAACCCTTCATCGGGTAAGGTTTTATTGTAGGCAAATTAAGTTCTATAGATTAAGATAGGAAAACGTTGTAATATTTGCAAATCTGATCTTTAAAAAGTATATAATAAAACATGAATTTTGGTGATTTTCTTTGGTAAAATAAGAGCAGCCATTTTGGTTTAAATCAACACCTCTGCTACAGGTCACCTCAAGACGTTTTCTACGTTTGGTAACTTTGCAAGAGTGCCCGGGTTCATGGGGTGAGGTGTTTGTCCGAGTCTTTTCTTCGATCCGTCTGCCCACCAGCTGCGTGGCTGACTGGACTAAGAGACTTGTTGAGGGAGACCTTTTTGTTTCTCCAGCAAATTTTTAATCAGTGAAAAGGATGTTCATAGTGAAAAAGGTTCATAATATTCGCAAAATAATTATTTTCTACATGCCTTTGGATTAAGCAAACCATCAAGGCGCTGCCATTTACTTCCGCAGATTTAATAGAAAGACAAACTTTGCAAAGTTAAACTATCAGGACACGAGGAAAAAAAGGAAAAAAAAAACAGTTTTTTTTAATGTCGAAACTGAAAGGAGCCTTTTAAAAGTGTACTTAGTATTTTCGGGACGTGAAAATTATCTATCGCTCGTGTGAATCTAATATGATCGGCACATGAAATTCAAGTCTTGAATCGAGGAATCTTCCGATTAGCGTTTGACAATGAATTAGAACAGCTTGGAGTTTACACGGGCGCGGGTGTCTCTGTATCGGCAGGGAGGCCTGTGAGGGGGTTTCCGGGAAGCGACCGTCGGCGTCTTGCCGATATTAACTGGAATTCACTGTGAACTGTTACATGATATAGCCGATACAAGTAAACACGGCCCTACTCGTGCTGAACGACCCACTCTCTGAAATTTCTGTTGAACTGTAAAATGTACACGAAAGTTACACGGGAAGTTTCTCGCCTGAAAACGTAGTTTTGTAATATGTAGATATCTACATATTGGTAAGATGTATTATTTCGCAACATGTGCCGTTATCATCTTTAACATGGGCTCAGAAAAACACGGTAACTAAGAAATTCATACTCATAACTGCAATAAATTTTCTTATGTCACTTGTTTTTTTTTTACATTAGCCCTACATATTAGGAAAATAATTCCCCTCAGGGCCAATGTCAGCTTTGGGGATGCTGGAGGGGTTATTTTATGAAAGGAAGGAGAGGAAGTTCTGGGAAGGATAAAGGTGTGCGGAGTGGGTAGGGATCTGGACGGTCGGTGTGTCCAGGAGTGACGGACGAATCTATCCCTCGCACTGCAGTGCAAGGTGATTTTCCGGGAGAGTCTTGCTGGAGAAGTCAAAAGGCCTCCCTTCACCAGTCTCTCCGAATGCGGTCTGCCACACATTATTTGGAAGACAGACGCATCCGCCACCAAGATCCGAACAAACCTCCTACCATTTGATTGAACTATGAACCCGGGCACCCCTGCTAAGTCATGAACGACACGAAAGCAACGAACCACTTGGGGTGACCTATGGCAGAAGTGTTGATTATACAATAAATGGTTTCCGGGGCGGCGGTATCCAAACTCGCCTCCCAAATTATATCTCTAAAGAGAAAAACCGATGGAAGTGTTTTGTGGGCTTGTGATATTGACCAAATCCGTCATGTACGGTCAGTTATCGATATTACGGTCAACAATTGGGAAGAAATATTTAGACCGTCGATTGATAACTTTTAGCCGGTCCTCCATAGTATCGGTTAGCTGTTAATGCATCCATTTATTTGGATAATGTCGTTCGTTATGCAAAAATACTGTCTTATTAACCTGTGACAGGCCAGGAACGCGTATAATGCGGGCGGATCAAATTTCAAAAAAGAATATTGATTCAAATAATTTGGATGCGATTTTAAATTTTTTGTATAAAGAAATATTTGACGGCGTTCAACTAACGAAGCTTTTTATAGCGTATAAACTAAAAATTCGGGTGCATTTGACATGCGGTAGAAACGAGACTTTACCAAAACAATCTCAACCAATACTTGAAAAGTGAGGTCATAATCAAAGCGACCAATGAGCGCAGACCAGCGTAATTTCCGTTTCATATCGCAACCAATAGGAGCCTTTTAAAGTGACATCATAAGCAAAGCGGTCAATGAGCGCAGTTAATACGCCGCAGGTGCAGTAA
This sequence comes from Limnephilus marmoratus, assembly GCA_917880885.1. Classification (NCBI taxonomy): domain Eukaryota; kingdom Metazoa; phylum Arthropoda; class Insecta; order Trichoptera; family Limnephilidae; genus Limnephilus; species Limnephilus marmoratus. The sequence continues at coordinate 18,159,664 of OU862920.1, read as the reverse complement.
TCGTCATTTCCGTTTCATTCGAAATCCAAATCATAACGGGGCAATAATTCAACTATATCGTGACCAATTTATTCGGTTCGATTTTTAATGAAACTAAATTAATTGTAATACGATTAAATAAATTAATAATTAAGTCCCGTTTAGTGCCAAAAAGTAAAAGCGGATTGCGAACGCATACTAAGGTTAGTAATTTAATGCAACATTCCAAATTATTATTAATATTGGTAATTGATTGGCTTTCGGAAATTGTGAATTTTTGGAATTGTGAATTCGTGGACCGAATTTCGGAATGGTAAATTCGTGGACAGATGCGTCAGTGTTGCCAGCGCACATCAATTGTATTTTTATTTATTGCCTGTCTATATTGTAAAGTTACCGATTTCACCAGCTAGATCTTTTGGGACCTAGGAGTCGAAAAGTCAATATATCGTCGCCTTAGATCTTAATTGTCCAAACGACCATTTTAGTTTTTGTTCAATGTTCACTTTAAATTAAAAATAAAGTATAATTCTTAGTTATAAAAAAAGATAGTTAATATATAAAAAAAATTATAGTTAATCACTAAACTAAGATTTTTTTAAAACTAATGAGACCTTTACATTTAAGGATATAATGAAAGAAAACCTTCTCCTCTTGTAAAATTTTGGTCGTGTGGACAATTTTGAAATAAGGCGACAACGTATTAAATGGCGACAACGGTTTTCTTTTAAACCAGCAAAGATCACATCTTTTCTAAGGATTTTTCGTTCAAAGATTTATGTAGTTCTATTGAGTGGTATTTACCTAGGCTTCTAAACTTTTTATTGGAAACAATCATTCTAAGAATTGGTTTGTAACCAAGATAGCGTCTCAGATAAATATATCCGATTTTTTTTTATGGTGTATATGTCGTAGGCAAATCGTAAAATCAGGCCGATCATGATGCGCCTGAGGCGCTTCACGATCTGCCACCAGGCACTTATCGAAGTAGTTAGGGGCATCATGAATAACCTTCAAAAGTTCATTTGGACTTTTATAAAAAGTCAATAGTTCCAAATAAAAAAGGAGTGTGCTTTAGACTACACGATTGAAGTAAAACTTAACTAACTCATGTCTCCCTCTCGACTTCCGTTCGCCTCGCCCGACCGTTTGCCTCGCCCGATCACACTTTTTCATAACGCTCTCGTCACGCATTCACCAGCTTACAAGTCAAGCTTGCGTAAAGAAGTTTTATTTAAAAAATCGGATATAATTAATTTGGGAGGCGGGAATGGGTACCGCCGCCCCGGGAACCTTTATTGGATAACCAACACCTCTACCATAGGTCTCCCCAAGTGGTTCGCTACGTTTGGTGATTTAGCAGGGGTACCCGGGTTCATGGGGTGAGGTTTGTCTAGGTCTTGGAGGCGGATGACCAGGACATACTGAACCCCAGATTCCTACCCACCCCTTAAACCCTTTTCCTTCCCAGAACTCTCCTCTCCTTTCTTTCCTTAAAAAAACCCTCCACACAGCATCCTCAAAGATGACATAGGCCCTGAGGGAAATTATTTTCCTCAGGGCCTCCTGTGTAAAGCTCATTTAAAAAAAATATATATATAATTATTCCAAACCAATTCTTAGAATAATTATTCACAACAAAAAGGGTAGTTGCCTATAATATGTAGAAAAACAGTTGAAGATAATAATGGTAATTCTAAAATTTGAAATATGAGATTGACTATTATGAAGGTTTACAGAAGGTGGAAATGACGGAATTGGTAAACGAAATCAGTTAGCCGAGAGGTTCTGGGTTCGAGTCCTAGTTACGACCATTATCTTTTTAATTTTTTGTGTGTCTTGTTTTCTTTTATATTTTCGTTTAAGTTATTATTCTTATCTTCTTCAATGGTATAATATTACACTGATGGGAATAACTTTCAAACGTTGTAAAAGGGGAGTTTTTCTAAAAATTGAATATGCGAGTATTATAATCTTAGAAGTATCACCGATTCCATGAATTACATTGCTGTGATTGATTAAAGATTAGATAGATCTCGCGCGTAACAGTGCTCACCGCAGCGTACATATTAGTTTTCAGAGCGGACAAATCACTTCACTTAATCTAGTGTTTAATTAAATTTGTCTTATTGCAAATACAAAATAGAAATACGTGGTGTCGCTATGCTTGGTAGTCGCTGCGCTTGGTCTATGATTATGAATAATTATGTTTTGATTACGTCGAAGGACCAATGATGTGTGTAAAAAACGGGACTTCTGCTCAGTTTAAGGAATTCTTTTCTGTCGATCTGGTTGATTATTTATTATTAAATATTTTTGTGTTTAATTCGTAAAACACCATTCAAAAAAAATCATGCATGCAATTCACATGTGGTAGAAGTGAAACCTTCAGATAACTAAACTTCGAGAGAATCAAACGAATGCAGAATGTAGGGTTTATTTATTATAATACTGTTACCAAAAATTATTTTACATTTTATTCTACTAAACACGGCACAAAGAGGAGGCCGATAGGCTACAGCACTGCACAAAAAGCACACCAATTAGTCTATCTCATTTTATCGCCGGTTAAATCCAATAGATGTGGGTGTTTGTCTCTTTTTAGTGTCGCTCGTTTCCGTTTCATCGAGTTTCAAATCAAAATCACGGCGCAAAAATTATTAAGTTATGCGAGCATTTTAGATTTTTTTTATTATTGTGACAGCTTTTTCGGCTAACAAGAAAAAAACGGTGACTTATTTATATGATATTAAATTTTGCTTTGATTATGAGCTCACTTTTCAAGGCTCTCTTATAGGTTGAGATTGCGTGGGTGACATTTCCACTAATACCGCGTGTGAACTGCACTCGATTTTTTACGAGTTTGTCGCGGTTTGAGACCTGATGATAAGGTCAGGTTTAGTACTTTTGTTTCCTCGGAAGTGGGTGAACTATACATTTTGCAGGTGTATCAGTATTACTGATACTACTCATCCTGATACTACTTACGGATGAGTTCCAGTTTAACATCCCTTCCCGTAGACTTCGAAATAATGAATTGCTGTTCCTCAATCAACATTCTACTAATTATGTATACCATTCTACCTTCTCCAGAATGTCGAGACTTGTCAAGGCAAGTCAAAGCATTGATTTTTTTGGTGTAAAACTAAATGACTTTCGGCAGTCGATACGCAATATTCAAATGCTTCTTCATGCTTTGACTTGTAGTGTCTCTATATGTACTTTTTATATTTTATATTGTCATAGTTTTTATGTCCTTTCCCTTCACTGTCATCTCTGTTTTTTTATTCATGTTATTATTATGTTTTTAATGGACTGTTGTCCGTAAATTAATTAATAAATAAACAAATAAATTAGGGTGGGTCCCGACTGTATGGGGAAAAATATTTTGTTTTGATTTGTCTAGTAGTGATAAAAGGGTGTTAAATGGAGATATAAATACGTAATTTTTAAATAATATTCTTCCTCCGGATTGACTTAGAAATTTCACATAATATAGAAAAAACCCACCCTTTAAAAAAAATCAAAATAAACCATTAAAAATGAACCATTTTTATCAAAACACGAAAGAGAGGAAATATTTGGATTTATTAATAAAAACAAATGTGAATATAAATTCAAATTATCTCAAGGCAGTGTATTCAAATACCAGCAAAATCATTCTTACTCTCAAATTTCAAATTTTGCAAGACTCAATCTTGGGACTTTTTGTAAATGATTTCGTATGGAATACAAACATTTGCTATGGAAGATTACAAAAAATACGGTTTAAAGGGTTCTTAGTAACTTTTATATACCGACACTAGAAATAACCCCTTAAAATGAAAATTTTCAAAACTGTGAAGCGAATCTGGAGGATGAAGATCGTATCAGAAATTTAAAAAATTTTAATCACGTCTTTTCGAACCCATTTTGCACCCTTTTATTAAACGACTTCGAAAAGGAGGAGGTTCTCAATTCGACTGTATTTTTTTTTTTTTTATGTTTGTTACCTCAGAACTTTCGACTGGGTGAACCGATATTGATGATTCTTTTTATTTGAAAGCTGGTGCTTCCCGTGTGGTCCTATTTTAATTTGGTCCAGTTCCGACAATGGCATCCATAAGAAAACCATATAAGTCTTGAATTTGCATTAAGTATGTGCACGACAAATGTACGAATAACTCAATATCAAGCCAACCGATTTCGATGATTCTTTTTTTTTTGGAAAGGATGTACTTCAAGGGTAATTTGATGATAGTTTGGTTAGGTTTTGATTATCGGATCCATGACAAATTAACGAAACTCGGCCGAATCTCTTAATTTGACCCTAACGTTATGGTCAAATTATGTCTGTCTCATATGAGCAGCACGTTTAGTAGGTTTATCCATATTCAGACAAATTAGTTAGTGTACTTGAGTTTCACTAAAAATCAAAAAATAAACAAAAATTTTAACAAAACAAAAAAACGACTTCAAAAAAGCACTAAAAAGTAAAAAAATAATTTCGTATAAACAAAAATTACAACTAAAAACTACAACTTCATAATCAACTTACTTTTTCTAATCATCAATATGTAGGTACGATTGTTATTTTTGGAGTCGGTGACAGCAAGTAGCTTGTGCGACACAAGCACATCTCGCCTATAACTATGTATGTAGTTACAAACCTACCTTGACTGACACCGACTCCAAAAGTAACAATCGTACCTACATATTGATGATTAGAAAAAGTAAGTTGATTATGAAGTTGTAGAAGAATACGAAATTATTTTTTTATTTTTTAGTGCTTTTTTTAAGTCGTTTTTTTGTTTTGTTAAAATTTTTGTTTATCACTCTTAAAATTTAAAAAACGATTTTTTTTTAAATGACCCACCTTACTGCACATCTATATGCGCTAACGGAGAGACAAGTACACGCGTTTAGGTAGGTTTTCAGAATTACGGAAATGCAACAATATTCTCCACAAATTCAGCGGTTTGTATGTATGTGTGGTTTATGTAAATGAGTGTAAATAGCGTTATCATTATCAACAGTTATCATTCATCATTCTCCTTGTGTATTATTTACAAAAAAGATACTTTGCCAATCATCGTCAGCCATGAACTTCTATAAAATAAAATGTTTGCGAAATAATATTATGTACGTATCACTTGTGTCTATATTTGCGTCTCTCGTGTGTCTTGCGGTTCCAAGACAACTCAACAAAGTGGATTTCGATAAATTAGAAAAGTTATGGAAAAATACAATTAAAAAAAACGAGTGTCCTTTAGATTTTAGACCACACGACTGAAGTAAAACTTCACTAACTTATATCTCCCTCTCAACTTCGGTTCGCCTCACCCGACCGTTCGCCTCGCCCGATCACACTTTTCGTAACGCTCTCGTCACGCATTCACCAGCTTACTCCCCAAGTCAAGCGTGCGTAAAGAAGGTTTATTTAAAAAATAATGTTGGTCTAATTGAAGAGTGTGACTCAGGAACCACAGTAGGAATTATTTAAACGCCATTTCGGGTTTTCTGGTTATCCGTTTTTAAATTATCGTTAAAACGAAATATCTATTTTTAAATTTGTCTGGCTAGATTGTTTGAATCAAATTACTCACACATAACGCCCTTCCAAATTTAGTGTTTCGGCGACAATACAATTTTTTTTAATGAAGTATCCGATAGGCTAATTAATCGTATGGGTCAGGTTGCTCAGTCTGCCATTAGTGGAGGTGCGGGGAGGGGCGGGTGGGGGCCATCACCGAAATGGTCCGTGTTCGGAGTTATTGCGTTTGACACACGCGGTAATCAAACCCTCGGAGTGGGGAGGGGAAGGGGGTAAGGCGCGCGATTTTATTATATGGTACCGTTTCCTGACAATTTTATTTAACACTTCCCTTCCATCGAAATTTCATTTGATGAAATTCCGACATCCCCATTGCCGCTTTTTGACCACTTTAAGAGGTTTCCGGTATTCGAAAATTTATGATAATTAGCGAAAATATTTCCTGATCCTAAATGTCATATTTCTGTTTATACTTGAGACGGCCGGCGTGGTCGAGAGGAAAGGCTCTTGACTCGTAATCCGAAGGTCCGAATTTTATTTGATTAATTTGTGTTGTTCACAATTAATTAATTTTTAAATTTATGATATATTTGCGGCATGTTCCAGTGTCGAAGATACCATTAGTATCGTCCTGGTGTAAGACCAGCATTCAGAATTGAAATGCATCTTGAAATGGCTTTTGCCGTGGCAGATTTGAATAACCGGTTACTTTCCCACCTTCCTCTACCCGTATCCTTCCCATCTCCACTACCTTCAGCCTCACAACATACCCCAATTGTGGGTGCCATAGTGTCACTGGCTCCAGACGGGAGCAGCTGGGACTTTGGTGAAATATTCACATAAAAAAATCACAAGTGTGCAGTTCGCACACGGTAGAAGTGAAACCTTCAGAAAACTAAAGTAGACAAGAGTGGGGAGGCTACGGAGCACCACACAAATAGGAGACCGATTATTCTATCGCAGACTAAATCCTGTAGATGTATATTATGTTTGTCTCTTTTTAGAATAGATTTTTGAAGTGAAACTTCTTTAGCACCGTTGTGATTTGAAACACGGTGAAACGGAAACGACGCTAAAACAGACAAACATATACATCTATAGGATTGAGCCTGCGAGAGAATGAGATAATAATGAAACCTTACCTTACCGCATCGGCCGCTTGGATTATGAGCTCACTTTTTATGTCTCCTATTGGTTGAGATTTTGTTTTTCATTATCTGTATCTGCCACCCACCTGTGCCAAAAAGCACTTTTATTAATAATTTTATTCTCTTAGCATTGTTTTGAAAATACTGTACATATATCTATTCTTTATATCATATTATTTGATCAATATTTTGTAAGGACTCGTAAGGAACAGTATAGGATTACTTTTAAGCTTAGTTAAGCGCACTTGAAATGAGAAAACACAAAACTGCGGTATACAAATATTACGTTATTATTATTATTTGCGCGGTGCTTCTAGTATAGTATACTCTTGCCTACTTTAGTTTTATGAAGGGTGTGAGTAGCACACTCTGATTTTTTCGTTTCATCGAGTTTAAAATCACAACGGTTCTAAAGAAGTTTTCACTTCAAAAACTGAGGCGGGGAAATGTTTACGAAAAGGAATCGTGGCTCGAAATTTAAGTGAATGGTGTTAAATCCGTTCAACTGGGTCATTTGTTAATGTTCATAGGCTATCAGGCTATCACAGGCATACAGGGGACATTTTTATTTTATTATTATTGTACAACAGAATAATTCCAATTACAGTACAATTTAGTTACCCTATCAGCATTTAGGCAAGTGACTCTTCAATAATATTTTTAAGGCATAAAAAGAACAGTCACTTACATCCAAATGGTTTGCAATTTCATTTAACAGCACCACTCCCCTCTTCATGCTATGCTTTGCCAAGACGTTTGTTCTGCCGTTCGGTACTTTAAATAAGTCATGATGTCGACTTCGGCTGTAGTGGTCTGGTACATATAAATCACAACATCCCAAGAGAAATGGGCTATCGATGAAATTGTTCCAAATTTTGAAAGACAAAATAGCAAGACTTGCTTTCCGTCTAGTTTCTAGACTCACAGAATCAGTTTCCTCAAGAAAGTCAATATGGTGCATGAACCTTGGATAGGTTCCATGCTCCCGCATATAAACATACCTGAGGAATTTCTTCTGGATTTGCTCTAACATATCAATGTACTTCTGGTGGTACGGTGCCCAAACATCGCTCGCGTACTCCAGCTTGCTTCTCAGTATGCCATCAAATAACGCTAGCATAGCTTCTTGGTTATCAAACTGCTTACAAGTCCTGATGATGAACCCAAGAATTTTGTAGCAAGACTGAGTGAGCTGCGATATAAGTCAAGAGAATGTCAGTTCGGGATCAAAGACGACACCGAGATCCTTCACGGATTTTACACGTGATAACGTTTCGCCTTTTATTTTATAATCGTTAACTATAATGTTTTTACAACGAGTGAAGGACATTGTGATACATTTCTTTGTATTAAAATCTAATTTGTTTGCCAACGACCATTCAGATAATGCATCTAGATCAGTTTGCATTTTAAAGCAATCTTGTTGGCAGCTTATTTTCATCATAATTTTAAGACATGTAGACCTAATGATAGCCTACCACCAGTGCATGAAGAATAAGTATGTATTTTGATATGATTTGATTTGTCGGAAACTTTCAACCTTGAAACATTCCTGATTGATGAATCCATAGTCAAATTGACTCCGCAAAGTTACGTGTACTGTAATCATTTTAATAAAACTTCTAGATAAATTGCAGTCGAGTAAATGCAATTTTCTGAATACATACGTATTTCTTCATGAAAGTTTTAGTTAGTTTCGTATTTACATGCTTAAACTATCGCGGTATGGCAGAAAAAGTTAAAATTAAAATTTACGACTCGTGCATCGTTGAGTTTATGTGGGTTGTATTTATGCGAATGCAATGTAGTTCACGTGTTTAATATCATTGACCAATAAGGACTGCTGCACTACATTTACGCCAGACGCAACGGCGAGTAATCAACGCAATACACCGAATAAAACGCTGCCGATATTTGAAATACCTTTCACTTTTTGTTTGGAGGAACCTTAATAAGTTCGCATTGATTTTCAAATTTTCCAATTAAAACTTTCGCGGAAGTGTACTTCTTCAACATTTTTTATTGTTCCTAAACCGGCGCAATACGGACACGCTGCGCTGGAGATATGCATTGAAATATTCATTGTGGAAAAACTGAACTTCTTTTAAACTTTCTCGCTTTTCAATTAAATGCAGACGATTTTGCGACCTCATTTCTACGCATTTATTGGTCTTAAAATATGTGATGCAGTGGGTCAATATCATATTTAAAAAACTGCTATCATTGGTAACTTGATAACAGCTGTACTCGTTCGAATATATCGTTCACTGACCATTTATGTGAATAATACACAAGGAGATTGAGTATTTTTTAGGTGCTGTCAAAGAAAATCTTTTTTTTTTCTTGTACGTTCAATATTCATGAAAGAATTGGGGAGTTTCTTCTGAATTTTGTTACCTGTGAAAACACAATCTTTAGACGAAAAGAAATATTTATTTATCAAAACAAAACAACCACAGCTTCTTTGTAGGAATACAGTGAATCTTAAAAAATAATATTTGGTTATAAAATCTCCAATAATCAACATATTTACAATAATATTTTTTTTTAAATATTTTCATAAGTACTAATAGATGACATCATAAAAAAAATAATATCACCATAGGTAGACAGTCAATTTGCACTAATAGTTGATATACTACTTGACATTAATTAAGAAAGAAATTAAACCTTTAATAACAAACTTATTCTAATCAACCTTTTTTTACATGAACTCTACACAGAAGACCCTGAGGAAAATAATTTTATCTTTGGGGATGCTGTGTGGAGGGTTTTTAAGGAAAGGAAGAAGAGGAGAGTTCTGGGAAGGAGAAGGCTTTAAGGGGTAGATAGGAATCTGAGGTTCAGTGTGTCCCGGTTATCCGCCTCCAAGACCTAGACAAAACTCACCCCGTGAATCCGGGCACCCCTGCTAAATCACCAAACGTAGCGAACCACTTGGGGTGACCTATGGCAGAGATATTGGTTATCCAATAAAGGTTCCCGGGGCTGCGTTACCCATTCCCGCCTTCCAAAATAATCTCTCAGGCATTTCAAATTATATTATTATTACTTCTACAGTTATCTTTTCATTAAAAGTGATCAAGGTCGTACTAAAATAAACTTAAGAATTCAATATCTTGGAACACCAATGGAAGACACGCAAGTCATTTTTTAGATTTTCGATATTTTTGTAACTAATAGTAGACATGTCATAGTTTATTAGAACAATATTAGCAAAAACAAGAAAAAAACTTTTATCACTATTCTTGTAACATTGATACATTCACAAACAAGTAAAAAAAATAAAGTTCTAATAAATGTTGATTCAAAACTTACCCTCAAAATTTCTGCTCCCTTAACCTATAAAATAAGAAATCGCGAAGCCATGCGAAATATGTGATCAATCAGTCACATAATTCACAACAACTGACGAAATTATGGAATTTCATTCAGAAACTGTTGGAAGCTTTTGCGAACAATTTATGGATAGAGCTAGGAGTACTATGATGTTGACATTAGAGTCAAATTACTAAAATTGTTCTTAAAACAAGAAGGTTTTTTCGTAAGTGTCTTTCTTTAGTTCACTGTCCAGCATTAGTTCCTTTACCTTATTTCTGAAAGATAACAACTATGCACTTGAATCGCCATATATCTCCACCACTACCCTCAGCCTCAAACTCAAAACGTACACTAATTGGGAATTCGGTAGTCTCATTTATTACTCATACGATTCGATTAGCAGCAGTTGGGACTATTGTGCGGTACTAATAAATGTATTTTTAAGATGTTTGATCAGTTTGTGGGAAAATTGAGTAAGCCTGCACTTACAACACACTTATACCGTTTTTTCTCTTCGTTGGGTTTACTTAATTTAGTTGTTTGGCGTTGCTTCGTGTGCTTCGTGAAATTCCTAACGAAGAACAGTTTATCTCATGATCGTTAGAATCTGGGTATGGAAATTGGATATAATCACTTTTCTCACGGCAGATAAAACGATGGCGTGTAGACAAGTCAAAAACACGAAATCTCAAGGAAACCGGCAATTTCAGCAGAGAAAAACAAAAGCCTAATGGAAGCAATCGGTAACTTTTCAGTCCCGCGTCGAAGCTATTGTGTCCACCAGATGATGGAGTTAGGGTTGGTTTACCCAATTAATTGTCTTACACTGGTTTTCGGTGAAATAGAGCTCTAATTTTTTTCTTAGAAAAAAAGAGTTTGTAAGATTTATGTATCATCTTATCAGTTTTATAAAAAATCTCTCATTTTTCAGAACACATTTTGTCATTATATAGAAATCTCTATATGCCTAGTAGTTTTTTTTTAATGCTGTGTTGTAACAACGTTGGTTCTAACAGCAGTTTTCCCAATTTTATAGCCCAGCGTTGTAAACAAATTGGGTATTGTATCTTTGGAAGAAATTTATTGATATAATTTAATCAATTTACTTCCTGAAAATGCCAGAATTTTATGATTTAAACAATGGGCATCTGAGGAGCGATTCTGCATCTTTATGGATACAAAAAAGATTCAATTTTTTCAATTTATTCATTGACTGATATCAGATGTCAGCTCTCGCATATTTTAGTTTAGACCGTTTAAAACACGAATTACTGTAAGTATATGTATACATGATTTTTTTTAACCACTGAATGTACGTTTTATACCATGTATACAGTGGATTTGACATTTGCTAAGTTTCGTTTCTATCTAAATACCCATGAATTACTCAAAGTTTACCGAAAATAAGAACCTTTCTTTTGCACGTAAATAGTTGTTCATTTTTTCGTGTAGTAATTTATTGTTTAAACGAAGTGTAATTTCCATAGTCTTTTCCTAAAAGTGCGGCGGTTAGAGGAATAACTAATGTATTTCATCCCCAAATATTTAATTACGCTTGTCAATCAATCAATCACTCCTCTGACTATCCGAGATGTTGATAAAGTCGATTCACCTATTACGCTGTAAGAACAATAATTAAGACGATTTCATATTTTAAAAAAGGAGCATAATATTCGTGTAGCAGATACTTGTCCTTCTTTCTGCCATAACCATTTGGCAGGACGTTTATATGGGAGTTAAAATGGTAATCTTTGATGAAGGTCGATATTTTATATTCACTTTACATCTTACAAAACGATGTCAAATCATTCTACATGGTCAATTAGGTTATGTTGAAATACCTGAATGGGTGCTCTCGTAACCCCGTGCCTGGCCATTTGTACGCCAATTAATACCAACTTTGTCGTATATGTATTCCAATCATTGAGGTTCGACCAAATACAAAATAAATAAAAAATCAAAAGAGAAGTTGCAGATCTAGTTTTTAATGCGTAGATATGTGAAATATCTAAGCACTAGTAATTAAAACTAAACTGTACTTAAATATATTTGCCATTTGTGTGAATTGAATGAAGTGTGTGCCGAGACAGAGTTGTGAGGCGGTTCATTCCCTATGCACACCCCCGCGGAGTACAGCGTCATGATAAATAGTATGAACAGATACAGCATTGAAATAACAATTTCTTAAAGATCGCTTTTCAATAAATTATTCGTTTTTTCTTTTCTTAAAATAATCGATTGACATATTTAGTAATTTTTTCAAACGATTAGTGGAAGATTGGTAACGGCCAACACATCGACCGCGAAGTGCAAAAGAACCATAATTGCCAAAAAACATTGTATTGATAAAATTAGGTTTTGAAAAAAATATTTAGAGTTTATAGAAATTCACAAATTGAGTGCATTAATTACAAAGAAATCATTAATTTCCCTTTGTAAAATATTAGAAAAAAGGACACATTGGTCTCCTAAATACGTGAATTTATTCGATTTGTTTAGCATTTTATTTGTTATCAAGAAGATCGTCAATTATTTCATGTAAACATATGGGATCAGTCAATTGCCTTCTAATTTTAAGTGTATTAATTTTGAAATAATCTAGTGGCGCGTTGTATGATCTAAGATGTTCCACATTGAAAGATAACGGTTTTAGCCCTTTTTAACAGATTGTACAATGTTTATATACATACCTATTTGCAGTAATGTGGATTCCAAATGTGACTCATGCATATCACATTTAATTACTCTCTAAATAACCTTAAATCTTCAAGTTAAGAATGTCCAAATATGAAATTTTATTCTGAAATATGGATGATTAATCTGTAACTGTTAAAAACCCGCTCCGCAGGTTTTTACTGCTATGCCGTGCGGGGCGCTTTTGGTTCGGCTTCGCCCAGTTAATGTTGGTGACAATGGTGACCACTTTAAGAATATAATAGGAACTGGTTTTTCAATTTGATCCACTATCATCCAGTGATAGCTAGTCACCGGGACCAAGTCTCTGGGACAAAGTCACCGGGACAAAATCACCGGGACAAAGTCACCGGGACAAAGACACCGGGACAAAGTCACCGGGACAGGCCATGACATCATATGTGTACTAGACGTTTGTACATAAACTAAATATAATAGGGAGCTGGCCAAAATGACACGCCAATGGAGTTTCGTACGCCAGTGGATTTTGGAACGCCACTGGTCTTTTAAATGAATTTACTACTTTGACAAAAAATGCTTCTAGGTATAATGGCAAAACTGATTTGAGTACTGGATTAAAATAAATATTTTTCACTTTGGAGACTGTGGGAGACTGGGGTTTTTAGGTTACTGGGATACTGGGATAGGTAAACTGAATCTAAGACTGACTAAAACACTTTAAAAGAGGTTTGAACTTGGAGACTGTTGGTATCTTGAGTTGGTATCTTTCTTCTTGGCTGATAGTTTTGAACTGACTTCCTACCGGTTTGACTTCTATTTTTATAGGGCAAACTCAGGTCGGACTTTTGGGGGACAGAACCTCCTTAATTTTTCTAAGGTACTTGTTTTAGGTAATTTCCCTGGTCGCTACGATTGGAAGTCAGCTGTGTCAAAATTATGTGTGATAGTTTTTGCCATGATCTTACCAACTTAGGATACCAAAGCCTCACATCATTTTTATTGTGTTTACAAGAAAAGGTACAAGTATACATATGTGATATAAGGTACAATTTTAAACAGTAAATATTTTTCTTAAAGTGCAACAATCACTGATAGACGTCAGTTTTTGGGTTGTTTTTGTAGCATATACTCATTTTTAGGTGATGATGTTTATTTCTTGATCCAAATTATTCCCAATTTCTCGAAATTGAGCTCCAAATTTTTCGGAACATGAATTCGCTGTCGTAAATATTCACGATTCAGATTTTTCCTTTGTTCAGAATTGACCAATAGTGGCTCGGCTGGTCGCATGGTGGGGGTGACGTAAATAGACAGCCAATTCCTTGGCGTTGATCATTGCTGTCTAGACTCCCTTGTGAAAGTATTAGGTGGTTATTTAGATGTGTTTTCCAGTCCAATGAGGCTGCCGCACGTATTCATTATCAATTTCATTAATGTTTTCAATTGATTAGTTAGTTAAAGGACATAATTGCGTTGTAGACAAATCATTTGGAAGGGGCATCACATGCACATTGTTCCGCTAGCCAATAGCAGCACTCAGATTGTCGTGCTTGCGGCACGGTACTCTGTGACAGCGTAAATTCCAATCTTGAATTTCCAGGGTTGTCATATGCTTTCGCGCACTCGTTCAATGCACACGTATTCCTATGACACGTTCGATATAATATGTAAAGTACAGCCGCTTGATAATATTATTCATAAATAAGCAACAAAACTAAGTATTACCGTCAATCTTTCCATATCCGAAGAGATACTCAAATTCACAAATTCGTAGAACTCATACCTAGGGGGAACACGTCCCCATGCGAGTTAGTGACGGAATTGGCGACATTTTTTGATAATTCTTGAATTCGAAACCGAATTATAATGGTAGCTTTGCTTGAAATTTCACGCACATGGATATTTATATGGTGCGGAGGGTACGGCGCGGCGGCAGACATGCATTCGAAGCCGGTTTCACGCAGACGCACGACTATTAATTAAACAAAATAGAGGCAGCACTTCCGTTTGTATCTATTTATGGATAGAGTGTGTACTCAGTCCCAAGACTATTGATGTTTGATGATAATTATTTAATTTTTTAAAATCACTTGTTGAGTTTATCTTCTGTTCAATGTGCTCAATGATCGGATTCTCCGCTTGGAAATTTTCCGCTCAATTAGATTTATTTGGCATTCCATCTGGTTGATTGGATTCCACCAGCCCTGACCGATGCATTATAGACAAGCACTATTCAGTTTCCAGAAAGGTTTCGCGGGTTGTGCAATGAGCAATGTGACGGGCGGTTATTGTCATACTCCATTCCCGTCACACGGCATTAGAGCCGGCCCTGCCCGGCTTGCAGGTGCACCGACACGGCCGAGGTTACTACGCCTCTGTTAACGTCCCCGCTCACCACGGAGCTAATCTTCTAAATTAATAAACCAGTATAACCAACTAACTAATTCCCGGTGAAATCCATTTGTGATGTATGTTGTCACGTAACGATTGGTGGTACCTACTTAGACGCGACGTAACGTTCGGGTTGCTTGGGTTACTACCGGGATTACTAACTGAAATTCAGCCGAGATATGAGTTATCACTTGTAATAATGTAACGATAGGTGATATCAATGCAGTGGTAAAGTACTAACCTTCATACCTCCTTGCAAATAATATTTAACAAACTACAAATTACATAATTTTTTTCAACAACTTAGGACCAGCGGTTGAGTTGGCATCGCGTTTGGGTCCCACCCGGGCGTCGCGTGTTTAATTCCTCGACTGGCTAAGTCCTCCATCACGCCACTAGAAGTATTTTTCGCTTACTGTGCGGTGGTAGTAGGAGATTTTAAAATATTGTAAAGTTATTCGTAACCCAGAAAAGTTTGTCCCGTTATCCGAGTATATGGCTGCTGGTTGTCCTCTGCGGGCGGTCATTCTTTGTAGGGCCATGATGGCCGAGTCAGCAGTCAGTGAAGCGGCTAGTTCTAGGTGAATGGCGCGTGTCGAGAGGCAGGTGAAGATGGCTCCATATCGTTTTTCTCGATGCCTACCGACCGTGATAGCCATAGGGCCGAAATAATCAAGCCCGCAGTGTGTGAATGGGCGGACGTGATGCATCAGGCGGGGTGGTGGTAATGCGCCCATCAGAGGTGGAGTCGGTTTGCTGCGTCGTATGAAGCAAGTGGGGCAGGCGTGCGTTATCTTCCTGCTTGTTGTGCGTAGTCGTATTATGAAGAAATGATTGCGTATTTCTGCTACTGTTTTCTCAGTACTAGGATGATCCGCCTTTTTGTGGTAGTGACTGATCAGAAGTCGAGTGTAGGGTTCGTCGCCGTCCAGTATTATGGGAGTTTGGGCCACAATCTTTGTTCTTTCCAAGGCTTGTAGTCGGGTCCCCATTCGTAGTAGGTCATCTGGTCCAAAGAAGGGGTTCAGGGAGTTGAGGCGGCTGCCAGCAGGCAGTTTTTTACCTTGTCGGATGATGTGTAGATCAGTTGTAAAAGCGTTTTCCTGGGACCTTTTGATCCATCTGTGTTCTGCTGCTTTTATCTCCTCGGCTAGTAGTGGGCCTTCTACTGGTTTATTGGGCCCCATCTTGCATCGTCTGATAAATCGGAGGATCCAAGCTGTGGAGCGAATCAGCCGATGCCATGAGGAGAACCGCTCTACTGATGGGAGTGCTTCGCCCCTGGTGGACACAAGGCCAACGTAGTGAGGTTTGACTTCTAGTGTCAGGTCGTCAGGCCTGTGGGCGGGTGCCCGTTCTTTTGGCCACGCACCCTCCGGGGAAGTGAGAAAGGCTGGGCCAGTAAACCATCTTCCTTCTGGTGTTAAGTCTGGCACCTCTAAGTCTCGCGTTCCTATGTCAGCGGGATTGAGTTTTGTGGGTACCCATTTCCAGTCGGGTATGTTGGTTAGTTCGTCTATTTCGCCCAATCGGTTTGCCACAAAGGTTGAGTAGGAGCGTGGGTCGGTGCGTAACCAGCATAGTACAGTTGTGGAGTCTGTCCAGAAGCAGGTGCGGGATATCAGGGCTTTGCTTTCTTTTTGGATCGTCTGGGCTAGTCTCGCTGCTATGAGGGCGGCTTGAAGCTCGAGGCGTGGAATGGAGAGAGGCTTCAGTGGCGCTACCTTGCATTTACTTGCAAGGAATGTTACTCGTAAGGATCTATCTATTTTTTCGGTGAAGTAGGCCACGGCACAGCAAGCTTGCTCCGATGCATCGCAGAAAAGGTGTAGTGTTACGTTGTTTAGTTTGTTGTAGAGGCAACGTTTCGGGATTGAGATGCTGTTCGTGTGCAACAGGTTTAGCCAGTCTGTCCATCTCTGGGCATGTTCAGGGGCAATGGGTTCATCCCAGCCGACGCTTGAGCGCCACACTGCTTGCAGTAGTATCTTGGATCTGATGGTAAGGCAGGCAACGAAGCCGACTGGGTCGAAGATCTTCATTACTATGGATAATAGTTGCCGCTTGGTAGGTTGTGTGGCCGTGTCGTGGGAGATTGCCTCACGAAATGAGTACAGGAAGCGGTCTGTGGTGGGGTCCCAGATTAAACCAAGCACTCGCTCTGTTTCCGGACCTCCGCTGCTGATTTGTATCGTGGAGCTGGCACGGTCTTCTATAGGTACACTAGCTAGGGCCGCCGGGCTGTTGGACGCCCAATTTGTCAAGTGGAACCCTCCTTTCGCGAGCAGGGCACTTAAACTTTGGGCGAGTGCAGCAGCTTCATTGGGTGTGTCTGCTGCATCTAGGTAATCGTCCATGTAGAACTTGGTGCGTACGGCTTTTGCGGCGGCCGGGTACTCGTGCTCGTATGTTTCAGCCACTTTATTTCGGACGAATTGGGCACTGCTTGGGGAACAGGTGGCTCCGAACATCATCGATGACATTTGATAGGTGTCTGGTTCGTGATGGGGTGATGTCCTCCACAGGAATAGCTGGGACGACTGATCTTCTCGCCTTATTTTTATTTGCAGGAACATTTCTTTGATGTCTGCAGCAATAGCGATGTTTCCTTCCCGGAAGCGTATTATATTCCCCAGGAGGGAGGACAGCAGATCAGGACCAGTAAGCAGCTGGTCGTTGAGGGAGGTTCCTCGGCATCGGCTTGCGGCATCGAACACCACTCTGATTTTTCCTGGCTTATTTGGGTTGATTACTGCAAAGTGGGGCAGGTACCATTTGCGAGGTGTGGTGGTGGAAGCTTCATGGCTTGATAACTTCTTGGCGTAGCCTTTGTTGATAAGTTGATTTATTTTGTCATTGTAGGCCACTGCTAGATTTTTGTCTTTTTCTAGCTTTTTCTCCTGGGACAGAAGTCGTTTCAGCGCACACTGCCGATTATCAGGTAGCGTGGCTTCTGGATTGCGCCATAGTAGACCGGTTTCCCACCTTCCTACAGGAAGAGGACGGGTAGTTGCATTCATAAGTGCAATTGCCTGTTGTTCGCTTGCATTGACTCTGGTGGCTGATGTTACTCCGAGGGAGTCGATGGCGAAGTTGGTTTTTACTAGCTCCCTCAACTGTATGTCTGCGGCCGTTTCTGGTTGTAGTGCCAAAGTGGTGGTCGTGTTATTATCTCTGGGGTTGACTCCCCCATGAGCGATCCATCCTAGTGCGGTGCGTGATGCTATTCGCGTAGTATCATTGCATTCACGAACTTCCCTTGACACGATCAGGTGAGCGTTATCTTGGCCTATTAGCAGCTTCGGGACAACCGACCTTCCTTGGATCTGTTGCTCCGGCAGGTTGAGGTTGCTTATTGTGCTGGCAGATATGTGGAATGTATTACTGTTGCCTGCACCTCGTATTCTTAGTCTCACTCGTTGGGAGAGATTGTCGGAGGTGCACATTCCTTTCGCGCCGTGGATTCGCAGTCCGTGAACTGGGCCGTTTGCTCCGACTTGTATTGCGGTGTCAGTGTCGACAAGTGTTACTGTGGATCCTTCATCCAGGAGAGCGAACACTGACACTTCTTCTTTGTTTGGAGCGCTTAATATGACTGGCGCAATTTTTAATAGTACTCTCTGTCCGGAGTCCTGGCGTCACAAGTTGACATTTTCCACGGCGCTTTTTCGTACGAACTCGGGATTATGTAGCAGGGGGTGGTGTGGGGATCTGCAATCCCCTACTTTGCACCATTGGTTTATTTTGCAGCTTCGTGAGTGGTGTTTTTCTAAGCACTTGCGGCATAATCTTCCCATGCGTACAGTTTCCCATCGGAGTTCAACATCTTTGGCTGCGAATTCTTTGCATTCGCGGGTTTTATGATTGCCGCCACATTGGGCGCAGCTTTCATCAGCTGTTTTTCTTTTTCGGCTCGGTCCAGGGTAAGTATGTTCCTCGTTTACTTTGCGTTTTATGGGGGCGATCTTTTCTTTTGGGCCATCCCTGATTTCTTCTTGATGTCCGGCATGTATTTGCTCATGGCTCGGTAGAAGTCGCATGCGTTCACTCTCTTCTTCCTCCTGGTACCCGGCATGTATTTGTTCACGGCGTGGTCGAGATCGTATGTGGTCCACCATCCCACTGTTTGGAATTGCGTTTGAAACCTCTTTCAGAAAGGCAGCGAGCTGGGTTATGGTAGCCGGAGAGTGTTGTTTGCGGATCTCGATTAGCCATGCCAGCCGCAGGGAACTCGGCATTTTGTCAGTGACGTCATTCAGTAATGCAGGATTGGTGAGATAACCTTCGGTTTTCAGGATCCGGAGAGATGCCACCAGGTTTTGTACCGTCCCGGAGAAATCTGCCAGGTCCTCGAGTGATACCTCGGTCGTGAGGTAAGGTAGTTTTTTAACCTTGTCTAGCATAAATTTTGCTATGGAGTTAGCGCTGCCGTATCGCTGCTCGAGGACGCTGATGATCTCTGGGACTTGCGCAGGATCCATTAGTAGGGGACCCACGGTATCTCGTGCCTTGCCTTTGAGGGCGCGCTGCAGCCGAATGAGATTTTCGCTCGGAGTCATTTGGCAGGTGGCGGTGGATTGAGCGTACTGTGCCTTCCAGGTGGGCCACTCGAGGGGATCTCCGGAGAAGGTAGGCAAATCTTTTGCTGTGGATTGCCTGGCGATGAGGGCAGCCATTCTTGAATCATCTTCTAATGTGCGGGGGCTATCTTGCGTTCTGGAAGAGCGGAGCGCCTCCGCCATCACCGAGGCGATCTGGGCCAGTGGGTCGTTGCCATGCTGCAACCATTCTCGGGTGTGCCGTGCTGTCTGATTGGCTGTGTGCGGTGGTGTAAATAATGGGGAATCCTGGCCGGAGGAGGCTGGCTGATGCTGGTACCCTGCTGTGTTGTAAAGTGGGCGCTCGGGTCCAATATGGCTGTATTCGGCCGTAGGGATGTTCTTTGCAGGGCCCGTCAGTAGTGTGTACTCTTGGGTGGCGGCGGCGGCGTATCCGGTTGGATCGGTTAAAGCAAATTCATTGGTAGGCTGACCGGCTGGTGTGTCCATTTGAGTAGTTGCATATCTCGTTGCAAACTCTTCGGCCGGCTTGTGAACTTGAGTGGCATATCTCGTTGCAAACTCATTAGTAGAAGGGCCGGTTGGTGCATGCACTTGAGTAGTTGCATATCTCGTTGCAAACTCTTCGGCTGGCTTATGTACTTGAGTGGCATATCTCGTTGCGAACTCATTAGTAGAAGAGCCGGTTGGTGCGTGCACTTGAGTTGTTGCATATCTCGTTGCAAACTCTCCGGTAGACGGGCCGTCTGACGTGTGTACTCGAGTGGCATATCTCGTTGCGAACTCGTTCGTAGACGGACCGGTTGGTGCCTGGGTTTGAATTACTACCTGACCGAGGTTGGCTCGCAGGGTCGGGCTGGTTGGTGCGGGCTCCTGGGTAGGTTGGCTGACTGCTTGGCGTGTTGCAGCGTTCAGGGCTCTGAGCAGATTGGCTGTCTGCTTGGCGTGACGTTTGTCCCGAATGCGCATCTCTCGGCGCAGCAATCGCAGGGAGTCTTCAGTTGATTCAGAAGTTGTTTTACTGCTTTTACTGTTGGATCCGTGGAGGCTCTCGGCGACACATTCTGGAGCAGGTTGGTCAAGAGTGATGAGGTCAGGGTTCCTGGCAGGGTTCGCACCAGATAGATCGTGGCGGGTTCCGCTGGATGGCGTCTCATCGGTGTCTACGGTGCGTGGGCCCGGGGTCCGACGGGGTGCCACTGGCATGTTTCGGCTTGTTCCCGGGGCGTTAGGTTTAGACAGCGATATTTCGGAAGGTGTCGGGGTCTTACGGCCACTGCGAAGAGACGGCATTTCCACTGGGTAAGACTGAAGGCGTGTTATGTGTAGATCCGGCTCGAAGGACCAAATGTACTAGACGTTTGTACATAAACTAAATATAATAGGGAGCTGGCCAAAATGACACGCCAATGGAGTTTCGTACGCCAGTGGATTTTGGAACGCCACTGGTCTTTTAAATGAATTTACTACTTTGACAAAAAATGCTTCTAGGTATAATGGCAAAACTGATTTGAGTACTGGATTAAAATAAATATTTTTCACTTTGGAGACTGTGGGAGACTGGGGTTTTTAGGTTACTGGGATACTGGGATAGGTAAACTGAATCTAAGACTGACTAAAACACTTTAAAAGAGGTTTGAACTTGGAGACTGTTGGTATCTTGAGTTGGTATCTTTCTTCTTGGCTGATAGTTTTGAACTGACTTCCTACCGGTTTGACTTCTATTTTTATAGGGCAAACTCAGGTCGGACTTTTGGGGGACAGAACCTCCTTAATTTTTCTAAGGTACTTGTTTTAGGTAATTTCCCTGGTCGCTACGATTGGAAGTCAGCTGTGTCAAAATTATGTGTGATAGTTTTTGCCATGATCTTACCAACTTAGGATACCAAAGCCTCACATCATTTTTATTGTGTTTACAAGAAAAGGTACAAGTATACATATGTGATATAAGGTACAATTTTAAACAGTAAATATTTTTCTTAAAGTGCAACAATCACTGATAGACGTCAGTTTTTGGGTTGTTTTTGTAGCATATACTCATTTTTAGGTGATGATGTTTATTTCTTGATCCAAATTATTCCCAATTTCTCGAAATTGAGCTCCAAATTTTTCGGAACATGAATTCGCTGTCGTAAATATTCACGATTCAGATTTTTCCTTTGTTCAGAATTGACCAATAGTGGCTCGGCTGGTCGCATGGTGGGGGTGACGTAAATAGACAGCCAATTCCTTGGCGTTGATCATTGCTGTCTAGACTCCCTTGTGAAAGTATTAGGTGGTTATTTAGATGTGTTTTCCAGTCCAATGAGGCTGCCGCACGTATTCATTATCAATTTCATTAATGTTTTCAATTGATTAGTTAGTTAAAGGACATAATTGCGTTGTAGACAAATCATTTGGAAGGGGCATCACATGCACATTGTTCCGCTAGCCAATAGCAGCACTCAGATTGTCGTGCTTGCGGCACGGTACTCTGTGACAGCGTAAATTCCAATCTTCAATTTCCAGGGTTGTCATTCCGAGTACTAAACGAACTTACCTCAGACCACGATCCAGTCCTTCTAACTTTAACAGGAGGCTCCAACCCTCTGGTCCCCGATAATCCTCCACGCACTAAAATCAAATGGAAAAAATTAACAGAGCTGCTAATTAAAAACATAGTCATACCTACGTCAATTCCCGACGAAGCCTCCCTAAATGCCGCTACCTCCAACTTTATCCAGACAATAAAATCATGCATCACCGAGGCGTCCGATGAGATTCCCAACGTCACAACACGTCACGGAATACCCGAAGAGATCAAAGATCTTATTAGGGAAAAAAATCTTGTTAGAAAGGAGTGGCAAAGATCTTGCAACCCGATAGTGAAACAACACCTCAACCGATTAAATAGAGAAGTGCGTGATGCCCTCAGCGAATTTCGCAACGAGCGTTGGCACGAATTCATTTCAAATTTAGAAGACGATAGAGCAGCTTACTGGAAGCTCTCTAAAGCACTCAGACGCCCGAAAACTAAAATCTCCCCGATTCAAGGCCTCAACGGAAAAGTTTACTCCGCTGCAGACAAGGCAGAAGCCTTTGCAGATAGCCTCGAAAGTCAATTCTCTCCAAACACCGATCACGACGATCCTGCGTTCGTAGCAAAAGTGGATTCAAAAGTAGAATCAATCTTAAATCTAGACCCTGAAGACCCTCCAATCAGGTGCACAACTCCTAAGGAAATTTTGAATATAATTAGAAAATTAAAGAAGAAGAAGGCCGCCGGGCCCGATGGCATTTCAAATAAGATCTTAAAACATCTCTCAACTAAAGGCATCTGCGCCATCACAGCCATCTGCAACGCGTCACTTCGGCTGCGTTGCTTTCCTAAGGATTTTAAAGAAGCTGACGTAATTTTAATTCCCAAACCAGGCAAGGATCCATTATTAACGGAGAATCATCGGCCAATTAGCCTCCTTCCATGCCTAGGTAAAATCCTGGAAAAAGTAATACTAGCACGACTGAATGCATTCACAAATAAAAGTAAATTCTTGCCAGACTTCCAACACGGTTTCAGAGCAGGTCATTCCACCTCTCACCAACTCCTACGTGTGGTGGAACACATCACGGAGGCATTCAATATTAAGAAAAAAACGGTAATTCTGTCACTCGACGTAAGTAAGGCTTTCGACAAAGTCTGGCATAACGGCCTTCTATATAAAATGTACTCTCTAGGTTATCCATTAAGACTCATTCAACTAATAGCCAGCTATCTAAGAGATAGATCCTTTAAAGTAAAAATAGAAAATGTATTCTCCACATCCCGCCCCATATCAGCTGGGGTCCCACAAGGCAGTCAACTCTCACCATCCTTATATAACATCTATTGTAGCGATATCCCAAAACCCGTGGATCATAATGTTAAAATCACTCAATTTGCGGATGACACTAACATCATGTCCAGTTCAACTGACGAGGCCACTGCTACACGCCGCGTACAGATACAAACCACTCTAACTGAAAAGTGGTGTAAAAAGTGGAGAATATCTATTAACCCGACTAAAAGCGCCGCGACCGTTTTCTCAAAGAAACGGCCAAAACGGCCCCCATTCATTAGACTGTTTGGGGAAAATGTTCCATGGGAAAAGTCAATTAAATACCTAGGTGTAACGCTAGACTCCAAGCTCACCTGGAAGAAACACATAACTGAAAAAATTAAAGCAGCTAATAAATGTCTATCTTCACTGTATCCAATGATGGGAAAAAAAAGTCGTTTATCAACGGGCAACAAATTACTTTTATATAAAACAACCATAAGGCCTGGCTTCACCTATGCTTGCCCCGTTTGGGGGCACGCGGCCCCCAGTCTCTTAGAGAAGATTCAAATATTTCAAAACAAAGCCATTAGACTTGCCTTAAATGCGCCAAAATGGAGCAGAATTTCTTCTCTCCATAACGACTCCAACATTCCGTTGATAAAAGACTTCATTTTCTCACAAGCAACTAAATTTTACGCCGGCCTACCCGGCCACGCAAACCCTACGATTAATACGCTCGCTAAATATAGCGAAAATGAAAATTTCAAATACAAAAAACCCAAGATAGTCCTCCGGAAGGAATAAAAAACCTGCATACAGTCGCAGTATAGTTTTAATCTCACTTTCAAACCAACCATAATAATAAATTAACAGTAAAGTATCTATAGATAATCCTTTATAATTATGTTAGAGTCAGTAAACGCATGTTTAGGAACTCTGTAAAATAAATCAATCAAAAGTCAAAAGTCCAGGGTTGTCATATGCTTTCGCGCACTCGTTCAATGCACACGTATTCCTATGACACGTTCGATATAATATGTAAAGTACAGCCGCTTGATAATATTATTCATAAATAAGCAACAAAACTAAGTATTACCGTCAATCTTTCCATATCCGAAGAGATACTCAAATTCACAAATTCGTAGAACTCATACCTAGGGGGAACACGTCCCCATGCGAGTTAGTGACGGAA
The DNA here is from genome assembly GCA_917880885.1 of Limnephilus marmoratus. Lineage (NCBI taxonomy): Eukaryota > Metazoa > Arthropoda > Insecta > Trichoptera > Limnephilidae > Limnephilus > Limnephilus marmoratus. The sequence continues at coordinate 18,135,089 of OU862920.1, read as the reverse complement.
TTGGCGACATTTTTTGATAATTCTTGAATTCGAAACCGAATTATAATGGTAGCTTTGCTTGAAATTTCACGCACATGGATATTTATATGGTGCGGAGGGTACGGCGCGGCGGCAGACATGCATTCGAAGCCGGTTTCACGCAGACGCACGACTATTAATTAAACAAAATAGAGGCAGCACTTCCGTTTGTATCTATTTATGGATAGAGTGTGTACTCAGTCCCAAGACTATTGATGTTTGATGATAATTATTTAATTTTTTAAAATCACTTGTTGAGTTTATCTTCTGTTCAATGTGCTCAATGATCGGATTCTCCGCTTGGAAATTTTCCGCTCAATTAGATTTATTTGGCATTCCATCTGGTTGATTGGATTCCACCAGCCCTGACCGATGCATTATAGACAAGCACTATTCAGTTTCCAGAAAGGTTTCGCGGGTTGTGCAATGAGCAATGTGACGGGCGGTTATTGTCATACTCCATTCCCGTCACACGGCATTAGAGCCGGCCCTGCCCGGCTTGCAGGTGCACCGACACGGCCGAGGTTACTACGCCTCTGTTAACGTCCCCGCTCACCACGGAGCTAATCTTCTAAATTAATAAACCAGTATAACCAACTAACTAATTCCCGGTGAAATCCATTTGTGATGTATGTTGTCACGTAACGATTGGTGGTACCTACTTAGACGCGACGTAACGTTCGGGTTGCTTGGGTTACTACCGGGATTACTAACTGAAATTCAGCCGAGATATGAGTTATCACTTGTAATAATGTAACGATAGGTGATATCAATGCAGTGGTAAAGTACTAACCTTCATACCTCCTTGCAAATAATATTTAACAAACTACAAATTACATAATTTTTTTCAACAACTTAGGACCAGCGGTTGAGTTGGCATCGCGTTTGGGTCCCACCCGGGCGTCGCGTGTTTAATTCCTCGACTGGCTAAGTCCTCCATCACGCCACTAGAAGTATTTTTCGCTTACTGTGCGGTGGTAGTAGGAGATTTTAAAATATTGTAAAGTTATTCGTAACCCAGAAAGGTTTGATTTCTTTTTAAGAAAGAATTAAAAAAAAAACAGAGGGTGCAATACATACGCGGTAGAAGTGAAACCTTCAGAAAACTAAAGTAGACGAGAGCGGGGAGGCTCCGAAGTACCCCCACAAAGAGGAGACAGATTATACTATCTCATTCTCTCGCAGGCTAAATCATACAGATTTATGTGTTTGTCTCTTTTTGGTGGCGCATTTTTTCGAGTTTAAAATATCAAAGATGGTAAAGAAGTTTTCACTTCAATAATATTAACTCATAATGAAAGAGAAAGGGGCCTTTTTGGTCCGGAGCTCTGTACGCCGTTATATCAAAAGTCAAAAGATACAAACATGGGTTTGTATTGTTCTTGGGGTTATATTTCCTTCAAACTAATGAAAATAAATCAATTGAAGAAGAATTAAATTAATATATATACTTTTGAATGTAGCTATAATTTTGTGTTTATCCATTATGGATAAATAAAACAATGTTACTTATAAATATAAATGTTATAAATTCATATTAATGACTGTCCCTCATTTTATATTGGAAAAACAACTCGTAATTTTGAAATCAGAATCAAAGAACATTTAAGGTGTCTTAATAATAATAATTTTTCTGAGTTCGCTAACCACAGCTTTGAAAAAAATACGGGGATAAATATTCTTCATATTAACCATAAAGGAAAATGCTTAGATAACTTGGAAATAAAAAAAAACCCCTTAAAAATAATGAATCTATTATCAACAAACAAAAAATATTATCTTACAGCCTAATCATGGATCTGTTCACCTACCCACCCACTCTTCATTAATGCTTAGCAACGGCTCCACCCCTACCACAATCCTTAGTAATAATACATTGTTCCCAACCACCATTTTGTAACTGTCAAATCAGTATACGTTTGTCCTGAAGAAGGAACGGTCGTTCCGAAGCCGGTCGGCTTTAAACAAATATACAAGTGGTTCAAATAAAGTAACATTAATTTATTTATCTAAGAAAATAATAATCTAAACGAAAATACGATAGGTTCTGGATTCGAGTACCAGTTGCGACCATTATCTTTTTCTGTTTTCTGTATCTCATTCTCTTTCATAGTTTCGTTTAGATTATAATTATTATCTTCATTTGCTATATTACATGGATGGGAATAACCTTCAAAAGTTATAAAAAGAGAATTTTTCTTATAACATTTAATGAAAGCTTATTTTCTAAATATATTTTTGAATGTAGCTATCCCTTTGTGGTTATCCATTATATAAGTACAAAATACTGAAAATACAAAGTACTGTCAAATTAGTATAAGCTTTCCCTGAAGAAGGAACGTTTGTTCCGAAACCGGTAGGATTTACGCATTATATAAGTGGTTTATACAAAGTTGTATTATTTCATTTTTTTTATTTTCTAAAATTAGCGAAATCCATTTGTAAGGCGATTCCGTTGAACTTTTATTCTGCCATTAATTTTTCTAACTGCCAATTTACTGTTCAAATAAACGTAGGCAAATTGATAATATTGTAGTTTAAGCGGTAACTAATTGTAATTGTAATAATAAGAAAACAATGATTGCTGCGCTATTATATTCGTTTAACATCTGTTATTAATTTTTTTATTAGAAATCGGTGGGTGAAAATCAATTCAATTATATAATTCAAACACATTGTATAATTTTTGTAATCATTCACTTCGTTCAAATTCGGTATTTCCTTTTACACATAATGTTTTTGATAAATTTGTCAGCTTTTGCTTAACATACCTATTCTAAGAGCGCTAATTTGGTGCAATTTCGTGTTCAAGGTTGCTTAAAAAAGTTAAATAATCTTCGTAGGTATGAATAGATTTGCAGATATCCCGCTGTGAAAAAGATCAGATATACCGGGCAAAACGACGACTCAATAATAACAAATTTACAATATTTAATCGCAAATAGAATAAATTGAAAACATGTTATTATTAATAGTACCTGTAGATAGGCTAATGGAGTAGTAATGCGATTTATCTTGTTGAATAAAATAACAAAAGGCCAGATGACTAGAAAAAACCTACCCAAGCCTTCAATTATTGACATACCACCCACTGCCGGTAAAAGTGGCGGATGGTGACTTGTTTTAATGTTACGTAACTAATTTTGCATATTGCTTACCAACCTTCCTCTTGTCCACCGTCTTCCCCTCCCACCTCCATCTAACAACATTGAGGATTGAATCACAGCCTCACAACCCCTATTAAGATTCCATAGTCCTATCTGCCTTTCGACAGTTTTTATTTTTTTCAATTTTTTTGAAGTAAAACTTCTTTACGCACGCTTGACTTGGGGAGCGGGGAGCTGGTGAATGCGTGACGAGCGCGTTATGAAAAGTGTGATCGGGCGAGGCGAACGGAAGTTGAGATTGAGATAAAAGTTAGTGAAGTTTTACTTCAGTCGTGTGGTCTAAAGCACACTCGTTTTTTTATGTATATACTGTCCTAACTGCTCCCGTCTGAAGTCAGTGGGACTATATGGCATCCCCAATTGTTGTACGTTGTGACCCTATAGGTAGCGCGGTGGGGAAGAATGGGGAAGGGGAAGGTGGGGAAGTACTTGGCTGTTCAGATCTGGTCACCAAACACGGCTAAAGTTAATTCAAGCAACGTTTCAATTCTTAATGGTGGTTTAACATATATAAATAAATATTCATACATAATTTGTAAATAAATTATTTGTGAAATAAAACAAATTAATTAAATAAAAATTATTTGCTAGGATTCGATCCCGTGACCTTAGGATTGTGAGTTAAGAGCCTTAAGAGGAAATACTAGCTGCGTTTTTCCATACAAACGTATTCCCCGTTTATCTCTCTGGATTTTGACCCTAGAGCAAAATTTTTTTTTACATAATATAGATATCGACCACTAGCGTGTCGGTACGTTTTGCTTTTTTTGATAATTTACTTCTTATAGAAGTTAGGACCTTCCAAAAATGAATAAAATTGCCTAATTTAAACGCCGTCAAAAAACGTTCAGTATACAAACTAAACAATGTATTTTGAAAAAAAGCAAAACGTACCGACATAGAATATTTTCTTTTAATACAGTTAGTGAAAAAAAAATTTAAAATCGGTCCAGTTTTGGAGAAGAAAAATGGGGAATACAAAACATCGATTTCGAAGATTTTATTTAGGTATTTTCGGCCCGACGTGCAGGTGTCCCTTTCGCTCAGTTCTCCTGGGGGGGCCGGGGAACGAGGGTGTTGACAAATACATATAAAGCGAAGTAGTGATGTAACGAATTTTATCGGTAGACTAGTGTTGTCCTTGCCCGAGTAATCGATATTTTTTATTCGTTTTTTTTTCTGTTCAGTGACTCATCGCGGTATACCAATACTGACCGAGCTTTCATACTAAAATTGTGCAAAATTAAAATTGTTTATGTCAAGTACTATAATAAATTTTTAATTTGGGAGGCGTTATAGGTACCATCGCCCCGGGAACCATTTATTGGATACCAACACCCCCGCCACTTGGTCACCCCAAGTGGTCCGCTATGTTTGGTGACTGAGCATGGGTTCCCGGGTTCACGGGTAAGGTCTGCATGGGTTTTGGTGGCGGATGATTTTGTCCACTTACTGCGTGGCGGGCCGGATTGGGAGAAACTGGAAGTGGGAGATCTTTTGATCTCTACAGCCGGACTCTCTCCACCATCATTTCATACTTTTACCTACCCAGAAATTCCTCTCCTTCCTTTCATTAAAAATATCCTCTACACAGCTTCTCCAATGACTTTGCTATACTATAAGGGTATTTAACTTAAAAATAATTTTTATATTTCATTTTATATGTATAATTGCATTTTGTGATATTTTTAAGTAATTAATCACCTCTCCCTTTAATATTTTGTCTATAATTCTCATATGCCTATACTTGTTTGTCTTTTAATATTAATCTTATCCTGACGAAGACAATACTCTGTTTTCGAAATATGTTGATAATATTGATTACATAAAGCTGTTTTTACAAAGTTATTTGTTCTCATTTAACTAAAAATGACGCCACAAAGATTGGACCCATTTGCAGCATTTCAAGCTGGGTCGCCATAACCAATTCGTTTGTGCAATTTCAATCAATGCATTTCTGTGTTTCTCGAGAACCCTTCTATGGGCTTACACGTCATTAGTACTTTTACGCCAGTTTTTTAAACATTTGTGGTCAAAAACATCCAAGTAGTGTAGTTTTGTAGCTCTAGCACATATGAAGCTGTATGACTTTTTATTATGGTATAATTATTATTATGCATATATCCAATTGTATATCCGCATATACATTATTTGGCTTAATATAGTAACTATGTTATTTTCCACATCAAGTATATAATAAATAGATGCAAGAATGTTTTTTTTGATAAATTAATAACGTATAAAAAATATATATATATATATATTTATTCTCAAAACTCTTGAGAAAATATCGTCGTTGCATTCACAAAATATCCCATGTGAGGTTTTCGACCAAATTTTTTTTTGTTTACACCATTTGATTCACCACGGTTTCCTAAATAATCTGACAAATATATCCCATTTTTCAAAAATTCATCTTTTTAATCATTTTAGAGGCAACTCTGACCATTACTTGTAATTAATGGTAATTATTTAAAAAAATATACTACATATACTACAGAAATATAAAAAAATATAAAATTATAAAATTAAATCCCTATATACTACAGAAATATAAAAAAAATATAAAACTATAAAATTAAAATGAGAAAAAAAGTCTTTTTGTGTGCAAGAATTCGTATTATTTTTTTAACTCAAATTTGTCGCACATAAATTAAAATTACCCAAAGAAATGTTTTTTTAATAATATACACACAGCATCCCCAAAGATGACCTAGGCCCTCAGAGAAATTATTTTCCTCAGGGCCTCCTGTGTGGAGCTCATATAAAAAAATAATAATAATCTCAACAATCTAAAAAGAGTATACTATGCACTAATCCAGTCATTAATTCAATATGGAATTATTGCATGGGGGGGGGGGGGTCATACAACAATATTCTAACCCCGATCAAAGTAATCCAGAAACTAATCATTAAAGTAATCCTAAAGAAACCCTCCACTTATCCAACAGAAACGCTTTTCGCAGATTTCACGGTGCCTCGAGTAGAGAATATCTTCAAGAAAAATGCAATTACCCAAATTTACAAAGATAATATCATCAAAAAATTTTAAACTAAAATCAAAAAGATATGAAGATAACATCAAAATACCAAAATTTAATACCAAACTAATGCAAAACAATTACATCTATTTAGGAATAAAGTTTTTCAACAACCTTCCCATTGAAATAAAAAAAAACCAAAGACATCAATAAACTGAAACTCAAACTTCATCAGGAATAATTAACTAAATAATTATCTGTTTTTCTCATTCTTTCTATTTATTATTAATCTATATTCACCTCTATTTTATTTAGATTTTTCGAATTTCTCCCAAGTGCACAATATTTTAGTATGTAACCGTATCCTATGTATGTACACCATATGTAATTTATATAACTCCACTGTACAATTATACATCTATATTAAATATTAAAATATATATATTTTCTTCAATATTAACTCAGTAGGTAAAGCAAAAATATTTTTTTAATATTTCTATTTAACTGTCAAAAAATTACCAAAAAATTAAGTTGCATCCAAAATCATACGAAATTCATTTTTTTAAGACCAATATTTCGTAATTTGAAACAAAAATAAATAAAATAAAACATATTTATCAGCACAAGATATTTTCTCTACCTTTTGCTAAAAAAATACATTTTCAATTTATTTGGGTGTTTTGGTCACAAATCCAAATTTAACCCCCCCCCCCCCCCCCCCCTCGGCTATTTGTTAGCTTTGGGAACAACTCATATCGATCTTGTGTCTCCCTTACTATTATGTTGAGAAATAAGTTTTAAACGGTGTTCGAAAGAGAAAGAGAAAATATCAAACTTTATATTCAAATTCAAAAGTTAACCACAAAATAATGGAATTGTACACCTTTATAAAACCAAAGTTTATGAAACTTATGGAATTTTGTATCTATTAATTATTTTTACATGAAACAATAAAAAAGTGAGGTGACGGAAATGTTAACAATACATTTGTGTAATAAATATGTACGTGTTTTTATTTTTTTCGTTATCAGTAATTTTAGTTAGAAAAAACGTAAGATGAGTCATTTTAAAAAAAATTATGTGTGCGTTCAAAATTTTTATATTCGAAAAGCAAAGGTTTATTTCGGATTTCAAAATTTAAAAGCGTATTTCATCGCCTTTCAAAAACAATTTTTAGTTTTCGGATACTATCAGAAATATTCCATTTATTTGGATTTTATTGCAAAGCGGAAATATTTCGACCTTATGAAAAAATATGCCCGAAGCCTGAGGGATATGGGTCCTATGAGAAAGGTCAAGTTGCCTTTCCTACGTTTGCTACACAAAATATCATATGTGCATAAAAAGTGCGCACAAAAATCCTGAATGCAAAATTTAAGAAAAAATTGTCGGTTTTAATAAAAAAATGTATATTAAGCCCACTTGTTTTCACCCAAACATGGTATCAAAAATAACTCTACAATTAATGAAAATAAATAAAAATATGGGTCCTAATATTCTAAAATACCCACAGGATATTTTGTGCGCGCAACAACGATAAGTAGCTATAATAGCATATTCATAGGACGCTTACAATAGGACGCCCCTGCGAGCGGTCTTGTCTCTACACATTTGCAGATTGGAACATGCGTGGTCGGCAGAAATAATAATTCGACACGGGTGAAGCGCGTAGCCCACACACACAAGGCCTGCATTCACTCACACATCTATAGCGCGATTCTGACTACTGTCAGAGAGTGAAATAAAAGAGATTTTTTAAAATACCTATTCATAAATGTTCGCAGCGACCGGCAGCGCTCTTAAGACGGCGGTTGGGTAGTTAGCGCAGTTGGGGTACTTCAGCATTGTGCGGAATTAACATACAAATATATTATTTTAATATCTGGTGCGTCCTGATACTGAAAAAAATATTTTTGGACAGGTTCAAACAATACAAACAAGTAGCCATTAAAAATGTGTATTTAGATTATGTCCTTTCCTCGGATCCACTGTCATCCGGTAATAGCTAGTCACCGGGACAAAGTAACCGGGATAGGCAATGACGTCATATTAAATACGTAGCCGCTTATAATACCATTATTCACAAATAAGTAATACAAATAAATATTACCGTCAATCTTTCCATATCCATTAGGTGAGTATTTATTTTAATTTTATGTTACGCCAGCACAAAAGTTTCACTGGTATATAATGAAATGGAAACCTTGTGAGACTGAAATGAAAGAAACGGGGAGGAGGAATGTCGAAAAATACCCGGCTATTCAGATCCGATCACCAAACACGGTTAAAGCAACTTTTCGAGTCTTGATGATTGTCTCTCACTAAGGCTTTTCTGATAGTAGAATCCAGTTTGCGAATGAAGTGAAAAAACATTTTTAGTTTTTTGTCATAAACTTATGAATATTTGGATATAAAGCGTGGTGTTTTCTCTTTCTAACACAGTATAGATCACGTTTCTTACCATGATAGTAAGGGAGACCAAACGATTTCTATAAGACCAATGTGAATTGTTCAGAAAAGCGAACAAATTAGCCTGAGAGGTTAAGGATGTAATAAGGAACTCCAGTGAAAAATATTATGGCTTTAAAAAAATATGTTCATACAGACCAATGAATGCTGATTCTGAAAATATAAGTTTTATTTAATAATATTAAACGTAGAGTTCTTAAAAAAATATTAAAAAGTGCATTTTTAAACATCTCGTCAAAACTGAATGGTTAGTGCTGACGCCACGCGTCACCAGCCATTGTATTGAAATCTTTGATTGTGTAGGTATGACACAAGCCATCAGTTACAACATTTCATGTTATCCGTTATTTCATACTGTTTATAGAGATTTAGTTTATTGAAACAATATTTAAGCCTAAATAATTCAGTGTCAAAAATAGAGGTATCTCTATTAGTTTACCTCTAATATTTAAAATATTGAAAAACTTCAAACTGAACGAAAAAATTGTATAATATGGTAGGTACATCATAATGCTACCTAGAGACGGGCGGCTCAGTTGAACGAGCCGCTTCACTAGGTCTCGTTCAATGAAAAGATCCGGTTCAGTGAATCGGCTCAATTGAACGACTGAATTAAGCTACGGACGCACTTGCTTATTAGAAGCCAAAGAGCATGCTACCTATTAGCAATTGCTACCCGCTCACTCGTTCGCAAAGATCCGCGAACCGCGAGCAAGTGTGTCCGTAGCTTTGAAGATCGGTCTTACAGAACCGGATCTTACGGATCCTTATGAAGATCCGGGTCACTGAGCCCACTCGTTCGCGAACGACTCTCTTCTACTGCAAACTAGATTTGATTTCAAAAATCAAAATGGCCGCCATCGATCAGCTGATCGGCGCAGTATCTTATTTGTGCAGTGTGTAGGTGATGCTTCATTTGAGGTAATATTGATTTTAAAAGCTAAAAAATAATAATTTCAAACAATTTCTATACCACACTTCCGTAATAATATTGAAAAATATAATAAATATAATATAATAAATAAATAATTCCACCTAAATAATGTTTTAACTTATTGAATAGTATCATCTTTCTTCCGTTATCGTACAAAATGACAACACCTGTTGAAAATAAAAATAACTTTTCAGGAGTGATGACGTCACACGATTCATTACACATGAGGTGGTTTTCGGGGGATCTTGAAAAATTAAAACTTTGACAATTATTTTAACTATTAAAACTAACTCTAAAAATAATAAAAAAATATGCAGTTATTTAAGTTAGAAGGTCATTATTCATTAAAAAGAATTAAAAAAACATGTACTGGAGTTCTCTATTGGAGTAAAATAAGAAAATCAGGGTGTTATTTATCTCGTTGTGACATAGAAGCAAAAACAACAAAATCAAAAAATTTATCAACATTCAAACACGATTATAGATAACATACTACAATGTTTAGTTTATTTCGTGTAACGCCTTGAGCTATGTATCCAAATACAATATTAAATTGCTAGTACGTACGAGAACGAATGGTGGGTATATTTTGAACAGTATTTATAGTACGATAATAATTATTTTTAATTTTTTGCATTATTCTCATTTGATTGAATCGAAAAAAAGACGAAAGACACTCGTTATGTAAGTCAAATCGAAAATCTCGTTCTCGAAAAGAAAGTTAAGATTAAGAAATGTAGTTCGAAATGTTGCTCTCAGTCAGTCTCCAAGTCCAAGTAGGCCGATACTAGTTGCATAACAGTAACAGACTGAGTGTATTGTATCTACATCTACATACTGCGTTTACCTGTGCCTGGTACCTGGTGTCTACAGGCGGAGGTGGGATGGTAAGAGCTTGTTCCTTGTTCGCCTGGGCATGGTTAAGGCTCCGTAGTAAGCGCTTAAAAAGAAACAGAAGATGGTTTGAAAGGGAGATATGAAAATACTAACTTACTAACCATCTCTGTCGTTTCCCCGAGTGTAGGTAGAGAGGACGGACCGCCAATCGGTCTTGGCACACACTCTTTACCACATTCACACATCGTCTCGTATATACTCTTCTATTATTCTGACTCTTGACATGGCCCGACTCAAGTATCTGATTCATTTGATCGTGCCATGTATTCCTCGGGCGTCCCCTACTTCTTCTGCATTATTATTGTCCTGTGTGTGTTACATTTTTCTTTTGTTAATTTTTGTTCTCTTGTCATTGTTTTGTAAATACTGTATATTCTTTATTTCAAACTAGCTGGGCTACCCGGCTTCGCTCAGGACAACATTCGAGAGTGTTCTGGAATGATTCAAAATAATGTTCCCGATTCCCTATTCCCGAATATTCCACGACGTACTCTGCCACTCCTTCCAGTAATTTCTAGAGCTCTATCGAACCTTCTAGAACTTTCCGGAATTCTAAATTTCAAGAGGGCGAAACTTCCAGCCCTTATATCTTCAAAAGCACGCCCTTTAGGCAAAAACGGGAACCGTCATCCTGAGGGGGGATAGAGATCTACCACACCATATAACTCCCTTGATCGTACCGGGATTCGTTTCTGAAGTTTTGCGAGCCGTCCTTTTTCTTGGACTTTCTTTTATAATATATATTGATTATTTTACCAATATTATAACGAGCACTCTAGGATTATTTTGTTAATTCATTCTAGTTAAACGCACTTGAAGTGAAATGACACAAAATCGCGCTGTACAAATATAACGTTATTATTATTTACCATTCACATTTGCGTCATATATTCTTTTTACACTACTTTCTTCATTCATTTACTCTACGTGCTCAAACCATCTGAGGGTCCTTTTCTTAATCTTACTCATTACGCTTACATCAGCCTTGCATTCTTTGCGGTTCTCCACATTTCTCGCACGATCATACATTGTTTTACCACGCACACGCCTCAGGGATCTTATTTCAACTCATTCAGTCTGCTTATTTCCTTTCTCTGCCAGTTCCATGCCTCACTGCCATACATCAGTTTAGGTACCAGCACTCCATTGTAGGCTGCTAGCTTCGCTTCTCTTGACAGTTTTTTTTATTAGCGCCAACGGCGTTCAGTCCACCGTTAATGGAGTTACCTACATTTACCCTTCTTTCAATATCATATAAAATGTTTTCATTACTCGGCAAACACTAGTAAAAGCCAAGGAATAACAATTTATTTGAAAATGCACGCAAATGACTTGTCACTATCGATTATTTATACATAATAGAAGATTTTATGCGTCATCAGGAAATGCAAGGCCTACCAGAATACAGGGTCAGCCACATTACGAAGTCAGTGCTGTCGCTATGTGAACTTTACTGTTTATAATAGTCTAATCCCTCTGTTAATTTATATACTTGTGGTAAAACAACATTCAAATCAGCAGTTTAAACGAGTACAATAACAATCGCCGTCATTTGCAAACGTGCGTTCTTCTGTTATAGCTTCATCCCTCGGCATTTAAAAATCGCACAGGCCTCCTACTCTAGTCGGCCTTGAGGGAGTATTCGACGGATCTTTTGAATATGAAAACGCCGCTGGGTCTTCGTTCATAGGAATTATTTGAATGTATATCTTTGTCATTCATTAGGAACATTTGAATTAAGAATTTACAGTAAACATGGCAGTTTATCTGATTTGCAACACTTTTGAGTTTGTGAGACAATAGCATGTAGGGTACCTAGCATGGTCGATCGATATAGGTTTTATCGAAAATATCGGTAACTTGTCATTGCTCCCGAGCACAACTGCAGACCGCTAACGAACAAACAACAATTTACAACGACTAAGGGTTCCTAATTTATTTAACGTGAACTATTATTTGTTCTTTTATTTTTTATTTTAACTTTATGAGTAAAACCTCAAATTGTAATATTTAAATAAATGACAGTACAGTTAAACATGGCCGAATTTCATATCGACACCGTGGCGCAGTGGTTAGCGCTTTTGCCCAGAAAGCAAGAGGTCCTGGGTTCGAGTCCCAGAGGTGTCAATATGTTTTTCTGATTTTTCTGTTTCCAGATTTTCGATTGAGTTTCGCTTATATTGTCTTCATTTAATTAAATATTATTTGTTCATTAGCGGTCTGCAGTCGTGCGCGGGAGCGATGATAAGTTACCGATATTTTCGATGAAACCTATGTCGATCGACCATGCTAGGTACCCAGGTGTATTGTAACGTCATTGGCATAAAACAGATTTTTGAATTGTAAACTTCTTTAGCACCGTAGTGATTTGAAACTCGATGAAATAAAAAAGATACACTAAAAAGAGACACATTCATCTACAGAATTAACCTGCGAAAGAATGGGATAGACCTCCGACCCCTCTTTGCGCAACGCTTCGTAGAATAAAATAATTTTTAAACTTGGTAACAATTTTATATTAAATAAACGCTGCAATTATCCGTCCTCAAAGTTACATCTACCTTGGAGCCTCTAAACTAGAGAGAGCTGGTACAAAACCGTGATGAGTGAAGGAAGACTCCTGAGGAGGCCAAGTCCCACCAGGGGTTGTAGAGTCAAGAGTTATGATGATGATGATGACAATTATCCAACTCCTGATACTCTGCATTCCTCTCATTCTATGGAAGTTTAGTTTTCTGATGGTTTCACTTCTACCACGTGTGAACTGCGTACATTTTTTTATTTTTATTTAGTAGCAAATCCTCTCAAAAAAAAATGTCCTAGCGCCATTACTAACACAGCCTTTTCTGTTTGAAATTTGTAGGTCTACTAATAAATTGTTATTATCCGCTTTAAAATTTTTCACCAGAAATTGTTATGGAGCTAAAAAAAATATATATATTTATTTTTATTGTGTTTAATATAATTGGAAGCCAAAATTTTGAAACGGTACCAAGATTTACATACCCAGGCTCCCTGATAACAAACGAGAATAATACCACAGAGCGCATAGTGAACGCAAATCGCTTTTATTATCGCCTACAAAACCAAATAAAATCCAGACTGCTGTCTAGAAACACCAAGATATTAGTGTACAAAACACTTATCAGACCAGTACTCACGTACGCAGCGGAGACTTGGGTACTAACTATGAGGAATGAGCGAGCACTGGATGTTTTTGAAAGGAAAATTTTGAGGCGAATCTTCGGATCGGTTTCAGAAAACGGATTTTGGCGCATTCGTTATAACAATGAGCTATATACTCTGTTTAAGGATCAAAACTTCACAAAATTTATAAAACTGGGAAGACTTACTGGGTCATGTAGTGAGAATGACCGAGCATCAAGCACCAAAGTCCCTGCTGCTAAACTCAAAACCGACAGGGCGAAGGAACCTGGGAATACCAAGTTTAAGATGGAGCGACAACGTCCTCAAAGATATATCCACCTTGGAGATTGTAAAGTGGAGAGAGCTGGCACAAAACCGAGATGAGTGGAGGAAGACTCTCGAGGAGGCCAAGACCCACCAGGGGTTGTAGGGCCAAGGGTGATGATGATGATGAATACAATTTCATTTAAATACATTTTTAAATTTTATCTCTTTTAATAAAACCTATTATTTTTAAGACAATATAAACAACTGGTAAGATTGAATTACAAAAGCGCTATTCTAGATTTTTTATAATATGCGTTGTTATAAAAGGCTTACGTTCACGGTGAAACTGTACGCAGAGAACGAGCAATATTCTTAGAGGTAATTTCCTAGAAGTAATAAAGAGCACTTCACTTCCACATATTGGACGAATTCACCCCTAATACTAGGCCAAATAAAATTCTAATGTATATATTTCAATTTTTTTTATCACTTTTCACTAAACAAACATTGTAATGTCAATTTCATTGGCCTTAAAATCTAAACGTCGTGAATATAGTGGTGACAATAGTTTTCTTTCATACCGGTGTACATCTTAATTAGGATTTTCTATTCAATGGTCTAATGCAACACCCCTGCCATGGGTTACCCCAAGTAGTGCGCTACGTTTTGTGATTTAGCAAGGGTGCCCCGGTTCTTGTGGTGAGATTTGTCTAGGTCTTGGCGGCGAATGCGTTTGCTTATATACTGCGTGGCGGGCCGGATAGGGGAAGACCGCTGAAGGTAGATATAAACTAGACCTCTCCAGCCGGACTCTCGCGACCCAACGCCTTGAACCGCAGTGGAAGGGATGGATACGTGAATTCGTCACTCCCGGACTCATTCCTACCCACCGCTCTTTCCTTTTTCCTTCCCAGAACTTCCTTTTCCTAAAACGACCCTCCACACAGCATACCCAAAGATGATACAGGCCCTGAGTGGTTTTTTTTTTAACCAGGGTCTCTGCGTGGAGCCAATGTAAAAAAAAATCGAGGCAGTTTACCCGCGGTAGAAACGAAAGTTTACCGAAACAATCTCAGCCAATACTTAAAAAGTGAGGTCGTAATCAAAGCGACCAAGGAGCGCAAACCTAGCGTAATTTCCGTTTCATATCTCAACCAATAGGGGCCTTTAAAAGTGACAACATAATCAAAGCTGCCAATGAGCGCAGTTAATGCGCCGCAGGTGCAGTAATCGTTATTTATGTGTCATCCGAAATCCAGATCACAACGGGGCTGTAGAAATTTCACTTCAAAATATACTTTTTTCTGACTAAAAGTGTACCAGAACTTCCTCTTTTTCCTTTCCTCAAACAGATCCTCCATACAGCATCTCCAAAGATGTCACAGGTCTTCAGATTTTTTTCCTCCTCCTCGGAGAGCCTTCTGTTTGGAACTATTGTAAAAAAATGTAGAATAAAGATTTCAGATATTAGTAAATAATATTTCAGATATGTTAGTTGAATCGTTGTTAACGCTATCAGTGGTATGCCGTATAGGTAAGTGTCCGCGGAATTACTTCACCTGCACCATGTCCCAATGTCCTTCTAAGGTGGCGCTTTTTTTTCTCCAACAGAATTCAATAGATTGCAACACGACCACTTTGAATTGACTTTTGAATTGATATTGCTGCATTGCTGGACTACTTAGAGTCACTTTGTGTCCAACGGCGATGGAGTGGTCCGGATTCGTCCTATTTCTGCCATGTGGGGGCAGCCCAGAAACCATGCGTAGGAGGGACATATTCTTAACGAGAGCACTCCCACCAGGAAGAACTTAGACTAGAATATATGACATCAACTTACGTCATTAACTAGTTCTCATATGGAAAGTGACAGTCACATTAGGATCAAAATAAAATATATTAAGATCAGATTTATACATGAACATGTTCACACATATTTGTTAAGTATACTCATGATGTAAGTTAAGCTCAATGGTTGTTTCTGTGAAATCTGAAATAGATTTTTAGCTATCTGAATTTTTTAAACTTTTAAGCCGATGCTACCCGAATTTCTACCGATTTCTTATATATCCCCCTTAAAAAATTGAAGTTTTAAGCTCTTAAAAAAATATGTTATTTTTTAAGATAATATCTAGACGCGTTCCACGCCGAAACGCAAATTATATGAAATTCCCTTGATAGAAAAAATCGCAAAATATGCTCCAAAAATATTATTTTCGCGTCTGTTTTAGTTATTTTTCAAGTATATGTATGAAAAATCACGGTTTTAAAAAAAATGCTGTTTTAGACAGCCCCCATGAGATTTTTGCTCTATTTTAAACGAGTCGTATTTTATTAAACATTTTCACAATTTTCGCTTCAATTCTGTCGTTTTAAATATTAGCATTTATTATTCGTAATTACATATCACCCTATCTTCTTCTTTTTGAGCGGAAATACGGCGCCTTAAGCGGGCGGGATAGCGGGTTAGAGGGCAAGTCTTGGTGCGTTACAATTGATTTGGTTGTGTTTTTTTTTTTTTTTTTTTTTACATTAATTCCACACAGGAGGCCCTGAGGAAAATAATTTCCCTCAGGACCTATGTCATCTGGGATGCTGTGTGGAGGGTCTTTTTGAGGAGAGGAAGGAATGAACATTGGTCTTGAAGAGACCCATGTTGTAGGAAGGAGGAAACACAGAGGCCGGCAAATCATTCCACAGCCGAGCTGTTGAACACAACAACGAGTCGAAGAAACGACCCGTTCTCATGTGACAAATGTCAACCGTGTACAAATGTTGGGCACGCGTTTGGCGTGTTTCCCGACTATGCACCGGTGCCGAAGGGATCAATGATGCTAGTTCCTCGGAGCATCTTCCATTGTAATACCGGTAGAACAAGGATAGCATTCCCACCCGACGCCTGTGCTCTAAAGATTGCAATCCGTCTGTTAAGATGGGAGAATCTATCAAACGGACCGCCCGTTTCTGCACAGAGTCGAGGGTTTTTTCAGGTATTTTGGAGCTCCAGACCAGAGATGGCTGCGAAATTCAACCGTGGGGCGTTTATGAATAATCTGATAATTGTACCGTATAGGGGGTACACTTGTACATATAACTGCATATTCAAGTTAAATTTCGGTTTTTCGGAGATGCCTTACTAATCAAGTAATTTAACACTAATGTTTAAAAGAAAGACAAACATTCCCGGGTTACGAATAACCCGACAATATTTGAATATCTCCCACTACCACCGCAGAAGCGGAAAATGTTGCTTGTGTTCTAAAAAATGCAAAATATGCATGTATATTTTTTGTTTATGACGCGTCTAAATATTAATTACCTTTCGTACAAACGTTTCACAAAATTATGATTTTTGGCATTTTTTAATTGTCAGAAAGATATACATTTTAAGATTAAACTAAGCCCACCACTGCTTTTTATCTGTTCTGTATCTGTTAACCACTTATTAAGCAACTTTATTAACCAGTGACGAATTTATCTCTCTTCCTTTGTAACTCTTGTATATTCTTCAATTACCTGTATCAAGCGTGTCTAGTCCATTTAAAAATCTATGTATTGTTCATTGATTTCCGTGTTCTTATGTAAAAATAATTTTCCTTTAGATGTATAATGTTGTCCTTCCCGAAATGAGTTTTATTAAACTCGTTGGGAGTAATTTATTATAAATTTTATGTAATAATTTTGTAATATATTATCTCTAATAAATAAAAAAAATAAAATAAAGCTTTTCAAGTTCAATTATACTTAAAATAATATTCCTTCGGCAAACTGGGCAAACTTCTCCATATCACGAATTTCCTGTCTGGAAATGTCGTATGAAATAACAAAATAAGCTTGGTGCAGATTCGCATCCAAAAATGATTTGAATTCAAGTTATTTGCTCTATTTTAAAAACTCACTCAAATTAAATTCTAGGTTGTTAAGAAATATATTTTTTTAGATGACATAAAAACGGACAAGTTATTTATTATTATAAAAAAATCCGAAATGGTTATCATTAAAAATTCAAAAGTAAGATCCATTTTTTTCAGAATCGAATTACAACACCTTGAACTCACAAGATGCAAATAGATGCATCTGAACATTTCGTATCTGAATAATCGACTTTCAGGCTCTGGTATTCAATGAAAAAAACCTGGAATTTGTTTTGACATTCAAATTTGGAAATGATAGGGAAAAGACAAGCGATAAAGAAGTTACGAAAATTATTTTATTAAATTATTATTTTATATTTAAAATGTGATTTTTTTATTTTTTTTATTTATTTTTTATTTCATACATTTTTTATTAGTAACAGATATTTGTTTTTTTTTTGGCTACCACATTAGGCTAAGCCCGTGTTGTGGTAGTCGTACATTTAATATTTTAACATTTCAAAAAATATTAAGAAATACTTAAAACTAAAGAGAAAAAAAAAGATCATATTTTAAAGAAAAGTAGAAATAAAAATGAAAATTCAAATTCAAATTTTGAAAAACAAAAATTAATAATAAAGATTAAATGTTAAGAACTCAAGTGTTCTGTATAAATTAAAACCTATAAGTATATAAATCAAAATTAAAAACATAAATAAATTTAGTGAAAAACTAAGAGAAAAAAATAACAACATTTTAAAGAAAAATAGAAATAAAAATGGAAATAAAAATTTTAGATTCAAAAATTAATAATTAAAATGTAGTGTTAGAACTCATGAATTCTTTAAAGTACATTCGTCCCCTTTCAAAAATCCAATGTTGTACACGTGTTATAAAAAGAGAATTAGAATTACTTGAATTTATGTCAGTACTCAGAGCATTATATATTGTGTTGATTGTGTTGCGCTACGCTCTTCTTTAGCAAACGTGTCTACTATAAAGGCAGTTGTGTAAATGCGTTGCGATTACACATCTACCTTGATGATTGACGCTGTTACGTTGTCCAAAACGTCGGCAAAATAAGGAGGTAGCGCTACACGGCATTAACACCCCAAAAATAAATCGAGAAAATACTTTTGACCGTAAAAATCACAAATCATATCTGTTGTTCGGCGGTCCGTCCACTCAGCCTACTTTGCGGGGAAACGGAGTGGTGGTGAGTCAGTCTGTTATTAGAAAAATATATATTTCTTTTGATTACATATT
Source organism: Limnephilus marmoratus (assembly GCA_917880885.1). Lineage (NCBI taxonomy): Eukaryota > Metazoa > Arthropoda > Insecta > Trichoptera > Limnephilidae > Limnephilus > Limnephilus marmoratus. The sequence goes on along the minus strand of OU862920.1, from coordinate 18,116,089 downwards.
TGACAGATGAAATTTTTCTGATTTACTAACGGTGTCCTTTTAAAAGGTATATTTCTGATCGTTTTTTGAAAGGCAGTGATCCCAAAGCAAATATTTTTTTGGAAATACTTCCAACCACGCAAATTCCACAATTATAATATCCCGTAATTTTAACGGGTCTGGACTGGTGTAGTAATAGACTACGTTACAAAGCATTCATTTAACTATTTACTTTGCAACGTAAAATTATATTATTTCGGATGTTTGTATGTAAAATGCCAAAATTTAAAAATACGAAATTCTTAAATTTTCGGGAAGTATATTGATTTTTTCCGTCGTACTTACAACGGTTAGTGGTGTTGTGATCATCGCAGTTTCCTTCCAATTAGTTGATCAAGGGGTTGATTCTCGGGCCGAGGAAATGTTTAAATGCATCAATTTGAGTTTCTATTTTTACTTGCGTAAATGCATGAATGCAAATCTTTGATCTGGAAATTAACCCATTTCCTGACATCCGATTGAGCTGAAACTCGGCAGATAGATTTGTTTGTCGATGACGATGCATTCTATTAAACTTTGGGTGGTACTCACGGTCACGATTTTATCCATATTTTTGTCGTCGAATTCCAGTGTACCCAGTGGCGTAGCTAGGTAACCAAGGGCCCTGGGGCAAGTTAAAAAATGGGGCCCCACTGCTATGTAAACTGATTAGGTTTTATCAAATAAAAATATGAAATATACAAATACTTTAAAAATGCTAAGCTACTTAAGCTCTTTTTTGTGCTCGGAAAAATGTATTAAGGTAATAGGTGAATATTTTGAAAAGGAAAAATAATTTTGGTTTTTATTTCCACTCCTTACCCAATCCGCAAACTTAAAAACCCACCCTCGTACATTCAAATAAGTGAAAAAGTTCAGGGAACGTGTTTGTTGAAGATGATTGAGATGAAAAATGTTTATAAAAATAACAAGACTTTCTTTTCCATTAATTACGTTCCGGTTTCAATATATTTTGACATAAGTTTTATCTTGATAATATTTTTTCTACTTGTAATGCATGCACTCTTGCTGTCACGCAGCAAGCGCCGTATTAATAAAGACAAATATAAGCCAAATAATGCATTTTTTATTTTTTGTTAGCAAAAAATGATTCGAAACCATATTTATGAAATACTACGTGAAAACTGTAGGGGGGGGTCTTGGAATATACTACACAGGGGGGTAAAAAATTGCAAAAAGTGTGTCACGTAGTATGGGTACGTTCCCTTATGTGTGTCATGCAAACATCATCCACGTTCACATGATCGACGGCGGAGGTATCTCCAACTGCAATAATTGTCGAATCTTCTTCAGTAGGCTTCTCAACCAACACTGGAGTTACCACATTATTTGAGTCACTATCAATAGAAATATTTTGGCCAGATGTACTTGCAGAAGGCTGACTAAAAAACTTGTCAATTTTGGGCAATTTTTGTTTACTATCTTCTCTTTCTTGGCGTTGTTTGCGTTTAAATGCACCACTGGGTTTCTTCTTTTTATCCATAATTTTAGTTTTCTAATTTATTTAAACAAAACAATATTAGATTGTGCTCGAGTAGGTAGGTACTCACTGTTCACTGACGAAGTTAAAAGTAAAATAAAAGGAAAGAGAAACACACTGGTACGCTACAAGTGTCGTTGGGGAATGACGCACATATCACTATCCGTCAAATTGACAACACTGCCAACCTACAGAAAGAATTTAGGGTAATTCCCTAGGCATAACTTTTGAATTTCTCTCAACTGAGTTGTCATGATTCAAGTGGGGTTGCAACCTGTCATATTTATTTTGAAAATAGGAGAAATTTCCAAAAGTTCAGTTCGATCGAGATTTCTGGTAAGGATTCGAGGGCCCCCTGAGCTTGAGGGCCCCGGGGCACTGCCCCGCGTAGCCCCTAGGTAGCTACGCGCCTGAGTGTACCTTGTCCTATACATTTGGTCACTTTGGTATTAGTATTCTTGGTTTCTTCTGCGGAGTCGCTAGATGTCGTTTTCCTTTGTGTTTTCTTTGCCTGTTCATTTTGGAGTGGTTTGAAGATTAGATATTCATTATATATATATATATAGGATTCCATAAGAATCCTGAATGTCTGGCTGCTAATGTTCGCCAAGTGTTTTAAACTACTAGACTAAAGGAGACTTGCGTGATTTATCGTATAACATTGGAACCGAGTACCGGTGTAATTAAAAAAATATTTTATTGTTATCTCATTCTCTCGCAGTCTAAACCCTATAAGTGCGGGTGTTTGTCTTTTTTGTGTCGTTCGTTTCCGTTTCATCGAGTTTCAAATCACAACGGTGCTAAAGAAATGTTCACTTAAAAAAAAACGATGTCGATGCGCTGTAAGCTAATCTTCACCACTAACAAAATAAAAAATCAGTCCCAGATTACCATCTCGAATCTCAAGATAGTTTCGATTCGATCCATCCAAGTGTGGCCGACGTTCACGCAATCGAATGTGCCCGTACAATCTACACATACGAGTACCCACCCAATATGTATGAAACTGAACATTCTACTTTTCTTCTGTGAAATTTGAATCTGTATTTCGTATTTCTATTATGAAACGAATTACACTTACTACTTTTATTGACATATTTATGGCAGGTTGAACAGACGTGTCACATTTTAATTGCTTTAACTTTTATATTATATATGTATCTACATATTTTATATTAGGTATTAACTCATGATCGGTTAATTACATCGTGGAACATTCCTACTTTCCATTTTGTTTTGAGAGTGTAAAAAGTTGATTGCACTCGTTTTTCGGCATGTTAAAATATTCAAGATACAGCACAACGTTCTTACTGCTCCGAGAAAGCTGTATTTAACGTTTATGAGCTGTTATATTAAAACCACGTAATTATAAATAAAAAATTTCCCACGGTTCTATGAGAGATTTTCAACTGATTTTTTAATATTATAGTCAGCTTAACTGTAGAACTTACCAGTATGGGTTTACCCATACTGGTAAGTACTCGTGTACAAAGGTTGCCAAAAAAACTGTAAAATAAAACTAATTGTTACTAATGTTAAACTTTTATTACAAGTTTTATTTTATACTAGCTGGTTCCCGGCGTGCGTTTCTGTGCCATTTAATACCCCTTCCCCTCTCGCCTTCCCTCTCCACTCCCCCCCTTCCCCCGTTCCGTGAACCCCCCTGTACATTAATTGCAATTTTGTATACAAATTTCGTAATGCCAGAGCTCACCAGTAGTTTTATACAAACCTTGTCCTGACAATAATGAACACAAAAAAAAAAGAATTATCCAATTTGGTGCAGTCGTTCAGAAGTTATGCGCGTACATACATTTCGGCAATTCATTTTTATTTATATAGATAGATAGATAGATAGATAGATAGATAGATAGATAGATAGATAGAATAGAATAGATAGCAGAAGATATAAGATAAAAGTTAGATAGATAGATGAATAGATTAATACGTCGGTTTCTCTCAAGGAACGTGAAGATGGGACCATCTCAAAAATATACAAAATATACAAATATACAAACACAACTAAAAAAGCAATAAAAAATCATAGTGTGTAATTCACACAAGGTAGAAGTGAAACCTTTAGAAAACTAAAATAGATTAGAGTGGGGAGGTAACGAAACACCGCACGAAGAGGAGACCGAAAGGCTACGAACTGCACAAATAGGAGACGATTATTCTCATATTCTCGCAGGCTAAATCCTGTAGATGTATGTATTTGTCTCTTTTAATGTCGCTATTTTTCGTGTCATCGAGTTTCAAATCACAACGGAGCTAGAGAAGTTTTCATTTCAAAAACATGTGTGCAGTTCACACGCGGTAGAAGCGAAACCTTCAGACAAGATTGGGGAGGCTACGAAGCACCGCATGAAAATGTATGTATCGCTATAGATGTGCGTGTTTGTCTCTTTTTAGTGTCGATCGTTTCGGTTTCATCGAGTTTCAATTTACAAATTCATAAAAAAATATAAACAGATACCAAAACACGCTATTTCCGAACAGTTTTAGATACCATCAAGTAAACCAGTGAGGCTAACATAACTGGAATGTACTATGAAATATTGTACCAACAAAAAAAAAAAAATAAAAAAAAAACAAAATATGTACTTACGTTAACTGTGTTCTGGGTGCAGGATTTGTGCCCCTGGGTATTGTTACATCACAAAATGTAGACTGAAAAGTGTATGTACTTGAAAAGTGTCTTCTTTAGTTCTTTTATCATTCTAAATATTGATTTTGCAGAAGGGCATACATTAAAATACGTGAGCTTAAAAGTCCAGCGAAATCTCATGTTACTTGAAAAGAATATACGAAGTGGCCCAAATTTATTGTGTAATTGCAATATGTGTGTATATTGTATAATAATGATACCCCCATTACACATTATTTTATGCCAATCGACGCCACTTTATTGATCGCTCATATATTTGTTTTATAATACCTACATAATGTATTTCGTAATCGGATAATGGTTTTAACGGTTCGTCGTGAATATTAATTTAGATAGTTTATTAACACCCACCTACATAGAAAATTCAATAACAGAGGGCGCCACTTCCATTTACAAACAACAAACTAAATATGTGCAGACGCTAGCGTAATAATACTACCAGATAGTTCATTAGTAGGTAGGTACCTATACAGTTTTTTAACGCGACATTAATAAATTTGATGTTAAATAATTTCACTTGTGCTGAGTAGCTTCCTGCTCTTTTTTATATTTTGAAGAGAAAAATTTCTTTAGCACCGTTGTGATTTGAAACTCGATGAAACGAAAAAGCGACACTAAAAAGATACAACCACTTATATCTATAGGATGAAACCTGCCAGAGAATGAGATAGAATAATCGGTCTCCTCTTTATACGGTGCTTCGTAGCTTCCCCAATCTGGTCTACTTTAGTTTTCTGAAGGTTTTACTTCTACCGTGCGTGAATTGCATACTCTGATTTTTTAAATTTTTGAAGTGAATACTTCTTTAGCATGTGATTTTCGATGAAACGTAAAATAGCGATATTAAAAAAAAGACAAACACATTCAGATATAGGATTTAGCCAGCGAGAGAATGAGATAGTATAATCGGTCTTCCCTTTGTGTGGTGCTTCGTAGCCTCCCCACTAGTTTTGTAGCCTCCCCACTGTCGACATTAGTTTTCTGAAGGTTTCACATCTACCGCGTGTGAATTGCACACTCTGTTCTTTATTTGTTTCAATTACAATTTTGAACATGATGTAGTTACAAAGTATAACATTACTCATTGAAAAATAAGATAACACTAGTTAATCTAAATGAAAATATGAAAAAGAACAAGACACAGAAAAATAAAAAGATAACGGTCGCAACCGGAACTCGAACCCACAACCTCACGTCTTACCGGGACAAACACCTATACCCAGCGGCGGACTAAACCCGTCAGAGGCCCGGGGCGGCAAAGCTAAATGAGCCCCCCACCCCCCTGTGTAAGAAGTTGAGGTCATTTTACAAGTTTTTTATTCAGTTGACATTTGTATCTGCTTTATTTTTATTTAGTAAAATCATGCAAGTGAAATTTAAATATGGATACGGATGAAGAAAATAAAATACGAATCGATCGGTGAAAAAACCAATTGGTAAAAAAAAAAAGTTAATAGGTAGTTTTTATTTTTAGTAAGTATATAGCTATTATAGCATATTATAAGTGTTTTCGTGCCTTCATTTTACTGAACTTTTCAAACACTTCAGTGAAATTAATTTCTTTTGAAACTTTTCTCTCAATTGAAAGCTCTAACAGATTAACGAGTCGCTCTTGATTCATTGTAGATCGAAGATAATTTTTAATTAGTTTAAGTTTGGAAAAACTCCTCTCTCTTGATGCAACCGAGATGCAGAAGGTCAAGAAGTATTGAAGTATAAGTATAATATATATATTGAAGTATGAAGTACAAGCCTACAGGGTACGAATTCACCAAAATCCCATTTTATTATAAATTGAAGGATTTCTTGGGCTGTCCATTTGACAGCAACGTCCGTTTATCGAACAGTTTGCTCGCGGTGACCTCAGAAAGCAAGATTTTGCTGGGCTAAAAATAGTGTTACATCTAAAAGGCGATGTAAAATGTTTCCCCATTTCTTAGGTCCATCGTTAATAATCTTCAAGTTATCTTTATCAATGGTTTTATTAAGTTTCAAGCCCATAGACAAGGTTTTCCATTTTTCTAAGTTTGATAGATGTTAATGCGATGATTCAATATCCTTGGATTTAAATTCCACCACTGACAAAAAACCAGAGACAAATTTATTAGTACGACAGCTATCCTCAGATGCAAATAACTGGCAGCAGTAATAATACAATTTCTTTGTTGATGGTGAGTATAGCATCCATTTCCAGTCTCGTTTAAATGTGAGTAAAACGACGAAAAAGTTCAACAACGATGTGTTCCCTTAATGCTTTCACCTGGTCTTTCTACATATTCAAAAGGTTCGTCCTTGCTTTGAAATATTTCAATAATCGAAATTCTGATATGCTTTGACACAGGTATTGGCCAATGTGCAGCATCATTGGATGAGATGAACTCTAAGTTGGAAGCGACGTATTCTTCGGATTCTTCCTCGGTAATTTTCTTTAATTTACTGGTTTTATCATCCCGTTTTTCAGTGTCACTTACGTCGGAGTTTTTATTAATATCACATTTAGTAGACTTTTCACCTATGTTTGTTGTCTCAATATCAATGATTTGTGTATTGGATACCGATTCATCATTTTCATTAATTTATTCAGCTACGCCACTTTTCTTTTCTTTAAAATCTGAAAGGTATTTGGATAAAGATCCAGCAAGTGTCTTAGCCTCTCCAGTCTTTGCTTTTTTTAGCTTCCTTTACTGAGAGCCAGATAGTTAAATTCTTTTCTTACATTATGGATCTCCCAACTCCAAACCACCTCTTAGATAGGTATTAAGCAAACTTTTAAGGCAATTCAAGTAAGGAAATTCGTAAAATTGATATTATATTAAAACTGATATTGATACAGCATTTTATATGAAACCGTTTTAAACTGTTGTATGTCGAATTATCCTTCAGCAAATCTTTGATCGCGTTTTTCTCAACATATTAGAAAAACTATACATCCGATTTGCGTGCACCGTGCACCAAGTATTAAACTGTTCGAAACACCAAACACCATAAACAAATAAAACAAATCTGTAATGAAAATATTCAGGGTCAAAATCTTATGCTGGCCGGTTTTACCCCATACGGTTGTGCCCCGAGTAAAAAATACAGACATTATTTCGCATATGTAAAAAAACTTACGAAAATCACCCAAAGGTCATACGTGAAAAAGGTAAAATAAACATTTTATAGATTTGACATTTTAAAAACTTCACTATTAATTAATTTATTATCCGTAATTACATCAGAACACCAAAAAACTTAAAACAAGTGATATCTCGCCAGCGGGCAGACATGTAGCGACAAGTTGCTGCAGACTTGCGTTGGTTTTAGAGTCGTACACGGGGCGAATTTAAAGTAATGAAGTTTTTTAGAGTATTACGGTTTTTCCCCGGTATACGTTTTTATACAGGTCGCCCCTACTATTTATTTTCTTTAAAAATGATAATTAGGTACATTTGAAAGATTTTTTTGTATAGTGCTCACCATACCCAAAGTATTAAAGTATTGCCCAAAATTATAACAGAACTCCATAAAAATGTTAAAGTCAATGTTGGGCCGTTTAGCGACGTTTTTTGTGTAAAAATGTACATATTATTTATAAAAACATTGTTTTTAGCTTTGGTACAAATCATTACAAAAAGGAACAATTTGCACACCTGCAGTGCCAAAGAGTTAGCATCCTTTTGATAAAATATTCTTCCAGGCAGAATACAAAGAGATCAGAAGATTCCCCACCTCGTATCACTTACATCCGTATAGTTGGGACCCTTACAAAGAGATTGGTGTACAATAATCGTATACAAATATTTTACTGCACCGCCTTTCCTGGCATTCAAGCAGCACCGGCGTAAAACATAGAACTACCCTTCCCGCACAAAGTGTTTTAATATTAGGTGTATCCAAAGATATTCAAATACAGAAGAGATATGCTATGGTGTCCGCGCAACTGTCGCCGGACTACGCGCTAATTGGCGTAGTTTTCATACAAAAAGAATTTGTTCATTTCGTTGATTTTTTGAAAATATGCATTAATATTGGTTAACAATATATTTTGAATAAGGAAAGAATTCGTTCATTTAGTTTAACGTTCGTTTGGTTTATTCGTTAATTATTTGTTATTTTAGTTTATTTGTTAATTGGTAAACAATATCGGCGACACCCGGAAGCGCAGACCCACATAGTAAAAACAGCAGATAGCACATCTACTTATATTCCAATATCTTTGGGTGTATCTAACATAGATAATCCATATTTTCTTCACAATTTAAATTAAAAGGTTATTAACATTATATTCACTGGCTGTTTTTAAATTAAGCCTTTATATAGTAAATTATTATACGAATTTTTTAGTTGAAAATAATGAAAATGAGCACAATAAAACTTTCTGACTTTGTGCTCTTTACACTACTTAATGGATGTGTATATAATATGATATAATACGTATTTATTTGTTTTTATTTCTTCTGTTCCTACAACCGAAGAGATAAACCGACAGAGGGTTTGTTTTATTTGTTCATGGTTGTTTTTTTCTGTGGGCTTATTCGTGTCATTAATTTTTACTGTTTGCTTTAAAATTGATCAAACATTTAATTTTGACATTCAGATAATTAGTTAAGTTAGCCTTTCAGAAATTGGACATACTGTATAGGGCCCGAAGATATTTTAATTGTACACAACTGTTAACCCTTTACAAATCGTAAGTGCGCCCCATGGTTGAATTTGGCAGCCACCTATGGTCCGTAGCCCCAAAATACTTGAAAAAAACCGTCGACTCTGCAGAAACGGGCGGTCCGTTTGATAGATTCTCCTATCCTAACAAAAGGATTGAAATCCTTAGAGCACAGACGTCGGGTGGGAATGCTTTCCTTGTTCTTCCGGTATTTCAATGGAAGATGCGCCGTGGAATTAGCGTCAATTAACCCTTTGGCTCCGGCGCGTAGTCGGGAAACCGCCAAATACGCCTCCAACATAAGTACACAGTTGGCACTTGTCACATGAGAATGGGTCGTATTTACGGCTGTGGAACGATTTGCTGGCCTCTGAGTTTTCTTCCTCCTACAATATGGGTATCTACAAGACCCATGTTCATTCCTTCCTCTCCTTTAAAACACTCTCCTCTTGTATCCACAAAGATGACATTGCCCCTGAGGGAAATTATTTTCCAGCTGGAGTTAATGTAAAACAAAAACAAATAAACCTTTTTTTTATGTCAGGAATCAAAAGGTTTTATTCAAATAGTTAATAATAAATCGGAGATTATTATCGGCTCATTTTTACTTCATTACTGGCAATTATATATGTATAACATATGTTCCCACAATGTTTTTTTTTTACTGAAACTTCTATAGTCCCGCTATGATTTGGATTTCTGCACCTGCGACGCATCAACTCACTGACCGCTTTGATTATGATGTAACTTGTAAAGGCTCCTATTGGTTGAGATATGATACGGAAATTAGGCTAGTCTGCGCTCATTTGTCGCTTTGATTATGACCTAACTTTTCAAGTATTTGTTGAGATTGTTTTGGTAATGTTTCGCTTCTACACTCGAATTTTTTATCCAATGCAATACCTACATTACTCAGTGTTCCCCAGAAAACTGAGTAATGTAGGTACGGATATTGAGATTGAGACGGATATTGAATATTGAAGTCATTCATTTTAATGAGAATTATTATGTGTTGTTACGTTTCAATCAAGGACAGATGATAAGTCACCGATCAACGCGGAAGTCGCATTGAATAATATAATTTATTAAAATCATTTAGAATAACTAGGCGGCATCTAAGAGGGTAATAAAGAAACAAGTCATTTTCCGAATTTGGGAGCTGATTAGTTCCGCCGCCCCGGGAAGCAAGTTGGGAGGCGGGAATGGGTACCGCCGCCCCGGGAACCTTTATTGGATAACCAACACCTCTGCCATAGGTCACCCCAAGTGGTTCGCTACGTTTGGTGATTTAGCAGGGGTGCCCGGGTTCATGGGGTGAGGTTTGTCTAGGTCTTGGAGGCGGATGACCAGGACATACTGAACCCCAGATTCATACCCACCCCTTAAACCCTTTTCCTTCCAGAACTCTCCTCTCCTTCCTTTCCTTAAAAAACCCCTCCACACAGCATCCCCAAAGATGACATAGGCCCTGAGGGAAATTATTTTCCTCAGGGCCTCCTGTGTGGAGCTCATGTAAAAAAAAAAAAAAAAGCATTTGGATAACCAACACCCCTGCCACAGATCAAAGTGGTTCGCAACTTTTGATGACTTCGCAGAAGTTCCCGGTTTCATAACTGGTTGAAGAGTAAACATCCGACAAATACATCCGATTTTATTACATGGAACACCTATTGACCTTTTTGGTGACTTAGCAGAGGTTCACCGGATCATGCGCTGGTTTGTAACCTAGATAGTGTCTCCGATAAATATATCCGATTTTATATATATGTGTTTAGTTCTGAAACAGTTTAAAAAACTAAACCTAAGTTCCCAAGTCCTTCATTCTTTCATTATCCCTTTGTCTTTCTACCTTCCTTGAAAGTCCCTACTTATTACGAAAAGAAGAAGATGTTTCATACGTACGTGGAATCCATCTACAAAATTGGCACCAAAATTTAAAATTACCTACTTATATGAGTTGAAAAATCGCAGTGACATCGGTCACATCTCGCCATTGAAATCTCGCTAATTAATCTTGAAATACTAATTAATGAACCCCAAAGTGTCGGTAATTGTGACCTTGCGTTGTGCCGTTATTGTGGAAAGCAGTCAGCACCAAGATCGATACGAAACAGCCGATGAACCCATCAAAAGGTAGGGACTTATCCTTCCATTTGCCATTTCCCGTGATTGAGTTAAAAACGACTTGTTCGTGCAAAAATTAGATTTACAGTCCACACCTCTCTCATGTCACGACATTGATCGTGACAATATTAAACACCTATTGACTATCAATGAATATTGAATTTTTATTAGAACTCTTCCCTTTTTGTAACTTTTGAAGGTTATTCCCATCAATGATATGATTGAAAAAGAAGATAATATTAATAATGTAAACGAAACTAAAAAGATAACGGTTGCAAATATGTATTTATAACATAAGTATAAAGTGAGTTTGTCTTGGTTTTGGCGGTGAATGCTTTTATCTACCTGCTGCATAGCGGGCCGGATCGGAAGAGCCGGACTCTCTCGACCCATTACTTTTTTTTTTTTTTTTTTTTTTTTTAAATTTCAATAACAAGGTTTGTACATGTATGTATGATGTATATAATAAGTATGGATTCATTTTTTTTTTTCACAAACCTCCTCACTAGGATTTCCTGTTCTGAGGTGGCCTGTAGTTTTTTAAAATATTTGTATTTGGTTATGGATTGTCTTTATATCGTCTTCATGATGTTTGTAATTTTATTATCACTTTGATCTCTCAGCCATATTTTTACTTTTGTTTTAAATATATTCATTTCCTTTATATTTTTGATTTGATCTGGTAGAGCATTGTATAATTTTATAGCATGGAATTTATTATTTCTCTGTCCAAAAGATGTGTTCAAACTGGGAGTAACCAGGATGTTGTTGCTTACTGACCTGGTTGAGTATTTATGTTGGGCTGTGGAGTATACATATATGTTTTTTTTCAGTTTAAATAAAATATTTTTTGAATAAAGTTTCTGTACATTGAAGACTTGAAAGTTATTAAATATTTCTTCCGTCGGAGTTCTAAGCGGAACTTTCAGTATTGTCTTCAGTACTCCTTTTTGGGCTATATTGAGTCGCTCTGTGTGAGTGCTCAAAGCAGACCCCCATCCAGTTATCCCGTATTCTATTTGTGATTGACATAAAGCGTAGTACACTTTCTTAATGTCGTTTATGTTGAGGATATTACTTAACCCCACATTAGGAGGGATTCATATGTTCGTCACTCCTGAAGTCATTAACCCCCAGATTCTTACTCAACGCTCACACATATTTCTTTCCCCGAACTTGAAAATGTTGATTGCGATGAATGGATTGTGGATAGGTATTGCATCAAAATTTATATTTTCTGGTATTTGATCATAACATAACTTCAAGGAACTTCAGAGTTGAAATTTTCATTTCCTATGTTCATTTCTACGTACATTATTATTATTTTCGATTAAAGTTGATAAAATTCTCTACCGTTTCACGGCGGATGTGATCTTCCAAATGTCCTACACAGCCATGAAATTATTATTAAAGTAATGTAGATTCACGGATGATGAGAAGAAGAGTAGAATTAAAATAAAATGATGCAGTATATTTGACGGCCTCCATGATCGAGGGAAAAGACTCTTGACTCGCAATCCAAAGGTCGTGGGATCGAATCCCGGCAACAAATAAATAAATTTTATTTGATTAATTTGTGTTACTTCACAATTAAATCATTTTAAAATACATTTATGTACATCAGTACATTTGCGGCACGTTCCAGAGTTAAAGGTACTGTCAGTATCGCCTGGTGCATTCATAATTGAAATGTTGCATGAAATGGCTTTAGCTGTATTTGGTGACCAGAACAGAATAGCCAGGAACTTCCCCACCTTCCTCTTCCCCATCTACTCACTACCTTCAGCCTCACAGCATACCCCAATTGGGGATGCCATAGTATCACTGGAGACAGATGAGAGTAGATGGGATTTTTGTGAGGTATTCACATAAAAAAACCTTTCTGTCACTGTTCCAAAGAGGAATATTTCTCAGTATTGCCCAGGTAAGAAACCATCTCGGAGGATTGAAACATTGACATTGTAATGGCTAGATACGAAGGGTTACAATACAACCTCCCCTTTTCTTTTGTTAATTCCTTCAAATCTCAATTCAAAATTTTCCAAATGAGGATGCCATATGTATATCTATTGAGTATCTTTTCAGACGTATCACTTAGAAATAATCAATTTATTTATCTTTTTCAATATTCGCAAATTAACTTTGTGGCGTCATGAAGGAACAATCAACACAGTCCCTCCCGGTAAAAACTACGGATAGCACATCTCATGAATTTCAATATCTTAGGTTTCGAAACACGTTGATAATTTTTTTAATTAATTAGTGGTGTACATACTAAAAGATTTATTTTCATTTGATTAATTTACCCTTTATTCTTTGCAAATAATAAAGCTCACTTTGAAAATAAAATAGAACACCGAAAATAAAATAGAACTCGAACCAAATGTAGTCTGGTAAAAAAAAATTGCAATCATATACCAAAGATGGCAGCATATAAAAAATAATGAATAATGTTAGTAATTCTTCAATTGAAACAAGAGATCGATCAAAATACCGAATTTGACGAGGTTTCATTAGCTCAATTGGTAATTTTGGTCGGGGTTCGAGTCGCAACTGTTTGCTGACTCAAAATTTTCAGTTATTGTAGGTATGCATGTATGTTGTTGGTGGTTCCATGACAGTTCATCCTGCGACAATTCATCCGACGACAGTTCATCCTGCCTGATCATTTAGAATATTTTTTCTTCAAGTAAGTATGCAAAGAGGATATACGGCAGTACAACCAAAATCGATATACTTATATCTGAAGGCATCTTGAGTGGAAATCCGCTGTAAAAATATTTTTACTAACAATAATTTCGACAAAATACGACATACTTATACGTGCAGTCGGCTTAGCAAAGAACGGTAAAGATTCCTACTTGCATCTAATATAACTTTTTTAACCTAACCTAACCTAACCTAACCTAACCTAACCTTCATATATAAGTATATCGATTTTTGTTGCACGGCCGTATATCCTCTTTGCATACTTACTTAATAAAAATCTTCTAAATGATCAGGCAGGATGAATTGTCGCCGGATGAATTGTCGGCGGGATGAACTGTCGGCAGGATGAACTGTCGGCAGGATGAACTGTCGGCAGGATGAACTGTCGGCCGGATGAACTGTCGCAGGATGAACTGTCGCCGGATGAATTGTCGCAGGACGAATTGTCGGGTCACCGTTGTTGGTAATACTGGCAATATATAGGTGCTGTATATAGAGGTGTTCAGGTGAGTGTTTCCAACGGATATCTAGAAAACAGAGTTGTAACAAGTAATAGTGCCTACCTACGCAACACGTCACTGAAAATCAGTTGTTATTTTAGCAATCTCTGTGCGTGTGCAATACTTGCGTTGGTTACCTACATAATACTCTCGCCTTTTGTTTTTTGTGTTTCTTCTACAATAAAAGGGTTTTTTCCAGTTAAACTTTTTTTTTCCCGATTTATTGTGTCCAAATTGGATTTTTTGTTTTGTCAAACAATAAATGCGGTTTAATTTTAATCCGCCTCCTTCGAACTTCAAAATTAAGGAATTCTACTTTTTCAAGAACCTGTTGTGTTCTGGTAACTTCTTGTGGAAAAGTTTATTATTTCATACAAAACTTCTGAAAAATTACAATTTTTTTGGTATTTCAATCCAAACCCGTTTATTATTATTCATATACCCAAATTTATATATCGTATCATTAAAACCTAAACAAAATAAATACTGATCGAATCGATTTTTTTTACTTCATTTTCTTTAAAGTTATTATAATCTATCCCTTCTGAACATTATTTTTTTTTAATAAATTTTGAATATGCATCAAGTTGCAATATTTATGTTATGAGGTATGTTATGTTATGAGGTTGTTATTGGTATGTTATGAGGCTGAAGGTAGTGGAGATGGGGAAGATGAAGGTGGGGAAGTACCTGGCTATTCAGATCTGGTCACCAAATACGGCTAAATCCATTTTAAGCAACTTCAATTCTGAATGATAGTCTTACGCTAGGGCGATTCTAAGATTATCTCACATTCGGGAACGTGTCACAACACTTTCTATTATAAAATTGTTAAATTATAGAAATAAATCAAATAAAATTTACTAGCTAAACTTGTATGACGAGATTCTTACCCCTCTACCACGGAGGTCTTGTTGGTGGTTACTGGTTTTAAAATAATTTATTTAGAAAAAGACTTCAAGTACGAGTAAAATTTTTAAAATTGTTGGAAAGTTGAGAATTTCGTATTGTCAAATTTATTATTTTATGTAGATTTATGACGGTCAAAGTGATGTTGAAGCCCTGACCCCAGAATAAAAGCAAAACCCTGAACACAAAAAAAGCATCGCAATCGGGCAACGGGGTGGAGGCTTTCAAGCCGGATAAAATAATTTTTTTATATGTTTTTTAACCTAAGCATATATTCATTCTTACTTATGTATATTTACAATTATTTAACATTACTTCATCGTCTTGTAGAGAGACGTGACTGGTTTTATTGTTGGCGGATTTGCCATAATTTGCTGTTCCAAAAATATAAAATATTTAGCCGTGCTTTTCTCTGAATAACGGTTCTTATTGTTAAGATCTTTAGTTCGTGACGATGACTTATAAACTTAATTAAAATCGCGTGGAAGATGTTGAAATAGCAAAATATAAAATTTACAATATAATAAATTTTATTATTATATCACAATGTTAAGAAAATCTCAATAGCTCAATCCCAACTAGGTAAATACATGATATCGATGACCCAGTGAGTTCCACTGGGACACCGATATCATGTATTTATATTTGGGTGAAAAAACACCCAAAATGTTTATTGCCCGACCAGCTTGTTCATTGTCAGTGATCTCCCTACCATAGGTTAAATTCTTTTTCTTCAACTTTATTATGTAACAGGTAGGATAGTATCCTCGGGGTATACACATTTATTATTTTTTCAATTAATTCTTTTTACACAATATTATTAACATTTTTCTTAACAAGGCTCCGTTTATTATTAGTTCCTGTAACGCAGTTTCTTCTTAAACGAGTACCTACTTATATTATTTGTTTATAAAATATCCTTACGACGATATTCGTAACTGTCAGTAACTGTAAATATCTATCATGTACAGCCATTTCTGTTAAACTTCTTCGTCTACAATTTAAAACACAGCGGCAAACAAAAGGTGAAATACATAGATCGATGTATTATAATTATATTTTCGACACTATAATTAGAAAGATCCGCACATCGGGTGCGCCCGTCGAAGTCTAGCGCCTCCAAACATCTTGACGGGTGTGTTGGTCCAACTGACGAGGCTGAGACCGTCCAGTGCCAAAGGCGACCCTCTCTCGATAAGGCACTTGCGGTAACTAAGCTCTACCAGCTTATATCCGATGGACTTCGCCTCCTGTCTGTCCCCTCCGGAGGAGATTTTCCTCTGCATCTTCGTGGGAACGAACCGCGACTTTGTCCGATCTTGACTTACGAAAGTGATGCCTTCTCGGTCATCAATATCTGATCTGTAGTGGGCAATATCTGGAACCCTGTCGTCACTGTTGACGAAGCTAGTTTCGCGGCTGTTCCCGTGTTCTTTGAAAATCTGTTTTTCGTTCAGAGCATTTCCCAGCTTTACAGGTTTATCGAACTCTGAGTGCTTCCCCTTGATTGACGTTGCGTCTATTGGGACGAAATCAGATTCACCATCGTTAATTTTATCTCTGATATTTTCTGGAAATCTTGTGTTAATGCTCGACCGAACCGACTCTTGCTCCAATTGTTTATACGGATTTAAACTGTTCAAGTGTTGGTTTCCGCTATCCTTATTGATTATGCGAACGTTTTGAAGTTTAATTTTTGGGTCAAGTGGTTTGTTAAAAGGCCGAGGGACAATATTTCTTTCATCTCTCT
Source organism: Limnephilus marmoratus (assembly GCA_917880885.1). Taxonomy (NCBI): domain Eukaryota; kingdom Metazoa; phylum Arthropoda; class Insecta; order Trichoptera; family Limnephilidae; genus Limnephilus; species Limnephilus marmoratus. The sequence continues at coordinate 18,099,265 of OU862920.1, read as the reverse complement.
GTGCATGTAGGTGACTGTGCGGTTCTTGGCGATTGAGCGTGAGTTGATTGTAGCCCATATTATTTAATCTTTCACTTTTATCCGGTATTTCTACTTCGGGTGCGGCTGACTTTTTAACACTGTAAAACTGCGGAGAAAAACTTTCCCCTTGATTGTAATGCTCGCTTTCTGAATCATTAAAAGCGTATTTAAAGTAATTACCGTACTCGATTTTTGGGGGGATTTTTCTTTGTTGTTTATTACCCGTATAGTGAATCTGCGAGTATAACACTTCGTAACTAGGATTCGGAGAGTTATCTTCAGACGTTTTCTTGTTATCGTCTTCATTATTCTTCGGTTTGTTGGTGTACGGGTCAAAAGACACTTCCGATTGAGCGCTTATTGAATCGTCGTAATTAAGTCTGTGGTTTTGTAGCCTATTGTTGTTGTCGAGAGCAATAACAACTCTCGTGTATTCGTTGGTATTTGTGTGGGGTTCATCGCCACTTTGCGAAGAAGGGTCATCGTACTCTTCCTCAGCCGAGCTGCCACTTCTCGGGAATACTTCAACATTCACGACCTCATTTCTAGTGGGGTAAACAATGACAGACTCTGGGTTCAAAATCTGGATGTTCTTCTCTCCTCCACTTAAATCTCGGCGGACGACGGTGTGGTTCGCTTCATCCCGTTTCTTCATAATGTGAATGCTGGAAGAGTACGGCCGGTAGACGTCGTGCTGCGAACTTGGATATGGGTATAGATCAGACGGGACATAAGACGACCCTTTGTGAGGGTGGGGGTGAGCGTGCTTCTGATGGTGGCCATTGGCGTGGGCGTGCGCGTGATATTGACGATTTCGCTTTTGCTGCTGATGACGATAATGAGCTTTAACCGATTCTCTCGGAGGGACCTTGTATTTCAAGTGTCTGAATAGTTCGGTAGGGAAATAATTATTTTGGTCATACCATTCATTTCCCTTAAAATTATTTCTAGAATACAGAACTTCAAAACTCGGTTTCATTGAAACATCTGGAGAGGGCAAAGCTGGCGGGGTTTGATAAATTGGCAGATTTGTAAGAGCCAGCGTTTGTTGTTCTTCTATTCCCTTGTTTCTTTGAACATGCCTCCAGTTGGGAGCAGGAGGGCGGAGGAGATCTGAAGGGGTGTCTGAAAAATAAACATCCTCTTCGTCTTCTTCTTCTTCTTCTTCTTCTTCTTCGTCTTCATCATCTTCGTCCTCCTCTTCTTCCGTGAAGACATCTGGCTCCGGTGCGTCTGGGAAATATTTTATGGCTATGACGTGATCGGTGTCTATATTTCTTGTATCCTTATGTTTTTTCACTTTGTGAGCAACATATGGCGTGTAGTCTTCGTCGATATTGTAATAGTTGTCTGTTACAATTCTCAGTTTATTCGAGTCGATTGACTTCGGTCGGTGTTCGCTGGCTGGGAGTTGCGGGAACACTATTGGCGAGAAGTTTAGTCTAGCGGTTCGGTTTTCTGGCTCCTCCTCGTCGTTTAAGTCTCCCAAGCGAATGTAGTCGGAGTGAGTGATTTCTTCATCATCAGGTCGCACGGCGCGGTAGTGGTGTCTGGTTTCTTGCCTCTCGTTGTATCTGTGATTCCCGGCTTCAGTGGTGGAAGAAAGCACCATGTTGAAACCGAATATTTCGCCTTCAATGCCGTCATCCAACCCTGAAAACGTATGAGTTCTTTATCAGGAGACTATCAGTAATTTGGGAATATGTGTATAATACGTGCATTGTAAGTCGGTGGCCTACCTTTATCAATGTCCGTGTACTCCTGTCCTATCACCAAGTCTCCTCCTCCGGGAATCGTTATATCTCTCAGCTAAAACCAACATAATAAAACACGTTAATATATTTAATTGTTTTGAAACATAAAGACATACGTGGAGTTACTTAATTGCAGTAGGAATCTGTTTTAATTAATTGTACAATGTTAAGATAACGTGCAAGTATCGAATAGCTAATTGACAAAAGAAAACATTTCCTCGTTGGGAAAATTTCCTTTTCCACTAGCATCTTGTGTATTTTTCTACATAAACATTGTATCGAAGAAACATGTTACGGCAACGTAACTCTCGGGAAGATGCTATTAATTACCCAGCTAGTTTGGATTTCATTACTTCCAAGTTAGTTCAATATTTTATTACAAGTTACAGTACCTTCTATTTATTTTTATTTTATTTTATTTTTATTTATTTATTTATTTACGGACAAATAGTCCAATTAACAATATAACAATAACACGAATAGAAAAAAAAGAGAGATCACAATGAAAGGAGATTACATATAGATGAAGAGCATTGACAAAATACATATAATATAAAAGTACATAGAGAAGATAACTACAAGTAGCTTGAAGATGGATTTAAAAAGACTTGCGTAACGACTGTCGAAAGTCATTTAGGCTTACACCAAGAAATTCAATGCTTTGATTTGTGTTGACAAGTTTCGACATTCTGGATAAAGGAGAATGATATCCATAATTAGTAGAATGTTGACTGAGGAACAGCAATTCATTATTTCGGAGTCTACGGGAAGGAATGTTTAACTGGATGAGTTGTAACCAAAGATATTAAAATATAATTTGAATATCTTTGGTTGTAACAAGGCAGGTGTGTCAGTAATACTGTTGATAATTTTGAAAATGCATATTAGATCAGAGTCCTTTCTACGTTTTTCTAAAGAGGAAATGATTAAAGTTTGTTCAATTTCATCATACGAGTATTCTCCTCTTTCAAGACCTATCCTCCAAGCAATTCCTCGTAGGAAGCGATGTTGTACAGATTCGATGTAACAAATGTGGACAGCATAAAAAGGAGACCAAATGACACTAGCATATTCAAGGTGAGGGCGGACCAGCGAACAGTAAAGAGTTTTAAGTGTATTTATATGTTTAAAGTCAGAGGTAATTCTATGAATGAAGCCGAGTAGTTTAAGTGATTTGTTTACGATGTTATTAATGTGATCCCGGAAAGAAAGTTTACAATCCAGAGTGACCCCAAGGTCCTTGATAGATGTGACAGTAGACAGACAACCATTATTTAGTTTATAATCAAACTGAATAGGTTTTTTTGGTTCTATAAAAGGACAAAATTTTGCATTTATCAACATTAAGTTCCATGCAGTTAATTTTGCACCAATCATTAAATGAATCAATATCAAGTTGAAAAAGTAAACAATCACGATGGGATTTAATTATCTTAAGAATCTTATTGTCATCGGCAAAAAGCCAAAAACGTGTGTGAGGAAAAACTTTAATGATATCGTTAATAAAAAGGTTAAAAAGAAGCGGGGCCAAATGTGTTCCTTGCGGAACGCCGGAAGTTACATCAATGTTAAAGGATTCAAAGTTATTTATTTTAACCCTTTTTTTTATTTATTTTTTATTGTTTTTATTTCTTGCTAGAGCAATCCCGATGAGTTACAGAACTCATTTTAGGACAGGAGGAACATACAAATCATGGGTGGGAGGAAATAGTTAAAATTTTTACATAGGAATTTGGATATTAAAATATAAGATTCACATACAATATAGAAGAAAAATAAAAGACAGGTTGAGTAGAATAAACAATAAACAGCAATGGAAAACAATTAAAGAAAAAGGGAACAAGGTTATACAGATATGGATGATTACAACTTAATGGAAAGAAAAGAAGAGAAAAGAAACAAGACAATTGAACATGACAAGAAAATTACAAAGTTTCATCCTTATACTTAAAGCATTACTCTGATTTTTTTGCTGGATTCCCTTGTACATATCTGGTAGCGAATTATATAGTGTATAAGCAACATAGTTCAGAGATTTTATCCCATATTTTGTAGTGTGTGTTTGAGGTATGCGGATTTTATTGCTATTTCGAGTATTGTGAGTGTGGATGTCTTGATTGTAAAGTGGCTTGATGTTAGTGTGAGTTGATTGTTGGGTAATTTGTAGGATGGTGCTTGTGATTTCATGTTTAGAAAGGACTGTGATTGGAAGAATACCGGAAACTGAATAGATGTCTCTGACATGGGTGTCCCAAGGAAGTCCAAAAACATTTCTGAGAGCTCGGTTTTGAACTACCCATTTGAACCACCTTCTATTACTCAAATAAGAGTGAAAGAATGATAACAATGGGTCTCTAATGCCTATAGCATAAAGTTTGGCCATGAGAATACGGTGATTAACTTTGTCGAAGGCTTTGGAGAAGTCAGTATAGAGGACATCAACCTAAGTGTTGTCTTCTAAGGCTTTAAGAATGGTATTTATAAAGGACAGTAAATTTGTTGTTGTAGATTTCGCCGATCTAAATCCATGCTATTCCTCGATCAGAACATTTTTGAAAATAAGAGTGATTTTCTTTGTAATTATCGACTCAAATATTTTTGGAATATTAGATATAATTGATATGGGTCTGTAATTTCCAATATTTGACTTGTTTCCAGACTTAAAAATGGGTCGAATAAATTAAATTTTCCATGAGTCAGCAAATGTTCCGGTTGAGAGTGATAAATTGTACAACATACAAATTGGGTTTTAGCAAGATTTCTGGAATGCCATCAGGTCCAGTACTTTTTTTGTTAGAAAGATTATTTAAGGATTGGTAAAATTGAAATTTGGCAATCATTCAAGTCAATATTATAGTCATAGTTAAGTGGAGGGATGGTGCATGAAGCATCAGAATATACAGAGGAAAAGTGTTTAGCAAAAAGGTTGGCGATGTCGTGACCATTTGTAGCGTGAGTTTCATGATAATACATACTTGAAGGGAGATCATTATCTGTACGCTTTTGCGCAACAAATTGCCAGAATTGTTTAGGATTTTTAAGTAATTTTGTCTCAGTAACTTCTACAAAAGATTTATAGCATTTGGCTGATTCGATTTTAGACAGTTCCCTTAATTGAGAAAATTTTTGATAATTTTTTTTTTAGAATTGAACTAAATGAACTAATTTTTTTCTAGAATTTAACTAAATGGTTAATGTTTCGGTGTTGACAATGTTGATGTCGAACTTGAATATATCAGTGCCTTCCATTATTCTTTATTTTAGACGATAGTCAATTTCGGATAGTCAGTTGCTGTGTTAGTGTTGTCTGTGTCTCATAAAAGAGCTCCGAAAAAATAGTATCATTAAACCTTTCGGTACACATGCCCAGTCGGTAGACACGCCAAACGCGTGCCAACATTATTTGTAAACGGCAGATTTTTTTAAAGTGAATCTTTATTAGCGCCGTTAGTGACTTGAAATTCGGGTGAAACGGAAATGCGTCACAACTCAGTTCTACACAATACTCGATTCTAATATAACCCGATAAATTCGCACCTCGGCACGTGCCTTCCATAGCTTAGTTGTGAAGGTGCCTAACAAGTCTCAGCGGCCAGAGAGACACACGTCAAGCGAACGGGAGTTCTAATCCTAAGAAATCAAAAAAAATAATTTATGAAATCAATATCCAATCTAAAAAAACAAGACTCTCTAATTTCACTTCTACCGGTGTGAATTACACACTCTGATATATATTTTTTAAATGTGAATACCACACAAGAGTCCCAGCTGTTCCCGTCTGGGGCCAGTGAGACTATTGCGTCCCCAATTGGCGTACGTTGTGAGACTGGATTTATTGGGAGGGGAAGGAAATGGGGAAGAGGAAGGTGGAAAATACTTTTCTATTCAGAACTAGTCACCAAACACAGCTAAAGCAATTTCAAGCAACGTTTCAATTCTGAATGCTGGTCTTACACCAGGGCGATACTGAGAATATCTTTCACTCTGGAACGTGCCGTCAATATTCTATATATTATTTTAAATCCATTAGTTGTGAAATAACACAAATTAATCAAATAAAATTAATTTGCGTACGCCGGGTTTCGATCCCGCGACATTCGGAATCTTACCCCTCGACCACGGAGACCGCCGATGTGTTTAACTCAAATTCTCCACCGTGGGAAGATTTTAATTTATCCTCCTTACTGCAGCGTGGTTCTCTTCTAGATTTAGTACCGCTACTCCATTTCGCTATAACACCCCCAGAAATCATCTAAAATGCTAAAATTTCAAAAAAAAATTTAATTGAAAAAGTTAACCTTGTCGTTAACCCCTTGCTCTCTGAGCGCGCCATCTATGTAAACCTGCCAGCGGCCGGTGCGAGCGTGCCATGACTGGCACACGTGCACCCAGGAGCGCTCCCGCACCGGCACGCGCACGCGGCACAGCTCGTGCTCGAGCAGCCGCGTGCTCAGCCAGCGCCCGCCCGGCGATATGGACGTGCGCAGTAGGCGGTCGCGCTCGTGCTCTGGAAATGAAAGAAGAATGTTTATTATTCAATATTTTTAAACAGTAGCAATATTCAAATCTTACAAGTACATTATTGTTTTACGTCTTCCACTTCCATCAACAATAAATGACAACCGTGGCTACGTCTACCATAAATTAAAAAAAAAAAACAATTTGAGTTCAGTTTGCACGCGGTAGAAGCGAAGCTTTACCAAAACAATCTCGACCAATACTTGAAAAGTGAGCACATAATCAAAACGACCAATGAACGCAGACCAGCGTAATTTGCGTTTCATATCTAAACCAATAGGAGCGTTTGCGTTTCATATCTCAACCAATCTCAACCAATCTCAACCAATATCCCAACCTTTAAGAGGAAATACTAGCTGCGCTTTTCTATACAAACGTATTCCCCGTTTATCTCTCTGGATTTTGACCCTAGAGCAAAATTTTTTTTTACATAATATAGATATTGACCACTAGCGTGTCGGTACGTTTTGTTTTTTTTTGATAATTTACTTCTCATAGAAGTTACGACCTTCCAAAAATGAATAAAATTGCCTAATTTAAACGCCGTCAAAAAACGTTCAGTATACAAACTAAACAATGTATTTTGAAAAAAAGCAAAACGTACCGACATAGAATATTTTCTTTTAATACAGTTAGTGAAAAAAAATTTTTAAATCCGTCCAGTTTTGGAGAAGAAAAATGGGGAATACAAAACATCGATTTCGAAGATTTTATTTAGGTATTTTCGGCCCGACGTGCAGGTGTCCCTTTCGCTCATTTCTCCTGAGGGGGGCCGGGGAACGTGGGTTTTGACAAATACATACATATAATGCGAAGTAGTGATGTAAAGAATTTTATCGGTAGACTAGTGTTGTCCTTGCCCGAGTAATCGATATTTTTTATTCGTTTTTTTTCTGTTTAGTGACTCATCGCGGTATACCAATACTGACCGAGCTTTCATACTAAAATTGTGCAAAATTAAATTTTTTTATGTCAAGTACTATAATAAATTTTCAATTTGGGAGGCGTTTTAGGTACCATCGCCCCGGGAACCATTTATTGGATAACCAACACCCCCGCCACTTAGTCACCGCAAGTGGTCCTCTATGTTTGGTGACAGAGCCTGGGTTCCCGGGTTCACGGATGAGGTCTGCATGGGTTTTGGTGGCGGATAATTTTGTCCACTTACTGCGTGGCGGGCCGGATTGAGAGAAACTGGAAGAGGAAGATCTTTTGATCTCTACAGCTGGACTCTCCACCATCATTTCATACTTTTACCTACCTTTTCCCTACCAAAAACTTCCTTTCCTTCCTTATCCTAAAAATACCCTCCACACAGCTTCTCCAATGATGTCCAACAACTTCTCCAACAAAGTCCCTGAGCGATTATTTTTCCTCGGTGCCTCCAATGTGAGGTTTATGTTTTTAAAAAAAATCTGTTTCAAATTTTTAGTTGAGAGTCGCTTACATTGCCTTCAGTGATTAATTGAAATTTTTTGTTTGTAAACACTTTATTGTACAAAATTTTTTACCACTATACAATGAATTTTAAACAATTTATGATTTAGATCTTTCTCTCGCCGGTAAATTTCTTGATATGCGACCGTCAATTGTTTCTGGTAAAAGGCATTGGTGGTAGAAGTTTTTCTAACAGTGGTTCAATTTTTTGCCAGATTGAATCGTCCCTTTCAATTTTTTCATACGGCAAACCTTTAGGACTCCACACGACAAAATAACAGTATTTACGACGAGTAATGTGTAACTGGCCTTGTACTTGGTAGAAGTAATTGTGATTCCGTTTTAATGTTGAAGCATTGTCTTCAATTTTACAGTTATCAATTTTTTTTGTTCAAATCCTTCTTCTGGTGACATATTTACTATACTATATGGGCATTTCATTTCAATTATAGAATCCTTGCCAAAAAGGCTATCCGGACTTGCCGCTAAAAAGTTTTTGTTTTCATCGATAAATAGTCCACAGGCGAATACCTCTAATTTTGTTTCTTTTGTAAATTGCTCAATTGCTTGGTTTTCATTTTCTTTCCCATAATTTGTGGCCATATTTCCTTTAAATGGCGAGTACAGTAGCGAGTTTAATACTCTCGCAACTGAAGTTTTTGGCCGTAGCTTACATATTTTTGTCCAAAGTTAGAAGCTGTAAGCCGCTTACGCCTTTCAATTGTCCACAAATTATTATTGCTTTGGCCCACCGTATTCCTTTCGAGTTCATCCTTATTCGATGGAGATAATTCTTTGAAAAATTCCTCTTTATCGTTTCAAATAATTCAGCTGGCATATCTGGATCTAATTCCAATTGACCATAATTTTCATCAGGCCCTGCAACTTTTTTTCTCTTTTCTGTCGTGTTTTCGTAATACCTTAGTTTTATTTTTCGACACCTCTGTATTGTCTCCTTCGAACGTCGTTTTCTTTCAATAAAATGCTTCGTGTAGTTGCCAGGACTGTGGCCTTGGATTTTTTTTGTATTCGTGAATGGGTTGTCATTTCACTATTCCACGAAGTTACTGCTCAAGAAGCTCAACTGCTGAAGTTATCCCATTTTTGTAAAATTTGCTCTTTTTCCGCCTATAAATTTGGCTATAACGTTGTTGAATTGCTCCACAGTGTTATTTGTCACGTTAATAATAAGACTTTCTGCATTTGCTATTAGAGACGACAATAATTGTTGAATATCAGTCCTGTTCCACAATCTTGAAGATCGCTTACTAAATTTGGATCATTAGTATACTTCTCCGACTTGCAATAGTATGACGAACATTTTGTATGATCACCAAAAACATGGTTTGCGGCATTTTTTTGTCCATTTTCAGATTTTTTACTTTATCACTTTGTGCCGTGTTTTCTTGCTCTTTTCTGTAATTTACTGCTCAAACTATAGCTTTTCTCATACGTAAAACGTTTGCTTCAACCTTTTTCCTTATGTGAACTGGTACAAAGCCTTTAGCGTTGTTGGTTTTTTTTCTAAGTGCTTTTATTTTATTGCAAAAATTGCGAAGTAAGTGATTTTTGCACTTTTTTTTGTACTATGAAGTTGGGCCTGAAGCCTTGGGTTGAAGTTTCGCTAATATTGTCTTCATGTAATTAAATATTACAATTTAAGGTTTTATAAAGTTGAAAATAAAAATAAAAAGTTTTGAAGTTTAAAAAAATTATATATTTGTTTCCTTTATTTCAAACTGACTGTAATAAATATTTAAAAAAAATGTGTAGGTAAATCTATCTATAGGTAAAAGACCAACATTTTTTATTGAATTTTGAACGAACTAACACATCCTTTTTTGTATTTACTGCTTAAAGAAACTCAAAAATACAGGAGTACAAATCAAACCTCAGCAAGCGATATATCTAACATTTTAAACATTATTATTTACAAACATGTCAACTCACACGTATGATACACACAACACAATAAATCCATTTAGATTTAATTGTCTAATAAAATATGTAAGTGCTTTTATCTTTTTCGTTATCGTAATTTTAATTAGAAAAAAACTTAAGGTGGGCTATTTTTAAACCTTTTTTATCTCTACATATTATAAAGTAAAGTCCCCCGCGCCGTCTTTCTGTCTGTCTGTCTGTTCGCGATAAACTCGAAAACTACTGAACGGATTTTCATGCGGTTTTCACCAATAGATAGAGTGTTTCGTGAGGAAGGTTTACGTATGTAATTTGTCAAGGATTTGTGTAAATTGGTTGAAACATAACGATAATTGTTAGAAGTGTCGGAAAAATTCCAGCCGCCTGGTAGCTTTCATCGAAAACGCTGCCTAATCCTTTTGGGATATAACAAAACAACGCTTGGTGGGATATTCCTCTTTTATAGATCTACAAAAAAGTCCGCGATGGCATATATCTATCTTTTACTATACGCATTCTATCTTCTTATCTTATTATTCTTATCAATTGCATTTTAGATATAATGTGTATAGTAAGCTATCCGTAAAAGATAGATATATGCCTTCGCGGACTTTTTTGTAGATCTATAAAAGAGGAATATCCCACCATTAATTGTTTTGTTATATCCAGGGCTGGGCAGTATTTGAAATACTTGTAATTGAAATACGTATTTGAAATACAAATTCGTATTTTGTATTTGTATTTCAATTACTTCCTAAAAATGTATTTTGTAATTGGTATTTCAATTACATGGGGCTGAGGTATTTTGTAATTTGTATTTCAAATACTTATGGCTTCAAAATACATTTTCAAATACATTTAGCGATCTTAATAATGATAATGAAAAATAAACTGACATAGATAATACGTAGACTAAAAACGCTAGAATCCAGAGCTATATGTTATGTGTGTTAATATTTAGAGTTGGCAACACGTCCTGTGCTATAATAGCACTGTTATTGTACATTTTCTATCATATTTGTATCATATTATGTAATGCTTGTCATTGCTTTGTATTGTACATTTTTGTGTCATAGTATTAGATCAAGCACTATAGGAATAATTTGACTGAATACTAAACTATTTTTAAGTTAATTACAGTAGAGCGCACTTGAAGTGAAATAACTAGTGTCCGACCGAAACAGGATTTTCTACCGAAAACGAAACCGAATATTCGATATCTTTCTCAGTTTCGGCCGAAACCGAAACCGAAACTTTTTTAGACATGTTAAAAATCTATTGTTTACTGAAATTCGGCTTATTTTTTACACTTTTATTCACTATAAAGTAAGGACCTCATAAATTGAGTACTATAATTTTAATTGCGTTTACAATCACAACATTTTTTTACATTAACTCCACATGAGAGACCCAGAGAAAAATAATTTCCCTCAGGGCGTATGTCATCTTTGAAGATGCTGTATGGAGGGTCTTTTTGGGGAGAGGAAGGAGGGAGGAAACATAGAGGCCGGGTTCCACAGCCGAGCTGTTGAACTCAAGAATGAGTCATAGAAACGACCCGTTCTCATGTGACTATATAGTATATTTCGGATAGCGCCGTGTACGGAGACTAGCATTAAAAAGTAGTATGTATATCAACAGGGTACTTGTGGTTTCGTCACAATTACGAAGATTGTAAGTATCTCCATGAACGGAGGGCCTTACACCAAGCACATCAAAGGAGGGACTATTCAGAAGATCGCTTCCGTTGAAGGAGATTAGATTTTAATTTTTATTTACACTTGTTAAATAAAATTAAAATTAGAATGAAATAAATAAAAATAATTGAAGTTTGTGATTACATAAACTCACAATACAAGCACGCCGGACCGGCCAGCGAACTCAGTTGATGATGGTGGATGACACACGAGCCACGAAAGTCACCGGAAGTCAGTCAAACGGCACGCGATAATTCACAAATGCAGAGTTTCGGTGCGGCCGAAGGTTCGGCAGATTTTCTGCCGAAACCGAAACTGATGCCGAAACTAGATTTTTTTACCGAACCTTGACGAAACCGAAACCGAACCTTCGGTCGGTCACTAGAAATAAAACAAAATAGCGCTATACAAATGTCGTGTTATAATAATAATATATTATTATTATATTACCTAACACCTGAGTCCTTTACCACAAATTTTACAAGTGAAGCGGAGATGAGATGTGTCTTTTGAGCAATATGATTGGTCAATTTTTGCACGTCTCTGTTTCACTCTGCTCAACATTGCTTCTATTTAAACGCACCCTTAGATAAGGGCATTTATGACAATTTATTGCAACCAAAGGTTCTACCAAAACCAAATGTATTTTGTATTTTGTAATTTGTATTTTGTATTTGAAAGAAAAAAATGGTTAAAATACTGTATTTTGTATTTTGTATTTCAAATACATGACTTGAAAGTATTTTGTATTTCGTATTTTAAATACATGCGAAAAAGTATTTTGTAATTTGTATTTCAATTACAGCAAAGCATGTATTTTGCCCAGCCCTGGTTATATCCCAAAAGGATTGTGCAGCGTTTTCGATGAAAGCTACCAGGCGGCTGGACTTATTTCCGACACTTCTAACAATTATCGTTATGTTTCAACCAATTTACACAAATCATTGACAAATTGCATACTTAAACCTTCCTCACGAAATACTCTGTATATTGGTGAAAACCGCAGGAAAATCCGTTCAGTAGTTTTCGAGTTTATCGCGAATAGACAGACAGATGGCGCGGGGGACTTTATAATATGTAGAGATAGAGATAATCGGTCAAAAATACATTTTTGTTGCATATGCATTTTTGAGTTTTTTTTTTAATAAGATAGGTAAGTGCCAAATTATATGAGTAGAAATTTAAGTTTTGTGGTATCATCATCATTACATAGTATAAAATGAAGTCGCTCAAAATGTATGTGCGCATAAATCTTTTAAACTACGCAACAGATTTTCATGCGGTTTTCACCAATAGATAGAGTGATTTAAGAGGAAGGTTTATGTGTATAATAAATGCTTATTATAGTAGAGAAAAGCCAAGAAATTCAAATATTCAATTTAGGCAAAGGGCAGCGCGCAGCGGGCAGCTGGCGAGCGGATGGTGTGGATTTTATAAAGGTTGGGTAAATGGCGTTGTGTTTCGTTAGCCACAGCAACGTGTGGCCGGGTCTGCTAGTTATTAATAAAATAAAAACAAAATTATATGTTTATTTCGAATTATAAAATTTGAAAGCGTATTTCATCATCTTTCAAAAACAGTTTTTAGTTTTCGGATGCGTTCACAAATATTAAAGTTATTTGGAATTTATTGGAAAGCGGAAATATTTTGACTTTTCGAAAAACAGGCCCGAGGCCTGAGAGGTTAATACTAATTTTCAATAGTAACTAATGTATCATAGAGAATAATCATATGTATGTATATAATAATTCGATGTAGTTGGTTTGACTGCATATTTATAAACGCAAATACAGTGAAAACTTTAAAACTACTAACCTACATAGAGTTCTAGTAAAATAATTCGTAATTTGTCGGTAATAAGCGTGAACAGAAGACATTGTTACAATACCTATCGACGATATTTATAAATAACCGACAATAGCAGACCTCGTGCGTTTAAAAATAATGGGCCCTTTTTCTGTCACACCGCAAGGCCGATTCAAAAACTTCATTAGCGACGAAATAAGTCGAAACATGCTTTATCTAAACAGAATATTGGATATGGCGGTATGAGGCGAAAGACGGTAGGCATGAGACGCAAAGGGGGCGAGAGGGTGTACAAGCCAAACACTCACGTGGTCTCACCAACACATCGATAGCTAGTTCTTTTTTGAGCGCGGTGCGATAGCGAGAATTTTTTAAAATACCTACCGTCGAGATTTCTCACCGGTGCTATTACCTCTTAAAAGTGACATCATAATCAAAGCAGTCAATGAGCGCAGTTGTGCGTGGCCGGTGCAGTAATCGTCATTTCCGAAATCCAAATCACAGCGGGGGGCTAGAGAAGTTTCACTTCAAGAATAATAATGTGATTCTGAATTATTATTGCCATAAGTGTTTTTTTGTGTCGTTTTGTAAATTTATAATTAATGCTATATGTTGTCATATTTTTGTATTGTGATGTCTTGTAATACGACAGCTTCAATAACAACCAGAATAAGCTAACAAGAGATACGGATAGTCCAACAACAGAAATAATTCATAAATTTTATTTTTATTGAAGATATCTTTATGTAACTGACGTAGTGCAATTTTGTCAAAAAAAATTGTAAAGGGGGAACCGGAAAATCTTGGAATGCATTTATTGTTAAGTAGTAATATGGCTTTTTAAAAATATATATTTTTAATTGTTTCAAGTGAAAGTAGAGATGTTTGAATTATTTGTATCCCCCACGCCATGATTCCATATCGTAGAATAGAATTTGCAAGTGCAAAATAATATTTTTTTGTATATTTTATGATATTGTATTTCTAAGTTTAAAAAACCCACTAGACAGTTTTCTCATTCTGTCTACTTTGGAGTATAATTGACTTTTTCATTTAATGTAATTATCGATAATTATTCCAAGATATTTTATTTTTCTTTACAAGTGTATACGGTTTGATTTACAAGGTGTGATTCTAAGAAGACAATTTCTTTTGTGAATTTTGATATTGTTTACATTTATATTTGTGAAATTCTCCGTTTGGCTATAAGGTAGAAAATGAGTTTTTTTTACATTTAGTGACAATAAATTTTCGTCATACAAAGTTTTACGATATTTATTGCATTATTAGCCGATTCACAGGCAGCTTTTCAAAAATTTCATTCGATCTGTTAATTTTTTAGAAGAAGTTGGGGACGGCAAAAGAAGACATTTTTTTTTTTTTTAAAGAAAGACAAACAATCCCGGGTTACGAATAACCCAACAATGATTGAAAATCTCCTACTACCACCACAGAAAGCCGAAAATGTTGATAACATGGAACGACCAAGTCAATCAAATACTTTGATGGTTGGTTAGTCAGTTAGTTAAATAATATAAATAAGGTAGTCACGAGAGTAGCTGAGGATGGGATGCGTCAGGCTGAGATTATAGCTCTTGAGCCAGAGGCAAAAGGTGAACTGGCTGAGCGGCGGCACCTCCACTCTGTATTTCAGGAACTGCAACAAACACAACGACTATGTCAGATTCAATGTCTCTTTAATTACAAAACATCACTGAAATTAGCGGGGTGACGATTGCCTCGATGATAGCCAACAGACTCAGGTTCTATCGCAAAAACAATCCGCCTTGCAAAAACAATCTTTTATACAAAAAATAAATGCAAACATTGTGATAAAAGTCGTTAGATAATGATTGATTTATTTTACGGAGTAGCGAAAACAAGATTTACACAAAAAATTACATATTTGCATTTTCTTAAATTTAAGCAGAAATTTGTTGTTTGAAACAGTGAAAATAAATCAATCAATCAATTACGACAGATCCAAAGAACAATATCGGATCTACTAAAAATTACAAATCGTTTTGATGGCTTATTTTGTTGATTACAAAGTCTGTATTTTCGGGGTTTTGAATGAAATGAAATGAAAGAAAAAGTATCAACATAACACTACATTTTTTGATCTCAAAAATAGTAAAAATGTTGAAACGAAAAAACTTTAAACAACTATATTGCAAAACTAAAAAATTGCACATCTTGACTTTGACTTTGTTCTTCGGGACCGTCGATTCTCTCATTCCGTCTGTAATTTTCAGAACAACGCAAATTTTTTCCGCTTCTAAATACATTTTTATATTGAGCTTTGGGTGCCTGAGTTAAGAGCGTTTAACCAGCCAGCGGACGAAAATCCACATTTCGTCGAAAGTTGTTCTTCCGATCGTGCAGGGCGGTTACAATGATAAAGATTAATTATTCTCCGTACCAGCTTTTTAAAATTATAACTCAATATCGAATTTATTTCAATCCAAATTAGCTTTAATTTATACCTTCATCCAAAAATGCTGAAAGGCGTGATGATAAAACTATTAAAATAGTGTACTTTTTGTATTTATTTTTTGATTATAAGTAATTATCATTTTTCAATAATGTCTAAATTTAATAAGAATGTTAAAAAAATCTGAAATATATTAGTTTGTAAGTGCGCAAATAAATACACAAATGGACCAATTTTCGTCAAGAAACACATGTACGTACATATTTTTTAATGATTTTATTGAAACTAAAATTAAAATTCTAATACATAACTCTGCTAGATAATGTATTAATGATTTATTTTACTGCATGATTACATTATTTGAAATGGGTGTGGTATAATACAAAAACTTTTTTGAAAATTTAAAAAATCTGCCAACAACCTACGGAATAACCTTATTATACTAAAAATTAAAAAAAATTCTAAAAATTTATTACATAACTTCACTAGATAAAAGAACAATCTTTCGAAATCCATTTATAATTTTTTGTGGAAAAGAGTCAATACCTCTAAAAACTTTTTTGAAAATGACGTATTTCCGGCTTTCTCTGGTAATGCCCTCTTAAGGCGAAGCACAGAAATTCGTGTGTTTTATCAGATGGCCTTTGAAATAATTAAAAAAATAAGGCTTCTGAAAACCGCTTAAAAGTTCAAAATCACCTACTTACGCACTCATTTACGGTTATGGTTGTATTGAATAATATGGCAAATTAAGTTCTTTAGAAAAATGACCGTAAAGCAAATAAACATTTATTACGCCAAATAAAACAAAATACACTTTTTGGTTATGTTTTTTTCCTTGGATTCTGAATTCTAAGCGGGAATTTAAAACCTCATTGCCATCTACAAAAAGAGTGTCATTGTTAGCGGCCTGATTACAAATGTTACACGACATCGCCTTAAGGCAAATGTTAATAAAATATATAATACATGGACATGCAGAGCAAATTCAACCCAAGTAAATAGTGGTGTAATATATACATGTTACAATTATTTTTAAGAATGTAATATCGCATTTAAAGATTGCTATTTTTTACGCACATTTGAGTTTGTTGCAATCGCAATTTGTGTGGTCTACAAAGCGAAATGTTTAAAATTATACGCACATACCACAACCAATATTAAATTATTCAGATTAGTAAGTGTGTAATAATATTATGAAATCCGAGCTCTCAATTACATGGGCTGTGTAATTACTTTACCCACTTTGAAATTCAGAACGATGCGGTTGTAATTATTCATGACACGGGTTACCTAGTAATATGAAGGGGTCACGGTCTAAAATTGTGATGAACCGATTTCAGGTTGAATTTTGATACTCCTCTTCTAATAACATACCAAAAATGTGCATAATGTAACACATATTGTAAATAATACGGCAACAAGAAAATTCTTTTTTACAAATGGACTGTCTTGCACTATTTTCTGAAATGTCCTGTTTCTCTAAGGACTCCGTTTATATTGATTTTAGAAAAGCCTTTGATACACTTATTGTATGGAAGTTGGGAAAGCTTGGTACACGTGGCAACACATTTAGCCTGGTTTAAGAGCTATCTTACTGGTAGACAACACATAATTATTGTAAAAATCAAATTCTACCCGTTGGAAAAAAAATCGTGCTACAAGTCGGGATGTATTTCAGTGCAGAAATTCTGAGACCAACCACCATATGTATTCCCATTCGCCTAGAAAATTTATGGAAGGAAATAAGTATAACAATTCAATGGACATCTTCAATCTGTCAATATACAAACACAAAATGTTGCTACCGAAGCAGTTCAATTATGTACAATAATTACTGTATAATTTTTACCATCCATATGTAAAACCCCCTAAAAGGGCTAAATAAATAAGATCTTTTAGCTTTTAAGCTCCCACAGATGGTTCAATGAAGTTCATAATATAGTTAAATGTTCAAGAAAGGTTTTTGATCAAATGTGTAACGAATTATATCCATACCTGAACGTATCCTTTTTGCGATAATATGATCTTATGAATGTTAACTGGAGTCGACTTGATAGCCGGTTCCCCATTTGATCCATTGGGGAACAGAGAACACAATAATACTACTAGTTCCACTAAATAATAACAGCTTGACGGTTGATTCATTGTGTGATGCAATTGTCAAAATTCGATTTAGATTATATTTCATTCCTTATTGATTACTGCGTTTAATTTCATGCATTTTTGAATATATCTTTATCGCCGTTGGATAATTATAAAAAGCGGAACAATAAGTTTAAATATTTAAATGACGAATTAATAAATGTGAAAGTGAACTGCTAATTGCATCGGATAACTCACTTTCGATGAAAACAAATTTATAAATGACGTCCGTAACACAGAAATGAGAGTTATTATTTTATCATGCGTTAAAAAGAAATACGTATTTTGCATATTAGGAGCGAATGGAGAAATGTACACGATTGTTGTAATATGCACATGAAACGGATACTACTTTATGATAGGTTGTAATGGAATCTTTTCACTATTGTTGCTGTTGACTGTTTGACTTTGCCTTCAGACGTTGACTGATCGTTGCTGTATCCGAGTCATCGTTGTTCTATCTTTATCGCGTATTTATGACACCCTTCGTAATTGATTTTTCACTTTCCTGAAACTGAGAGGTTATTATTTTATCTTGACTTATGGAAAATGATTTGCACGACTGATTTATGACTTTATAAATGGGGTTAAAACATTTTGCTATTCTTTTTTTCTTAACAGCGTCAGTAGACAAAATGGAAAGCCAGTTTTTTTATGGCAGTGATATAATGCTACAAATATTTACATAAATGCTAATCCATATATAGGTAACTTATTGTAATTAACAATTTTCATTTATCGATGGCAGTGAGGCATGTAAGTGGCAGAGAAAGGACGTAAGTAGACTGATTATATAAAACAAGATCCCTGAGGCGTGTATGAGGTAAGACGAAGTATGACAGTATTAAAATATAAATGCTATATCAATAAAATTGTTTTTGACAAGAATGGGTTGGTAGTTGTGGTGTGCAGATAAAGTAAGAGTGCAAAGAGAATGTATGACGTAAAATGTACGACTGTTCAGTGGTAAAATGTACGTCTGAGTTGGCATCGCGTTTGGGTCCAACCCGGGCGTCGCGTGTTCGATTCCTCGGCTGGCTAAGTCCTCCATCACGACTCAAGCAACATTTTCGGCTTATTGTGGTGGTAGCAGGAGATTTTCAAATATTGTCGGGTTATTCGTAATCCGGAAATATTTGTCTTTCTTTAAAAAAAATCGAGTGCGATTCACACGCGGTAGAAGCGAAACTTTACCAAAAATAATCTCAACCAATAGGAGCCTTCGAAAGTTTGGTCATAATCAAGCGGTCAATGAGCGCAGACCCAGCGCCATTTCCGTTTCATATCTCAACCAATATAATCAAAGCGGTAAATGAGCGCAGTTTGATGCAGGTGCTGTGATGCATCATTTCCGTTTCATCCGAATTCCAAATCACAACGAGGCTAAAGAAGTTTCACTTCAAAAAAATTCGAGTGCAGTTAACACCAGTGGTGCTATAGAATTTCATTTCACAAAAAAAATAACAAAGTGGACGAAAGAAGCAATCGTGATGACCGAAAATGACATAGTCATGTCAACTTATCGAACTTTTTAAGTACAGACCTTTCACTAAGCATAATAACATATTATCTTGTGATGAAAGGGGAGTAAATTGGTTACCGGCTGGGAATATCGAACTTGACTCTTACGACTGCTAGCCGAACGTCTTGAAGCGTTACCTGGCTAACGACCATCTCATTAATTAATACGAGTGAACATGGGCTGTGTTGAAGACGGTGCTGCCTCGCGTTCCATCCATTACTTCAGTCCCTCGAGGAAAAAGTCTTGGTGGTTAGTTAGGTTTACCTAATATGTATTTTTCATTATAAATAAGTGCCTACCTAAATTACGGTAACAAAAGGTGAATAAAACAAAACATAGATCCTGTTAATTTTGGTGTTACTGGAATTAGAAACTTTAAACAAGGGGCAGTATTAGATATGTACCTAATGTAATGTAATAGTGCAAGTATGTAGATGCAATAAAAAGATGGAGGAGCAAATAATTTCAAACAACACTCAAAAATAAAAGTAACGTATATAAGTAAGTACACGATTATATTTATACATAAAATAATAATCAACATTTTACAAAAATACTTCTCAAATAAAATTATATTCAACAAGGACATTGACGTGCAAGGAAATCAGGCTTCAAAAAAAGACAAGGCGAATACGCAGAACAGTTTACTGTACAAAGGAATGAAGTTATATGACACGCTACCTAAAACTACATAAAATTTAGTTTGCAATATGAAACATTATAATTAATTAGAAATTTTGTAAACTTAAACGTACAAATTACTAAAATAAAAATAAAAAAAACATAAAAGAATTCTTAAAAATCCCAAATTTCTCAATTCTCCGTAAAATAATCTTTATTGCAAAAAACCTTAAAACAGGAAAGTGGCTGAATTTTACAACTAAGCATTAGAAATTCCTAGACATATAATGGAATTAGGTTATTCACGCCAATAGGATTTTCTATGTGTAAAAACGTTTGAGCTATTTCGAGGATACAAAAGAGAACTTCAAAAGAAGTATTAAGATGTGGATTATGGACACGTGAAGGAAGAATGGAAGAAAGAAGAAACCTAACCAAAGACATTGAAATACAATACATATACAGATAAATACCTACAGATATTTCAATATCTTTGAACCTAAAAAACGCTTATGTTATGTTTTTTTCTAGATATTGCTTTATAATTTTCTTACTACGTACAAAAACTTATTTAAAAAATTATTGTTGTTTTTATTTATTTAATTTAAATGTGTTAACTGTCTGAATAGAAGTAGAGGACGTCAACAAATAAGATGGGAAAACGACCTAAAACTCACGGCTGGACATCATTGGAAAAGAGTAGCGCGTGACAGGTCCCATTGGAAAATGTTAGAGGAGGCATATGCCAAGAGGCAATCTTAGCTTCGGGATATATTATAACAAACAAGAACATGTCTAGTATTCATGCCAAAATCCAGAATAGAAAGGCGTATTATTATTAACTGTCTGAATAATTGTCAAAAATAGGCCAAATAACAGTAAACACTCTAGGTTTCCAACCGCATACCCACCCCGGTATAAGTAACTTATGGTTACTCCTTCAGGGCTCTCACAAGGAAGCTAATTTTTTTATTTGTCGTATGAACAAAGCTAGACCCCCAACAGTAAACAATCGATTTTTAACATGTCTAAAAATGTTTCGGTTTCTGATGAAACTGATGCAAAAACTAGATTTTTTTTACCGAAACTTGCCTGAAACTGAAACCGAACCTTCGGTCGGTCACTAGTTTTTACTAATAATAAAATTTGAAAGCGTATTTCATCACCTCTCACAAAGAGTTTTTAGTTTTTGGATACATTTCGTGGATTTTTACATTTATTCGGATTTTATTGCAAAGCGGAAATAAGTTTACCGTCTGACAAAATATGCCCGATTTTTGAAGGGTTAAGATGTATCAAGTTAAAAAAATTCTGGCGGGAACCCAATCTAAGGTTTTATTATCATTGAAGTAGGGTCTTAAATTGATTTCAATAAGCAATTACCTTTCCTCACTCTCAAAATGTTTACTTAGCGTAGATTTCTAATCACGAATCGCTTTTTAGGTAGACATTAATATTGTGGAGTTTTCAATCTGACCGCAAATCACTTTACGTAGTTTATAGCTTCACGTACCGATATGATTAATTTTCTATGTAAATTTCTACAACTTTCTCTTTGCCACTATAAGCTTTAAAACATTGGATTACGTAAGGTATTGTGATATCGATTAAATAATGTTTCTACTCAATAATCTTATTTTACAAAATCGTTTTTAAAACAAAACCGGTTTACTTTACACTGGGTAGGCCAACCTACATAATGTGTATTGTAATACATCCGTGATCTAAGGCTGTGTATGAAATTAGTTTTCGATGCTTATTTTTTAAATATCAATTTGGGAGGCGGGAATGGGTACCGCCGCCCCGGGAAATATTTATTGGATAACCAAAACCTCTGCCACAGGTTCGCAACGTTTGTCAAGGACTTGGTGGTGAATGCGTCTGCCCGTCTACTGCGTGGTGGGCCG
This sequence comes from Limnephilus marmoratus, assembly GCA_917880885.1. Lineage (NCBI taxonomy): Eukaryota > Metazoa > Arthropoda > Insecta > Trichoptera > Limnephilidae > Limnephilus > Limnephilus marmoratus. The sequence continues at coordinate 18,077,483 of OU862920.1, read as the reverse complement.
AATCGGGAAAGACTGGTTGAGGGAGATCTTTTGATCTCTCCACAGCCGGCCTCTATCGAACCATTGCCTTTCAACGCAGCGGGAGGGATGGATTCACACATCCGCCTCTCCTTTTTTTACATTAACTCCACAAAGGAGGCCTTGAGGAAAATAATTTCCCTCAGGGCCTATGTCATCTGGGATGCTGTGTGGAGGGTCTTTTTAAGGAGAGGAAGGAATGAACCATGTTGTAGGAAGGAGGAAACACAGAGGCCGGCAACTCATTCCACAGCCGAGCTGTTGTACACAAGAACGAGTCGAAGAAGCGACCTGTTCTCATGTGAAAAATGTCAACCGTGTACAAATGTTGGGCACGCGTTTGGCGTGTTTCCCGACCATGCACCGGTGCCGAAGGGATCAATGACACTAATTCCTCGGAGCATCTTCCATTGTAATACCGGTAGAACAAGGATAGCATTCCCACCGATGCCTATGCTCTAAGGATTGCAATCCGTCTGTTAAGATGGGATAGGATACTCCTGGACACACTAACCCCCAGATTCCTACCCACTTCTCATACCATTTTCCTTCCCAACCATTTTTTCATTTCCTTAAAAAGACCCTCAACATAGCGCCCCCTAAGATGACATCGGCCCTGGGGGATTTTATTTTTCTCAGGGCCTCCTGTGTGAAGTTAACGTAAAAAATAAATTATGGTAATAACCATCCATTTTTAAAACAAAAACTCGACTTTTTTGGCAAAATGTGGATAAATTACACAATATATATTTTTTACCAAAATAATTGAGTAAATTAACAAAACAACTTGACACAAATGACATCATGTAAAATTGTTAGTTGTAATATAATATATAAAAAATCAACCCGTAAAAACAATGTTTTTTTTAAGTGAAAACTTTCTTTGCACCGTTGTGATTTGAATAAGTGGCAGACAGATACATCTATAGATTTTAGCCTGCGAGAAAATGATATAGTATAGGTCGTATAGTAGATAGATAGTATAGTATCGGTCTCCTATATGTGCGGTGCTTCGTAGCCTATTGGTCTCCTCTTTGTGCGGTTTTTCGTAGCCCCCCCACTCTTGTCTACTTTAGTTTTGTGAACGTTTCACTTCTACCGCGTGCGAATTGAATACCCTGATTTTTTTTTCATTTTATTGTTCAAAATCAAATTTCAAAAATTTGATCTAATTGCAGATAGGTAAAATTTTTAAAGATTTCTTCAAAAAAAGTCACAAAAATGTTTTCAAAAGACTTTTCCTCGTATAATCTTGTCTAGTTATACGAGAAATACAATCACCTTGCAATAAAACGTTGAATTTCCCTTAGTGTCATGGTTAGAAATATGATCTAAACGGTGTTAGCAAGAGTTTTCTCTTGCTCCACGCTTAAAATTTAACAATAGACAATTTAAACGTGCACCTCTATGAAACCAAACTCTAAGGTAGCAATTTGAGAAAAATGTATACATTTTCAATCATTTTTATATGAAATGACAATCATATTTGTGATAATGGCTTCTGTAATACATTTGCCCAATAAAAGTGTTTTTTGATGTGAAACTTCTTTAGCGCCGTTAGTGACTTTGATATTCGGGTGAAACGGAAATGCGTCACAACTCAGTTCCACAAAAATACTCGGTTCTAATAAATGCTGTAAATTCGCACCTCGGCGCGTGCCTTCCATAGATAGCGTAGTTGGCAAGGTGCCTGACAAATCTCAGCGGCCAGAGAGACAGACATCAAGCGAACGGGGGTTCGAATCTTACGAAATCCAAAAAAAACAAATTTTATTTGTGAAATCAATATCAAATCTTCAAACCACTTAAAAAAAACAAGCAAAAGAAAAGATAGCGGCATCTAGCAAATTTATAATTTCACTTCTACTGCGTGTGAATTACACACTCTGATTTTTTTTCTGATCAGTAATTTTAGAAAGAAATAACGTAGATTGAGCCATTTTTAAAATATTTTTATGTTTGTGTAAATTTTTTTAATATTTCAGATATTATATGTTTGTTCATAATAATATTTGAAAGCATTTTCTATCACTTTTCCAAATATGGTTTTTAAATTTTTAGATTCATTCACAAATACTCCATTTATTTGGATTTTTTTACAAAGCGAAATTTTTCTGACCTTCTGACAGAATATGCCCGAGACCGGATAGATTAAATTCTGTTTCGTCTTGCATGCTCATATGTCTTTTCCAAGAATGCACATTATCGAGATACGTAGTGGACGAGATTACTGTTCAACCGACACTCATAGGAAAAATCCATGTGCATATTATTGCAGAAAAAAATATTGAAAAAGTTGGTCATTTTGTCATCCCAATTCTACCATTACGTAAATAAGGGATCTAAGCATGAAAACAAAATATGAATCTAAATATGAAAAATAAAATAAAAATTCGAGTACCTACAGTTTACACGCGGTGGAAGCAAAACTTTACTAAAACAATCTCAACCAATACTTGAAAAGTGAGGTCATAATCAATGAGCGCAGATTTTTTCATTTCCGTTTCATATCTCAACCAATAGTGACATCATTATCAAAGCGCCGATGAGCGCAGTTGATACGTCGCAAGTGCAGTAATCGTCATTTCCGTTTCATCTGAATTCTAAATCAAAACGGGGCTATAGAAGTTTCACTTTAAAAAAAATCACTACACATAAACTTTACAAAAATGTTTTGACCAGTCAATAATAATAGAGTGTAGAGCTTCCTGGAAAATTCATGGAAATTTCGTTTGCCAGAGGATTGGAAGGCATTAATAAATTCGCAAAAAAGCTCTAGGCGTATTTATCGACCTATCAGAGGTAATTAAACTTCGTAAGCTTTTCGAATGTAGGTACACAAATACGAGGATTAATCTTGGAGTGCTTTCCATCATATAATTTTTTGGGAAAACGTAGATGCAATCAATGACTTATTGACGTTTTCAATATTTACTTGGTTTTATCAACCAGCGTAGTTTACACTAATCATTTAAAAAGTAATAGCGAGTTCCCGGCATGCGATGCAATGGACCTTGAATAAAGAATTTTTCTCTGCATGTCCTTTCCCATTCGACTCCGTTCCCGTTCCGCTCCCCTTTCATCTCCCCCCCTCTCCCTGCTAAACTACTTGAAAAACACTTAATTTTTATAACAACTTTCTCGCCACCCATTGCAAAATATTTAAAAAAAATTCATAACCGCAGAGCTCACTTTTATAAACAGAAAAATTTGCGGTTTTGCGCACAACAACTCTCCAAAGTTACATCGCAATCGGATGAATGGTATAGGAAATGATATCACAACGCTAGAGCTCACCATTACATTTAAAAATCTTCCCGGGCATGCGTACGACAATACATCAAAATTTCATCGTAATTAGAAGAATGGTTTAGGCACCGCGTAAGGGACAAACAAAGAAACATTCATTTTTATATATTACTAGCTTTTTCCCGGCATGCGTTGCAATGCCATATTCGAAGAAATAAATTGTTTCTCCCTGCATGTCTAATCCCGTGCGTTCTTCTCCCGTGTCCCCATTCCCCTCCCACGTCCCATATATTCAGTCCCAGTACATTCAGTTTTCAAACAGCTCGCGTGCAACCATTGCAATTTTTTTTAATACAAATTTTTCAGTTTTTCATATATTACAAATATTTATTCATGTAAATTATAAGAACAATCAAATATTATAAGATCAATCAATCCATGAAACAGGCAGCCGCCTAGTATGGTGATGTAATGTAACACATGTATGAAAATGTTCTAATGTTTTATCATGTACTTTATAAATAAATAAAATCAATCAAATTTAGTACCTAACTTAGTTACCTATTTAAAATATCTATAATTCTTGATTCGATTCAATTTTTTAATTTTTTAAATTTTTAATTTTTTTTAAATTTATTTATTTATATATATTACAATACAATACAAAATGATACTTTGTCTTTCCAACTGGGAAGGATACCCGTTTCAGGACAGCCAAATTGTATATTTAGGTCATAATATTCTTAACAAAGGAATGGTTTCGTTTAAGATATCACAGGAATTTGCTTCTGTCAAGACAACTTTTGAGAACATCAAAAATTGTATTCTGAATGAAGGGATGGTTTCTTTATGTCTTTGAAAGAATCGCAAGTTAAATTGTTATTAAATCGCAAATTAATCAAATTTATTATGTAAGAAGGTACTTCAAATTAATACATGAATTTAAAGAGTTTTGACAATGAATTCTGATTTTACAATCATTGTTTTGCAAAACGTCATCTTCATATGTTTGATAGTTTCGCATAAAATTTTTGGATGATTGAAAAATTTACAAATTATTGTCGAAAGTATTAAAAAAATTATCCAATATTATTATTATTTTGAAAGTTTCAAACATTTCCTATGCTTAATGTAGCAATACACAATATATTAATACCCAATCACATTTCGATTTCTATATATCTCCTTCAACATTCACCTCCAACTCCTCCTGTCCTCAACGGTTGACTTCCAGTTTGTTACCTGGAGAAGCTGTGCTGCATACCCTCTTATCTTGTCTTTTCTCGTCGTCTCCTCCTTGATTTATATATATATATATATATATATATATATATATATATATATATGTAGAAGATTACGTACAAGAATTCCAAATTTAAAAAAAGGATATCACAATGGCGAGTTCTGAATTGCAGCAGCATTTTTGAGTTTTTCATTTATTATCTACATAAATCGTTTTTAAATTGAAACCATTCAGAGGATTTTAATAAACATTCACATGACCGGTCAGTGGTTGAGTGGGCATAGCGCTTGGGTCCCACCTGGGCGTCGCGTGTTCGATTCCTCGGCTTTTCAGTCCTCCATCACAACGCAAGCAACATTTTGAGCTTTCTGTGGTGGTAGTAGGGGATTTTCAAACATTGTTGGGTTATTCGTAACCCGGGAATGTTTGTCTTTCTTTAAAAAAAAAATGTTTGTTATTACCCACAATCACTTAGCACATTTTACATATACCAATTATACAGGGTGTCCGGTGATAAAGTGCATTAACTTCGCGAGGTGATTCTACATAATAGTACAAGTAAAAAAGATAAATAACTTTTATCAAAATTCCAACTTTTAGGGGTAGTTTTGAGGTAAAAAGAAAAAATTAGTAAAATTTTCCGCTGCTACGATACGGGCCAATCACAATCGCCCGGCAGGCTCTCAGCAAGTAAGATCGTACCTCACACTAGATTTTTAGTAGGTACGTCTTTTTGTATGGGAAAAAAATGTTGGAATTTCGGAAAAAGTTGTCAATCTTTTTTACTCCTACCATAATGTAGAATCACCTCCCGAAGTTAATGCACTTTACCCCCGGACACCCTGTATAACATAATATATTTTATTTATCTCAAACTATTAATGCTTTACTATTCACAATCAGGTAATCGTTCTTTCGTAAATTATCCTCAATCTATAGAATTAATTATATATTCCATGAAATGATAAAGTTATTTTATTTTTATTTTTAACTCAATGAATAAAACCTCAAATTGTAATATTTAATTATGAAGACAATATTAGCGAAAATCTGAAAATAGAAAAATTAGAAAAATAAATAGTCATATCTGGGAATCGAACCGGGGCGCAACTCCAACTACTATCCGATTCGGTCATATTTAACATGATCATACTTCGACTAAGAACTATCAACATTATCTTCATTTTCTTAACGCATATTTTTATCAGCCGCTATCTGTATGTATGACTGCAGGATTCAAACCTGAACTAAATGCTGTCATAGTGTATTGGATGAATTCTAATCCATTTTTTTTAATAAGCGACGTCTATTGACTTTTCCGCAAGTCTAGGATGAATATTTTATATAAAGATGTGACTGTATCTTTTTCTGATTTTCCTGTTTTCAGATTTTTGATTGAGTTTCGCTAATATTGTCTTCATTTAAGAAAAAGATATTCAATTTTTGACGTAGTAACATCACTTCCATGAGTCTCAGTTTTTTGGATGACATCTATTCCCGTTCTTTTCCGTTAATTTTTAGCAAAAATAGGTAAGTACCTTAATAATATAATGGCTATTAAAAAGATTTTCTGCCATATTTCAAAAGAAGATTTACTGTCATGTTTCAAAAACAAATTAAAATGATGATGTAAATATATTAGTTTAAAAGTAAAGAGTCCCTTGTTATATTATTTGATGGTTGTACTCAAATTGTTGTTGGTGTTTGTTTCAGGCCGCCGCGAAGCCCCCCGCCTACTACATGGGCAGCGCAGCACCCAGCACCCTGCCCCGCGGAGGCTCCGCCATCCGAGCCTACTCTCCCGCCGGAGGCCCGCCCATCCCCGCGGACAGGATGAAGCCTATCCCCGGACCAGGTGACTACAAACCCATCCGACTAACCTAATACCTATGTACCATGCACTTTTGTCAAACACTTTTCTTTATTATTTATACCCTTTGACCCTATTATGTGCTGTGTGCAACATACGATCATGGGGTGTACACACCCCCCCCGCTCTTTCCAAGATTAGGGGCCACGTGGTGAGGCTTTAGATTTTATTTTAAAGTGTTGTACCTTCCTACATGTTATTGTGAAACCTTACATTTATTTTTTTCTGGTTTCGACACATTAGTGTCCATTCACTAGCAAATTCAAAACTAACATAAAAATGTATACAAGTACAGAAATGATTAAAATTAAAACTTTTCAAAACAAAATATCTAGAACTTGTTACATACATAGTTAATGCCCAAGAAATACAAAAAATATTGTGAAAACATTTCCATTATTACGATAGTAATTCAAGAAATTATTTGGATAATGATTTTAAAAACGACATGCTTCGATTTTTCCAATTTTCAAAGGAAATGCTTTGTTTTAGGGTATTTGGACTACACGCCCCTAATTCCCTAATTTCGATGATGTGCAAAATATTAATGAACAAGTATCTTTAATACAAAATTAACTTGTAACCTAGAAAATCATTTCATATATGACTTTACAATAAACTGTTGATGTAAAGAATATTGATCGATCGATCCAGATACCTGGAAGTCATTATTTATGATCACTACATCTCGTCAGTCACCACATCTTGTTATTGAACACCGCCACGGTTTCCGATGGCCAACATGCCCACGCCTTCACGCCTTCACGCCTCCACTTCGCTATTACATCACCATATCACCACGCCACCCTTTGTAATTGATGGAATATCACCACTTTCACGGAAAAGGGAGTTTTATCAAACACCGCATTATGCCAGTCACCGCTAGACAACTTGAATTCATCGACTGTTACGTCACACCTACTGATCAAATATTGAATACGTTAAATGACACTTTGTTCACGTGTACAACAGACAACAGTTTCAATGAGTTGATGACAGTTGGCCCCCCGAAATGATATTTACTATAAAATTATAATTTTAGTCCATTATTTACCAATTTCAAACGTAAAATCAACTTCCAAAATACCCTTAATAATATGTTGATGTGAATATCAAACGAATGTATCATACACTTTGTCGATTTTTGTACTTATGCGCTGGTATGTACACTGTACAGTATATAGAGAAGCAGATTTTTGTACTTATGCGCTGGTATGTACACTGTACAGTATACAGAGAAGCAGATTTTTGTACTTATGCGCTGGTATGTATACTGTACAGTATATAGAGAAGCAGATTTTTGTACTTATGCGCTGGTATGTACACTGTACAGTAAATAGAGAAGCAGATTTTTGTACTTATGCGCTGGTATGTACACTGTACAGTATATAGAGAAGCAGATTTTTCCATGATGCATTTGAAAGAAAATATTTTTTATACTTTTGTAATTCGGCGGTACATCCGTATACCGTATTTTCCCTGAACCGACTGTACATTGTATATAAGTACGCCGGGTGCAATTGTCGGCGAATCAACTGTCATGGAACCATTGATGAGATAAACCGGTGGAAGTAAAGAAGTTGGATGAAAATTAAAAAACTTTTAGAACTTAGAAATTCTATCTCGAAGAGCTAATTAATTTCACTATCCTGTCTAACGCAGCGTTTTACGAGGGCAAAATAATGCGAACGCGATTTGAACTCGTTTGAAATTCAAATTAAAAACGGCTTCGAACAAATCGAATAGCCAAGTAATTTCCAACCATCCTCTAACCCAGCGTTTCCTAACCTTTTTCAATCACGGACCCCTAGGAAATCAAGCACAATTTTCAAGGACCCCTTAATAAAAAAATATCAATAAATTTCAGACCAATTATTTTAGTACTACAAATACAAAAAAAAAAACTTTTTTTATAAAAAAATACGCTAATAATTAATGTACAACAGTAACACCAACATTCACATTAATTAACGTTTAATTACTGTGAAGGATGGTGTTGCTTTTTTGTAACAAAATTAGTGATATTCGGGTTGGTGTTACTAATAAGTTGTAATCCCAAATCGGATTCTACTTGTAATCTGTTTCTGTAGTTGTTTTAATATATACAAGAGCAGAGAGTGCCTCTTCACAGAGGTATGTGGTTGAGAAACGCAGGATATGTGTCAGTGCTTCTTCTGACATTTTCTTCTGACATTTTCTTATAATCATCTTTTTTTACATTCACCCAAAAACTTGACAAAGAGGATGCTTTAAAATTACGTTTCAAAGCTGAATCGCAAGATATTTCCATCAATTGGTTTTCCTGTGGCGTTGTCAAACCAGTAATATCAGTAACACCTGTGTTGAAAGGGTCTAACATTCAATTTTAATTTTTGTCCGGTAAAGGAAAATAATCCCAACGAAGACGTGTACAGATTACGAGACTTTTGGGGGCATTTATTGATTATTGATAATTGGTCCCGAGATGAGACTGCGGACCCCCATACATATAGACCACAGGTTAAGAAACACTGCTCTGACCCATCATCTACCCACTTTCTTCAGCTTCACAACATATTCCATTTGGGTAAGCCATAGTTACACTGGATTTGGGCAGTTGGGACTCTTGGTTAAGTTCTCCTAAAAAAATTAAAAATCCAACTTTTTTCGGTTTAGCTCTTTAACATGGAAATTTAAATCATTCGCATATCCTGTTTCTGATCATCTATAAAAATCGTACGAAAATATATACTAACGCTAATAATAATAATAATATTTGGATAAATTGATAGTGCTGTTTTTGTGCAAAATCACCTCTAACTTAATATATTTACAATCTGACTTCTAACTACAAACTAGAATATTATTATAACTTATGGCATACTTAATTATTTAATATCATTCCTAATGATTAGAAAACTAAAAGTGCAAATGTTTTGCGCAAATTGATCAACGACTGGCTCCTTGATTTAGGGAGGATCAAAAGCGAAGATATGTTGACCAATAGATAGTCTCATCATATAAAATAAAACAAAATTAAAAATATATAAGAAAATAAAAATAAAAAACAAAATAAAAAAAACACTCACTCATAGTTCCATTCATTACAAAAACACGTACTTATCATTTCAGAACACAATTGTCTATTCTTTTATCAATACCCTTCCCATTTTTTCTACATTCAATTCCTGCGGAGATCTTTCTTTTTATTATACAAAATTACGTAAATTATAATTTATACAAAATACGTACAAATATAATTATACAAAATTACGTACTATACCTACGTAATATTACAAAAACACGTACTTATCACTTCAGAACATAATTATCTACTATTTTATCAATACCCTTCCCATTGTTCTACATTCAACTCCTGCGGTGATCTTTCTTTTTATTATTACCATCTGGATTTTATTTACTTTACCGGTTTTATTTTAGATTAAGTGCTCTAAGGGAAAATATCTTAGTAGGATGAAAAAATGAAGCAAGGAAAGGGAAATAAATACAATTGGTTATCAACCACTTTCTCATGTCACTATTTATATACTAACTTAAGACATATTTATATACAAATTGTTTTTATTCATTTGCTGCATCCTTTTCGTTTGAATTTTGAGTTTCTTTTTTTTTCAGTCACATTCTTTTTGAGTTTCTTTACCCGCTCGTAAAGTTGAGGGATACGTCACTCACGTTAATTATAATTATTTATTGTAATCATGTTTAAACATCCACGTTAATTATAATATGGATTTTGTCATCGCGCTTGAAGATTGTCTCGATTCTCAATTTTTGCAAGCGATTCACATGTCCAAACATTTATCTATTGCTAAACAAGCATTCGATACTAAATCTGTACTTTAAGACATTGTTTTTTTCTCTTCGCTTATTCTTTTTTTTTATGAGTTCAAAATTGTAGTTATTAACTAAAGCTTCTACGTGGAATTCAATCGTAACACTTGTTTCATTCAATAAATAATATGTATATATAATTAATGAATGTAATATGAAATTATGATATGAACTAAATTTGTCAATTTGACTGGCCTAAAACAGGATCCATTCCTAGTTGGCTAGTCAAAGTTTCCACATATGTTTCATTGTATAATTTTATGCGAAATAAATATTGTTATTATTATTATTATTACTTACCTGGGCAACTTATGGCACACTTAACTTGAGATTAACGCTGTTTATTGTTTATTTTTAGATACAGTTCGCAAACAGAGGAGTACTTGGGAATACTTAATATTTAATCCTATTATATTTGAATAATAATTATTAATATATATATAATAATTCATCATAATGAAATACCTGTTGGAAACTTGGATTAAGCTTTGATTATTTTAAGAAATTATATTGTTTTTGGCGTGATATGCCGTGTTGCGCTACTTTATTTTTCAGCCAACGTTTCGGACAGAGTTGCAGTTTCCATCATCTGCGCAGAGATGTGATGATGGACACTATAATGCTGTCCGAAACGTTGGCTAAAGAAAGAGGTAGCGCAACACGGCATAACACCCCAAAAAAATGACGAAAATATTTTTGGCGGTAAAAATCTAAAATCATATCTGATTACATTTTTTTTAACATTATTTCAAGGAATTATATTGTTCCGGTTTCATTAAAATGCTCAGGTTTAGTTGTTTCTCAGAATTTAAAAAATTCCTCAAATTTGAAAGTTAATTTTCAAGTAGTGTGAAAGTTCTATTTAAGTTCTCTTATTATTCAGTTAAGTGATACAACATGCCAATAATTAAATTTATTACAACCTTCGTAGAGCTTGAAAATTGAAGAATAGACCTTTTTCCGGTTTAGGCAAATATTCTAAGACATTCCGTATTTATATATTTTTTAATCTTATTTTTGAAACCTTGGCGATTTTTTGAAAATTTCAATCCAAAAAATCGGGCCATTTTTCATAAACCGGAGGGACTGGACATAATTTTATGGGTTTGAAAAAACAATAATTACATAGCCGAAAGCCATTAAAAAAACGACATATTCCACACGAATGGCACAGAAGAAAAACGAGACATACCAAAAATATTACATCTCACGAATATTTTTTTCCTTGATCCATCTTATTGATCATTAATCATTATAATGTTCAACATAAATAAATGACTAAATCCAATGTAATAAACTTGAACTTATAATTAGACATTATTATAATTATTATACAGTTACATTGACGTATGTCAAATCAATTTGTTAAAATCAGCACCATTTCCATTACACTTCTAAGACAGGTACAGAAGGCATAATATGTAGTATGTTCACATCGTAACATCTGTCAAAACGTCAAACCCAGTTACACAGTTAACCCAGAGTACACAGTTAGTGAATTTTAAGTGTCAAATTGAAAAATTCGCCTGAAATAAAAATGTTGCTATTAAAAAAAAAATCAGTGTGGAATTTTACAAAATTAATTGAATATTTTCATGTAGTGACGTCACGAGTCCAAAAAACGGATTTATTTATTAAAAAAAAAAACATTAAATTTCTAAACATTTTTGTATAGTTTTTTGGAATCTTAGTAGAAAAATCTGTCCAGACTTTTTTTTCCAAGTCTTTATTAAATCTATACATCATGAGACGATGTATGAATGTTAATGAGGCAAGGAGTGTGTGCCAAGATCGAGCTGTTTGGCGGCCCGTCCTCTCTGCCTACCCCTGCGGGGAAACGGCGTGATGGTTCCTATTGTTCAAATTCTGTGAAACGACTGGACCTAGGAATCGGAGATTAAACGTTTCAAAAATATTTTTAGGGTTATATTTCGATATTTTATTTTGTTTATCTCTAACAAGCTGACGTTTTTCAAAATCAATCAGTAATTTTCAAAATGCAAAATTTCATCTTGAAAATTCAAAATCCTGCTGGGGTGGGAAAAGGGAAAGAGCAGTTTTTCTAAATATCTTGTTGACAGTGACCTTCCTCTTATTTTGAAGGTCAAGTGCCCAACATAAAATAAAACTGAAGATATACTAAAAAAATAAAATCCACGCCGCCCGCCCGTTACCTCCTTTATACTCTCCTTTGTATAATTAGACGTATATTTTTTACAATAGCTGCACACAGGAGGCCTTGAAAATAATTCTCTTGGATCCTATGTCATCTTTGGGGATGCTGTGTGGAGGCTATTTATAATAAAGGAAGGAGAGGTTGTTCTGCAAAGTGTCCAGTGTGTCCAGGAGTAACGGACGAATGATTCCATCCCTCCCACTGCGGTGCAAGGTAATGTTCCGAGAGAGCCCTGCTGGAGAAGTCAAAAGGTCTGTGAACGCAATTGATGGGAAGACGCATCCGCCGTCAAGACTCGGACACCCCATGAACCCAGTTTTTGATTAAATTTATTGTTCCAATATAATGTATTGTACTACACACGTACTTCGATTTTTTTTTCATTCATTGCAAAACAATTTTAATTAAAATTGTTTTTAAATACTTTCATTTTATTTTAGTATAGCTAATAATCAATTTGGCAGGCGGGTATGGGTACCGCCGCCCCAATTATTGGGTAACCATCCCTTCCGTAAGTCATTCGAAATGGTTTTGCTACGTTTGCTGAAGTTCATGGGGTGAGGTTTGTCTAGGTCTTGGTGGCGAATTCGTTCGCCGACCCATAGAGCGGCGGGCCGGATCGGGAGAAGCTGGTTGAGGGAGACCTATCTCAGACCTCTCCAGCCGGACTCTTTCGACCCATTGTCTTGCACCGCAGTGGGAGGGATCCTTTTCATAAAAAGACCCTCCACACAGTTCCCAAAAAGGTGACTGAGAGAATTTTTTTCCTTAGGGAAATCTATCTTACCCAAAACATCACATTTTCACATCAACGATTAGACATGTTTAGGATTTTGAAAACGTTCAAACCCATGAGAAAAAATGACAAGATTGAAAAACTGAATGTTTTGTAAGGAATGGTTGCCGATTACATTGAGTCAAATATTTTGTTGTTTGTTAGGTGCACCTCCTAAGCCTTTGAGAGCTTACGGGAGTGCAGCGTCCATTTCTAGAGGCGGGTCAGACCGATGCTTCCCCTTAGACGCGATGAGGGTACCTGACCAACTGTACAGTTTACCAGGTGAGAAATCCACACACAAGGAAGCCACCAGATTGTACTAGAATGAACTGCTATGTTGCAAGCATTGCTTTTTGAGGCACTATCATACTGGGTTCCGCGACTTTTCATCCCGCGACAAAATATCACCGACAAAATATCTGCTAAAACCTAACCTAACCTTATCAAATATAACCTAACTTAATCTTACCTTAAAACAAAAAATGGGACAAAAATAATTCAGACATCATATAAAGATAATAAATTATTAAAATAGTAAAATGGGACAAAAATCATACAGACATCCTGTAAAGATAATAAATTTATTATTCAAAAATACAGACATTTTTTAAAGTTTGGTTAGAGCCAGGACTCACACCTCTCGAGATCCTACATAAAACATTAGGTGAGAACTCTCATAGCTAGTTAGATAAATTGTCAACAGATGTCAGAAGGTACAAATCTCTAGTCAGGCAAGGAAATTATTCTATAAATAGCTGTTTTTTAGGGTGATATACCCTCTTTCTCCTCTTCGCTTCGCTAAAACAACACTTAATTAACGAGTAACTCCTTGGTCTGTCTCGGGCAGTTTGTATCTTCCGGTTATTAACATGTAATTGGAAATAGAATCAATAAACTCAAGAGTCCCTTAAAAATTGTCCAGAAGATGAGTCTTTCATTACCAGTTCCTTACCTTAAAACTTTACAGTTAGGTTAGGTTCTAGTAGATATTTCGCCGGGGATATTTTGTCACGGGCAGAAAACGCGCGTTACCATCAAACTGTGACTCGGTCACGTCCAGTTAAATTATTTATTTGCTCATTTTGTAATAGGTAAGTGCGTGATGCGTTATGGTAACAAAATAATTAATTAATAAATTGACCGAACATCGATCGTCTAATTGATTAATCAGATATCTACAAATACGAAGTTTTGATAAAAACGAGGATAACAACATTCGAATTCTTACCATAATTCAAAAATTATTTAGACCTTTTTGTGTTTTACATATCAAATATTATGCTATAAAATAACACCGTAAAGCATAGCGGTCTGGTACATTAGGATAACATTTTGAAATTACCTACTAATACCTAACCCATATTTTTTTTTGTTTTTTCCACTACAAGTTTATCTTCATTATAATTGAATTGGTAGTATTTATGAATAATCTATTTCACCAGATATAGGGTACACTCTTACATATAACTGCGTATTCACTTAAATTTCTGTATTTCGGAGATGTTTGACTAATTAACTGGACGATCGACATGGTTAAATTACAGTATGCTAATGCCTCCGAAGGGTGAAATGGCTGTCACGCAATAAACAATGATGGTAGCAAACTATTTAATTTTGATATTATTTAATTCCACAAACATTCCACAAACTAAGAACACAAACCTTATATATATAAGAGATATATCTGGTAGATTCACGAATGCAATACATTGATGCGAGTCGGATGCATCAATTCATGTTGTTTTATTTCCTTCGCAGAAAAAACACATTTTTACGTAAAATTAATATTTTCTAATTTTAAAGTAAATTTACTTTGATTATTGCAAAATTATTTTGTGGCTTCATTTTGATTTAAATGACAATAACCAACTTTGCTTACACCACTTTTTACGCTAGCATCACATAGGAGGCCCTGAGGAAAAAAAATCCTATATATCACCATCTAATCATCTTTGGGGATGCGGTGAGAAGAGTCTTTTTAGGGAAAGGAAGGAGATGAGTTCCAGCACAGACAAAGGTACGAGAGGTGAGTAGGAATCTGGGGGGTCAATGTGTCTGGGACGGTCAATGTGACGGACGTATGAATTATTTTTATTATTATGCATTCCTCCCCGGTGTAAGGCGATGGGTCGAGAGCTGGAGAGTTCTAGATTAGGTGTCTATCCTCAACCAATCTCTCCCGATCCGGCCCACCACGCATTAGGTGGCGCCGGATAAACACGCCTACCATACCCAGCGCACCATTTGGGGTGATCTGTGGCAGGAGTGTTATCCAATAAATGAGGATTCAATTTAATCTGGGAGGCGGGTGTGGGTACCGCCACCCCGGGAACCATTTATTGTATAACGAATACCTCTGCCATAGGTCACCTCAAGTGGTTCGCTACGTTTGGTGACTTAGCAGGGGTGCCCGGGTTCATGAGGTGAGGTTTATCAAGGTCTTGGCGGCTGATGCGTCTGCCCATCAGCTGCTTGGCAGGCCGCATCGGGAGAGTGGTTGAAAGAGTCCCTTTGACTTCTCCAGTCGTACTCTCTCGGAACATGACCTTGCACCGCGATGGAGGGATGGATTCACGCGTCCGTCACTCCTGGACACACTGACCCCCAGATTTCTACCCATCCTTCATACCCTTTTCCTTCCCAGAACTTCCACTCTTTCCTTTCCTAAAAAGCATCCCTAAAGATGACATAGGCCCTGAGGGGAATTATTTTCCTCAGGTCCTCCTGTCTGGGGAGGGGCTAATTAAAAAAAAAATGGGTCGCTGGGAGATGATACCCATAATCGCCTCCTAATTTAAAAATAGATATTAATTAAAATAATGGTGTAAACAAGCTGGTTATTTAAATTTAATTGTGATATTTCTGTGCAATTACAGAACACACAAACAAAATGCATGCGCAATAACAGCTCCATGGATTAAGTGCATTGTGTGCATTTTTATTCTTGTGTACTCTCTAAGGCTTCTGCTATTAATAAATATCGAGAAAACGTTGAATTTTTATTTTTGCCTGATTTTAAAATAACATAACACATTATTTTCGGATCTTTTGCTTGAAAGTTTATGCAACCAACCCTGCGCCCCACACGGTCAGAGCGCTCCTTAATTTGTAGCATAGATTTTTAAGGTCAGTTCATATGTTTTTGTTGAATTCTTCCAAGGTTCTAATCTTCATTCCAATGTGATGATATTTTCCAATCTTACGTTCTATAAATCTAACAAAGTCTTCAATACCCTAAGTTTGTGTTTCGACCACAAGCTGAGCTTTAGTTTTAATATTCCGTTCGCATGTCAGTGAATCGGTTTCTTTGTCGCATGGCTGCATTCTAGAATTGATAGTTGTTTGCTTTTCTTTGAATATTAATAGTATACATCTTTGTTATTCCGAGAGTACTGCTTGCTGCATGTTGCGGATTTCTGATAATGAAGAGATGTTTGAAGCATCAACTAAGGTATCAACATGTCAGCTAAATTAAATATGGTTGCGTCTCTGAATTGCAAACCAAAGTTGGCGCCTTCCGGCATCAAAGCTATCATTGCAAATTATACTTAGGTAAAAGTTTTTAGTATCGTTCGTTTCCGAGTTAAAATCTTCTTCCTTTTGCGTAATGAAAATGAAACTATGTTGGCAAACTGCTGGGAAATTTGTATTGAAAATATTCAGAGAAAATAAAGTTTCAACCTATTTAAAAATATTAAACACACACAGACCAATAACTAACTAGCAACATTTCCTGCCTTATCAACATTTTTCGATCGAACTTGTTTGTATTTATCAACAAGAATGTTGATTCTTTATTTGTTTGCACATGAAATAATGTTTCTGCATTTGTATTTATTTCATAACCGATTGCTTTTTCGAATGAATCACTCCAACAAAATAAATGACGATGATGTTCTTAAAACAATATAATTTTTATAGGCTGACGCAAAGTTTTTTTTTTTCAAACAACGGCAAGGACTTTTTACAACAAGAAGTTTAAGCAAATTATTCATTACTACTTAATATATATTACTTTAGGTGATTTAAACGTGTTTATTTATTTTTGCAGCTGATCGTATCCACAACGACGGGTACATGTCTTCCCCGGAGCGCGGGTCTCGGGGGGCCTACGAGGAGCCGTACTACACGCAGTACGTTGGGCCCCCGAGGGGCGGCATGACC
Organism: Limnephilus marmoratus; assembly: GCA_917880885.1. Taxonomy (NCBI): domain Eukaryota; kingdom Metazoa; phylum Arthropoda; class Insecta; order Trichoptera; family Limnephilidae; genus Limnephilus; species Limnephilus marmoratus. The sequence goes on along the minus strand of OU862920.1, from coordinate 18,060,154 downwards.
CCTGTCATTGACGAAGAGGTTACTGGGTAAGAACCACATTTGAAACACTCTTGAAGAGGGTGCAAATACTATATACATTCTTTATTTAATTTTAAAAATAGAATTTTAAAAATCCAGATTTGAAGCGGCGATCTCCGCCACATTTATCAGATCAAGTCAATGAACAATACTAAAGTCATTTCAAATAATCTATTTACCGTTTTACTACTTTTCTTCTGTAATTCTTAGTAATTCTTAGTTTTTATTAGGTTTCAATTCAATCTTTGAAAATATCTCTATTAAAAATATCAATATCCTGTTCTTAAAACTGTTCCACGACAGCTCAACAATAGGCATTTCAATTTGTAAATTAATTAAAAATCATGATTTTAAATAGTCCATAAACTAACCTAACATAACCTCGTAACCTCATTATTATTTTATTTTTTAAATGATAACTCCTTCAGCATCGTTGTGATTTGAAACTCGATGAAACGAAAAACAGCGAATCCAAAAAGAGGCAAACACATACATCTATAGGATTTAGCGTGCGAGAGAATGAGATAGTATAATCGGTCTCCTCTTTGTGCGGTGCTTCGTAGCCTCCCCTCTGCTTTAGTTTTCTGGTCTATTCTTTTAAGGTTTCACTTCTACCGCGTGAGAATTGCACACTGATATTTTTTTCATCACCTTGAAGTTGTACGTTGTTGAGTTGTTCGGTCACCTCTTAAAACACCAGTGGCCCGAGATGCTTTTTACAGAATTGGGAGTCTGAAGCGGCCTACACACGACACTGCATTTAGTGACTGCGGCAGTGACTGCAGAGAGCGTGGAGTTGAGCGAACAAGCGCTGACTCGTTCTAGCGGCCCTTTAACAAACGAGATAGCGCTAGTTCGCTCAACTCCACGCTCTCTGCAGTCACTAGAAATTGGATGGTGAGGAGGGCGCTTTAATTCTGAACGAATTATTTGTTTGTTGTAGAGATCATCCTTCCCTCCTTGATGACCAGTTCTCTCTATACGGTCTGAGACCAGCAGGCAGGGTGCCTCCGTACGATGGGCCAAGGTTGGTGCAATTATTTATTCATATTGGTTTTCGTTCACTAAATATATTAATATGTGCTGCGAATTACTGCTGCGACTTATTGCGACCTTTAATTATATTGTGTGCGATTTCAGAAGCGTGCGTGGAAACGTTCAATTGTACTTCATCCGCTTTGCTATTTACTGCCGAATGATTATTTTATTTTGAAACTTTTATATTTTTATTGCTTTGCGTCTGTTTTTGAGCAATGAAAGGGAAAACAAACTATTTTCTCAAGTCGGGTTTCAGATTGAATCCCATTTGTCAGTTCTGCCTATTCCAAAAACACAATTTTCAGAAAAAAAAACTGTTGTTATTATGATGTATTAAAAATAATCATCCATTAAGATATATTATGCCTATCCAGTTTTGTGAACATGGGCGAAAAATATAAACGTTAGGTGGAACTTTGCCGTAAAACTAGCCGTGTATGAAATCAGACTGGTGGATTTGTTAAATCCTTATAGACACACTTTTGACGCGAATTGCGAAGAATTATGTGAGGAAAGTGAGAACAGGGAATTACACCGACAAAATATTTTCATCAATACCTCATTTAATTTCAATGAATTTCGTGCGTCCCACTCCCACTTAGCTACATAAAATATCGAAATTTTACGGTAAAAAAATTCAACGGTTTTTGTTCCATTTTGCATTAGCGTTTAGCGGAAAACTTTTTTAATAAAAGCCTTTCTTCAAAGTTTTGAATCAGCCGTTCAAAATAATAAGCTTTTTCTTGCACTTACTAGAACATTTGTTGTTTGACCGCAATAATTGTGGAAAAAAATTAACCTTCGCGGGCAGCTTTTTTTTGAGATCCATGTTTAATGCTTTTTAAGGTGGTTTGTAAAATACAAAAAGTTTTGACAAAATGTTACTTAACTTTCCGAACGTTAAAAATTAACACATTATTAGTTTGATAAGTATTTTTTGAGTGCACTTTAATGTTTAACAATTATACGAATCGATAGCATTTAATGACATCTAGCATTTATAGTTATATTATTTAGTCTTGGAGATATACAATTTTCACCTGCGACGTTCTGTGATTTAAAAAAAAACCCCATTATAGAAATTACAAATAGGTCGGCGACACCACCGACTGCAAAGTAAACCTGTATGCACCCTACCGCCCGCGAACGAATTGAAAGTGAATACATATTTGACGCTCCGGCCAAAAAGGTTGATCATCACTGCTCATATTTATTACGTCGCTTGGTTAAATTACTAAACTTTCTAAATTCGCAGTACAGAAGCCCTAACAGACACATTTTTCCTCGCCAATTACTGAAAAACATTGTGTATATTTTCGAAGGCATGTGGTATTAAGTACAATTCTACGGAACCTGTTGGAGATATTCTGAACATAACACTTGCAATAATTTCCAATGGCACTCAATAACCATGACCCAAAAAATGTTAGTATTTTGAGGACTGACGTAACCTTAAATACATTTTTATCTTCAAGTAAAGTTTTTTAGAGTTCTTATTATGTGTATTTTAGAAGTTGGCATTTAATTATTGGCGATATTCAGCGATTCATGTATTTATTTTATTTCATTAAATTACAGAAATAAGGCATACAAATATAATAATGAATAATGAAGGACTCCAGGGAGTGTTAGATTTAGAACACTTTGTTTTGCCCTTTTGACCACTTAATTTATTTATTCGTGGTTGATAACAAGAGGTATAGGTATACACAAACTTATTGATCAATATAATTCTCTCATCGACAAAGCTAATAATTAAAAAAAAAGGAATTTGAATTTTAAAAAGCTTCTCAAGCATCGTTTATTGGAATTCCGTTTCGGTCTGAAAGTCGTTGAAATTTCAACGTTCGAGAGTTTTTACTAAGTTAAATATATTGGTGCTCTATTTTTCAACGCAAATCAGATAAAAGACTACCTTTGAATCCTTCTCCAACACAACATTATTGCGAATATTTTAATTTGTCTTATTGCTGTACTATTCATATGAACAACGCAACCTGATCAAAGAATATGTTTTTTCAAAACCCGAGTTAGGTTGGTGCCACACACAGAATGTACGGCGAATGTATACCGAAATACGCCAAGCCACATCTTTTATAGCTACATCTGTAACAAATGTGCCACATGTAGCTATAGAAGATGTTGCTTGGTTTATTTCGGCATATCGCTCGCCGTACATTCCCAATGGGAATATACTGCGTGTTTTTTTTCTTTATTTCCATCTTTGAACGGTTGCTCTGTTAACACGAACGAGTGTTTTTTAATTTTCATAATACAAGGTTGATATGCATGCTTTTGAGTAAAATTGATATAATCTTGTTATAACAATGACGTAATGACCATCATAATTCAAATTTGGATAAGCATCTTAACAAAATGTTGGTGACATGCATATCTGCCTTAGCATAAATGAACGATTGTATATTGTGTACCAAACTGTCTGTTATAAACATGTATTTAAATTTAATCTGCACTTTTCGATACTACACCAAATTGTATTAAAGGTAAAATAAAGTATTTCGGTAGATATTTTCACACTAGCCCTGGCTAATAAAATTAAATATAAAATAAAAGAGAGCCGATAAACATATTTAATTTGGTCAGGCATCGAAGAGTGTATTTGTAGATTCATTTGGGATAAATGGAATCATTTTTTGAAACTTGCAAACAATTTGGTCTCTATAGACTCTGAAACACGCATTTGCCGTGAGTTTTGACGAGCTTTGATTCCTTTAATAATTTGGTGTAATGTTGATAATTGCAGATTAAATGCGCACAACGAAGAGGTTCAACAGCGAATGCGCGTAGAGCATATGGAACGTCAACTTGCCAACCTTACGGGGCTGGTGCAGAAGGCTCTGCAAACCCCCACAGCCGCCCCGCCCAGAGAGTTCATGCCGGTGGCTTCGCACTTCCGGACTACCCAAGGTTACCACTTACTTCTAACTCTGAACACTGACCACCCTTTAAACTCACTGTCACGCCTCGCCTTCAAGATCCACTGAAGGTGGCATTCATCCTCACCTTGCTGGTTACAATGTACATAACACACGTCATTAGACGTTACAGTCATAGTTAACATTAGCATTTCTACTAACTCCACTGCCACTTTGCCTGGGTTTACAAATGAATCGACTAACTTATTATGTGATTCGTTACCCTTATTTTGGCAACATGTTTATTTTAGTCAAAGCTCGTGGTAAGATCTTAATTGGTGGTCTTCTGTAAGTTTCCCAAAAACAGAAGCTTCTCATAATGCACATATATTCAATATTGTCATTATGTTTTTGATATTCTAACAATGTTCTGTCTATGCCAAAACTGGAGGCAAAGTGAAATTCAATAAACTTGTTGCATCTTGAACAAAGCACCAAAAACAACGTCATAAGTATTAACTGTGAGTAATTATCAGTCTATGAAGACATTTGAACGTGCAACGGAATCCAGTAACTAAGACCCACGATTTATTTGGTGGAAAGTGAAATACACGCGTAAGAAAGTAAAACCAGAGTCGATCAAAGAAACCTTAAATGTTAATAACGAACTCGCAAAGCTTCATATTTTATTAAATATCGATAAATTTAGGTGTATTGCGTAATATTACCCATAAAGCGACTGTATTGTATTTTCTCATCTAGACGGATTTCATATAAATGTTACATCATATTCTCACATACAAATTAACATATCCATGTTCGCATATAAATTCACATCTCCGTGAAGACTTTATCAAATAAAAGAAAGTAAATTCCTTAACTCAGTTCTCACCTTCAGACGAGGAAAGCATTGAATTAATAATAAGCTTCATCGCTTAAAACATTTAGTTTTCAATATCAAATAAAGAAAGCTTTGGAAATGAACCTGAATCCACTACTATGAAACATTACGCTGTCATGAAATAAACCCATTTTTTAAGTTTATAACATTCTCCAATTCAGGGCCAGTCGGTGTGCTAAAAACATCATCCAGTACCACATCCTTAGTAGGTTTGTACATATTCTCACCAACGCTAATAATTTGTATTGCGCATAATATGAACATCGTACTTAACCCCTCGTGAAATACTCACGATCTGCTTGTACCAGAGTAATGATCCTATAACCCTTATTTGCGAGGTATTAACGTAAACACGCTTAGAGTTTAGCCCCCTACCGAGATTTAATCTTCCACTGATCATGTTGCATTCACCCAACCCTTAAACTCTTATTAGAAAATGCAGGAAATTCCGTAATCCAGTACTACTGCAACTGTCCATTGGCTGGTTAGTAAGGGACTGGATAGATTTGGCTGAGTAATATTTCGAATAGATTAGTTAAAATGAATTTTCATTTGAAGTACGTATACCCCTCCTAAATACATTGAAAATACCTAAAATTAATTTCTTCGCTGATTACTGTCTCAATTGCTTCAAATACAGCTGACCTTACGTACTTTTTAATTTAATTATGTTCTTTATGTTTATATATTATTATTATAATATCATATAAACAGATACTATAATTCCTACTGTTAGAATACTTTAAATTCTTATAATATTAATTTGATTGGATCGCTATAGACATTTAGATGTAATAAAAGTTTTGTTACCCCTGAATGTTTTCCTACAGCTTTGTGCTTTTTTAAAGAAATAATACATTTATTTACAAGCTATACTTTAAAAATATTAACAGTTAAATTTTAATACAAAATACACATCACACATTATCATGCTGCTTTAGATCTAAAATGTTTTTCCACTGCTATGAAAGTCGCCTGTGAAAAACGTAAATAAAATAAAACTATGTTTTTTAGTTGCAATTTATTATGATATTATTATAACATAATTTATTTCAGTTGCCATGATACTTATATTACTCTATTATAAATAAAATAAACAATCCTAAGATATGACATTCTTGTATCGTTTCCATAAATGACATTAATGAGTAGGTTTATCCTTTTCGTTATAATGTTGATATTCCCCAACATAATAATATGAATTGTTATTATTATTGTTTGTCAGTTAAAGTTATGATTTGACATTGCCAGCATTTTGCAATGTTACTTAAGTAGAGATGTTGGCTTCTTATTACATAATGCCCATGCTTCAGTTGTTAACATTTTTGAAAGCTAAATTATTGAAAAACATTTACCTCGTGCTTAGAATCTGTGGATCCCTTTCTGCGCACTGACCGACCTCCCAAGTTAGGCAAAGGTCGCTATCGTAAGTCCCTTTACCTATATTACCTACTTTATAACTTAATCGGTATTGTCTTGTTCAGTTCAGGTATATGTAAAGTCGTGCTTTCTTTATGTGCTTAACTTATAGTCATTTGAATGCTTCATGTAAATATCAGAAATATATAAATTCTATTGGCATGTAAACCGAGCTTTTTCAAAATTATTTTCTCCACTCTGATATTTTTGGTACTTTTATGATAACAACTTCTTCGAAAATTCTTTGATCATTCTTATCACTTAAATCAACGGATTAATTCTACTATCAATTACTTTTCACACATTAATTTAGACATATTATTTTTCATCTGGCGTTCATACATAATATCATACAATTTATTTGAGAAAAATCTTAAAATTTCACAAAAGCTATTTCCTGTGGAGTGACCCAACTTGACGTTGAACCAAAAACTTTCAATCAATCAATAATTACCTAACTGTGCAATGTTATATGATTGAGATAATATTATTCAGCAGTGTGTTACAAGAACAACTGTAAAAACCAAATTAATATGCAGATTCATTTCTGCAAATTGTAATGGAAGTTAATTGAGGAATTGAAATCTGCTTTTCATTAAAGTAGATTAATGTCTTTTGTGCATTATTCAACTGAAACTTTGAATTATTAAGTTAATTATAAAAGTTAGCACACCGCTAAACTGATTCTTCCCGACCCCATCACTCATTTCACTCTCCTCCCCCCATTGCATGATAATCTCTTCATAGATGTATTGCCATTATATTGACTACTGAGTAGGTACCATTCTTATGTAATCAACAAACTATTGACATAAATCACAACAATCCATGTATTCATACTTTTACTTTCGATGTTTGTGCTTTATTTCAGCATGCCTTTTGACTTTTGTGAGTAACCTACAGTTTATTTTTACTAATTGATTTTGCAGAGGAAAGACTAATAATTCCATAGCCTTACTATTATTTCAGTTACGTATTAGGATTACTTAAAGCATTTTTCATTTTATTCTTTCCATGATCTTCTCAATTTAAGTGTGATTAACTGTTTGATTTAAAGGTTTTTTGTTTTACTAAATTATTACATACTAGACCTTCAGGATAGGCACTAATACTAACATTGTTATTTTTATTTGATTATTACTAATACACACTTCAAGCTGATAATAATACTAACTGATTATCACTGGCGTAAACTTTTTTAGTGTCTGATTGATGGAAAACAAGTTGATTCATCGTAAATTTATTGATTTTGTAGCCAATATTTTAGCTGACACCAATCATTATGTTTGTGAATTCGTGTGTATTTAGACAATTCTTCAGGTAAGTTGGAGAACTAATGCGTTGTATTTACAAATTAATCATACTTAGCCAAAAGTGATATCCGATGAAACCATAAATATGTATTGCAATAAGAGCGCACTTCGCAGAACATGGTAACAATACTAAATGAAAGTAGAAAAGCGTGGAGTTATTGGGAGATTCAATCCTTATGTTAATGTTATTGCCATAGACTTCATCTGCGGCTTACAAAAGTATTTACAACAAATAAATATATATTTTTTATAATATACTCGATTCTATGTCTTTTTCTCGCTTTCAATCAGTTTTTTCTACAGTAAAAAAGGCTTCAAGAGTAAATAATATTTTATTACATAATATCAGCTCTCAGCTTTCTTTTAAAACTATATACATACTTGCTACTTTTTTATTATCTTCTGCATTTGAAATAACGTATTGCTTCCGTAAATGTCTGTTAAAGAATTGATATGATTTCCAGATAAGTCGGTCTCATTCGAGAAGTCAGTCTCATTTAGTGATGAACCACCGGACATGAACTCCCCAAAACAACACTCGCCTCAGAATTCTGGTAAGTTTCAATCGGAATTCGAATATTTGACATCCATTGATCAGAAATTCACTAAAACTATGATTTATACTTATTTGAATCAAAATAAGAATCGCCAATTTACATAAGACCTTTGGGCCTCAGACAGGCCAGTGAAATTTGTTATCTGCTGAAGAAATTTTATTTCTTTAATGTTTGATTAATTCCTCTCAAGGAAAAGTTGATCCTTCTCCTAGCTCCATAGCACACTTTTATCGGTTTGGCACCAGTATCAACGCTAAAGTCTGTCGTACACACTCGCTTAATGTAATAGATACAAACGGAAGTGCTGCCATCTATAATATTCAAATATAACCATTAAACTTTTCATATTATAGTTTTTCACGGAAGCGGGTTTTTGCCTGCTAGTTGCCTATGAATGTTCGTAGTCGTTGAAAACAAATGTTACACAATTATTTTTTTTTCATATCAATAAATTGTAATACATATTCCATTTAATTATTTTATTGTTGATTTCGAGGGTAAATTATTTAAATTTCAAGAAATTTAATATTCCATTTCGTGAAATACTACAGAAACGTAACTTGAAATTTAACGTCGGCTTTGCCTAATATCACTCAGCAGAAATGCTATTGATTTCGTAGTTAAATGATAAACCTCGTGGTGGTAAAACTAAAAACAATCATTATTATATGATATGGTTGGAGGGAAAGTATTTATATTTCAAATTTGAAAGAGCAGTTTTGAAATATTAAAGTTTATTTTTTTGTACCACAAATAATGATGTAAAGTATTTGTTATTATTTATTCTACCAGTAGCAGTTTTTCTTTTTGGTTAATCATTTCCAAGTTCTTGAGTGTTAGTTGGAAAATCATACATTCGCAAGAATTGAACGCGACTAGCGCCATTTACAAATGCAATTAAAAAACAACGCCTCTAAAAATCAGTGGTGGAAGACTTACGTATTATTTCAATAGAGGACGGTAACATCGGTGTGTTTGCGAAGGATAATAGCGCCGTTTACACGCACACTTCGGAGCGACCGAGTCCCGCGCCACTTCACGCCGCCGCTCAGAAAAGTAAAGACCAATAGGTTTACAGCGCAGTTCACTGTGAGACTTTTCTGCGCGGCGGCCTGAAGTGGCGCGGGACTCGGTCGCTCTGAAGTGTATGTGTAAACGGCGCTAAAATATTTTCTAAACTGGATTTGTGTGCGAAAGGAACAACGTAAATAATTATTATTTCTGTTTTTTTTTCTGATTCTGATTGATTGATTCTTTATTTATTTTTAACATACTCTTTTGGGCTGGTTCTTCATACTAACAATTATTATTTAGGTATTATTTTGAAGATTTTAATAAAATGGTTTGGGAACTTCATAACTTTTATTATTTATTATTTTTTCTGGTTGTTTTTAGGGTCGAATCGGTATTATTTTTGTTTTCCGTGATATTATTGGAAGAAATATTAGATTTTTTTCAATTATAGTGGTAGAAGTATAAAAGTACTAACAGTAATATTTTGCTTTAATTAGCTGATACAAAACCACCGAAACCTGCTATCAAGTCTTCTACCCTTCCGCGGATGTCATCACAAGGTAGGTTCACCCTTTGAAATGCATTTTATTTAAAAAAAAAAAACCATAATAAGTACTGCTCTCTTTCTCAAGCAAAATATTGAATCTTCACACGAATCAGGCTAATTCCTTAGCAGTTTTGCTGTTTCTCTGTCCAGATAATTATTAATTACCATTTTATATAATAATCATTGTTTATTTGGAAGCCCTCAAAATAGGCACTGCATGTTAGTGCAAAATATTAGTATAAAAGGTGTCAGAACTCATTTCATTTACACAGGTATTAACAAAACATCCATTATGTTAGACCTATCATTATTTTTTATTACTTACACAAAAATGTAAAAAATAAATCAAGTCATAATATTGTTATCTTTTCATCATAATAATTATTACTGTTTGATCCCAACTGACATATATATAATGTATAAGTACATAATGTTTTTTGTAGAAAAAAGTATATTCTCATTTATTAATGTACTTACATATTCAATTCCAAAATTACAGAGGACAATCAGCAAACTTAATAATGGTCCCATTTTCATATAAAATTTCACTATTATGTGGAATTTAATGTCAATAGAATATAAAATTGGACAAATTAAGTATGTATTACTCGTGACGAATTTGAAGTAAAAATCAATGCATTATTTTTCAACTACTTCCACTTCTTGTGCGATCTGAATAAAATGTTTGAAAAAAAGTGAACAATATGCCTGACCAACATATCAAATCTATCAGCTTTTAAGCAAAGACGTTATATACTTTAGACGCGGGGTAGAAATCTCAAAATGGGAAGCCAACAACAAGATAATTGTAGAGTACTCGATTTCTAGTACTTTAGTACTAAACTGCCACGCGTCGAGTAAGGTTGTGTCCTACTAGTAAGTAAATTGCATGTGTGATGAGAAAATGTTTCCATTACACGGTAAACAGCCGTAACAGCGAAGGAATAACATTTCATTTGTAAATACATGCAAATTACTTATTATTATCGATTATAAAAATAATACAATTGCTTTCCGCCCAAAGATTTTATGCATCATTAGAGAAAATTCAAGTCCTACTAAAGTAAAGGGTCTGGACGCGCAACAGCCAAATTTCTGTTGCTAAGTAAACTTCACTGTTTTAAAGTGGACTGATCAGCCTAAACACTCTGTTTATTTGTTTGCTTGCGGTAAAACAACACATAAATCAGTAGTTCTAACAAGTATTGATGACAATCGCCACCATTTAAAAACTGTCGTTGCCCTATTGTATTTTGCATAGCTCGACATATCAAACTCCGACAGGCAGCCGGACCTTTTATTCTAGTGGGCCTCAAGAAAAGGTGACAACGAACGTTCCATCAAAAAGTGACAAGCAATACGCCGCCCGCTCATATATTCATGTCATTCATACACACACATTATTTGATTGTCTATCTTTATCACACAGGAATAAACTTTTGAATTAAGAAATTGTACTGAAAATCGCTGAAAACAAAAGAGTGTTCCTTACTTTCCACATTATATTGTGAGTATATGAGACTATGGCGAGTCTATTTATTTATGTAACGTCATTGCTTTTAAGCTTATCAGGAGTCTTGTTGTAGAAATAGTGATAAATTTATAGGATTAAAAAAAACTCAATATTAATGCCTGAGAACAACACTTTTATGAAATTATTGATTCTATATAATTTAATTAGAAGAGAAACTAACTAAAATTTTAATCTGTAACCCTTTTTTCCCTCTGATGTAGGCTATTTAAAACTACTATATGTATCGTAAAAGTTAAATTTTCATTCAGTAGTTTTAAAATGTAACAATATTTCTCTGGTGTACAGTGTTTCTTAATCACCTCAATTCCACAATATCCTAATTTGTTGTACATAGAGTAATTGGGGAAAATATGGGTCACTTTTTATTGCCTAGTTGGCTCTACACTAACACTACTACTATACACCAATAAAAGAAAATGCATGATTCAATTATAACATAAATTAGTAGTTCTGTGAACAATAGACTTCGCATAATGCTGATCATTTTTATAAAAAATATGAAACAATCATTTCTTTAGCTTGCCAAAAAATAAACACACCTTTGACTTACATTCCATCATCAACTAGTTTAATGATATCATTGACTAAGTGGTAAAATACTTCTCCCAGAACGCGACCGCTTGAAGCCTGTCCCTCCACCGAAGCCGAAAGCCCTAGTGACTGTCACGGGCGTGGTTCCTACCGGCGTGGTCGCCATTCCGTCTCAACCTCTCGAGTATTTTGCTCATCTGCGACAACTGCATAGGAGATGCAAGGAGATTCGTTCTGAGGTGAGACTTTTGGTTTAACTAGTTTCTGAAAGTTTTCCGAAGCTGTAATCATTTAATCTAATGCGGAGTGACCACCCTCCTGGCTCATTCACTTGTCCAGTGTTAAACTGGCATAAGTGATTGGCTTTTTCCATAAGAGAATTCACCCAAAGAAGTATTTAAGTCTTGGTTCGATATTCATCCTGCTCATGCTGGCGGCATCCCACTGGCAGGACTCCTCTCAACAAACATAATATGTATATGGGAATCAATAAATGCAGTTCTCGTGTCTCGTGTCAATGTGAATGAAAACACTACGCAATGGATCCCTTATTTTTGCAAGATTTGTTAGCACAAATTCTGACTCCAAAATTGAATAAAGAAATAAACATTTGTTTTGCTGTTGGATGAAAGGGGATTCGGCCGGATGGCACCATCAAATCGTGAACCAGTCTGAAATTCCCGCCATTATTAGTGTGAGCGGGATGAATTCTGAACCGAGGCTTCACGCACTTTGAATGATACTGATTGCTTCGGATACATAACTCTGTCCGTTCTAAACATTTTTGACACTTATAAGTGCTGAAACTATTATAATTGTTTATATTGTGTTAAAAAATCTGCCGAAAAATGTCAAATCCGAAAAAAATTGAGGCAGGCCTCTGTCCAAAGCTTGAAGAAGTCTCATGAAGAAGAAGAAAATACTCTGTTAACTTACAATTTCTGTTTTTGTGATGCTATTATTTGCAAAAATCATTATGAATTGTTTGAGAATATTAACAGCATTTAATGTCTTTCAAAAACAATTTTAGTTCATATGTAATATTTCATTATCTTTTAATATTTTTCAGATGCGTAACTTGCGCCGGATGACTTTGGCCCAAGCCCACACTATGCGGGACCTGATTTGTGACACATTTGTCAAATTTAAAAATGCGACCATGAGCGGTGGGGACTTTAACTTCCATGAAGATTCTGTGAGTCTGGGATTGGTTAGCCGTCATCTTTTTTACCTAACATAATATGTACACACTTGCACACACACACTTACCATGGTTAACTTTAGGGGGAGTTTCAACATCTCTCGATAAGCTGTCAATAAGCTATTCAATTGACATGTATTCACCAACACTTATAATGATATACTCCAAAATAAAGTCCAAGTTTACCTTTTGGTACTCTAACTGATTGTGTATAGCGGCTATATATTGGATAAGTTAGTCGAGATTTTTACATATTACAAATATTTCGTCAAAACATTTTATTGCAGGTCATCGTTTATTATGTGGATTTAATGGCCCAGGAAACCATTTATTGGAAAACCAACACCTCTGCCATAGGTCACTCTAAGTGGTTCGCTAAGTTTGGTGACTTAGGAAGAGTACCCAGATTCATGGGATAAGGTTTGATCTTTCCAGCAGAAATCTCAGTGGGAAGGATGGATTCATACATCCGTCTTTCCTGGACACACTGACCCCCAGGTTCCTATTTTCCTTTCTCAGAACTTCCTCTCCTGCCTTAACTAAAAAACCTCTGCACGCAGCATTCCCTAAGTTGAGGGGAGATCGACCCTGAGGGGACTTATTTTCCTCAGGACCTGTGTGGAGCTAATGTAAAAAAGTAATTATTGAAGATGTTGGAGCAGCTGAAGCATATCAAAAAGTGGCAGCTTTAAGACCAGTTGCATACGTTTTGTATACTAATGAATATGAATGGAAGAAGGAAAAACCATCATATGCAGTGCTGTAAATTTGTGACTCAGTCGACAATCCCAGAGGTCGTGCATTGGCCAGCAAAAGCCCCACCTTGCCCCACCGTGCCTACGCCCATGGATGACATAGAGACACAGAGAACCAAAAATAAACACTCCACTGATTAAGATGGAAAGTTGTTATATTGTTTTGATGATTATGATGCTTTGCAGCAGATTTTGTAAAAAGCTATGCCAAATATATATGCCAAACAAACTACATGTGTATGAGAAAGTGTTATCTATGGTGAAATGTTCACCATTTTAAAGTTACAAAATGGAGATGTTTAGGCTTATCAAGAGAACGGTGAAATACCCCCTAAACTTTATGTACCGATGATAATTCAAATGGTACTTTTACACAGTTAAAACCTACCGTAGTAAATTGCATTATGTACTTATTAACTTGTATAATTTGCAGAATGAATAATATATGTATTCATAATGTAATCATTTTTATCTGTTAGCTCCGACTGGCTCAGGAGGAAGAAGACTACAAGCAAGAAATGCTGAAATTAGAAGCTGATTTGTGTGACTTGGAAAACACTGTTGAACATCTGAGGGGCAGCGTCATTCATAGGTATTATTTCTGGATTAATGATTTATTTCAATTTTGCAGAGTAATTATTAGTTAATAAAACTTAATAAGTATATTTATCGATAAAACTTAATATTTAAATAAAATTTAATCATAGATAATGAAACTATGTTACTTTGTTTGAACCACTTGTATATTTGTTTAAAGCCAACTTGTTTTTTCTTTGTTTGAACCACTTGTATATTTGTTTAAAGCCGACCGGTTATGAGGAAGGAACGATCATTCTGAAACCGGTCGGCTTTAAACAAATATACAAGTGGTTCAAACAAAGTAACATTGTTTCATTTATCTATAATGGATAACCACAAAGTTAAAGCTACATTCAAAAGTATAAAATGTAATCAAATTGTCATTTTCATGAAATTCATCACCAAAAATGAGGTGAGTTAAGTGAAAAATTAGAATGAATTTTGGATTCAGGTACCTATTACTTAATTAAAGTGAAGAAGATAAAAATTGTCAAACAGTTAAATCGGTTATCGGAGAACGGAGAAAATATGCACCCTTTATTGTCTCCACTGACATTTCTTGATTAAATATAGTGTTTTCGGAACTCAATTTTAAAATGAGGCATACTTGATCATAGAAGCATATAATTGGCAATAATTTATATTCTTACCCTTTAGATAAATTAACTTACAAGAGTGAATTGGCAAACAGCAAAAAGTTTATAAATTTTTTTACTTCCTTCATCCAAATAAACACTCGTCTACAGATTGTAAATGTACAATCATAAAACTAAGCATTTGTTTGTACGTATTACTGGACCATGCACCATAGTGAGTAATATTGTAAAATTTCGGTCTGCCCTGTTGATACTACTTTGTGAAATTATTATCATGTTTATTTTAATATTCTTTTACTGCCCCTGTTAATCCGCAACCTGATTAATGGGACCCTGGAAATTCTAGTGACTCTTCGGCGTGCGTATTGTGAGTGTTTTATAAACTTTGTAAAAACGGCTTCACGCATCGTAAGGTCACATTGATCACTTTAATAATCTTAGATTTTTTTTGTTTTTGAAAAAATTGAAGAACCAAGCTACATATACAAGAAACTCTAGAATATTTCAAAAAATTCTGCGCACAGTTCATTAAAAAGGGGTTTTTTGTTTACCGCATCTTTTAACTTATTGTATCATCGCACATACTGACACTTTATGCATAGCATTGAACATTGCTATATTGGGGAGTTAGCATAATGTGTGCAAGCAAAAAAAGTTAATTTCCAATCATCACTAAGCGGTCATAAAAGTTACATCCAAACTAAGATAGATATCATAATACTATTACTATCATATTCTATGACTATGATAAATGAACGATCATTCTTTCTCTTCCTTGTCGTCAAAATTCTTCTATTTTCAGAAGCTGAAATCGCAGTATCTGTTGAAAATTTACAAATTAACTTTCTTTGGTCGCTCATATATATGTCTGCTCTTCTACGCCCTTCAATATTTCGTAATAATAGGTAATAGCGGCAAAATTATAACCGGCTTTTAAGTATGACGTGTAAAGTGATAATGAAGTTTGGCCAACAGCAACCGGAAGACTCGCGTGAACATGCTGGATGTGGAGAGGATGGCGCTCATTCTGTCCAAGAGCAGCAAGACAGTGGCGGACCTGAAGGTGCGCTTCCCATCGCTGCATGAGGGCATGAAAGGCATGCTGGGAAACGAGATGGAAAAGGTAACAGTACTTGATGTGATAGAAAATTTCAATAATGGCAAGCAAAGTTACAGCATGTCACTGGTGCAATTCTGTACCCAAGTTCCACTGGATTGACCCACCGCTCTATGGTGTATATGACCCACTCTCCAATGTTGGGAGACGAGATGGTTAGATTATCTGGCTTTGACTAGGCCAGTTTTTCCCAACTTTTTCTCACCCACGGCACACCCAACTTCTTCCCAAAATTCTGCTACACACAAAAGGTAATATGTTTTTTAAATAATAAGACACACACCTTTAACATTATTTTTAAATGTCTTAATGTATATATATGCATACCTATATAAGAAAACGTTACCCATGCTCATCACAGGTTTTATTCTTCAAATTGGGACAATTTCTCAAAAAAAATCCTTCTTTATTTTCCCCGGGATAGCAAACGAATTTCAATATAAAACAGAATTCATTACCAGTTTAGCCAACATCCCCAGGATTAGCTCGGTTTCTATATAAGCGCTGCAAAATACTTGTTGTATTGCGCAAGGTTTCTGTTCTGTGATTTTACTTTATTGTGTAGAAATAATTGAGAGAAGGGACACAATATCTAAGATTTTTTCTTCTTTCACTGCTGCGGCACACAGGTTGCGGAATACTGATTTAACCTGAATACTTAAACTAAATATTTTAGAGCATTGTTTGTTCTTGGAATGCAAATATATTATTGAATGACTTATATAGTCTGCACCTTCAACTGAAACCATTGGATGATATTTGATTATTTTAATTCAATGATCAAAGTGGACCTTTTCCATTCAGTTTGAGATACTTTGAGATATTTTGATACGAATTTCTAATACTCAAATATTTCAAGGTGGTGCGCGAGGAAAAGTTCCTGAAAGAAGAACCGGAGCGGCTGGAAATGGCTCTGCGTCGATGCAAAAAACTGACCGGGACTCTTGTCACATTGAAAAGGTAATTTATCCATATTTTTGTATAACTTTAATGTTTAATGGTTAAACTCGGACATTGCGGACGACGTGTACGTTTGAATATGGTTGACGTGTACTAGTGTATGTTTCTAGAGCGAGTGTCTATTGTCATAGAGTTTGCGAACCGTAAAAACTTTTTTTTTTTTTTTTTTTTTTTTTTTTTTTTTTTTTTTTTTAAGTTTTTTTTAAATTTTTTTTTTTAAATATTTATTTGAGACACAAATAGGATATTTATAAAACATTTTTGTGAGTTAAATATAATAAATTAAAATACAAATATAAATATCCCTAGACTAATGTGTCTGCAGTAATCACATTTGAATTTTTACAGAAGCAAACATATGAAAAACAATGCAAGTATTATTTATACATAACTTTAAAAACAAAAAAACTAAATACAAATTGAAATACATTATAAGTATACAATATTTATGAAGTATTTCCTGAGATGTAATAAAACAACAAAAAATTTTTTTTTTTTTTTTAGGTGCACAAATCGTGGAGATATTTTTTGAAACATGTTACATTGTTTAGAAAAATATCTATGAAAGTGTGTATTTTAACAAGATCATTGTATGATCGACATATTCTGGACATAGGATTAAAATATCCAGTATTATTGGTAAAAATTTCAGTCCAGAATATGTTTAGGTTTCTGGTAGATTTGGGCCTGGTGTATAACTTGATTTGGTTGACTAAGTTACTGTCTACACGATTATTCACAGTTTTATATAGAATTAAGAGGTCATTTATGTTTCGTCTTTTAACCAGACTTTCTAATTTGAAATGTCTAAGTCTTTGTTCGTACCCGTCTAGAAGATGATAGACACCTGATCGGTAAGACAAAATCCGTGTAAATTTTCTTTGGACTGATTCGAGTCTAGATATCTGTGTAATATAATATGGATTCCAGACTGTTGACCCGTACTCAAGAACACTTCGGATTAAGGAATTGAATAGAATTATTAGACTGTTAGAATTCTTAAACAGTTTGGTTGATCTTACGATAAAACCAAGTAATTTATTTGATTTACACACAATGTACATGGGCGCCCGCAGGGGGGGGGGCAAGGGGGGGCACTTGCCCCCCCCTGGATTGATTGAAAATAGTCAAATAATGTTACCTTTAAATTTATGTTGTAATATTTTTTGTTATATACATATATTGTGTTAATAAAAAAATTGTTGCTAATGCCCTTCATTACTACAGTGTTCTGTCCGTTCGTTCACCATACAAATACCCTACAGTACCTAAATTAAAACTACATTAAGACCCCGCAACCGCGCACAAAAAGAAGAAGATGGAGAGATATGTAATTACGAATGTTCGAGGAGCGTGCTAATATTTAAATCGATAAAATCGAGGCGAAAATTGTGAAAATGTCTAATAAAACACGACTCGTTTAAAAAAGAGCAAAAATCTAGGTCTTAAACAGCATTTAAAGAAACACTGTGAATTACTTCGTGTATGTAACTTGTAAAATAACTGGAATAAACGTGTTTACAATAATTTTTGGAGCATACTTTGCGATTTTTTTCTAACGAGGGAATTTTGTATAATTTGCGTTTCAGCGCGACGAATGTCTAGATATTATCTTCAAAAATTACATAATTATATTTTTTTAAGACCTCAAAAACTTCAAATGTTTAAGGAAGGTTTGCAAGAAATCGGTAGAAATTCGGGTAGCGGCCGTGGCGTCTCAAAACATAACTAAAAATATTTTGCCCCCCCCTAGAAAATTTTCTGCGGGCGCCCATGACAATGTATTATTCAATGTGTTGATTGAATGTTAGTTTGTTGTCAAATATAATTCCTAAATCTTTTATTGATTCAACTGTTTCTAGATTGTGACCGCATATGCTATATGAATACAGAGTTTTGTTGGTGTTCTTCGTGAAATTTATAACTTTGCACTTAGCTATATTCAGTTCCATTTCATTGTCAACACACCAGGTAGATATTGTGTTAAGGTCTTGTTGTAAGAGTTCACAATCTTTCATAGATTTAATTGCTTTATATAGTTTGAGGTCATCAGCATATAGAGAAAAATTACAGCGGAGTGTGTATGTAAGGTCGTTAATAAAGATTAAAAAAAGTAAGGGTCCAAGGTGAGATCCTTTTGGTACGCCCGACGTAACTAATATTGGGGAAGAGTTAAAACCGTTGACAGTAACTAATTGACTTCTATGTGATAAATATGATTCTAACCAACGAAGCAGATTTCCGTGAATGCCGATTTTATCCAGTTTATTCATTAAGATAGAGTGACTAACTTTGTCAAAGGCCTTACTGAAATCGGTGTACACGGCATCGACCTGTGTTTTATTATTCATCGATTTACATAGAAAGTCCATATACTCAAGTAAATTAGTATTTGTGGATCTTTTAGCTACAAAGCCATGTTGGAAAGGACTAAGTATATGTTTTACATGGTTAAAGATGGTTTTGTGTACAATGGACTCGAATATTTTGCCAAAACAAGATAAAAGGCTGATAGGACGGTAGTTTGTTACATCATTTTTACTGCCAGATTTATTTATTTATAGTACACTGACTACCCTAGCCTACTAATAAGAAAAGCCAAGAAACACCAGACTCTGTTATTCATAAACCATGCGACTCTGGACGCAGACGAAATATCATCACATCAAATTGTTCACATTATTGTGTATCGTCTAGCCAATAACTAAATTATCAATTTATCTTCATCCTTATTGTACATAATAATTAATAATAAACTAGTCCCAGCCAGGGCTCATACGGGCGTCATCGACATTCATCGTCTTCTTTGTCACGTGTCTTATTTGAAAACAAAAAAGGAGATACTAGAGAAGATAGTTCTAGTATCTCTAGATAGATCATGATGGCACCACTTACGAACTCTCGCTGGAACTAGTATATGCATAAAATGAAAGCACCTTTTGAATTGGGGTATTTGTATTATAATATTTTGCAGACTGGCCAGTGTACAAGAGCAGCGCTTGCCCTGCGACGGGCGCATGTCCCCCGACCTGGACGACCTTGAGCTCGAGGACTTGCACCCCCATGAAAACACTCACAATAAGGTAAGACATCTCATCCAGCTTACCTTATTAGAACATCACCAAAGTAATTAATCAACTCAATTTAAATTATAAAATAAATTAAAATTACCGATTAGTAGGTAATAAACATTGCAGGTAACTGAGCTTTCGCTAAACATAATTAATGCTTTTGTTTTAATTTTGAAAAAAAGTTACATGAAATCACGATTTATAACAATAAAAAATATATGTATGTGTTTGCAACAATGATTATTGTGTGTGTTAGATTTTAATAAAAATAACATTGATTTAGGGTTACAATAAGTTGAATAAGAGATATTCCATTAAGTAATAATTGTTTCATATAAATTATCAAAATGAAGTTCTTTATTAAAATTTTATTTCACATTTTGTGTGCACCACTGCTTTAACTCGGCAAATTTTATTTATATTTGCAGTGGTTTTTAGAGAAATTTAAGCAAAAAAATTGCATAAAATAGTATAATAATAGTAATAAGGTAGGTCACTGGAAGTATTATTACTTATTATAGAAAGGAGTTCATCAATTAAATTATACCAATTTTCCAATTGAAGTCTCTGACAATATGGAAGAGATCTCAGGAAAGATTTTTGAATAGTAATATTTTGAACTTCCTTGTTTCATTATAAATCTACCTTCTGTATGAACCAAGGTTATTGTTATGTAGATATCTTTCTTAGATCGAAAATTCGCATTTTTTCATTGTGGAAAACCTTTTCAAAATTTATTTAATTATCACTCCTTTCCATTCATTTTTAGTTTTGATTTTTTGACATTAAAATAATTGATATAATATTAATAAATTACAATAACAATATTTATGATCATTATTTTAAATATTGCAGTAATATTTTAATGTCATCAAATCAATTGCATGTCTTTCTGTTATTGATTTAAATAAATATTTTTCGTTGCTATTTTACATTGATTCTTCAAATATGTAATTCTTCTTAGTTTTGTTATTAAGTATTATTACCTGATTTTAAATTTTTTTTCTTCAAAATTTTTATTACATATTTAATCAATATTTTTATAAATAGCACAGTTTAATAAAAATAGGAGTTTGAAACGCAATAAGCAAAAAAATTTAAATATACTTCGGAGTATTTAGGAAATCGGCGTCTTTTACGCTTTTAAAAACTTCACATAAACACACCACCATTAGAGCACCATAATGTTTTTCTACAATTATACAAAAGTGTTCAATATTTAAATACCTAACAATGATTATTTCATCAAATATTTTTCTACTAACAAAGTTAAATCAAACAATTCAAAAATGTGTCTTACAATCTAAAATGCATGGTCAATCAACTCACAAGTACACTAAGGGTCAGTTGTTTCACAAAACTTGAATAAAGCATCAAATTTAAATGTTAATACTCAAGGTCGGTGAAGGTTCTATTCGAATTCTGTTATTAATCAAGTTCTGTGAAACAACTGGCCCATAATGGAATAATAAAAGAACTTGAGTAAAACTTTCGCAGAACTTGAATACTTATTGACTACTGTGAAACTTTGATGAACAATTGTTCAAGTTCTGTGAAACAACTGGCCTTAAGCAATCTAAACCACACCATTTCATGTGAATTGTAGTATCTCTGAATTCAAAGAATAAAATGTAACATTCACAGCATGGTACTTACTTTTCCTAGTTATTTTACACTAAAGTAGTTAGCAAGCTTCTAAGAATCTAAAGCATTAAATCAGTCACTCACTCGCCCAGAAGTTACACCCAGTCTCAGGAACTCATTGAACTAAGGGACAAACTTAACATGAACTAAGGAAGTCTTTATTTTATGGGCTTTTGTATTATTTCCTTAATTTTTACTTTTCCTTATGCCACCTTATTTTAAAACCAATTATATTTATTCCTGAATGATTCTACATATACGAATGTGTAGCATAATAATTTAAAACCCCTTAAAACCCTGGCACTCTATTTATTGTACAATTAAAATGAACAAAATGCCAATTTTCGTTATGTACCTACAATTAAACGGAAATTACATGTTTTTATTCAAATAGGTACAGAGATTGTTTTTCACTGAGCATCATATACTCATCTTAAAATATAAGAATGACTATGTAATATTATGTTTAAAAAAAAACTTTAACAATTTTAAAAGTACTGTTTTCATCATTTTTACAAAGTTGATTCATTCTCATTACAATAGGTATCTTATCTGATATAAGAATGAATGAAATCATGTTCAAGAGAAGAACAGAGTTAGAATTTTTTTAAATGTCTGTAAGTTTTTTCGTACGAAAAATTATTTAAATAAAACAGACAATATAATTTAGCTTCTTTTATAGTTAAGTTTCAAAGATTAGGACTTTAAAATATTAGGATGTTTAGGCCGCAGTCGCATGGCGTAACTTCGCACTTGTGGTGAGCTGAGAATGCTGATATTTCAATAAATGCTGCTTCACCACTTACGCTTGCATTATTAATGCTTAATATTATATTTACAAAGGATTTATCGTTACTTTCACCGTTGGCGTTGAGCAAAATGTGCTGATAAATTGTTTCAACAGATTCAATGACAATTGAATGTGACTGTATTTTGCTCCTAACATGTAGAGTAAGGTTTGGATGCTCAGTACCCAGTGATCAGAGCCCGGGGTTTGGGTAGAATGACCAAGCCGAGTGATCATGTTCCCCAGCTCCTTGGCTCTCACCAAGAGCTACTTTATGCCATGTGATTGCGACTCATTCACTCAGAATTCTTGACTTGTGTGTATGATGGATTCTGTTATCATGAAGAATATTTTTTAAACATTCCGTTTTTGTTTTTTTGTTTCCTGTTTCCATTTGTCACCAGTATGGCTGGAAGTGGAGTGCCAATTTCAAGGAAGCCATTTCGGTTCATGAGTATATTAAATCTATATAATAATATTAAATATTTCTTTTCTTTTCATATAAACTTTTATTCATATCTATCACATTTTAATTTTTAAAGAACACCTTATAAAGCATATTCTAAATATATTTGGTATGAAAAATGTTTTTTTCTCTATTTTTGGACAGCTGTTGTCCAAAGGGTGCCTTTTTGAAAGTAGTGCTCTCTTTACATATCTATTCAATTATTCTTGATAATCCTTTTCTAGCTTTTTCAAATTCATCATCTTCTTTCACATTTTATTGCTTACTTTTATAACTTTATTTCTGTTTTTATATTTTACCGAATTAATATACAAAATATCAATTTTTAAAGCTTTTGAACGGACAATGGTCAAAATAATTTAAAAAAATTAAGTACTTAAAAAAATACAAAATAAGTTTTTTAAATTTTTTTTAAATACCGTGGTTTATCAATTAAATAATATATATCTATATATATTTTTAAACATTGAATGACCTTTATCATACTTACTATACTTCAAATATTTTCTTTTGAAGGGCATCTTTCGGTCACAACCAAAATATATTTTGTAAATGATCTTTATTTGTTTATAAGTGTGTACTTCTTTACCTCTTTTTTTCAAATTGGCTGTTCCTTTTATCCTGCACAATTGCAATACCCATTTTATAGCTGTTCAGGTAATTGAAAGATGGACTTTGCTGACATTGATTATTCTCTAAACACTCGTTCTCACATCAGATGGATTTCACAGCGCTGAATATGTACATGTATGTAAACTGGTATACGCAATAATTTACAATATTATATTACTAATATCACGGGTAGCAAACACTTGAGAGATATTTCACATGGGGATATTTCATCGGCAGGAAAGAGTAGATAGAATTTCGTGTTGGCAGAAAGGGAACATAAATATTGTTATATCTGCTACATAGAACATATGAAATAATGAGTATTCACCTGTAATCATTGTTATGGCTGACCAAAATTACACAAAGCTTAACAGATAAAGCATGGTACGATGTCTTCACATCCAGGCACAAAGAACACGACGAATATTCATTTTAGAAAATTTGATTACATTAATTTATTTGTTTCCTTCTCTGTTGGTATGGAAGTCGATTAGAACCCAGTGGGCTTTTGATAAATTGAACCTGCATTTATTAATTAAATACTACATAGTAGTGCACTATTAGAAAACCTATTACAAATAATACGATTTATCATTCAACTTTGTTACTCTTATTTAGCAATACTTTAACCTTAACCATTACAGCTTTTAATTTAATCCCAAGTATTGATTTTTTTTTGTTATACCAGTCTTTTCGACGTTTACCTGAATGTACAATTTTATTTATAATCTCTCTTTCAATTAGAACCTCTTATGAACGCTAAAACAGCTATAAAATTATGATATTGTACAAATTTGGTTAAAAAAAGTATCCTCTCAAAATTTACCCCTCGTGCTCCACTGACGGTAATTGGCAAATCCTAAATTATTAAACACATCCCTGACATTTTCAACACTACTTGTTAATGGTACGTTATATTATTATGTTTTAAACATGATATTGACACACACAAGACAAAAAAACTCCACTTTTTATGACAAAAATTGATATTGTGAGAATTTGATCTGCCTTAGCTGCAGTGATAGTAACTTACCGTAGTGTCCAGTTCCTATAAGATGATGTTATGTGACGTCAAAATCATTTTTAAGTCTATGAAAAAACCTTTAGCGGAAAAATACGATTATCAAAATCGTCTATAATTTATTTAGTTTAATTGTCACTCCTGCTTTCATACAATTAATTTATTATGCAAATTCATAAGACAATCATCATAATAAATATAGTATAACCTCATATTGTGTTTTACCAATAAAGGTTTTTATCTTTCTAACTCACATTGAAGAGCTTTTAATATTTCATAGGCTAGGCATGTTATGTATTCACGTGGCATGGTATGCAATCTATGTAATTCCCATTCCCACCTTTTGTGTATAAAGCAGTGCTCCGCAACCTTTCATAACCCACGGCGCACCAAATCTATTTTCAGAATCCCGTGGCACTCCAATCGTTAAAAATGTATTAAAAATTGGATACTAGATTTAACATTTGTTTTTGTTTTTCATCAATTTATAATAAGAATAACTTTACCTGGGTTCACCACTTTTTTCCTCAAAATGGGATACAAAAACTCTACGTCTGCCTTAAACACCGAAACTTCCCAGTGAGATAGACGTAGCAAAACCATTTCAATATTTTTTTATCAAGATTTTTATTACAAAGAATAAAAATAAACTTTCACCTTCACAGTGAAAAAAATAACCTTTTCGCTTTCTGACTATAGTTATTCTTCCAAACTATAGTATTTGCAAAGGCACTTTCGAACCCTCAGAGGAAAAAATATTGTGTAGGTACACAGAAGTCGTATTTAGATAAAACATATGCTGAGTCACACTGGAAAAAACCTTTCTAACTTTACTTTCCAAATGCAAACTATTGGTGTTAGTTGATAAGTATTATGATTCAATCTTGCATTGATTTGCACACAGAACTTATTCTGTGGTTTAGACATTGTGTTCCTTTTCAAAACTTCTCCTTCTTTCACTTTGACTCGACGCCTTAGCAGTGGCCCACGCCTGCCTTGCCATGGCATTCCAGTGTGTTGTGGCTCACCAGTGTGTCGACGCCTACCAGTGTGTCGTGACACACCAGGGTATTGAGGCATACCAGTGTATCAAGGCACACCAGTGTGTCGAGGCACGCCAGTGTGTGAGGCACACCAGTGTATCGAGACCATTGTGTCGAAGCACACCAGTGTGTTAAGGCACACCAGTGTGTCGAGGCACACTAGTGTATTGAGTCACACCACTGTGTCAAAGCACACCAATGTATCGACACACCAGTGTGTCAAAGCACACCAATGTGTCGAGGCACACCAGTGTGTCGAGGCACACAGTGTGTGAGGTTCACCAGTGTATCGAGGCACACCAATGTATGAGGCTCACCAGTGTATTGAGGCACACCATTGTGTCGAGGCACATTGCAACACCGGTTGCGGAGCACTTGCACATGTGCCGTTCATTTTTAATTACAATGTTTACATAGAATCAACATACTTACCATGTATATATTATTTATTACTTTGTTAGTTACATATTCTTTATGTCTGTAGTTTTGTGTATTTAGTTTATAAAAAACCTTTTATGTTTATTGGTTTGACTTTTATCCTATAATATACATAATATGTCAATAACAATAAGATTAACTCAGGAGCCCTTTTCATTAAACTGAAGATTTTAATGTTATTGCTCTTTGAATTATTAAATTTTATTTTAAAATATGAACTGTTTGATTTTAATGTTGATATTTTCAGTCTTGATATTTCATAAATCTTATTTACACTTCCTGGTTCACATAATATTAGTTAATTATATATCTCTGAAATTTGTATAATAAGAAATATTAGAAATATTATAAACTCCCAATTCGATCCAAAAACAGTAACAAGTTAAAATAATATTCAGCACAAAAAAAACGTAGGCAATCAATGAAAAAATCTAATATCACATTTGTTATGACTCAAACCCCAGTTGGGATAAGTGCTTCAGTTCCCCCAAGCCCTTGTAGCGCCTTTAGTTTGTCTTGGTGTTTCTTTCATTCTAACTCACTGCATGCATTTTTTTCTTTTTCTTTTGCATTTTGTTGTTTCAGTAAGCCCCTAACAACAGCTGCTGGCGAATCTCCGTACAAGAGTGGACGTAGCCACCAACTTGAGCTTTCCCTTTGCTAACTCTTCCATTTCCTCACATACTCTCCCCAGCACCACAGACTAAACATGGACACATACACGACAAAATCTCGTTTTAAAGCTAAAATAACTTTTAATTTATTCATCATTATGGGGCTCATTAGTACTTAGCCTTAAAATTAGCTTTTTTGGAATTAAAAAAATAGTTACTTTTAAATGAATTTAACATTAGTTGTTAAATCAACCTGCTATATTCCACAAGGTTTCTAGATGCTTAAAATGGAATCCTTAATTTAAAAAAAAATGGTAGCTACCTATTAAGCCTTTAAATATAAATTGTTGTGCCTTTACATGTTGCCAAAAGCTTTAGGGTTATTTTAATAAAACTGTAGCACAACGGATCTTTAAAACTACATCTTATGCTATTTTTACATGATTGTTATTTAATAAAACCTAATCTTAAGTTAAAAATTATTAATCTTTGAAATAAATTGTCACAGAGCAATGCTTTGATTGAACCCTAATCTTGCATTTGTGAATGGCAAATAAGCAGTATTTTAATATTTATTACATTTAAGATAGTTTTACACTAAGACACCAAGAGAAACGATTTCTAAATTGAATTTATTATGGCAATATTATACATATCCTGCCCACCCTTCCTTCACACCGTATTTCACTGAAATATTAAGTTCATCTTTAAATTTCAGCCTGGAATAAAATGAGGTAACTTTTTTTCAAATAATTTCACTTATTCCTTGACTCATCCATACATAAAATCATCCCATCAACATAACATCATCAGAGCCATTTAACATTTTCTTTCATTTTACACAAGCATTTGAAAGTTTTTAATTATCACAAATATTGCTTTCAATTAATGAAAGCATTGCAACTAACTCCTTTCTTTAAAGATGAGATTTGATTTGGTTGAATATACAATACACATTATTATCAATTTTTCACCAAACATTATGTTTATCTTCATTATTTATGCTTATTAATTGACCGCAGCTCACATTTTTGATTACTTTAATAAATGAGTTAATCGCGGAGACTTAATTCTGTTTGAGTAGCATTTATTGATCCACAATCATAACAATCCCTGTAGATATTGGCAAATTAGAGTAGAATTGGGTTATTTACTTAATTTTGAATTGGAGCGCTTTGTTAATATTATATTTTGATGCCTTTTTGATTTATTCTTGATAACATTGAGCTTCATTGCCTTTGGCTTTGAAGATATTGCATCCTGATATAATCTTGGTAAATACTTTTATTTGGTTATCCAGTTACTGATAATACGACATAATAATATAACACTTGTACAACTCAACACTTACACAAAGCACTAAGAGTAGGTACTGACATATATTATACGAGTAGAATACTAACTGCCATTGTTCATCCCCTTGTGTTATCCTCCGTGTTAGTTTCTTTGGAGTTGGCCCTTCCCTTGGTGTTTCCTTTTTAAATCGATGTGATCTTCAATCTCAATAGTGCTCGACACTTAATGAATCCTTTGTCAATCTCTTCCTAGAAACTGATAATTTTGTAGGATATTATGTATCTAAATGTTTTTTGGAAATACCGTGCTGGCTGTACGCGAGAACCTAGGTACATATATCACAATAATGTTTTTCTTTTCTAGATTGATTTTATATTGAAGCTGTGATGATTTGCTTATTTTTCCTCTGAATGCGTATGACAAATAATTAGGTATTTATTATATGTGTAACCCTTCCTTAAAATATGATATGTGACTGTGACGGAATGTTGACATGATCTATGTATCTATGTATAATATAATATAATATACCTGGTGGCTGGCTGTAGGCAGTCGAGCGGATCAGCGGGCACTACATGATGTTTGTTCCAGGGGAGCGGTATGCGCGGGGTGGGGGAGCCAGGAGGGGTGGCGGGAGGAAGCGTCACCCCAGAGTCCGCCGAGCGCTCGGAGAACGCACTCGACGCTCTGCTAGACGAGCTGCAGACCTTCGCACGGCCGCCAGAGGGAGACGGCGAGGCCAGCGAGGGCGAGGGCGAGATGGTGTTGCTGCGGCGGCTGCGAGGGCCCGCGTCGCCGGAGGCCTCCCCCGCGCCGGGCCCGCGCGCCGCGGCGGCCGCCAAGCCCCCGGTGCCGGAGCGCAACCCTGAGCTGCTGCAGCTGGCCGCCCGGCGCGCGCCCCCGCCTCCGCCGCCGCGCACCTCCTCGCGCTCCCCGCTGGCGTCGCCGGCCGCCACCTACCCCGTGTCTCCCTCCAACTCCAGCTCCTGCGACTCGGTGGACTCGCAGGAGGGCGCCTCCCGAGCGCGCGCCGCTGTGCCCCGCCACGACCTGCTGGAGCTGCGCCACCAGGAGCTGCTGAAGAAGCAGAAGGCGCTGCAGGAGCAGTATGCGCGCCTGCAGCAGATCCAGCGCGGCGGCAACTCTCTGACGGTGGTGCCTCCACCGGACCTGAAGAAGACGGGCAGCGAAAGTAACCTGGTGAGTCGCATGGGTCTTAGCATGAGCCCTGCACAACCCATGTCTGGCAGCCTCACCCACCTTGCCTCGCCGCGCCCCATGGAGGCCGAGGCTATAGATGGTGATCTTCCCCCCCCAGGGACGACAACCAGCAAAATCTATGAGACTGATATCCTGTGACCCCCCTCGGAAGTTAATCATCATTCTGTAGCCTTCGAAGCCTCCGATGCACAACTAATTTTTTAAAGAAATATATTGTTAAACAGTGTAAAAATTATAATATTGGAACAATTTATTGAATCACACTCTTTAAAGAGTGCTTTAGATTAAGTATAAACTTTAGACCATGTATTATTAGATATGACTTATTTATTGATTTCCTTTAACGGGGTTTTTCATTTTGACCACAAAAATACTTGTCTCACACAAGCGCTATACTCCCATAGCTTTGCCAATTTCACCACATTGTTCACCTGATCATGATGAAACAGGCCAATCGTGAAACTTTAGCATTCGTGTGAGACCAGTGTTACACCGTCAAATATTAAAAAAAAAATACAATTCTTTCACCGAATCAAAGTCAAACTACTAAATGGTTGAAAAAAACAGTTTCAAACTAGGGATGTTACGAATGTGATATTTTTCACATTCGCGGATGCGAATGTTGAATCACATTAAATAAAAAAAAACTTTTGTCAACATTAATCATCGTTTTAATAAACAAATAAAAACAATAAATCAATTCTTATACAGTAAGTTATAATCGTAATTAAGCAATTTAATAATCGATGTTCAAAAGAGGCATATTATATTTCAGAAAAAGCAATTTTGCAGCCTTTTCTCCCATGAGGCGATTTCTAAGGGGCTCGTATATAAGGCCGGCTGCACTGAACAATTGTTCATTCGGAACGCTGGCCGGTGGAACCTTTCAGATATTTACGATCTAATACGAGCCAGATCTGTCAATTTGTCGTATTTCAATTTAGTCTTCCACCTGTCCAAAGGGTTTTCATCAAGAGAGGCTCATTTTTCTTTGAGATATGCCTTCAATTGAGCTTAAATAAACTTATAGTGTCTCCAGGTTCTGCACCGTCGGAGTTTTCGCTATCACTTGAGGAATCTAGGATTCCTGCCAGATTGCTTATAAGAGTTTTAGCAGAACTTGTCGAACGCTCATTAATGTTGCTTGTTGAAGTCCTCAACCTTTTAGCACCTGGAGCTGAATGCCGATTACCATCCTGGTTACTCTGCTTAGACAGACTTAGAGCCAATTGAAGAATATCAGTGTTGACTTTGTCTCTCACAATCTCAGTAAAAAAATTTGCTTGTATCGTGGGTCCAGGAATGTTGAGATTGTGAACAAAGAATCATTCTCCAGGTTGTAAAACTTTTTATTTATTTCGCTTTTGATAACTCAAATAAAGTTGATTATAATGTTATTAACGGTTTCGCACTCAGTTTGCGAAAGGTAGCTCCGTGTCATCAAGACTTTTGTTGCTGCTCATGTTGCGTGTAGCTTCTTCAAACGGCTTAAGAACAGCTACGCAGTACTCCATAGCTTTCAATTCTTCAGATGACATGCTGGAAATGTCATTGCCGTTAGCGTACAGGCACAAAGCATCTTTAAGTTTTAAATGCCTTCCGAAAATATAGAACGTGCTATTCCATCTCGTTGTACAGTCTCCCATAACAGCCAGTGGAGTTTGATCTGGGTTCAGCCGCTGTTGGATTTTGGCTAGTGGCAGTGACAGTGGGCGAGTCACGACATGATCTGCACACATTCGCGTTCGCTAAATATTCGCATCGATTGTTGCGAATGCGAATGTCGATGCGAATGTTCGTAACATCCCTATTTGAACCTCTGCCTATTATTAACTACATATATAATAAAATAGCAAGATCCAATTATTATTTTTTTTACTTTTGCCATAATTCAAAGTAAATATTAAACTCTAATTTTTATTAGTCCCCACTTAAATAGATATTAATATTTGATCATTTCTTCTAATGACCTGCTCATATTACAACGATTATAAAATTTCAGATTTTTTTATTGAAGTACAATTTTTCATTTAATATCTAGAATTATAAATTCTCACAACTATGTTATACTTTAATTTGCAAGTATGTAATTTAAAGTTAGGTGATTATAATAAGTAATTTACTATTATTTAAGATGATTAGAGAGTGTAGGTAGATGAACATTTGTATTTCCACAGTGAAAAGTGTAAAAAGGTTAACCTATTCATTGAACTCAACAATTGCTTGGAATTTGAGACGTGGAGAAAGAAAAGTTAGCCTTTAATCATAGATTATTGTAGGTCTGCTGGGCCTAACATAAAGTGATCTAAATCACTATTATGTCCGGTACAGTGGATTTGTATATTATAAACATTCTGCAAAGCAGGATAGTTTCTAGAATTTAATTAACTACACATAATGTAATATTGGCAAGCCCTGTGAAAAGTAATCACTACTTGACAGGAACCAACAAAAGTTTCTTTGCTAAGTTTTGTCGTGAGCTGTCCTAAAATATGTTTTGTTATAAATATAAATAATATCACTATCTTGAAAAGATCTTCGATATTTGCTCCTAACCCAGACAACATTACACAAGGTTCGCCAATATTATAATATTAAGGTACATATTTTCTTATTTTGGGTTTAATATTAGATAAGTAGGGTTCAATGCATAAAAAATGATTGACATGGTTCCTACCTACCAAAATGTATGATAATCTCTTTAATTTCTGGATTTGATTCATTTCGGTAGGAAGGTATAGGTATATCCATTTTGTGTATAGCTTGCTACATATATATATATGTTATAAGCAGGATAATAAAATCTTATGATGTATTAAACAATAGTTAAAATGACTGTACATTATTAACAAACGAGTTTTCAAATGATTAGGTATAATAATGATGCTGTACGTTTTGTTTGAAGATGTAATCATTTTTTACCATTTGTCGTAATGAAATCAATTATTTTCCTATTACACGGTAAATCATAGTAGTATATACTTACATTTATAAATCATCAAATAAACTAAATTAACCATTGAATTAAAACTTAAATTTGGAAATAATTTGGAAATCCACACAAATATTTAAAAATGCAACACTCGCTAAAAGAGTTTTAGAATTAAAAGATAAGCCGTATTACCTTTTTTTTTTATTTAAGTGCACATTTGAAAGATTTTTCACAATGTTTTGGTTGGAAAACATTTTTGGTTTCATAAAACATTATTGAAATTTTGTAAATTTGTATTAAATGTATCCTTTAGAATAGTAATTTCGTATTTTAATAACATCTGAAGATTGGCCATCGAGGGTTAAAATGGAATGATATATTTAATTGTTATTTTTGCAAAAACTTTAACCTCTAGTACATTTTACACAATTATAAAATACACTACATAATATATTGTATTATTAATTTTTTGATTTGCGGTGGCCTATTAAGAATGAATGAGATATAGTTGAATATTTTTGGACGGATGTTCAATTATTATGCACGTACTATCATGATGTTGGATATAGGTATGAATATTTTAAACCTTTGAAGAGCTGCTGTTCTCAAATAAATATCTTTTGCACTTTGCTTTTTTAGTTCTTTCGCACATAGTGTTATTAATCAATTGTGCTTAATTAGGTACTTAGTATTAAAACGTATATGTACTACTATTAAATTAAATGATTATCTTGCCGGAGTAAAGTATTACATAAGAAACAGAAACATACGAAACGCTATTGTAAATGACTTTCGTGATTGGTTTCATGTTCACAACATGTATTTTGAATGAAGACTAATGTTGCCAAATTAAAAATAATTAAAACATTTGGAAACAAAAATTAATCATTTTAATGTAATGTAATCACTTAAATTAAGATAAAATTTGTATGTGCAATTTTTTGCATTTTTCTTGGCAGCATATTTATTTTGTTAAATTTATTTTGTATATGGAGCTTCTCTCAACTAATGACCAGGTTTAATCATTGAAAGGTGTAAAGATAAGTTCAGTTTTTTTACATATTTATTGGAAAAAAGAGCTATCAAGTTCATTAATTTACAGAAGATGCTTTTACGTCTCGAATCCTGAATCAATTCAGAGTAGAGAACATTGAATTGTGTGATGATGTAGAAACAAACAATGCATGGAATTCCACTAAAGCGGAGTGGACATTAAAGCCTGCTTGTCAGTTCCGGATTTAGGTTTCCATAAGTGTATTCCTGTATGCTATTATTGATTCAGAGTGCAGAAACAAATAATGCTTCACCACAATTAATTAACCCTTAACTGGTGAATTAGAAAGGAAAGATATAGAAAAAAAAGTGATATGCCTAGAAGTCAGTGAAAACTCAAGTTTTCATTGTTCAGAAAGATACTGAAGAAAATTTCGATACAAAAATACTTGGAAATGAGAGGTATTTGTTTTGTCTGAAATATGATACGACAGGGTGAGTGCACTTTCCCTTTGTATATAAAACAAATATGTACTTCTTGTTGAATGAATTAAGCACCGAGCACAAAACTTTTTGTAGGAATTTGTGTATTCATAATATAGAAAAGTTTTCTTGAGTAGACACCATATAATATTATGAAAATTGATGTTTACTGTATCGATGTTGAATATCATAAAAAAGCAAAAAAATCAAATTCAAATATCTAAATGTTCTCACTTAAATTTATCAGCTAAGGGTTGATTTTAATGTTATAAACTCATGAATTATCTACACAAGTATAATGTAACCAAAATTGTAATGAAAATATCAAATACCTAACCGAAAATGAAAAAAAAATGTAAACCACTTTGTATCGTTACCAATACTGTGTAAAAAATATTTTGTCTGAAATTCATATATAAATATGCTGCTTTTATTCACATTCGAAAACAGTCTCATAGTATCAGGAAAAATACTTAAAAAATTGTTTCAAGCAACCAATTTTGAATAAGCTTTATAATTTAAAGAATGGCGAGGTTTGTAGATAGTTGGATGAAGAAAGGGGACTTTGCTACTGGAGCAGTTTGTAACACAATGGCCTATTTTGAAATAGGTGAGAGGAGAAATGGGTTGATGACTTCTTTTTACAAAATTGAAGGAATGTAAAGATTAATAAGGATTTAAAGTAGATTATTTAAAAAAAAAAACTTTTCTCACTTTAAAATACAAAATCTGTTTTGTTTTACGTTCGTCTCAATATGCGATTCGATCAATTAGATTTTTTAAAATAACTTTATTAATCTTCAATTCATTAAATTTATTTGCAAAATGAATGTTCAGGGGTTGAAAATGCTTACAGTACTGTGCGAATTAATGTGAACACAAGTGTAGAATTAGAAAAAATAATATATATTCTTTATTGAAGAAAAAAATACAGAAACAATTACAATTATTTTTTTTTTAGTACGAAGTGTGTCCTACCTTAACTTTTATAACTTCTTGTACACGGTTTGGCATAGAATCAACAATTTTCTGATATTTGCGTATCTCTAAATTACTGCCTCAATCAGCTTCGTTTTTGTTGTGCTTGTCTTGCTTTAACTATAGCCCACCGATTTTAAATTGGATTAGGATCCGAAAAGTTACCTGGCTATTCAACATATGTAATTTTTTTGTCTTAGAAATATTAACAATGTTTGTGCGTTTTTAAAGAGAAATATCCATCTTTAAAAATAAGAAACAAAAAAACTGTAATTCTAAAAAATTACAAAATTTAACACATCTGTAGCTTCAGGGGCGGCCCTAGGGCGGTGCGAGCGGTGCGACCGCACAGGGTGCCGTCATGAGGGGGCGTCGAAAACACCCGACCACTGATCGAATATCTATCGATCGTGCACTTAAATCGTCTGGTCGGTGCGGGGAGCAAGCAGTGTTGCCAACGTTTTGTTGACACTAATGCAGACGAAGTCAAAGTACGAGAGTGTTTCGTTGCTTACAAGTCATTAAGTGACTCGTCAGGAGAAGGGCTCACTGGCCTTTTTCTTGATGAAATTGTGCATGAATTTGACATGGATATGAACGATTGTCGAGGTCAAGGGTACAATAATGGTGCTACTCTTCTGTCCATGATGCCCTTTTGAATCTTCACGAAGAAACGAATGACTCAATTGCTGCATCAGAAGCTTTTTCACTGATTCAGAACACGGAGCAATTTGAATTCATAGTTACAATGGTAAAGTAGTATGGTAGCTTGGTACGTTATACTTTTTCAAGTAAACATTGTAAGTAAAACTATGCAGTCTGAAACTATGGACGCATCGCAATTGCTGAAAAACTGCTCGAAATTTGTGAAGCAGTACCGGACTTATTCATCTGCTCAAATAACACCTAAGGAAATAGCTTCCCAGGCTGGGATAGATTTTACGTTTAAGCCAGTCCGATCCCGAAGAAAGAAGCGATTATTTGAATATGAGCTGCAGATGGACACCAACAAATCCCGAAGAACTGTTTAAAATTAACGTCTTTTACCCTATGATAGATACAATTGAAAATGCATTGGTCACTCGGTTTGGACAATTATCTAAATTCAATGATACATGGTCTTTTTTGTAAAATATCAAAATAAGTCCCAATAGGTCTTCATTAGAAGAAACCTGTGCTGATTTGCAAATCATTTTAACCGATGGGGAAAAAATGATGTCTCTATTCGCGAATTGGTTGAAGAACTTTTGAGAAATCTTGACTCAGCAGAGCCACTACAAGTTCTTCAACTTATAAAAAAAATTGATTGGCAGGATATATTCCCGAATGTGTAGACAGCGCTTCGGATTCTGCTGACCATCCCTGTAACTGTCGCCAAAGGAGAACGAAGCTTCAGTAAATTAAAACGTACTTACGTTCGGCTATGTATCAAGAAAGACTATCAGATCTTGTAATTTTATCAATTGAGAATGATATTGCCCAAAGGTAAAATTATTCTGATTTAATAAAAAAATTCGCAAGCCAAAAGCAAGAAAATTTGTGTTCTTGTGTGTTTATTGATTTCGCAGATTTAATTTAATCGATGTCTCCTTAGAACGGGGTACCCCAGTAAGAACACATTTTTCTCTAAACAACTGTAAAACAAAGAAAAAAAAAAATCAAAAAAATTAAATAAATGTAATCATAACTGCTTGGAACGAGCTCTATTTTTTGTTAGGAGGGGGGGGGGGGGGCGCCACCAAGAGATTTCGCACCACCTAATCATTTAGCTAGGGCCGCCCCTGTGTAGTTTGGTGTGTCTCGTAACTCACTGAATGATAGAACACAAATACAAAATGGCCGCTATTACAATATGCTACACACAACTGCAAGAACAAGTGTAATTGTGCTAATTATCACGTGTGCACATTAATTCGCACAGTACTGTAAAATACATTTAATAAAAATGCATTTGATTTGAATCCATTTGAAATGGCGAGGAGGAGTAAAACAAGTTCAAATCGGGGAGGTTTACTGGTTCACTGATCTGACCAGAAACTTACGATCCGATATGGAGAAGAAATAATTTGTAGACCACCGAACACTTCGAACTGGGTTCATAATGTTATAATGTCGACCCCTGATGAAGTGTAACTGACACATCTGAAAATGCTTGACCCAAACTGGGTTTAACATTTTCACTCATCTCTGAATTCTGAAAAATTATTTTTGTAAGCAGCATATTTCTTTCAATATGGTATTAATATTATCATTGCAATTATAATTGTCTATATAAATAATCAAAATATCTTAATGGATAATAAACATGAAAATAATATAACAGGTATTTTTTTGAACATCACTTATCCCAAACTCCCTTATAAACTGATATTGAAGATTGTGCGAAAAATTTAGGAGTACAGTACAATTTTACTAATCCGGCACTATTAAAAACCATAGGGTGCCGGATTATTGGATTGTTCGGATTACTGGATTATAGAGAAAAAATCATAATAAATAAAACAAAGCATTTCATTAAGAGAATTTACACACTATTTACACTTCAAAACAACAGGTAAATATGTACGCACGTGCACATGAGATAAGTTTTAAGGTTAGACTGCTAGACGACAATGTGGCGATGGAGCGCGTCGACGTAGAGGAGCGAGTTTATTGAAGTGCTGGATTAGTGAGATTGTACTGTACTTTTAACATTGTATTATTATTTTTTTAAAACTAGCTCCGCATAGGAGACTCTGATGAAAATAATTCCGTATAAGATGAGTGGAAGATACTCTTAGTATCGCCCTGGTGTAAGACCACTATTCAGAATTGAAACGTTGCTTGAAATGGCCTTGGCCGTGTTTGGTGACTAGATCTGAATAGCCAGGTACTTCTCCACCTTCCTCTCCCCCATTTCCTTTCCCTCCCCACTACCTTCAGCTTTACAACATACCCCAATTGGGGATGCCATTGTCTCAATGGCTCCAAACGGGAGCAGCTGAGACTCTCATGAGGTATTACTATAAAAAAATCCGCTCAGGGCCCACGTCATCTTTAGGGATGCTGTGTGTATGATATTTTTAGGAAAGGAAGGAGAGGAAGTTCTGAGAAGGAAAAGGGCATGAGGGGTAGTTAGGAATCTGGGGGTCAGTGAGTTCAGGAGTGACGGATGTATGAATCCAAGGGCGAATTTAGGAGGGGGGCACGGGGGCACGTGCCCCCTCCAGAAAGTATTTTTTTGTACTGTGGAGATTCCATCACAGTACAGAAAACTGTCTCTATCAAACATGCTTTCTACTTTTTCAGGACCCGGAGGCGAAAGTAACATTGATCTCACTCTATGTTCTAGATCTGTTGCGACTAAAATATCTCAGTGGAAAGTTCACGAGTGTGCGTTAGTTTCTGATCATAGACTCATAACTTTTTCTGTGGGTATTCCAAAGACAGAAACTCCACGGTCTACGTGGAATTTCAGAACCACAAGGGCGGATTGGGATAAATTTGGGGAGGCGCTACGCCAATCATTAAGGGGCTTTCACGACGTAGCAGCTAGGGAACCGGACAATTTGGGGAATTTTTTCAACGCGGCGGTGGTATCGGCCGCAGAAGCCTCTTTGGGAAGAACTAACCCTAAAAAGGCTATTCGGACGCCGTGGTGGACACAAGAGCTGACTTTGCTGAAGGGTACATTTAAAAGCGCTTACAGGAATCTCAGTGTGGTCAGGCAGAGCTTATGCTCGCCCGAAGAGGCTATTGTCCTCCAAGCCCGCTTTAGGGCCGCACGAGGTGCCTATCGCTCGGGTGTCCTTTTGGCAAAACGAGCTGCCTGGCATAATTGGGTTAATGAAGTGGGTAACGCCAACCCGTGGGAAATCCACAGCGTCGTTGGAAAAACGGGAAAAGGATCTGAAAGTTACTTGTCGAGCGTGGTGCTCGGGAACGTTGAGAGTGTCGATGTTACCTCCACTCTTGAGACACTTCTGGGCAAGTTAGTTCCGTTAGACTCAGTAATAGGGGAAAGTGTTCACCATAAATAGATTAGAAATCTGTCACGGCTACCACCTAGTGAGCCCGCCCAGGGGAACGGCATGCCACCGTTAAGTCGAATTGAAGTGGAAATAATAATTAAGGGTTTGGGTCCGAAAAAGGCACCGGGATTTGATAGATTGAATGGAATAATTGCGAAGAATGTCTGGATCCACGCCAAAGAGGAGTTCTACCAGGTGTTGGAGACGTGCTTGCGTAGGGGAAAATTTCCTACGGAATGGAAGAAGGGCGTGCTCCGGATTATACCAAAGGGTAACGGTAAGCCGAAGACGGACATAGGAGCTTATAGGCCTATAACATTATTGCCAATTCTAGGCAAAGTTTTGGAAAACATCATCAAGCACCGACTACACCTCACCCTAACGCCGCCCAGCGATCTTCAATTCGGCTTTGTCCCCGGCAAATCCACGGAGCACGCCATTAAACATGCGCTTGAATGGGTGAGGGTATGCCAAAAGAGGTACGTTATAGGCATCTTCTTGGATATCTCGGGTGCCTTTGATCACGCGTGGTGGCCGATGATACTTACCAAGCTGAAAAGCAGGAACTGCCCGCGTAAACTGTTTGAGATTATTAGTGACTATCTAAGTGGTAGGACAGTTATCATAGGGCACGGGGACGTTTTAATCACCCGAACAGTCGACATGGGATGTCCGCAGGGGTCGGTTCTCGGACCCGACCTGTGGAAAATCTTGTTCGACGACTCCTCCAGGTTGCCCTTGCCTGAAGGTTGTATATCGGTCGACTACGTAGATGACAAATTGTTTTTGGTCTCTGGGGACAGTAGGAGGGAAGTGGAATCTAAGGCTGAAGAAGGTTTACAAGTGATCCTTGAATGGGGACAGAGAAATAGACTGAACTTCGTTCCCCACAAGACCGTGGGCCTCCTCATGAAGGGCATGCTCAGCCGAGGCAGGAACCCCTTCATCAGAATGGGAGGCTCATCCATCCGATTTGCAGAAAACACCAGGTATTTAGGCGTAATTTTGGACAGATCTTCTTCATTCCTGGCCCACGTCAAGAACGTCTCCGACAGGGCACAAGCCCTGTTTCAGAAACTGAGAAGACTCTCAACAGCCGAATGGGGATTGCGCTCTCCGGCGATTCGCCTGCTGTACAGAGGGGTATATGTATCGCAAGTATCATATGCTGCCTCTGTGTGGGAGCATCGCTTGGATAACGTCTTGATAAACTCTGCTCTTAAACGGGGTCAGCGGACTCCCCTGTTGGCGCTCTTGGGCGCTTATAGGACTGTGGCCTCAGATGCACTACCGGTTCTGGCCGGCATTCTGCCGATTGACCTTGAAATTAGGGAAATATTGACCAAAAAGGAACTTATTAGAGGCAGGGCTGCTGTCCACCTGGGAGTCGAGCTGACACCGGGAGGAGTCGTGGCCCTCCCTGGCTTGCTCAAAGCGATGCGCGAGAGAACGCTGAGTGTATGGCAAGAGCGATGGGATAGGTCGACGAAGGGCAGATGGACTTTCTCCTTCTTCCCTTCAGTTAAATTCAGAATGGAAGGGGCATACATTAAACTAGATCACTATGTGACGCAGATGCTTTCTGGGCATGGGGAATTCAGGGGTCGGCTTCATAGCTTGACCCTCTCTCCTCACCCAAACTGCGCATGTGGGGATACTAATCAGGACGCCAGGCACATTCTGTGGCACTGCGAGTTGATGAAGGAAGCACGAGAGGAAATGTTGGATGGCTTGCGCGGAATAACAAGACCAGCGTGGAATGCTGACCTTGTGTCGAACAAAGAGAATTTTGAATGCTTGAAAAAGTTTGTCAAGTCCTGGGTAGAGAGATGGCCTGTACTTAGAGTCGCCGACCTAGATTAAATTCATCTTTGTTTCAGGTGCCACACGTATTGCTCCCGTCTTCTTCTTCGGTCCTCCTCTATTACTCTTTATTTAGTGAATATGCTTTGAACTATCTATAATATAACTTATGTGACCTATAAAATACTGATAACATCTGTCTATTTTTTTTTCTTCTGATCTCTGCTAACAATGATTTATGTTTTTACCTCGACAGGTCATGTTGGTATTGGTGATCGATATTAGTGATGACACTAATGCTCGATATATTATCACTCTGAACTGATTCTGTAATTATGTTTCACATGTATAAATGCTCTTATTATTTTCTATTTTTCTGTATTAGTTTTGGTTTCCATTCTTTGGTGGCGCAACTGAACTGAACATGTTATGTATCGTCATTCCCCCATAGAAAGGGGGTGGGATAGACCCTGTCCATGCACATTGCCAGACGAACACATACCAGAGTGGTCTTCCCGCGATCCGCCCGCGCCTCCCCCATCGTCATGCGTAGGCCTGAGGCGTAACCGTGCGGTCTCGATGTCCTTCCGTCCCCCCTCCGGTAACCCGACGCTCATCTTTTCCTCAAGGTCTTCAAAATCTTCCCCTTCTCTCCCAAGTGCATTTCTTCGAGGCAAAATCGGGGAACCGGCTAAAGGGCGCGGACTTCGAGCATCGTCTGCGGTTGGGCCGATAGCTATACGTATTCTCATTGGGACTGCCCGGTGGTCAATGGAATACTTTCTCTGGCTCTTCTTTTTATATATTTTATTTTCTTTCCGCTACTATAGTAATTACTTACATTATAACATAATCATATAACTGTTTTTTCCTCATTACTTATTTTATTTACAGAAGGTTTCTTCGACTGGTCTAGCCGTTATTTTTATTTTTATTTTTCTTTTACTAACACTGTTTTCTCTTATTGATGTTACCTATTTCAGAAGAATTATTCCACGGGCTGCTACTTCTATTTATCTTTTGTATAATTTTAATGTAAGTACTTGCATACTGCTTACTAACCCCGTATGCATGGACATTGGAGGGTCTAGAGTCGTTCAAATAAATGTAGCTTCGTTCAAAAAAAAAGTAGAGTCTTGAGGTGTGCGGTGAAGGAGGAAACCATATGTTTCCTTATAACGCCGTTGGGAAAGTGGTGGGTCCCCTCCAATGTCTCTATCAAACATTTTTTTGCCCGTCCGCCCCTTGTGCCCCCCAGAAAAAAATCCTGGATCCGCCCTTGTATGAATCCACCCCTCCCACTGCAGTGCAAGGCGATGTTCCAAGAGAGTATGGCTGGAGAAGTAAAAGGGACTCCCTCAACCATTCTCTCCCGATCCGGCCTGCCACGCAGCTGGTGGGCAGACGCTTCCGCCGCCAAGACCCGGACAAACCTCACCCCATGAACCCTGGCACCCCAACTAAGTCACCAAACGTAGCGAACCACTTGGGGTGGCTTATGGCAGAGGTGTTGGTTATCCAATAAATGGTTCCCAGGGCGGCGGTACCCATACCCGCCTCGAAAAAAAAATTATGAAAATGGAATTGCTGGTTTGAATCCTCAAAAATGTTTTGCAATATATGTGCATATATGGCTATTGGCAAATAGGTAAAGACTTTACTGTATTTGGGATTTGGATAGGTTTAGCCACTGGAGCGTTTTTGACAACACTTCGTCTAATTTGCTATAGAATTTAAAGAGATATTGAGATAATTTTAAATTTATTGGAATTATTTCAAAAGTTCCCGCGCGTTATAATCTTCATATTAATCACAAGATAACTTAGTAGTTTGCCTTTTTAACAAGAGATGTCTCCCTTCTGAATTAATCTGAATTATTTGTGTTATAAATTGATAATTCAGCAGAAGGACATCAAGTAAAAACATCTGGTTTCAATGGAGGAATTCCTGGTTTTATTCACAAAGCACATTTGCTACAATAATTTGTCCCGACCCGACAAAACACTAAATTTGGTCACTTTGACCACTTGCTAGACAATGCTAGCTGTTTATAGGAGATCCACGAATTAAGAGAGAGTTAAACTAGAAAGGCAGACTATTTATAATAAGTTTTCTAACACAATCAAAATAAACAACACTTTCGTGTCACCATAATATACGATATAAAAAACCAGAGATCTACTTTACCGTCTAGTGTTTACCTTTAGTTTCGAATTACGTCGCTAATCTGTAAAATCCCATATTAACTGACAATAGGCTACAAAAATACGCCGCTAGATGGCAGTAGTCTTCACTCTTTTTAACATACTGCCCGGCGGGGAATGAGAAAAAACAACAAGTTTTTTTGAAATTAAAAATCAAACTACAAATTCCTAAATCTACACACAATATACTAAAAATTTACAAGATGTGTAACTATCTAAATTTGAAGGGTCCGGGAACCTAACCAACAATTAAAATAACCTAAAAAATTTATAAATTTCTAAAAAATCGTGCAAAAAATTAAATTATAAAATAATAAAATCACAACATTAATAATAATTTTGTAAAATTGACAAATCAATAATGTCTCATTGTTTCTATGGAGAAATTTCACTTCAATTATATTTTTTAACCAACACCAATTCACAAATAGCAATAAATTGTTAGTTCGCTATTGACTGATTATCAGTTCATTAACTTTCACTGGCATGGCACTGCCAAAAAAACCGAATGAACACTTCACCGGGTAGACTACTCGGCCATCTTGTCCAGGGTGGTCATCATTTTAGAAAAGTACATCAGCATGTACTTCTGTATGTCATCATTTGGGTAGATCATCATAAATCAAGGGGCGGCCGTGCCCTGGTAAGCAGATAGTACCATTGGATCTGCAGCGAGGATGATCATCTCGCGGTTGTTGACTTGAAGCCCCAGTGGCTTCAGGCTGGATACAGTGGTGTCAACAACACCAATACCGATGCTCCATAATTATTGACGTGGTTTGGTTGCATCGGTTCAGCCCTAATTACAGTTAGGCTGTGACCTTGGGAAGGTCAGTGATTTGCCGGGTCGGGAAATTTGGATCCAAGTTTGATTCTATTGGCATCAAACATATTTTTGTGATGGGTCTCACAAAAGTGCCTTGTGCTGTTTTGAGGGTAACTACCCTCACTACTCCATCCGGGCCTGGATGAGTAGATAATATGCGCGCCATCTTCCATAATGCAGGAGGCATATTGTCTTCCATCAGGATTACCAGATCGTCCTTCTTTATGGCCTTTTGGTTGTTGGCCTGCCATTTGGTCCGTTTTTGCAGCTCAGCAAGGTAATCTCGTTTCCATCTGAACCAGAAATTTTGAATTAGAGCGTTTAATTTTTGATATTTGCTTAGTCTGTTCTCCGGGAGCTCGCGGACATCCAACTCGGGAATAACCGAAGCATCCCTGCCCATGAGGAAATGGTTGGGGGTTAGAGGGAGAAGGTCGTCTACGTCATCAGACAGGGA
This sequence comes from Limnephilus marmoratus, assembly GCA_917880885.1. Lineage (NCBI taxonomy): Eukaryota > Metazoa > Arthropoda > Insecta > Trichoptera > Limnephilidae > Limnephilus > Limnephilus marmoratus. The sequence goes on along the minus strand of OU862920.1, from coordinate 18,016,299 downwards.
AGTTAAGGGACGGGAGTTCAAACAAGCCTCTATCTGACAAAGCAAAGTATACAATAATTCAAACTGCAATGGGTTATTTTTAGTAATTCGATATAAATGAAACTTGGTGGACTTGACGGCGGCCTCCCACAGCCCCCCGTGGTTCGGCGCCCTAGGCGGTATGAAACTCCAAGATATTCCCTTATCAGCTAAAAACCTATGGATTTTGTCATTGTTCAATCTTAGACTGGCATATAGTTCTTTGAGCTTATTAGAAGCTCCTCTGAAAGTGGTTGCATTGTCAGAAAATATTTTTTCCGGTTGACCCCTACGGGCAATGAACCTCTTTAAACAATTTAAAAAAGCATCGCTTGATAAATCTGTTACGAGTTCCAAATGAACCGCTTTGGTAGAAAAACAAACAAATATGCAAAGATACGATTTAATGAGCGGAGATTTTCTCAGCGCTCCAGCCTTCGTGTCTATCGGTCCGGCAAAGTCGACACCTGTGACAGAGAACGGTAGACTGGGAGTGATTCTCTCAACTGGAAGGTCTCCCATGATCTGCCGGCAAACCTGAGGTCGGTATCTAAAACATACAACACACTTATGTAGGATACGCTTAACAGTGTTTCTCCCAAATATCGGCCAATATTTCAAGCGTATTTCCGATAACAGCGCTTGGGGACCTGCATGTAAATGTTCATAATGATAATTACGTATAATAAGTTCAGTTAGCTTATGTGACGGTGGTAATATTACAGGGTGCCTTTGATGATGCGATAAATAAGTAGCTAATTTCAATCGTCCACTTGCACAAATTAAACCATCCATTAAACAGGGATTGAGAGCTTTCAATCTACTGTTTTTGTTTACTAACCCATGCTTCTTTAGGTCCTTCAATTCTCTTTTGAAGGAATGTTCTTGCGATGATTTCAGTAGACATTTTAAAGCTGCTTCCAGCTCGGAGACAGTTAAATTGCCATACGTTTTATCCTTAGGGTTGCGACAATTATTTATAAATCTTAAACCTTGAGCGATTACTCTTTTTAATTTGGTTAGCGATGAGAATTTTTCGAAAATATCCCATTCTTGAGTATCAGTTACCAGTAGTACATTTTTACTTTTTATTTCCGGGGGATCCAAACATGACATCTTGGATACTGGCCAAGTGCTGACATCTTCCGTCAACCAGCTTGGCCCCTTCCACCATATTGAAGTGCTGACTAACCTTTCAGCTGTGGTACCTCGGGACAGTATATCCGCAGCATTTTCTGACGATGATACGTGCCGCCACTGGGTTGGATCGCTGATTTCCTGTATCTCAGCGACTCGGTTTGCCACGAAGGTGTTCCAACGAGCTGGTTGTCCTCTCAACCAGCACAACGCTATTGTTGAATCGCACCAGTAATAGGTGGCCGATTCCTCTATACTTAGCGTCAACTTGATATTTTTTATTAGCTTGGCCAATAGTAATGCACTACACAACTCTAACTTGGGTAGTGATATACACTTTAATGGTGCCACTCTAGACTTGGAGGTAACTAACTGTGCGTGCCTCTTACCTTCCGAATCTGTTGAGACGATGTAGGCGCATGCTCCGAAAGCTTTCTGAGAGGCGTCGCAGAACCCGTGCAATTGTATAGTCTTTGGTGTTCCGCTAATAACTCCTCTCGGGATTTTTAACACATTTAGTTGCGATAATTGGTCTAGATAAGCCCTCCAAGGTAGTAAAATTTCATCAGGTAGTATGTCATCCCACGATGCCTTGGACTGCCATAATTTTTGCATAATTAATTTAGCTACCACTACGATGGGCCCTAAAAGTCCTAAAGGATCAAAGGTGGAAGCTATGCACGATAATATTTGACGCTTGCTCTCCGTTTTACCTGACGGCTTTGTAATTTCATATGACAGGTAATCTAATTCATTATTCCAAATTAATCCAAGTATTTTTTCATTCTTGGAATTGTCAGTGATCATTTTCTCACAATTGCCCTGTTTGGCAATTTCACCTTGGCTCCGCCCAGATGACAATTCCAAAATATTTGATCTCCACTTCCTCAGGGTCATCCCTGCGGACAGCAAGATATCACTTATTTGTTTCTTTAACTGGAAACAAACTTCCAAGTCATCCCCTCCAGTCAATAGATCGTCCATATAAAAATCATTTTCTATGACTTGACTTGCTACTGGGAAATTAACTTTGTTATCCATACCGATTTGTCGAAGACATCTCGTTGCTAGGAAGGAGGAAGGTCCCAGCCCATATGTGACGGTCTTCAATTTGTAATGTCGGAGTTCCTCTTCTTGTGATTCGCGCCATACAATCTTCTGAAGGCTGCGATCCTCTGCGCATACGTTGATTTGACGGTACATTTTTTCGATGTCCGCAGTCATGACGTATCGATGTATTCTGAAACGTAATAAATGGCTGTATAAGTCCTTTTGAATGACAGCTCCCACCATCAGAGCATCGTTCAGGGATATTCCGGTCGACGTCTTTGCCGAACCATCAAACACTACACGCACCTTCGTCGTGGTGCTAGCTTCTTTTATGACCGCGTGATGCGGCAAAAAATAGGATTGCTCATCCCCTCTCCATTTATCACATAACTCCATATGACCTAGTTGCTCATATTCTTGCATAAATTGTACATATTGCAATTTCAATTCAGGATTTATTAAAAATCTCTTTTCTAAATGCTTAAATCTTTTTTCCGCTGTGTTTAACGAGTCACCAAGTTGACTCACACATGGGCGGCGCGGCAGACTTACAACGTATCTACCATCGCTCTCTCTAGAGTGCGTGGCGACGAAATCCGCTTCACACGCCTTCTCCTCGTGATTTTGAAATCTCGCAGGATTCACCTCCTCCATTTTCCAAAATTTTTCTATCTGATTAGATAATGTGTTTATTGATAAACTACAAAATTGCGGTACTGGCCTTTTTTTCTGATGAATGTTGATCGGGCCCGATATAACCCAGCCTAATTCAGTCCTCTGCAGAGTAGGTCCGGTATCCAATCTCAGCCGATCATCTTGTAGTATATCCCAAAAGCTCTCAGCGCCTAACAGGATATCAATAGGCGCCGCTACGTTGAAATTTGGGTCCGCCATTTGTAATCCCGGCGGCAGCTTAAAGTCTTTTCTGGCCACTGTTGCTTGAGGTAGGTTTGTGGTTATTTCCTGCAATATTAGACAAGTGATATTTTGATTATAATTTGTCCTCAGAGATTTCATTTTTATCGCAACACGTTTCTTTATATGGGTAACATTGTTGTGTATACCTAACACAGGCTTGTTTATATTTTCGCATCTCAAATTTAACTTCATTGCGAACTTTTCGCACATAAAATTGGCTTGAGCTCCAGAGTCAATTAGGACTCTTGCCTCATGCACTTTATTATTGTGACCTACTACCCCAATGATAGCAGTCGACAATAAAATTGTTTTTTCAGCCTTCGCTAAAGCTGAATGGTTTGATACTGAAACTCGTTCAGCATCCATTTGGCAGTCACCTCCTGGGTGATATTCACCTTTATTCATGGAGTCATCGCTCGGATGCATCTCCCTGTGCAATAACGTATTGTGGCTCTCGCTATCACAATGCTTGCATTTTAAATTAATTTTGCAATATGGGGCCGTATGTCCTAACCTCAAACATTTGAAGCAGGCACGGTACCTCCTTATTGCGTTGGCTCTTTCTCCTGAATTTAATTTTAAAAAATTTTTACAAAAATATATTTTATGCCTTTTGTCATTACAACAAATACAATTATTGTGGGTAGCAGCTAAAAATACCGATTCCTTTTTGGGATTATTGTTGCTACCACTTGCTTTCGGGTAGGTAGGAATTTTTTTCGAATCTGAATTTAACATTAATTCCAAAACTTGCGCACGCGAGGTCAAACATTTAAGAAATTCCTGTAATGTAGGTAGCTCATCCTGCAATGGGTTTTGTTCCCAATGCTTTCTAGAACTTGCATCCAATTTATTAGAAATTACGTATATAATTAAAGCATCCCATTGTTCGATTTTCAAGCCTAAATTTTGCAACGCTTTCAAATTTACATTAGTTTCATCAATCAGATAACGCATGGCTACTGGATCCTCATGTTTCATCTCTTTAAGTTGAAACAGAGCTTGGATGTGTCTTTGTACGGTAGTTCGCAAATTTGCAAACCTCTGCTGCAACAATTCAAAAGCCGATATATAATTCAGGTCTGATACCTCGAAATTGGCGATGATCTTTGCTGCATTCCCCTTTAAACAGGATTGCAGATAATAAAACTTCTGTACATTGCTTATGGCAGTATTGTTATGAACTAATGTCTTAAATGTTTCTAGAAAATTAATCCAATTTTTGGGATCTCCGTTAAATTCTCGTAACTGAAGGTTGGGTAATTTGATTTCTAATTTGGGAGTCTCTACAGACTGAATTGCTCCTTTAGCAGTCGCCAAGGTTGAATAATATTGATTTTCAAAATTCTCTCTTTGCAAATTATTATCAATTTCGTTGGAATCCGGAAGACTTTCGATTTGTTCCTGGACCTCTTCGAAATCATCAATTATTTTTTCAATTCTCGCATAGCGAATTTTAATTTCGTTAACTGATAATGCGTTTAATGAATCCGCAAATCTCGTGAGTTTACCTTTCAACACTCCGCGTTTGTTAATCAACGATTTTAAATTATCCATTTTTTATACGTTTGACAATAATTCAACACAACAAATTCTAAAAATGTTCCTTAAAAAATAATTTCTGTGCAATAATCGCGTAGAAAACCGTAGTAACCAATTCAAGCTATGAACAATGACAGAATCTTACAATAATCATCTTCTAAAACAATTAACCTAAAATAATTCGCATGACTTGCATTTACACTGCGGGTAGTTAGTTTTTTTTGTTTTTAAATAAGTACATTGACACACAAAAAATAGCACTTGTTTGAACAGGAATTCACGAAATAGAAGGAAATAATGGGCAGGTGATACTTATATTGATGTCGATCCTTGTTCTTCATGTTTTCATCTTTCTGGATTTTTGGATAGCTCGCTGGTTCATTTTATTGTTTCCTTTTAATGCCTTAATCCGATCGTAAGGTAGATCCGGCTCGAAGGACCATGTTATAAATTGATAATTCAGCAGAAGGACATCAAGTAAAAACATCTGGTTTCAATGGAGGAATTCCTGGTTTTATTCACAAAGCACATTTGCTACAATAATTTGTCCCGACCCGACAAAACACTAAATTTGGTCACTTTGACCACTTGCTAGACAATGCTAGCTGTTTATAGGAGATCCACGAATTAAGAGAGAGTTAAACTAGAAAGGCAGACTATTTATAATAAGTTTTCTAACACAATCAAAATAAACAACACTTTCGTGTCACCATAATATACGATATAAAAAACCAGAGATCTACTTTACCGTCTAGTGTTTACCTTTAGTTTCGAATTACGTCGCTAATCTGTAAAATCCCATATTAACTGACAATAGGCTACAAAAATACGCCGCTAGATGGCAGTAGTCTTCACTCTTTTTAACAATTTGTTATTATTGACATTCCGCGAACCGAAATTATTCAAATATTTTTTCTTGCAAATAATTATTCATGTGTTTACGTATTAGAAATGCACGTTTGAATTTTTATTTATATCTGAGATTATCAACTAGGCAAGCAACTGTAGACAACTAACACTCAGAAGTCATAATATTATATCCTCCAAATAAGTGGTACGTACCTACGGCAATTTTGAAGTAAGTATATATACACCGTAAGTATTATATATAATACTTACGGTGAATTCGGGCGTTTACAAATTAAAGATTTTTAAAAATATATTTGAAAGAGGGCGAAAAATATCGGAACCGAGAATTTAAAAATTTCCTAGAGCTCAAGGTTGAAATTGATTGTGTAGTAGGTGTAGAACCCTCCAGTGTCTAAAATGTTCAATGTACATAATATTACTTTGCAGATAATTTGGGAGCATATTATTTAAGGCAGCATTGTTAACGTGTTACGTATTATATGTGTCCTAATCAGTAGCGTAGATAAACTGATAGAAGTGAATTATGGACTTTTCTGCCAGTCCGTAGTAAGCTCATTTATTCCAAACTTCTGAAGAAATTTAATTTATCAAACATCGAAAATATTCCTCGAGTAGATTGTTCATTTTCAGTGTAAATACGGTTCAGTGTTTTTCTGTTTAGTGAAATCCGATTCATTGAAGTCGATCGTAAGGATTGTACTAAGGATTACCTTTCGGTAACTTCTCATCGTTCCATAGCATGACTGTAGATTGCCAACGAATATACAACAGTTCACAATCACTAAGTGTCCTTAATATACATTTGACGTCAACTGTTTTTGTGCGTTAGCGATCTGCAGTTGTCCTAGGAACGATGAGAAGTTACCAAAAGTTATCGGTACAATCCTTATCGATCGATCGTGCTAGGACAGATAGTGGGTTCACTTTTACATATTATAACTGCATACTCAACTGAAATTTTGATTTTTGAACTGAAACTTCTTTAGCGCCGTTAGTGACTTGAAATTCGGGTGAAACGGAAATGCATCACAACTCAGTTCTACACAAATACTCGGTTCTAATATAATGCTCTAAATTCACACCTCGGCCCATGCCTTCCATAGCGTAGTTGGCAAGGTGCCTGATAAGTCTCAGCGGCAGAGAGTCAGACATCAAGCGAACGGGATTTTGAATCCTACGAAATCAAAAAAAAAAAAAAAATTTTGTTTTGTGAAATCGATATCCAATCTTCAAACCACTTAAAAAAACAAGCGAAAGAAAAGAAAGCGACATCTAGCGACTTTCAAGTTTCACTCGAATAACTTCGAATTTTTTATACTTTCATACTTTTTCATACTCTGAGTTTTTTTTTACTAATCAACTGAACTATCCATGTACATAATTATTCTATTTAATCAACAATTTAATTAGAAAAATGAAATAATTTAACTTTGTATAAACCACTTATTTGATGCGCAAATCCGACCGGTTTCGGAACAAACGTTCCTTCGTCAGGGAAAGCTTATACTAATTTGACAGTTTTTTTTTCGAAACTGTCAAATTAGTATAAGCTTTCCCTGACGAAGGAACGTTTGTTCCGAAACCGGTCGGATTTGCGCATCAAATAAGTGGTTTATACAAAGTTAAATTATTTCATTTTTCTATAATGGATAACCACAAAGTAATAGCTACATTCAAAAAAAAAAAAAAAAAAAAAAAAAAAAAAAAAAAAAAAAAAAAAAAAAAAAAAAAAAATTTAATTATTTGTTTTGATTACGTACAGTAATAATAATGTGCTTTTACATCCAATTTTATAAGTTGTTTGTATCAATGTATTGTAAATATTTAATAAATAAAACAATAAAGAAAACGTAACACAGTGACAAAATGTAACAATAAAAGCATAAAATAAAATATATTAGTGAAAATGATGAAAGACTGTGAAGTCTCGGAATCGGGGAATTTTGATAAGCCAGTATCCCGGTGTTGTGAAAGTAAAAGGGTAATCAAATTCGGTCAGATCTTTTAGGTATCAGGATGTCGATTAATTGAAGGAATTCAGGAAAGTCAATTTTGTAATGTAGTATTTTATAATAATATGCAGGGGTAATGCAATGCCATATTTCGAAATAAGAAAAGAAAGACAAATAATAAGATAAGGATAAAAGTAAAAAAATAAAAACGAATAAGCATAAAAACATGAGAAATGAAACTGAAAAAAAATCGAGTGCGATTCACACGCGGTAGAAGCGACACTATACCAAAAACAATCTCAACCAATAGGATCCTTTAAAAGCGTGGTCTTAATCAAGCGGCCAATGAGCGCAGACCTAGCGTCATTTCCGTTTTATATCTCAACAAGTATAATCAAAGCGGTCAATGAACGCAGTTTGATACTTCGCAGGTGCTGTGATGCGTCATTTGCGTTTCATCCGAATTCCAACTAACAATGGGGCTAAAGAAGAATAACTTAAAATAACCACTAAAATGAATGCAAGCAGACATTTACGGAGGGTATTTCACCGTCTCCCGTCTCCAGAGGGCCATCAGAGGGGACTCAATCCAGGCAGCCATGGCGGTGATGATCGCATTATTCGATTGGCGGAGAAGTTTATGCAATAGGCCACTTGCATCACATTTTTTTAAATTTTTTTCCGATTTAGGCAAATATTCTAAGACATTCTGTATTTTTTATTTTTTTTTAATCGTATTTTTGAAACCCTGGGGATTTTTTGAAAATTTCAAACCGAAAAATCAGACCATTTTTTATAAACCGGAAAGACGGGACATAATTTTATAGGTGTGAAAAAACGATAATTACATCGCCGAAAATCATTTAAAAAAAAAAGAACGTTTTCCACACGAATGGCACAGGAGAATAACGAGGCATACCAAAAATATTACATCTCATAAATTTTTTTTTCCTTGATCCATCTTATTGATCATAAATCATTAAAATGTACAACTTCTATATTACTAAATTCAATGTAATATACTTGAACTTGTAAATTGTAATAATAATAAGAATATTATAAAATTTTATTTTGTAAAAATCAGCGCCATAATCATTATACCTCTAAAACATGTACCGACATCATCTTCACGTTCTGAAGAGAACCCCGTACCCATTAATTGTACGGGGTTCTCTTCAGAACATCTGTCAAAAAATCAAACCAAATGATAAGTTCGCAGAGAACAAACAATAAATCTAGTGAACGAATTCAAAAATTCGCCTGAAATCAAAGTGATGCCATATAAAAAAATAAATCAGTGTGGAATTTTATAAAATTAATAGGAACATTTTCGGCGACGGGACATTTTCATGTAGTGACGTCATGAGCCCAAATAATGGATTTATTTATTTAAAAATAAAAAAAACTGTACATTTCTAAAAAATTTTACTAACATTTTCGTAATCTTAGTAAAAAACTCTATCCACACGATTTTTTCCAAGTCGTTATGAAATCCATGCAAGTGGCCTATTGTATTTAATCTGCACTTAATCTTCTTTATAAAAATTTTAATAGGGACTATCCAGGAGGTAAATATAATCTATACTTTATACACCTCGGGAACCTATGTTGAATCTTTTCAATGTTGTCGGAAAGAATATTGAAAAAGGGAGACCAAAACGTAGAGTTACACATGTACGTATATTTATTTAATTATTTTTATTAGTACATAAAACAGGCATGTTGTCAAAAATTTATATACATGCATGATTTAAATACAGTGTATAACAGAAATTATACTAAAAATAGTAACTAAAATAATTAGCTATATGCAAAAGTGAATGACAAACAAGAATGAGTAAAAGGTAGAACACAAAAGTATCACCGACAATTTATTAATGGCACCTGTGCTGATGGGTCAGTGATTTAGTAGGTTCAATATTGCCTGTCTTTGAATAAAGGGCTTCATCACAATAGCGACAACGGTATTATTTATTTCCTGATAATATCACTCTTCCAGGGATTTTCTGTTCAGTGCATTCAGTAGAAATATAAAAACCAATAAACATGTTTAACTGTTGCAAATTGAGATTAATTTTTTGCGGAATTGTGGTAATGAATAATCGCATCGAATAATGCTGGTAGGTAGTTGCATCACAGGGGGCGGATCACGCGGAGAGGAAGGCAATTCATTTCACGCGTTTCCTCCAAAATCGCATGCAAGCAAACAATAATACTTCTTAAGCGGGTAATTAACACAGCACCGAGACACAATACATTTGGATGAGCACGCGAACATTTGAAATTCTGATACTGATGAGCACACATGTTTATTTTGTTTTTTGTATTTTTTTATATTTTTATTTAGTTTGAATGCATTCGATTTCAAATTGCCAGCTAGGTATTCATTATTTGAAATAGGGATAATTATCATCATGATGGTTTTTGTTGCTGCTTCGGAGTACGACCGAAAAACTTCCGAGCGCGACCAAAACAATTGTTCGCCCGGATTCGTTAATTCCTGCCCTACGGGCAGGTTCACATGACAAGCGCTTAACGCGCGTTGAACGCGCGCAAAATTTTTGTATAGTGTTCACATGGTGCTCGATTGTCTGGCCCTGAACGCGCGTTGCCGCGGCGGCCCTGGCAATACATAATAACCCTACATAATAACCGCCCGCTTTATAATAATTTCTTCTTTTCTTCATTGTCATATCCCTTACAGAATATGAGAACGAGTTATTCCCAAGTTCTTCTCCTTAAGTTCTTATCTGAATATATGCTACTTATCATTTTCCATATCGCAGGACGTTTCTCTATTTCATCTATAAATAATTCGGTATTAAAAGCTTCCGTTTCCATTTCATCGATGAACTGAGCGAACCCTAAAATACGTTTATCCGCGTCAAAAGCGCGCGCTCAACTGAACGGTAACATAGAAAACCAATGATCTCAAAGCGCGCATTGACGCGCGCTGACAACAGTCGAGCGCTAGCACAGCGTTCAACGCGCGCTTTATTAAAACGCCCGTTAGCATGCATACGGCCTGAATAAAATGTATGTAGTTGTAAACGCGCGTTATCAAAACGCGCGTTAAGCGCCTGTCATGTGAACCTGCCCTAAGACGTTTTAAGAGCATCTTAATTTTATAAAATACTAGCTGACCCGGATAACTTCGTACCGCCTCAGAATCAATAACTGTTGTGTTAACTTATTAGCTGAATTAAGTTCAGTTTTTTTATAAAGTTAAAAATTACACAATGAAGCAATATTATCGACGCGCAACTCTCCGTGTTTTGTTTTTGTCAGTATCAGAGATGGCGCTGTGTACGGATTTATAATTTTTGTGATTTTCTTACTTTTCCACTTACTTACGGAAATTGCGTTTCATTTTCTTTATACGTGTGAGGGAGATTTATTATAATTTTGTATTTTTCCTGTGGAGGGGTGCAGACATACGTTCACCGTTTTTCTCATTTTCGACTGTTGAAATTTAGTGTGTCAGAAAGAGGGGCAGTATCATAATATGTTTAAGAACAAAGGAAAAACACTCAGCGCATTGACATTTGACGTTTTTTATTTTTTGGAATTCTACTCAATATTATACTTATCACAATATTCTTTCTTCTTTTTCAAAATATAAAAATGTAAAAGGAAAAGAATTTTCTTCATAACTTTTTTTTAGTTAAATTTTCCGATGTTTTAATAGCTATTCTGCTCTTCGGGGCGAAGACAAATCCAACAAATCAAACATAATAAAAATCGGTCCAGCCGATCTTGAGTTATAAATGGTGTAACTAACCTGTCTTTGTTTTATATATTAAAGAAGATATAGTACTTATAGTACTCTTAACTTTTGACAAACATAAACTGAGAGAAGAAACAGGGAAGAAAGTAATGGAAAGTAAATAGTAAATCGTCACATTAGTTTGCCAGGAACACCTGACATTTTTTTCAAAGATGACCTATGAAAGCAAAACAATTTCTTTGAGGTCAAAGGTCACAACCATTTTTTTTAATGATATGGCCTTTCTTGATCTGGGATCTTTCCCGAAACGGCCCACCACGCAGTAGGTGGGCAATCCCACCCGCCGTCAAGACCTAGACAAATATCACCCCATGAACCCGGGCACCCCTACTAAGTCACCAAACGTAGCGAGCCACTTAAGATAACCTAAGGAAGTGTTGGTTATTTAATAAATAAATAAATCCAGCGGTTTCCATCTCCCAAACTGATAATATACGAAATAAACCACATAGCTTTATGATTGATTTTATAAACATGGCCGTACTGAGACTATCGTAAAAGTAGGTACGTGTTATAAAATGTTTCAATGTTTTTCTAAGTTAAAATTTCTTTAGCACCGTTGTAATTTCAAACTCGATGAAACAAAAAAAATCAAGTGCAGTAACACGCGGTAAAAGCGAAACTTTACCAAACTTTACTCAACCAAGGAGCCTTGAAAAGTGAGGTCATAATTAAAAGCCGCCAATGAGCGCAGACCAGTGTCATTTTCATTTTATATCTCAACCAATAGGAGTCTTGATAGGAGTTTGATACTTCGCAGGTGGTGCGTCATTTCCGTTTCATCCGAATTCAAAATCAAACGAAGTTTCACTTCAAAAATAGCGAGACTAAAAATATACTAATACATACTGGGTTTTAGCCTGCAAGAGAATGAGATAATGACTAATCGGTCTCCTCTTTGTGCGGTAGTTCGTAGCCTCCCCACTCTTATTTATTTTGCTTTCCTGAGGGTTTACTTCTACCGCGTGTGAACTGCACACAATTTTTTGTTTGAAAAGGGCATAGCACAGTGCAAACAGTCCACGAATGGCCGTGAGTCACCGTTGAAGTGGAAACAACGCTATGTTTTAGTTACGGTTGCCTGAATTTCGAAAACCATTTTTAGGTGCCACGGACATTATCAAATTCGGAAGTTAAAATATTGAGGTCTTAAAAGCCACACTGAAGCCTTCTACGTGAAAAACGATTGCCAATAATCGTACAGCTCCTGAGTGGAATGGAAACCCAAGCAAAACGGGTTAGAACTGTTTACTAACATCAGATCGTACGGTAGATAACAAACCTATCGGAAACAGTAAATACTTGGACAGTTTCCTAAGCTCTTAACTCGGTTTTACTGCGGCCATGTGATTAATTAACACGTTCTTTAAGAGGGAATAATCAGACAAAACCGGAAATTTGTCATTTTTAAATAAAATTTAAATAAAGTGTTTTGACTCTTTTCCACAAAAAAGTATAAACTGATTTCAAAAGATTGTACTTTTATCTGGTAAAGTTATGTTTTATGTTATGAGAAAATGTGTTTATTTTAGCGTAATAAACATTTTTTTACACGAGCTCCACACGGAAAGCCCAGAGGAAAATAATTTCCATCAGGGCCTATGCCTTTGGGGATGCTGCGTGGAGGGTTTTTTTAAGGAAAGGAAGGAGAGGGGAGCTCTGGGAAGGAAAAGTATTTAAGGGGAGGGTGGGAATTTGAGGGTTCAGGGTGTCCTGGTCATCCACGTCCTAGACCTAGACAAACATGAACCCCATGAACCCGGGCACCCCTGCTAAATCACCAAACGTAGCGAACCTCTTGGAGTGACTTATGGCAGAGGTCTTGGTTGTCCAATAAAGGTTCCCGGGGCGGCGGTACCCATTTCTGCCTCCCAAATTGAGGTATACCGTAGGTCGTTGGCATATTTGTTTAAATTTTGTATTATACAACACAGATTTCAAATCATTTGATCGTGCAGTAAAATAAATCAATAAATTATCTAGGAAAGCCATGTTTCAGAATTTTAATTTTAGTTTAAATAAAATCATTAAAAAAAGATCCGCGCACGTGTTTTGCGACGAAAATTCTTCAGTCTGTCTATTTATTTACGGTCTTACAAACTAATATATTAAAGATTTTTTTTACATTTCTTAATATTATTAAAAAATTATAAATACTTTTGATCAAAAAATATTTACAAAAAGAACATAATTTTACTAGTTTAATACACGGCTTTAAACATTTTTGAATGTAGGTATAAATTAAAGCAAATTTTTAATGAAATAAAATCGATATTGAGTTATAATTTTAAAAAGCTGGTACGGAGAATAATTAATCTTTCTCATTGGAACCGCCCTGTATTATCGTAAGAACATCTTTCGACGAAATTTGGATTCTCGGCCTCCGGCTCTTTAATTTTTAATATAAAGCGTGGTATTTTCTCTTTCCAATACCGTTTTGGTTATATTTTTCACTATACTTAGGTGATATTAACATATTTAACATAAACTTGGCGAATTTTGTTGATTTTGTAAAAAAACTTATTCCAAAACTATTCCTAAACATATCTGTATTTCTGTAAACCAATGAAATTGCTGTATTTTTATGACTTGCGTGCTTTTTTATATAATTTTATTTTTTAATTATTTCTTTATCTGTTTTATTCCTAAACATATCTGTTTATCTGTAAACCTATGAACGCCCCGTATTTTTGTATTTTTATGACTTGTGTGCTTTTTTATCTAATTTTATTTTTATTATTTCTGTATCTGTTTAAAAATCATCTGTCATAAAAAACTGTACTACCAAACATGTAAAAGCCCTTTAAGCGTTAAATAAATAAATAAAAAAATAATAATAATAGTAAGGAAGACAAAACTGTACGATTTCTATAAGACCTATATGAGTTATTCCGAAAAGTTAACAAAATAGCGTGAGGGGTTAAGTGCACTTTAAGGACGACGGAAATATTATCAGATTTCGGTCGGTGGAAAAATAAATATTATTATATAATATTTAGAAATATTTCCAAATGATATTTTGGGTGAAGCGTTATAGGTTTTCCGTCATCTGCGTTGAATCTGTTGAAGCTGTCTGATCTGAACTGTACGGAGTATCTGTTTATTAATTAATTCACAGGCCAAAACAAAATGTTTGTGAAAACTTTTTAAACAAATTTCATTGCAGTTTTTCAGACCAATGTTGATCTCTTGCTCACTTGTTGTCCTACTCACATATAAAACATGGAAACTTTCTGAATCCCTTTTGTTGACCAAGGAGCATGGAGACAACTTTTAAATCCTCAAACAGCATCCAACCATCAGCTGTATAGTTAATTTTCTCCAAAATTATATTAAGATTTTCATAAGTTTCCTTCAAATGAACTGAATGTGCTTCAGGCACTGAAGCATAAGTATTTCCATTATTTAATAATACACCCTTTAAACTTGTTTTTGACGAGTCTAAAAAAGTCTCCAATCCTCTTTTGTGAATTCAATCTCAAATGCATTCATTAGACTGTCAACATCATGGCAGTAAACCAGATATGAAAAAATGTGAAAAATTGGTGGGTGATACAACTTTTTTAATTAATTTTTCGTAATCAGGACACCAAATTACGCAGCAATTAGTAAAAATTATCAAAAAAGTTTTTTCATTGTTGGCGTTTGAATTATTATTATTCACGAAAGAACTAGCGATGAATGACTGGATATAACGCTATTTTTTTGATTGACCACATGAATACTTTTTAGATAGGCCCTTTTTTATGCGTATGTAGCACAAAATTCCCAACTCCTCCCGTCTGAAGCCAATGGGACCATGGTATCCCTAATTGGGGTATGTTGTGAGGTTGAAGATAGTTGGGAGGGTAAGGGATGCGAGAGAGGAAGTTTGGGAAGTACCTGGCTATTCAGATCTGGTCACCAAATATGGCTTATTTAGGACCGCTCCTCTTTTCAATTTTTATTAATGATATAACGGAAATTATTCTGCATTCCAGGTCACTTCTTTTCACTGATGACCTAAATCTTTTCTTGTTTGGAAATGCAAACTTTAGCGGACTGCATTCGACTACAACCGAATTTGATTGATAGAATTGTTGACTGGAGTAAACGGAAACAGATTGAATTCAATATCTCTAAATGTTTCATTCTTTCTTTCACTAGGGCGTGTCATACTTTGTTTTACGATATTATGAGAGTCCGAAAATTAAAACGTATATCCACTATGAAAGATCTTGGTATTGTATTTGATAGTAGGTTGGCATGGCATACAAGCATGGATATCGTAATAAATGACGTGCAGTACTTCACTGAGAATGCTGGGTTTTGTTCTACGCACTGCCGGAAATTTCAGAGACACCCGAGTTCTCATAGTACTATACAATGCTTTGGATCGGAGTAGGTTTGAGAGTGGATCGGTGGTTTGGAGCCCGCACTAGTGAAGTAATCTCTCGTGTTGGAGAAGGTTCAGAAGAAATTTCTGAGATTCAGAGAATCTGAGGGAGTATGGCTACTATCCGAGGCCCTACCCTACCGACTTTTTCTTGGGCATGCTCGGTATGAACCATCTACGGGTCATAAGAAATGTGCTCAATATAACACATTTATTCAGACGGATTCGTGGATGGTTCGAAAATTCGACTATAATGAAGAGCATTAGTTTCTATGTCCCCGATGGTTATCTCCGTCACCGACAGCATGTACTGTTTTATCTCCCGGCTTGCAGAACTAGCTTGCCATTGTCATGCCAGTCGGGAGAGCTGT
Source organism: Limnephilus marmoratus (assembly GCA_917880885.1). Lineage (NCBI taxonomy): Eukaryota > Metazoa > Arthropoda > Insecta > Trichoptera > Limnephilidae > Limnephilus > Limnephilus marmoratus. The sequence goes on along the minus strand of OU862920.1, from coordinate 18,000,279 downwards.
CTTGTTGTTAAATACAATCACTTCGAATATCGATATTTATTTATTTATTTATTTAATTTACGCCCAGAGGGCTTTTACATAAATGTATAAAGACAGTACAATTTTAATGTAAGAAAGAAAAATATAATATAAATAAAAGTTACAATAGAAAACAAAAATACAAACATGAAATAAAAGTAACAAAAATTTAAAAGTACAGTGAGAAATAAAAACAATAAAGTTGCTATAAAAAATAAAAAAAATACATGCATGATATAAGTATAAAAGGAACAAAAATTGTAAAGTAAGGTCATCAGATGTGTTTCAAAATTTACAACAATAATCATGAATAACAAACACCTAAGTACTTATTGGTCACTCATAGCGTGAAACCGCTATATTTATGTAGATGGTAGGTTCGTGAGTTGCAGGAGTTCAAAACTTTTCAATTTGAATTTCAATTAATTATAAAGTCGATGAAGTAAATTTACAAAAAAATCCTTAGTGAGCATTTAAATTATAGATAAATGATTTTATTATTTCATGTTTATAGTGTATCAGTGACATATTCCATATATCTATGTGCGAAAACTTATTACCCAAGTTTTGAATTCTATATAGTGGTATATGGAATTGTGCCCTAGTCGTAGTATTGCCAGAATAAAAGGGTAGTACTGACCTTGTATTTCTGGCTGGCACATTAAAATTTATGAGCGCCAAGAATTCAGGGCTGTCAATTGTATTATGCAAGATTTTATATAAAAATACTAGATCGGAAACAGTTCTTCTGTCACACAAATTTAATAGATTAGATAATTGCAGTAGATAAGTGTAATTTAACTGTTCTTTTGGTATTTTTAGTTTATAATTTAAAAAGGTTAGGAATTTTTTTTGTACTCTTTCTATTGTTTGAGAATGCACGTCATAGTGGGGAGACCACACAGTTGAGTTATATTCAACCTGACTCCTCACTAGTGATGTGTACAGAAGTTTTAAGGTTTTAATGTCTTTGAAATCTTTAGCCACTCTTAGTACAAAACCTAACATTTTTAAACCCTTCTTTGAGATATTTTCAATGTGTGGTATGAAGCTAAGTTTGGTATCGAAAGTAACACCTAAGTCATTAATTTCAGAAACAGATTCGAGAATGAAGTTATTGATTGTGTAATTGAAAAAAATTGGATTTTTTATTTTATAAAATCTCATAGTTATACATTTATTAACATTAAGGTATAGCTTGTTATCGCTACACCACTCAACTAATTTTGACAAGTTTGCTGAGAGAATATAACAGTCATCCAGGCTACGAATTGCTTTAAAAAGTTTCAAATCATCTGCGAACATAAGTACGTCGATGTCTTTAAAAATATTACAAATGTCGTTTACAAAAAAGATAAATAATACAGGTCCGAGGTGGGAACCTTGCGGAACACCACTGGATGCAAAAAAATCATACGATGATTCCCCATTTAGTTTAACACTAAGTTTTCGGTTTGAAAGATAGCTTATAAACCAAAGCAACATATTACCACGAACTCCAGCTTTAAACAGTTTTTCTACAAGAATGGCGTGAGAAACCTTCTCGAACGCCTTGCTGAAGTCAGTGTAAATTGAGTCAACTTGGAGCTTCTTCGCCATTGCATCGGAAATGAAATTTTGATATAAAATGTGGTTAGTTAGTGTTGACTTACCGGCCACAAAACCATGCTGTTCAGGACATATATTATATTTAAATGAGCTAGTTATTTTATCCAAAATCAGCTTCTCAAACAGTTTTGGAATTGTTGATAGTATGCATATAGGTCTATAATTAGTTACTTCGTTTTTATCCCCTTTTTTGAAAATAGGTGTTATATAACTATGTTTCCAGAGATCAGGAAAATTACCTTTTGACAAAGAACGATTAAAGAGTGTGTATAGGGGATAAGCAAGAACGGCGACACACTGCTGCAAGATTAAAGGTGGAATGTTATCAGGACCGGCATTTCTATTGGGATCTAGAAGTTTAATTTGTTTTATAATTTCGTTTAGTTCGATGTGCACATGTGACAAGTTTATATTGAAACTGGGAGTATAGTTAGGTAAGGAGAACTGATTGGGTTGACTTTTATCGTAAACGTTCTTGAAGAAGTCGGCAAAAAGATTGACAATATTTTTGGTGCCATCAGCCTTTCTGCCTTCAAAATACATGGTATTTGGTATATCAGAGTCACAACTTCTTAATGTTTTACTGAATCGCCAAAAACGTTTTATATTGTTAAAAATATCATTCTCTGTCTGCTTAATATAGTCGTTATAACACGCCCTTGATAGTTTATTACAATCACTTCTAATTTTGGAGAATTCTATATACAACTGCGATGTTCCGTGATCCTTATACAGTTTGTGAGCTGTTTTTTTACGTGTAATTAAATTAATCAAATCTTTATTAAACCATACTGGATATTTAGATTCCTTATATTGAGTGTAAGGGACAAAGCGATTTATATGATTACTAAGAATTAAGTAAAACTGTTCAGTAGTACGATTTAAATCATCACTATCTAAGAAAGACCAGTCAACCAATTTAAGAGAGTCACACATACCGGAATAATCTGCCTTTCTAAAATTATAGCATGATCTCGTAGACTTCAGAATTTTTTCGCCAAAGTCGGTTATACAAATATTTAGTGGAGGATGATGGACGTCAGGGGGTATGACAACTTCTATGGCCTTACTCACTTTGATACATTGAGAATTGAAGAATACGAGATCCAATACGCGATTGTTAATGTTTCTGACAAGATTATGTTGAGTTAAGTTTAAATATATTGACATGTCGAGTATTACTCTTTCACTTTCCGAGATAGTGGTATTAAAAGTATTCGACAATTCGGGGTCGTGCAAATTCCAATTTACATTTGGAAGATTGTAATCGCCTACGGCAATAAATTTGGCATCAGGATATTTTTGAAGTCACAGCGTCTTTAGGATCGTCCGACCACTGCCTGGTGACGACATCAATCCCTGTAAACTTCAGGCCACCAAACGAGAGGCTGAAGAGAAAAGTGTGGCACTATAGGTCAGCAGATTGGTTCGGTCTGCGGGCACATTTTAATGCTTTTCCGTGGTCAGCTGTCTGTTTTCGAACTTCGGATCCCTCAAGATGTGCCCAGGAAATTGGTGAAGTCATCACATCCGCGATGGATGGCTTCATCCATTCTACTGTTAAGGAAACTGGTGTGGGCTCAAAGCCGTGGTTCAGTCGACAATGCGCTGAAGCAGTGCGACGAAAAAACGCGGCTTACCGAGCCTACAACACATCTAGAACATCCGAAGACAGAACAGCTTACAACAAAATGGCAAAGGAAACCAAGAGAATCATAAATAGGTCGAAATTGGAGCACGACCTGCAGATCAGCAGAAAGCTGGCTGCATGCCCGCATGGCAGCAGGCAATTCTGGTCGCTTGCGAGCTCAATAGGTCGCAATTTCTGCAAATCCAGTTTGCCACCTCTCACCAGACCTGACGGCTCACTAGCAAACACCGCCACCGAAAAGGCAAACTTATTAGGTAAAATGTTTGCGGATAACTCAACCCTCGATGACCAAGGTGCTGTCCCGACGTCGGTTCCTCACTGCGGTTTTCGTATGAAAAAGCTGAGGATTCGGCATCGGGAAGTACTCCATGTTTTACGAGGGCTTGATGTTAATAAAGCTAGTGGGCCTGACGGAATACCTGCCCTGGTACTGCAGAGGTGCGCTGCAGAAATAGCTCCAATTTTGACGAAGCTTTTTAAATTGTCCCTGAAGACTGGCTCTGTGCCCTCTGGTTGGAAAAAAGCGGTTATCCATCCTATTCCAAAGAAGGGTGACCGCTCCAACCCGGCCAACTACCGCCCCATAGCGATCACATCAGTTCTGTCTAAGGTGATGGAACGTATGATCAACGACAAACTGCTCACATACCTCGAGAAGAACAAAATTATTAACGACCGTCAATACGGATTCCGGCGGAACCGCTCGTGCGGTGATCTTCTCGCGTATGTGACGCATGTTTGGGGGCGATGCCTGGAACGTTTCGGTGAGACCCAAACGGTTGCACTGGACATCTCCAAGGCATTTGACCGGGTTTGGCACCGAGGACTTGTCAACAAACTGCATTCTTACGGACTTCCCGCATCCTTGTGTATGTGGATTGCCGACTTCTTGAGGGAGAGGTCGATTCAGACGGTAGTCGATGGTTTCACTTCTTCCTCACACTCGATAAATGCTGGCGTCCCGCAGGGATCGGTTCTGTCTCCGACTTTGTTTTTGTTGCACATCAACGACCTTTTGTCATGTGCACCAATTCACTGTTACGCGGATGACAGTACAGTTCATGATAGCTTTTTGTTTGACAAGCCCCCAAAGGGCTCACAAACTCCAACAGCTCGTAGGGCTTTGAAGCAAAGAATGGACGGTTACCTCGAGAGTGTTTTCTCTTGGGGTAAAAATAATCTCGTTGAATTTAATGTTTCAAAGACCAATGACCCTCTGATTACGTCTAAAAGGGATCGAAATGAAAATCTAGTCTCTTTCAACGGAAGCAATCTTCCGAACAGGCCCTCCATTGATATACTTGGTGTAACCCTAAGTGACCAGCTCAGGTATGGGGGCTCCATTGAAGCCAGAGTAAAGTTAGCCTCCCAAAAACTGGGCGTACTGTACAGGGCCCGCAGATACTTTAATAGTACACAACTGCTAACCTTGTACAAATCACAAGTACGCCCCACGGTTGAATTTGGCAGCCATCTCTGGTCTGGAGCTCCAAAATACCTGAAAAATACCCTCGACTCTGTGCAGAAACGGGCGGTCCGTTTGATAGATTCTCCCATCTTAACAGACGGATTGCAATCTTTAGAGCACAGGCGTCGGGTGGGAATGCTATCCTTGTTCTACCGGTATTACAATGGAAGATGCTCTGAAGAACTAGCATCATTGATCCCTTCGGCACCGGTGCATAGTCGGGAAACACGCCAAACGCGTGCCCAACATTTGTACACGGTTGACATTTGTCACATGAGAACGGGTCGTTTCTTCGACTCGTTCTTGTGTTCAACAGCTCGGCTGTGGAATGATTTGCCGGCCTCTGTGTTTCCTCCTTCCTACAACATGGGTCTCTTCAAGACCAATGTTCATTCCTTCCTCTCCTCAAAAAGACTCTCCACACAGCATCCCAGATGACATAGGCCCTGAGGGAAATTATTTTCCTCAGGGCCTCCTGTGTGGAGTTAATGTAAAAAAAAAAAAAAAAAAAATTTGTTCTTATTATTTCTACGTCTTCATAATGGTTTTTTAAGACAAGAATGTTGGCCGAGGGGGGTATGTATACAGAACTAATTATTAATTTCTCACTTTTACATTTCACCAATACAAACAATTGTTCAACGTTACTGTTTTTTGTATTTAATTTCTTAGAAGTAATTTTTTTTTTAATTGCGACGAGGACACCACCTCCTCTTGATTTAGAACTGGTAGCACGATTCCTGTCCATCCTGTAAACATTGTACGAGGATAATCCTAGTTCAGAAGAATTGATGGATGGATCTAACCATGTTTCAGTCAGTACCACGGCTTCACATATTATTGATGGTATGCAAATTCTGAAGTTACCAAGTTTTGTTCGCAGGCCACGTACATTTTGATAATAAAGGTTCAGTGTGCTGGATTTTGGTAGTTTTTTGTTTGAGCCATCACGATTTTTGGTGTTGAGTTTACATATTTAATAGTTATATTTGTTTCGCCGTTTTTTAGTCTTGATTCAAGCTCACTTCGTAAAAGAGCAAGTTCATTTTTTTGGAGTGTAGTGAGGTCGTTTGCTGCCTTGACACCGTTTTTCAATTTTGTTATGTTCATCAGAATGGATTTGGAAGTTGTTGAATCTTTGAATTCGATCTTGATGGGCCTTGTTTGGTCAGGTTTCTTTATTCCCAAACGGTGGATCTTGATCTCATTGGGATTAAAGATGTTTTCGAATCCTTCAAGGGAAGATGAAACCTTTTGTGTATCTTCGATGATTCTTGTTGCAGTTGACAGGGAATTGCTCTCGGGGATGTTAAATAGTATAATGTTTTTGGATCTTAACTTCCTTTCCTCCAACTCAGTTAGCATCTCACAGATGTCGGTCACATTGTTTACGGGTGGCGGGTTTTGAGATGGAATGTTTTTTTGCATTTCTTTGAATGCCTGCAGTTCACCTTCCAAGGTGCCAGTTTTGGCAGCTACCGCTGCCGACAGGCTGCCAATTGCGGCTAAGATGTCGCATGATATCGGAGTTATTTTTGCAATTTGGTCCTTGTTGAATTTATTACTAGGGTCGAAAAGTACCTTGTTAATTGCGTTTACTGCCCTTTCTGCGTTGGCGATAAATGACTGAACGTCCATTGTGAAAATTAAGTTTTTATTTTTTATAATTTTTTGTTAAATAAAATGTAAAACTTTATTTCAAACCACTGGTTGAGCTTCACTGTCACAAGTTTCGGATAGGTAGTTCGTATAGGTACTGTTCTTGTCAAGTGTACTGTTTTTGTTTTAATGGTAATAAACACTAAAACCGGAGATTTTGACACTTTACTTAACTAAAGTTAGCACTGCTTAATCTCGTGTATAATTTTAGTGTTCAGATTTGAAGAAAGTAAGTTTATTTTACTATTTAGAATGGAGATAATGTTTTGACGTTTGCACTGTATTGTTTTTGCTTTTTTGGTAAAAGGACACATAAAAAGGAGATTTTAACACTTTACTTCACTAAAGTTAGCACTGTTTGTTAATCTTGGATATCGTTTTAGTTCAGATTTACTGTAAATAAATTTATATTATTATTTAAAGTGGAGATAATAATTTTTGACGTTTGCACTGCCAAGAAGTATTGTTGTTGTTGTATATGTTTAACATCAAATAAAATTTATTTGCACATGCCGAGATACGATCCGGCGAACTTCGGATTGCGAGTCGAAAGCCTTAACCCTCGACAACGGAGGCCGTCAAAACTTATATTTAATTTATGTAAACATTATTCCGATCCCCCTCACTATGGGTCCTTTTGCGTTCTAATTACATTTGCATTTACATCTTTGTGAAATCATTAGCGCAGAATTAGTGTTTACGATACTCGTATTATAATTCCCAATCATAAACTCCATGATTAACAACACGAGTCCTTGTAAGCGCCTAAAATTTTTGTAGCGCTGCTCTCTGTCTGCAGGTAATTTTGGCTGAATTGTAAATGATGTAAATATATTTCTTGCGTTTAATCGACTAGAACGACTAGCAAATCCTGGTTCAGGAAAAATATCTTGGGCTGTTTCATTGATGAGCTCATGTTCTCAGATCACTAAAACCATTTAGCATCAATTTTACTAAGTTATAATAATACAGTTTTATTAAGTTCACCCCGCGTCATGGTTCCACTAGGCGATTATATAACCTTACAGCAGTTAAAAGTTACAACCCATTATTATATCCGTAAGTGAAGAGTGAAGCCATTACTGGTCATTTTATTCCTCGCAAATTTATACAAACGGAACTTAAATACGAGCACGCGTAAAATGAATATTAAATTTGTATGTGCCTCGTATCATAAGGTGTAATTATAAACATGTATATTAATACAAAAATGAATATTTAACTTTGTAAGTGATTTATTTCCTATACGCTATATTATTTTGCCCTTTAACTCGGTTTAAGCGGAAACAGTACCAAGATCTAGACTTAGAAATTAGAATCCCTGGAAATCTGGATTATTATGAGTGCCATTTTGACATTTCTTGCCGTAGACTGTTATCAACGACTGTTTAAATAAAAGTCGAGCATCGAAAATGTGCAAAGCCTGTCAAAAGGAGCCCAAAAAACTTGCAAAAAAAAAAACCGAGTGTGCAATTCACATGCAAAAGAAGTGAAACTACAAGTCGCTAGATGTCGCTTTCCTTTCTTTTGCCTGTTTTTTTAAAGTAGTTTGATTGAAACTGGCCCGTGGCCTGAGGGTTTAAACCGAACGTAGTACCAGCAGTAATAAACTATCTATGTATTCTTACATAACCTAAATCTACATCCACCAACATTGTTTCTAAAGTGATAAAGCAGTGCTTTGCCTTCATTTGTTTAATTAGAATTTGAAATTAAAACACTTTTGTACTTTCTTCCACTAATTTATATTTCACCAGGACCGGTTTCATCCTATTACGGACATTTTCAGACTGGTAGTTGAAATTCTTATCCTACGGTATGTCTCTATATTGTGTACCCCGTTGTGTACCCCTGCCTAAGTGTGTATAAATACCGTAGAATAAGAATTTCAACTACCAGTCTAAATTTTTTTTTTTTTACATGAAAACCGCACAAGAGTCCCAAATGCTCCCGTCTGGAGCCAGTGAGACTATGGCTTCCCCAATTGGGGTATGTTGTGAGGCTGAAGGTAGTGGGGAGGGAAGGAGATAGGGAAGAGGAAGGTGGGGAAGTACCTGGCTATTCAGATCTGGTCACCAAACACGGCGAAAGCCACTTCAAGCAACGTTTCAATTCTGAATGGTGGTCTTACACCAGGGCGATACTGAGAGTATCTTCCACTCTGGAACTTGCCGCAAATATACTATATATTATTTTAAATGATTTAATTGTGAAATACACAAATTAATCAAATAAAATTATTTTGCCACGCCGGGATTCGATCCCGCGACCTTCGGAATGCGAGTCAAGCGCCTTACCACTCCACTACGCCGGCCGTCGAAAATGTCCGTAATAGGATGAAACCGGTCCTGGTGAAATATAAATTAGTGGAAGGAAGTACAAAAGTTTTTTTAATTTCAAATTCTAATAAAATGGAATTCCACCACGAATTATCAGTGCAAAAACTAGAATCATTTGTTTAAGTTTTCTAATGTTTAATCCGTAAAACGAAAAACAATTAATTGTTGCAGCGACGATTCACGAAGCGAAGTCACTTGAAAAATGATGAAAATAAATCAGAGTGTGCAATTCACACTAGGTAGAAGTGAAACTAGAAAGTCGCTAGATCTCGCTTTCTTTACTTTTGCCTGTTTAATTTAAAGTGGTTTGAAAATTGGATATTGATTTCACAAAAATATATATATATATTTTTTTAATTTCGTAGGTTTCGAACATCGCTCTCTGGCCGCTGAGACTTATACTTACGCTTTGCCCGCTGCGCTATCGGATTCTTACCGCATTATATTAGAACCGAAGACCCGTCAAATAATAAATTTCAGCGATGAATTTTCGTATCATATGAAGTTTCACTAAAAAAAAAAATTAACTAATCAGTAATTTAAAAATTAATTTAAGAGGCTCGTTTTAGTCTTATTTTATAAGTATTATAATATGTATCTTCAAAAAAAAAATTTTAATAAGAAACTCTTCTTCTTGGTGGGCCCTATGAGGTCCCCCCAACGTTGGCGATTACTCTGGAAAATGTCTCTCTGTCTTCCACTGCCCGGAATAGCTCCTCCACACTTCTAATGCCGGTCCACTCTCACGGAGTCATTAATATCAAACAAAATAGGTAAATAGTTTGTAAGTTTATTGAGGCGGAAAAACATAATAAATCATCATCAGGGACGAACACTCAGAACTCAACTTACATAATGCATAATTTATAAATCACTTACATAAGTAGATAACATCAAATGGGGTTACTTTGCCTAATTTTCAACATTTTTTGATTCTTCATTCAGATTCAGACATTCAGAAAACGTAATTTCAATTATATTTAATTCAACTCTTTAGCAATATGTATGATTTATGAACGTAAAGTCATGATGAAGCATCCTCGTGGATGGGGTTTCTTTGCCTGCACCAGTTTCATAAAAGGTTTTACTCATATTGTAATCCGTAGGTCATATGTTATGTATTGGCTCGTAAGCAATCTTAACTTGATTATCTTTTTTCAACTAACATCGGTGTTATCTTTTTTATTTTTCAGTGTCTTGTTCTATGTACTTATTGTTTCATTTAGATTTATTAGTATTATCCCGTTCTCAATGATCAATTATATATATATTATTAACTTCTTATGCTTTGAAAACGCTATAGAAGGCAAAGTAACCCCAAAATATAATTTTATTTTAATTTAAAACTTAGTAACTTATGTACTACCAAATACCAACCAAATGAAACTAAATAAATGCTTAAATTAATTGTTCCCAAGATTAAGACACTGATATTTTGCGGGGCGGTTTGGTTACCAATCACTGGGTTACCATCGGGAACCATTTACTGGATTATCAACACCTCTGCTATAGGTCATCCCAAGTGGTTCATAGTCCGGATCTTGGCGGCGGATGCGTCCTCCCACCATCTGCGTAGCAAACCGGTTCGGAAAAGACTGGCAGAGGGAGACCTTCTAACTAACCTCTCCAGCAGGACTCTCTCGGAATTTCGCCCATTTTCTCGCGGCCTCCTGCGTAGAGCTATGTGAAAAACATCAGACTGTGCACTTCACATGCGGTAGAAAGAAAACTTCAGAAAACGGGGAGCTACGAAGCATAAAGAGGAGACCGACAGGCTACGAAGCACCGCACAAAGAGGAGACAGATTATTCTGTCTCATTCTCTCGCAGGCTAAATCCTGTATATGTATGTGTTTATCTCTTTTTAGTGTCGGTATTTTTCGAATCGTCTAGTTTCAAATCACAACTGTTCAAAAAAGAATATTAGAAGCTTACCTTACGTAGTTTTTTTTAGATACCTTAACTTAAAGTTTGGAAAAATCGCTCTCAACTATGGAATGTCGAATTTCATTAAAATGGAACAAAACTAATGTGAAGTGATGTTATAAACAATTTTCAGTATCAAGCGGTGTCAGCATAGAATTCTTTGTAACATCATCACATTAAAATAACTACTTTGTGAAAAATTGTATAAAAATAAACGGGCTAGGCAAAGACACCCAGGGGAAAGCAGTATAACCCCGTTTAACGGTATAAGATATCATAGTCCATATTTTATAATAACTACCGGTAACCTTAATGACTATTATAAGGTACCTACGGTACTGTAGGTAGGTACATTCTTAAAGGCTTGAATTAATTAAGTTTTAATTAATTAACTAAGTTTTCCTACTAGGTATAACTACGAACTTACCACTAATAAGTATCTAAGTATGTTTTTTAAATATCTCAACTTATATAGAAATACTTCCCACATATCTATTCTCCATCTATCTGAAGAGTGAATACCTTCAATATAATACCAGTCTCCCAACTTATCCAATTTTATATACTCAATTTTATATTTATATAAATGAATCCTTGTTTTCCTTGGTCACGCCATAACTTCAGAACGACTTTAACTATTTCATTCATCTTTTTTTTTTAAGTTTTCTAATACTTTGTAGAAGGTTCTTACGGAAAAAAAATAAAAAAAAATTGAGCAGAAGATTGGATAATTTCAGAAAACTTAACGACTATTTTAACTTCGCACGTTTGATGAAATTGAATTTAGCAGGCAGCTGTTTTTTTTGTGACAAAAGAATTGTCTATGGATTTTAAAAATTATAGATATTTTAAATAGGAAGCTATGTTAGGTACCAAATTTGATTGATTGTTCTTATAATACACAAAAATGAATATTTATAATATATGTGAAAATGAAAATTTGAATAAAAGAATTGTATTTGGTGGCAGGCGAGCTGTCTGAAAACTGAATGTACTGGGATAGAATATATGGTGTAGTTTGTCTGGACGGGGGAGCGGGAGAGGGGAGAGGATAGGCCGGGAAGGTGGGAACGCGGGAGGGAAAGGGGATGCGGGAGGGAAACGGGGGCGCATTGGAACGGATATGCAGGGAGAAAGAATTTATTTCTTTGAATAAGGAATTGCAACGCATGCCGGTAAACAGCTAGTTATTCATGTTAATTGGGTTGTTATAGTGTCAACGGCTCCGGTATTCGAAATGACAAGAAATATATCCAAAATGATATTAATGTACCTTATTTAGAAAATAATATAATAGATTTTGAAATTACATTGTCAAAAGTATTACAAATCACATTCAGGTAGAAGGGATGCACATACATACTTGATCTCTGGTGATTCCTGGACATTGGACATTATTTGGTGTATAGAAGTAGATGAAAATTTGGTTTCCGCTGATTTTTTTATACATACATTGCATATACATTTTTATCTCCAATTTTTTTCATCAAAACCAAACAAAAAATAATTTTTTTCTACTTAGGTTTCTTTTGGCTCTGCCGAGCCAAACCCCTTATTTCGACCTAATCTGTCCAACACTGGTCACCGGAGATCAAAACTTCATTTCCATTTTTTGGTTTAAGTAATGTTAGGAATCACTGATTAAAATAAGTCAAGAACGTCTCTTAACAACCTGTGTACGTTGCATAAAATGATTTGCAGCTTATAACTGCATAAAAATAGAAAGTACCTACCTACTCATTACATATTTTGTTTATTTGTTTTTTTCTCAAAATAACTAATTTTTAAAATAATTAATTTTAATCTTCTCTATTATTGAACACAGAACTCTTGGCCTCTTTATTGTTCATCTATCATATTATTATAATTTCTTTTCAGACTTTTGTTTTTCAGGAATTCAGTCTAAAAACAAAACATCTGCTTTTGTTTTCCATTTGAATTAATGAATAAGCGAAAGCTTTAATAAGTTAAGTATGATTTAACATACGTAATCGAATATCGCATAAGAAAGAAACTGGGATGTTTGGTAAGCACCTTCTGATTATTTTATTATTTCAGGTTTTATAACCACAGGACAATGTGGTGTCAATGTTCCGGGTAGGTATCATATTTGTTTACAGAGAGTATCAATGATACTAACATCACAGTCATCTCAGTTTACTGTGAAAAACCCTTCCTAGTATTTGAGTACCCAGAAATGTTAGGTGTTAACCAGCAACCACCAAGGCCAAATGTCAGAATCTTAATCATTATTCTTACGGGTAAAACAGCATTTTCAAGCAAAACAACGATTCTGAATCATCATATTATGAGAAGACTAATAATCATGCTGTAGTACTAAGTGCAAACTGCCGCTGCCGGTCAGTCTCGGAGTTGTATGAAGGTAGGTATAAATCTCTGAACGTCTCCTTCACGCCTTCAACAGATTCCCGGAGGCGTTATCAGTCTTGAACGAATTATTAACTTAAAATAATTTAATTATTAACTTATAACGTCCCAGTTGCGACCATTATGTTTTTATGTTTTTCTGTGTCTCGTTCTCTATCATATTTTCGTTTAGATTATTATTATTATCTTCTTCTTCAATGATATATTACATTGATGGGAATAACCTTCAAAAGTTATAAAAAGAAAGTTTTCTTATAAAAATTGAATATTCATTTAGACTTTTATAAAAAGTCAATAGTTCCATAAAAATAAAATCAGATATACAAATATCAGGTTACAAACCAATTCTTTGAATGATTGTTTCCAATAAAAAGGGTAGTTGCCTATAATATGGAAAATAAATTAGTTGAAGATAATATTGTTAATTATAAAATTTGAAATATGAGATTGACTACTATGACGGCTTGACAGAAGAGAGCAATAGCGAAATTGGTTAAAGCGCACGTCCCGGTTAGACGAGAGGTCTGGGTTTGAGTCCCAGTTGCGACCATTGTCTTTTTTCTGTTTTCTGTGTCTTGTTCTCTTTCATATTTTCGTTTAGATTATTATTGTTATCTTCTTCTTCAATGATATATTACGTTGATGGGAATAACCTTCAAAAAGTTATGAAAAGAGAGTTTTTCTTAGAAAAAAATTGAATTTAATTTTATTTTTGTCAAAACTTTTTATATTTCTTACGATATGGAATTTTTGAAACGGTAAAATAAATTAATGTGGAAATAAGTTTAATATTTGTTTTTTTTAATATTATTAAAATACATATTATCCATTGAAAGTAAAATTTTGGAAAAGAAAAGAAAATAAGATTTGAATTAAAATACTACTAAGGGTCTAGGACAGTGGTTCTCAACCTTGTTGGAGGTACTGACCCCCACCAGTTTCATATGCGCATTACCGAACCCTTCTTACTTGGAAATATAAAATATTATTTTTTCAAATTCAAAACATGGGTATGTTTATACACAGGTGACAAAGTGAATAAAACCATTAAATAACAAAACCATTTAGAACAAGGAAAAAGCCAATGATGGACAAGCGGGCGTATCATATGAGTCGAGGGTGTGTCTTGACCTCCGCCGAACCCGCGAGAGTGACTCACCGAACCCAGATTAAGAACCAATGATCTAGGAATATGAGCTTGGCTATTATGACGGTTGAAAGTAGGGCGCAATGGCGAAATTGGTTAACGCACGTCCCGGATAGAGAGAGGTTCTGGGTTCGCGTCCCGTTGCGACCATTATCTTTTTCTGTTTTTCTGTGAGTTGTTCTCTTTCATATTTTCGTTTAGATTGTTATTATTATCTTCTTCTTCAATGACATATTACGTTGGCGGGAATAACCTTCAAAAGTTATAAAAAGAGAGTTTTTCTTATAAAAATTGAATTATTGACTGTCCCGGTGCCGTCGACTGGCTGAATCTCCTAAGCATATCACACCACCCGCCACCAACTCTCCTCCACTTTTAGGATGAAGAAAAATATCTGCTGAACGCTAACTTGTTTTGCTTTATTCTAAAAAGTTTTACCTTCCTTCCTACCAAAAACGACGGCGATCAGAGTGAAACCAGCCTTCATTCAACACTCAACATATCCGATGTTTGAATCTCATTTTTGTTTAAAACCAGTCAGTTTTAAACATAACCGGTACTAATTCAAAGCAGCACTTCCGTCAATTAATTTTCAATGAAACGGGCGTTACTGATACCGGTGATTTTATTATTGCGAAGTTGAAGGAAACATTAAAACATTGAAATAATAATATTGTTATGATTCATCCATATTCAAACAACCTTCGTATCTTCAATAAAGCATGCACGTTTTTAAATGGCCACCTTTGCGAGCAAGGCTGGAGGGCTGCAGTTCCGGGTTGTTTCACGGTCTTGTTTTAAGGTTATATTTTTAGAGAAATGCCGCTGATTCCGTTTCTGTGTTGGTCAATAATAGCAGTTTATGTTGTTTACAGATGTTCGAGGTAATCAGATAAAATCTGGGCGTATTTTTAAACGTGTTAATATCTTAAGCAACTTCGGCCCAACATAATATATTGGTTTTTGTGAGGGTCGGAAGGCGGGAAATTCAGTGCACGAAACGCCGTCATTTCAAACCAAGTAGGGGGCGTGCGCTTTTCTCCACAGGTGTGTGTGTGTGACAAACGGTATTTATTGTAGTAAATTAAAACAAACGTGTTTCACATAATAATATGTAAATTCTCTTACCATTGACAATATTTTTTTATTATTCATCCTGTTACAGTAGAAGACTTCCATCTAACATTCTTAATGTTAATTTGGAGAGATAATTATACAAAAAAGATTAAGAGATTTAAAGAGAAATTAAGTATATCCACTAATTCAGAAATTTCATTCAATAGCACCATTCCTTTTTTTTTGCTGTGCTGTTCTAGAACATCTATTCTGCCGTATAATATCTTGATCAAGTCGTGGCGTCGTGTAATCCATAGCATTCCAAGAAAAATGAGATCAATAGAGTTATGAATTGTTTTATAAATAAATATTGAAAGATTGGCATGAACTATGGTTTCTGGGTTAAATCTATTTGTTGCCCCAAGTAAGACTATATTATGATGCATGAAACTCGGAAAAGTTCAAGTTGCATTCGCAGACATCTTGAGGACTTTTTTCTGGATTTGTTCCAGCATTGTTATATATTAGACAATTACCATGTTAATTAGTATTTAAACTGGTGTGGAGCCCACACACCATTAGTGTACTCCAGCTTACTTCTTATGATGCCATTGCACATGGCTATCATTTAAGCAATAGGAAAAACAGCGAATTAATTGACATTAAAATAACTGACCACTCTGACTTAGTAAGTTTTAGCCAAGAATAGCTTATACTTGCTTTTGCCGATGATTGATGAAGATTATAGCCATTTCAAATATCCAAATAAATAAAAGGACTCTCAGATGTTTGGGCATGTAGAGCAAATGCACGAATAAAAGGAGTGGAAAAAGAATGTATCAGACAAATGTGAATGGTAGAGGAAGTCGGAGACACCCGAAGAAGACACGGCACGATCAAGTGAATCAGATACTTGTGTCGGGCCATGTTAAGATTCAGAATAATAGATTCAAAATAATAATAATTCCTCTCTGCCTACTATCAACCACATATTACGATAATAATTTCGTTAGTAAAGTTGCACTAATTACTAATAGGGGTAACAACAGATGGCACTGATTGCTATATTTGTGATTTGTACTGAAAGGAACGACCCTTTTCGACAATAATTTAAAACATGTTGATGTCCTGCAAAAATAAAAATGTTTTAAACATTATTTCTATTTTTACGAGACTAAGGTATGCTTTTGTGCCTTTATGAAATGCACGCCTCTGCATCTGGGTCATTAAACTGTTTAGATGTTTTGCTGATAAGCCACAGAAGGTTGGAGCAAGCTGGACTGAGCCGTGATATTATGTGGTTAGAACGTTAGTTTGGGATCAAAGACGATACCCATTTAAATACTGCACTCAAAACTGTAGGCTTCCGGAAGCAGGTATAGATCATTGATACACTTTTTTAATATAAAATTAACTAACTCATTTTTTCTGATAATTCCGCCACACCACCAAGGTCATTTGCATTTGTAAGCAGTGTTGGTAAAAGATTATTACCATCAGAAGTTTGAGGTCATCAGCAAATAGAAGTCATCTGCCATTTCGAACATAGACCGAGAGGTCTAGAGTGGTCTATCGATAACATCCTCGATCGATACGATATTAACCAAATCGGTCATCTGTGGTTTAGTTAGTTATCAATTTTTGCGATCACATCAACAATTCGAAAGAGATATTCCGACCGACGCGACGCATTGATAAATTTTGGAATGGAATCCATAGTATCAGTTAAGTTCCGGTTAACTGTTAATAAACTGATTTATTTGGATAACGTCTTTCTTTATGCAAAATTACTGGCTTATCAATGAACGCAGTTCAACTAACGATGCTTTTAGAATTGGAAAAAATGTATACGCGATCCATAGACTTAGCCCTTTCTCATCCAAATTAATTCCTACAGATATAAAAAATAAAAAAAACATACAGGGTGTTAAGGGACGTACTTGACTTACTTTAACCAGTGATTCCTGACATTATTTGGAATAAAAAATGCAAATGAAGTTTTGGTGTCCGATAACTTTTTGGATGACTTTTATTATTCAAATTTTTTTTTCTTAAAAAAAAAAATTCTTCTGCTCGTCGTCACTGGTCACTTAGCCGAGTAAGTGATCAACCCCTAACCCCGTCTCCAACTGTCCAACACCTACCATTTTTTTGATGTTTTTGTAGAAAAAAAAAAATAATACTAATAAATATGTCACCGGAGACCAAAATTTTATTTACATTTTTTACTCCAAATAATGTCAGGAATCACTGGTTAAAGTAAGTCAAGTACGTTCATTAACACCCTGCATATGATTATGTGTACTTGAAATATTAGATTTATTTAAATTTTTTTTTTAAACTGATAGTTTAGGAAATATTCAACGTCATTTTAAAATGACAGTGGTTCTGAGACATAAATGATGTCTAATATATAAAATTCTCGTGTCACGGTGTTTGTTATGTGTGGATGGATTTTATCAGTTAATTAACTTCATAATATTTTCAACGACATTACAAAAATTAAACTATTGCATCATTACTCATCACACAGGTATTTGTCCTTCTTATAAATAAGAACTTATCTAATATATAAAATTCTCGTGTCACAGTGTTTGTTACCATACTCCTCCGAAACGGCTGGACCAATTTTGATGAAATTTTGTGTGCTTATCTGGTAGGTCTGAGAATCGACCAACATCTATTTTTCATACCCATAAAAGTAAAGGGTGTTCCACTCCGAAGAAAATTATTTTCCCCATACATTTTGTATGGAACGAATTCTCCTATTTTGAAAGAACTGCAGCAATATTGTAAGGGGTATAATATTGAACTGTGAACCGGGGGAGGGGGGAGGGGGGAAAGGAACTCAGGAAGGGGGTTAGCGGGACGGGGGAAGGGGAGAAGTGGAGTGGGGAGAGGGAGAGGGAACGCGAGAGGGGAAAGGATACGCAGGGAGAAACAATTTAGATCAAGGTATGGTATACGCAGGGAGAAACAATTTAGATCAATTCAGCTAATAAGTTGACAACAGTTTTTGATTCTGAGGCGGTACGAAGTTCGCCGGATCAGCTAGTATTACTATAAAAATGGACTATTTTCTAAGAAGAATATTTAAAAAAATACATCAATTAAAGACAATATTACGTCTACTTATCACTTGAAAGTATATTCTCATCAAAACACTTATAACACATGATAAATATATATGTTTTCAGGTAAAATAGTCTTACCAAATAGTCAAATAGTATAACCTCAAACGACCAGTGTCGTTTTGAAATGACACGATACTTTAGGATGCTAAAAACAAATATGATATCAATGTTTTTGTTGCATTTTCATTATAATATGAAAGAATGTACGTTTTACTGAAAATAAAAACGGAAAAATATATGAAAAAAACATAAATACCTTGCCCATTTTAATACTGCAATTCCCTTGGATCATAGCTTTTCAAAAGATGTGATCAACGATTCTTGTTTACGATATGAAATGTCTACGCAATGCAGCCAACGCAATGAAAAAAATCAATGTTGTTAGAAAGGAATTATTCGTGAAAAACCGCAAATAAATTGGTTCAGTAGTTACTTAGTGAAAATTTTTCAAATTTCACGTCATTTTAAAATGACTCTGGTTGGGAAAGGGTTAAATAATTCAACTAAATCGCAACCAATTTATTCCGTTCGATCTTTGATAAATTAAACTGGTTAAAATACGACTAAAGACCTGATTAACTAATTAACTCCCGTTTAGTGTCAAACAGTAAATGCAGACTGCCAATTTATATTTATGACTAGCTTTTTCCCCGCGGCTTCGCTCGCATGGTATTAGGGGATTTCCACTCAGCTTCCTCCACCTTCCCTCTCCCAACATCACTCATCCATCAACCCCGCTCTCCCTCCCCCTCCTCCACCCACCCCTCCCCAACTCCACCCCCTCCTCCACCCACCCCTCCCCAACTCCACACCCTCCTCACTCCATCTCCCTCTCCCTCTCCCTCTCCCTCTCCCTCTCCCTCTCCCTCTCCCTCTCCCTCTCCCTCTCCCTCTCCCTCTCCCTCTCCCTCTCCCTCTCCCTCTCCCTCTCCCTCTCCCTCTCCCTCTCCCTCTCCCTCTCCCTCTCCCTCTCCCTCTCCCTCTCCCTCTCCCTCTCCCTCTCCCTCTCCCTCTCCCTCTCCCTCTCCCTCTCCCTCTCCCTCTCCCTCTCCCTCTCCCTCTCCCTCTCCCTCTCCCTCTCCCTCTCCCTCTCCCTCTCCCTCTCCCTCTCCCTCTCCCTCTCCCTCTCCCTCTCCCTCTCCTCTCCCTCTCCCTCTCCCTCTCCCTCTCCCTCTCCCTCTCCCTCTCCCTCTCCCTCTCCCTCTCCCTCTCCCTCTCCCTCTCCCTCTCCCTCTCCCTCTCCCTCTCCCTCTCCCTCTCCCTCTCCCTCTCCCTCTCCCTCTCCCTCTCCCTCTCCCTCTCCCTCCCCCTCTCCCTCTCCCTCTCCCTCTCCCTCTTCCTCTCCCTCTCCCTCTCCCTCTCCCTCTCCCTCTCCCTCTCTTCTTTTTATTAGTGAAAGAATTTTTTAAATCCATTCAGTAGTTTTTGTGTAAAAGAGTAACAAACATACATCCATTCAAACTTTCCCCTTTATAATATTATAGTAGGAAGTAGGATAGTATTGCATTTCAAGATTTGCCAATTTATTAATATTTTTACATAATTGCTAGGCATTTTTACATAATTTCTAGTGTCAATTTATAGAATTCATAGAGTATTGACAACGTATATCCATTTCTTATTTATTCCCTGTCAATATCGGTGCGACTGTCAACGGTAAAACTGTCGCGAAAATTTATTATACATCCGATATCGTAAAGTTATCGATTTAAACATGCTTAGAGCTCCTGGGCGTCGCGGTAGTCCATAAGTATGAATAACAACGAGTACCTATTACCGTAGGTAAGGGCAGGCGCACACGAATGACTTGTGTCGCGGCGATAGTTGTTAGGCGACTATTTAAAAAAAATCAGTGTGCAATTCACACATGTGGTAGATGTGAAAACTAAAGTAGACGAGAGTGTGGATACCATAAAGCACCTAAAATAAATTTTTCCTAAATCCCTAAAACAAAAAGTCAAAGATCGATAGTAGATCAAGCTGTACAGTGTACATCCCTATTCAAGTTGTCCATAGAAATACATAACAAGATATGCTCTCAGTCGCGTAGTTGACACAAATATTTACGCGCCCAAATTTACTACCGGCGGCTCAACCGCGCTCGACATTGTTAATTTTAATTAAATATTTTTATATGAAACGATGAAAAAGTGAGGTGACAAAAGTGTTAATTACACATTTATACAATAGAATAAGTGTTGTTGTTTACATAATTTTCTTCATCTTATTAATTTTTGTGTTTTCTTCTTCGGAGTCGCTAAATGTAGCTTTCTTTTGTGTTTTCACTGCCTATTTATTTTGGAGTGGTTTGAAGATTTGATATTGATATATTATTTTTTTTGGTCTCCGTAGGATTCTATCCTCGGTATCCTGAATGTCTGGCCGCTAAGGTTCGTTGGGGGCTTTATACCACTAGACCTAAGGAGACTTGCGTGGGACCGTGGGTTTATCGTGTTATATTGGAACCGAGTACCCGTGTAATAAATAAATATTTTATTGTCATTTTGTTCTCTCGCCGGCTAAATCCTATAGATATATGTGCTTGTCTATTTTTAGTGTCGCTCGCTTCCGTTTCATCGAGTTTCAAATCACAACGGTGCTAAATGAGTTTTCACTTCGAAATATACGCCTCTTGTCCTCACCACCTTAAATAATTATACACCGCAATTAAATTTGAAAAAGTCACCCAACTGGAGCGATAAAAATCGCACGCGTGCGCCTGGTCTAAGTGCTCAGTGATCCTGGGTATTCCGTGAATGGATTTTATCAGTTAATTAACTTCATAATATTTTCAATGACATTACAAAAATTATACTATTGCATCATTACTCATCACACAGGTATTTGTCCTTCTTATAAATAAATAAAAATACCATTAAGAAGTAATTTCACGAGAAGTAACTTTTTAAACGTCAAACAACAGTTGTAAATTATTCGAAAATATTCAGCTTTACCTTTTTCATTCAGTTTATAACTTTTAATGATGAATAAAATAGCATTAGATTAATAGAGATGCGTACAAATTACTTGTTCCACGCATTAACCAGCTTGCTACCGATACAAAACCTTACTCGACAAGTTTATCACTAATTAAATTCGAGCCAATTATAGTATTTTTTTTTAATTTTTCTTTATTGGTTGCTTTGATTATTTATTTATTTATACTGAATTTTTACATTATTGTTCTCAATCACATGAGAAAATTCAGTTATGAAAACACAGTTAATACCCAAATAGGTTAACAATTACATAAATCTAAATCAGACAAACCATACATTTGTAAGTCTGTTTGGTTTTTAAAAATGGTTTAAAATTGGTTTCTAAATAATGATTAAAAAAACAAAACAATTAGAACAACAGAAAAATCAAATTAGAGATATAAATGATAAATAATTTAATTGGCACAATTTTTTTTTTAAATCCATATTTTAATCGATGAAAATGTCTACTTCAGCACACTCTATCTGACTATATAGTCGACACATTTGGGTCAGAAGGCTAAGTTTATAATTATTTTAAAAATATTCAGGTGAAATATATTATGGCGTCCTAAAAAATGGGAATTGGGAACATTTATTTCAATAAGATAATATGACATATGATACAATATGACTAAGACATAATGTAGAATCAAGACGGCCGTGAATTATTTTATGTAAACATACTATAGGTTCTTTATTAAGATCTTACTCTCTTTAAACTTAAATAAAACAGAGTGTGTGTGAGATATCTTCGAATTTTTTTTTCGTTTGAAAGGCCTATCGATGCATGGAATATAATATCGGTTAAATGTCCGCCGCGACTTCTCTGGGTGGCGCGAATCCGAAATGTCCAATTTTCCATGGCATGGGTTATGTTGGTTTTGAGGGCCGCTGTGGTTTTCAACTTATTTGTATAGACCTGCGATTTAAGAAAACCCCACAGTAAAAAGTCCAAAGGGGTCAAATCGCACGATCTCAGTGGCCAGTTCACATCATTTCCACTTGAAATAACCTTGCCCTCAAATCGCTCGTGCAGGGTGTCCATTGTGACATGAGCTGTGTGGTACTTAGCGCCGTCGTGTTGACACCACAAGTCTTCGGTGTCCATATCATCCGATTCAGGCCAAAAGAAGTTGGTGACCATCAACCTATAGCGCTCGCCATTGACGGTGTTGACCTGGCCAACGTCGTTCTCAGAGAAATATGGACCTATGACGCCGCCAACCGAAAATCCACACCAAACAGAAATGCATTGGAATGCATTGGACGCTCTTGGATCTCTTAAGTTGCAGGTCAATGCGAATAAGTCACAAACCACAGCCCTCAAAGCCAACATAACCCATGCCATCGGTCAAATATGCGCCAGAGTCATGGAAAATAGGACATTTCGTATGCGCGCCACCCAGAGAAGCCGCGGCGGAAATTTGAAGGATGTTGTATTCCATGCAATATATAATGGCATCGATAGGCCTTTCAAACCAAAAATTTCGATGATATCTCACACACACTCTGTTTTATTTAAATTTAAAGATCGGAAGCTCTTATTGAAAGACCTGTAGATCAGCCGATTGCCTACTAGTTTTAAGCGAATTAATTCTGAAGTATTCAAGTCGCGTGTCGTATCCGTATGATCTAAGATGTTCATGTAATTCACATTTGTCAGGTAACAGTCTTAGCATTTTATGAACCGATTCTACAATCGATTCTACCATTTGAGGATTTTTCGACAATCATGCTAGGCACATGCCCGTGTTATAGTGGTCGACTACAATTGGTTTGGTGCAGGCATAACATAATAATAAACCTTTTGAGGCATAAAAAAACTACTGTAAACCAACGAAGAATCACAGCCTTTCAAAAATTGCCAATTTTCTTTTAAACATAATTATATTATTTGTTGACAAATTAGAGACAAGTCTGAAATTTACCCTTCGAATGAACACCGTTAGTAAACTTGAAAAATCATATATCAAAAATTTAAACAAAAATAACACAAATTTCAAATATAAAATTCTTACATGAAAACAAATCAATTTTCCGATTATAGGTACGTACCAAATCATTTTTTTAATGAGAATTTTAAAGGAAATTTGAGTTTGATTTTTTTTTATTTATTGAGTTAGTTTATACTACATGAATATAAACTAATAAGCACAATATAACATTTCATTTGATAAATTTAAATATTTTTACAGTAAGCATAACATTTCTTTTTAAATACATTCATTCTTTCTTAATTCTTCATACTTTCAGGCATTTCATCATACATCTTTAGTCCTCTGTACATTAGGCAGTTCTGTGATTTTGATTTCTTCATTTGTGGCAATCGAACTCTGTTTGTATTTCTTGTTTCGTAATTATGAATGTCTCTATTAAAAACAATTTCATCCTTAAAGTATTTTGGCATTTGGTTTTTCATAATTTTATGCACAAAAATTAACACATTAAATAGTAGTCTCTTTTTTATTGGAATCCAATTTAGCTCCTCTCTCATTTGATTAATCCTTGCGTATTTGCCTTTCCCCAGTATACATCTCATAGCTTTGTTTTGTATAACTTCTAGTTTGTTCAAATTTCCTTCATTGGCCAAATATAACATCGTAGAGCAGTAGTCCATATGTGGAGCAACGATAGTTTTGTAAATAAGCTCCGTAGTGTTTCTATTTAATTTACGTCTTAGTCTTCTAAGAAAATTTACCTTTTTTGATACCTTTTTTAGCACATATTCAAAGTTTGCTGTGAAAGTCAGTTTTGAGTCGAGTATTACACCCAGGTATTTGATTTCATTTACTTTTCCAATTTTTTCACCATTAATTGTCAAATTTAACCCTGTGTTACGTGTTTTATTGCCTATTTCCATATATATTGTTTTGTTTACGTTCAGTTTCAACTTGTTTAATTTCAGCCATTTTGCTATATTTTGTAGGTCTTCGTTTATTTTGGTAATTGCTTCTATGTAATCTTCACACGAAATATAGATTAAGGTATCGTCTGCAAATAGTCTAATTTTGCAATGTTTAATAGTTGTGTGATGTGCAGGAACATTAAACATCACGGACAACCGAAATCAGTATGTAAAAAGTTCAATAATGAATAGTTACCATTGAGAGGTGTTCTGTTGCCTTACGGTGGGGTTTCTAACAGAAATACAGTTTTTTATGCCTCCATATTTTGAAGTAAAACTTCTTTACGCACGCTTGACTTGGGGAGTAAGCTGGTGAACGCGTGCGAGAGCGTTACGAAAAGCGAGGTGAATGGTAGTGAGAGGGAGATATAAGTTAGTGAAGAAGAAAGAGAGAGAGTTAAGTTTCGTATATTACTGTAGGGGCAAGAGGCGTAGAGGTGCGAGCACAAATTTTCTTTCTCTCTTTCTCTCATAGCCAGTTACGTTTCGTGTATCTAAAACACAGTGCAGGCCTATTGTCTGTATCACCCTGTAGGAGCAAGAGAGAGCAGTGCGCGTTTTTTTTAAATATAAAATTGTTTCCCGGTCGATTAGTGACTCAGCGAAAATAATAATTTATGCGGTACGGCATATTATCTACAGAGGATTCTTGACAATTTTTATAATTAATCATTGGATTACTGAATTTATACTGTGGATTACTGAATTTATAAAAAAAATTCCGCACATACATACAATACTTCATAGATAATTGTAAATCAACGTTGTGGCAACTTTTTAATTGAATGATAATTAATAAATTCTTTGATCTTGTTTAATGCCCCATTGGCAACTTAATGGTGGGTTTCTTCATTTACCGAGAATGCTAAATGCAATGCTAATTGTAAAAGTAAACGGTCAAATGCATAGAAATTTTTAAATTTCGACCGTTTACTTTTACAATTAGCATTGCATTTAGCATTCTCGGGAAATGAAGAAACCCACCCTAAGTAAACTGTAAAATTCTTAACAAAAAGCAAAAGAACATTAGACCACGCTTTTTATCATTTGGAAAAAGAAAGACAGGAAAAAGCCCTACCTTTAAATCTGGCGATTTGCTCCTTCGTACACTAGTCACTTAACACAGTTACCCCGATGGTTAACATAAAAAAGTATCATATAAAACGTATATGAAAGTGATCGTAACATGATTGTGGGTACTTTAAAATGATTGCACAAATTGTATTTTAACTGGCATCGGTAGGTAGGATTTAGTCATCTTCTTCTTTTTCTGATTCCCAAGTAAGGCTTTGTAAGGAAAGAGTGGAACAAAGGAGAAGACAATATTTCGAACAGGACCTTGGGATTTATGGAGTAGTCCCAAAGCTGTTTCAATAGTAAACATCACTTATGTAAATTATCCTATGCATTGTATTTACTTTGAATATATATATCTATGTATATAAGTATAAAAATCTCTTGACACAGTGTTTGTGGTCGCACTCCTCCGAAACGGCCCCACCCATTTTTATGAAATTTTTTATGTATATTTGGTAGGTATAAGAATATAATATTTTATACCACTGGGTGATTAGGGTATCCCTTTCCAGAAAAAAAAATATTTTTTTTTGCATAAAAATACCTATAACTTCAAATTTTCACCCTTCTACTCCCACCCTCCCATTTTTTTAAACGCGAGTTTCGTATTTTTGTATGAACAAATTTAACCGTCGTTCTTATTTCAAACAGAACGAAATTATTTATGTTGTTGAATGCAGATGGCGCTACGTCGGCGTCATCGAACTTTCATCCACACATGCGCAAGTAATTCACGAGAAGCATCGCGTCATTTTGACATTTTATTCGACATTTGTTATCTATCACAACGCAAAATTTATGTATTCATTAGAAATAATGTATATGGCAGAACAACGTTTTCCGGGTCAGCTATTATTATATACATATCTTTTTCCATCCCACAACTTCCCTGCTTCCTTTCCTAAAAATATCCCCCACACAGCATCCCCAAAGATTACAAAGAACATATTTTCCTCAGTGATAAAGTAATTTTTTTATTGATAATCACCGATTCTTCTTCTCACGTCTTGTATTATTTAATCCCCGACAATTGTTCCCTGAAATGATATTTACTATAAAATTATAATTTTTTGTGCATTATTTACCAATTTCAAACGAGAAACAAGATATTCAGTACGACTTCAAAAATACCTTAATAATAAGTTGGCGTGAACATCAAACGGTGTTTTTTGTACTTATGCGCTGGTACATACAGTAAACAGAGAAGCAGATTTTTCGTTGATACATTTGAATGAAATTATGTTTTATTGTTTTATTATACGGCGTTACATCCTCTGTGCACTTCCCTAGAGGATCACTTAGTTATATTTTGTGTAATTAGGTATAACTTATTTTCCCTAAAGCAATTGCACATTGTAAAAATTATGCCGGGGGTCGATGGATCAACTGTCATGGAACCTATTTACACCATATTTGTATGCACATAATATCTTTATTATTTATTTTTACTTGGCAATTTAAAAATGGACTGTTGACGTTTTAATGCTCACAGTTAACAGTAATAATTTAAACACAACTGGTAAGTTTAAAAAAACATAATCATGTATCAGAATATTACCATGTCCGGATCCGGTAGGTTTCCATTGAATTTATCTGACAGTTCAAGATCTGTATCAATTACTTTAACCCTCAAGATTGTCACGAACTGATTTACGTTCGCATGACAAACATGATAACATATGTACACCTTCGTGGCTGATTGGTACGGTGGGCTGTACATTATGGTGTTATATATTGCCTGGAGCAAGCAGGAATATAGCATCCATATGGGATATGTTATGAGGCTGAAAGAAAGTTGAGTGGGGAAGGAGTAGGAAAAGAGGAAGGTGGGGAAGAGTCTGGCTAATCAAATCTGGTTATCAAGAAGGCTAAAGCCATTTCAAACATCGTTTCAATTCTGTTTAGTGGTCTTACACCAGAGCGATACTGAAAGTACGTTCGAACAAGTTTTCAATGTTTAATTTTGAAGTAAAACTTCTTTACGCACGCTTGACTTGGGGAGTTAGCTGGTGAATGCGTGACGAGAGTGTTACGAAAAGCGAGGCGAACGGTAGTTGAGAGGGAGATATAAGTTAGTGAAGATAGAACGAGAGAGAGTTACTTTTCGTATATTACTGTAGCGATAAGAGAGAGAGGTGCGAGCACACATTTTCTTTCTCTCTTTCTCTCATAGCCAGTTACGTTTCGTATACCAAGACAGTGCAGGCCTATTAATTGTCTGTATCACATTGTAGGAGCAAGAGAGAGCAGTGCGCGCGCACATTTTCTTTCTCTCTTCCTGTAACATGGATGGAGTTAAATAAGTTTCACTTCAGTTGTGTGGTCTAAAGCACACTCGTTTTTTTTTAAATACCGTGCAAGAATCCTAACTGCTACGGATCGCCTGAACCGCGCATCCCCAATTGTGGTATGTTGTGAGGCTGAAGGAAAGCTGGGAAGGGAAGGAGAAGGGGAAGAGGAAGGCGGGGAAGTGCGTGGATATTTAGATCTGGTCACCAAATATTTCAAGCAACGTCGGTATCAATTCTGATTGGGGGTGTTACAACAGGGAAATACTGAGATTATCTTCCTCTCTGAAACTGCCTTATATTTTATTTTAAACGATTAAAATGTAAAAACACAGATCAATCAAATAAAATTTACTAGCACATGCCGGGATTTGAAGATCTGAGAATTGCTAGTCAGAGCTTTGCCCCTCGACCACTGAGCCGTCTTTACCTATTCCTCAAAATATTACGTGAGCATTTCGTTTTCGCAAATCATGTGATACTAATTGCTGGAAATAGTACATCGTCCGTTTTATGGAAGTCTAAAATTTATTATCCGTTCTCTCTGCCTACTCCCACGTGGAGATTCAGTGTGATGGTTACTTAGTTAAATTAAATGGCCGGTCAGTGGCTGAGTTGGCATCGTGTCTGGCGCCGTGAGTTCATTTCGTCGGTTGGCTAAGAAAAGATTGTTCTTTTAACAAAATTTAAAACATATGTTTTAAATTTTGAGAAATTTTTAAATTTTTTTAGTATAAAAACGTTATACTGTAGGTCGTTGGCAGATTTGTTAAATTTTTAAAAAAGATTTAAATCATATAATCATGCAGTAAAATAAATCAATACATTATCTAGTAAGGGTGTGTTTCAGAATTTTAATTTTAGTTTCAATAAAATCATTAAAAAATACATACGTACATTTGTTTCTTGACGAAAATTCATCCGTTTGTGTATTTATTTGCGCACTCACAAACTATTTATATATTTCAGATTTTTTTTCTTAGACATTATTGAAAAATGATGAATACTTATCATCAAAAAATAATTACAAAAAGTACAGAACTTTAATAGTTTTATCATTGCAGCATTTTTGGATGTAGGTATAAATTAAATCTAATTTGGAATGAAATACAATCTATCTAATATATAAAATTCTCGTGTCACGGTGTTTGTTATCATACTCCTCCGAAACGGCTGGACCAATTTTGATGAAATTATGTGCTTATCTGGTAGGTCTGAGAATCGACCAACATCTATTTTTCATACCCCTAAAAGTAAAGGGTGTTCCACTCCGAATTTTCATTTTATTTTTTTTGGACAATTTTTTTTTTTTAATTTTTATTTTTTTATGGTGAGGCATTAAAAAATACACGCAGCCCTAAATTTTCACCCTTCTACCATTAACCCCTATTTTTTTAAAGTGATATTAGTAATTCAAACCGGTGTCACTTCTGACCCGATGAGAACGAAGCCGGCCTCTTTTCTCTAATTTTAATTTTTTTACTAATCAATTACTGTTTGATATTGTTACTACAAACATGATTCACGGTCCATGCGGTAATTTGAATCGTTCATCGCCTTGCATGGTAGACGGAAATTGTACAAAGGGTTTTATTAAAGATTTCACCAACGATACGGTCACACATGTTGAAGGATATGCAGTATATCGTCGAAGAAATACCGATAATGGCGGACAATCATTCATTCAAAATATTGACATTGACAATCATTGGGTGGTACCATATGCACCTCTGTTGAGTAAAAAAGTGGGAAGGAAAAAGGCATGAGGGGTGGGTAGGAATCTGGAGGTCATTGTATCCGGGAGTGAATCCATCCCTCCAACTGCGGTGCAAGACCATTGCCTTGAGCGGAATTGACTTTTTACCTTGACCTTTCCAGCCGGACTCTTTCGACCCATTGGTCGAGAGAATCCGGCTGGAAAGGTCAAAAGGCCTCACTCAACCAGTCTCTCGCGATCCGGCCCGCCACGCAGCAGGTGGGCAGACGCATCCGCCGCCAAGACCCGCACAAAAGTCACCCTTGCTAAATCACCAAACGTAGCGAACCGCTTGGGGTGACCTATGGCAGAGGTGTTGGTTATCCAATAAATGGTTCCCGGGGCGGCGGCACCCGTACCCGCTTCCTTTCAAAAATTCCCGTAAGTAAGTGGAAAAGTAAGAAAATCACAAAAAATATAAATTCATACACAACGCCATCTCTGATATTGACAAAAACAAAACACGGACAGTTGGACATCGATAATTGCTTCATTGTGTAATTTTTAACTTAATAAAAATACTTAATTTAATTCAACAGTTATTGATTCTGAGGCGGTACGAAGTTCGTCGGGTCAGCTAGTTGAGTTATAAATTTAAAAAGCTGGTACGGAGAATAATTAATCTTTCTCATAGAAGAACATCTTTTGACGAAATGTGGATTTTCGGCCGCTGGCTGGTTAAACGCCCTTAACTAACTTAAAAAAATGTTAATGTAAGTATAAGTTTTCCCTGAAGAAGGAACGTTTGTTCCGAAACCGGTCGGATTTACGCACTATGTAAGTGGTTTATACAAAGTTGAATTGTTTCATTTTTCTATAATGGATAAACACAAAGTTATAGCTACATTCAAAGATATATACGTATGAGGTACGATAAAAAATCTCGAATATTGCGAGGAATCTTGCAACGTGTTTATTTTTTTGGTTAATTCCAGATCTTGGGGAGGATCGTGAAACCCTGTATAATACTTAGAATATATCAAAGTAAAAATAAGTCAAAAAAAAAAAAAAAAAAACAGTGTGCTTTAGACCACACGACTGAAGTAAAACTTCACTAACTTATATCTCCATCTCAATTTCCGTTCGCCTCGCCCGATCACACTTTTCAGAACGCCCACGTCACGCATTCACCAGCTTACTCCCCAAGTCAAGCGTGCGTAAAGGCCTGACCGTTCGCCTCGCCCGGTCTCACTTTTCGTAATGCTCTCGTCACGCATTCACCAGCTTACTTCTTACTTCGTAAATATAAAAAAAATGTATGAAAAATAAAAATAAGATAATAACATTAAAAATTATTATAATAACACCGAAAAAAGAGAATAAAATAAAACTAAGTAAAAAATTGTAGAAATCTGTGACAACGGGAATTGGCTAAATCGTCGCTTGTAAATGTAGTGCTGTAGTGTTGCCATTACAAGAGCATGTTCGCTCGTGGCTATTCGCGTTCTGTTGCTGATTCGATTAGTGCTCGGAATCCGGAAATGCGCCCTTCTTCAAACATCTCAGTGGCCTGCAATACCAGGACAATCCAAAAAGCATTCGGTACGAGATGTTGAATTGTATTTCCTTGTATCGTAATTTTGGTACAAAACAGGTACATTAACATG
Organism: Limnephilus marmoratus; assembly: GCA_917880885.1. Classification (NCBI taxonomy): domain Eukaryota; kingdom Metazoa; phylum Arthropoda; class Insecta; order Trichoptera; family Limnephilidae; genus Limnephilus; species Limnephilus marmoratus. Next base: position 17,969,272 of record OU862920.1, on the reverse strand, counting down.
ACATATGAGGTGACTGCTTCGATGTTATAATAATTTATAGACTGATTTTTCAAAATACGCCAAATACCTTAAAAAATAACGCTTTGGGAAAACATCAGCCGAGGAAATGAGCTCACGACGCCGGACACGATACCAACTCAGCTATTAACCGGCCAATTTAATTCAACTAAATAACCGTCACTCTGAATCTCTGCAGGGGTAGGCAGAGAGAACGGATAATAAATTTTAGACTTTCATAAAACCGACGAAGTACTCTTTCCAGCAATTAGTATCACATGATTCGCTTTTGTGTTTTGTCCATTTTTGGAGTGAAAACATTTTTAGCACCGTTGTAATTTGAAATTCGATGAAACAAAAAACAGCTATACTGAAAAGAGACAACATCTGTAAGATTAAGCCTGCGAGAGAATGAGATAATGTAATCGCTCTACTCTTTGTGCGGTGCTTCGTAACATATCGGTCTCTTCTTTGGCGGTGCTTCGTAGCCTTCCCACACTTTAGTTTTCTGAAAGTGTCACTTCTACCGCGTGTGAATTGCACACTCTGTTTTTTTTATCAGATCATATGACTTTTTTGATGTATTAAAGTAAACTTAATCAATATATATTATAAAAGAAAGTCCAAAAAAACGTGCGGAACGCATAAACTCAGAAACGAGTGCCGGTACGATCAAGAGAGTTATATGGTATGGTAGATCTCTATCCCCCCTAAGGAATAAGGGTATTCGTTTTTACCTAAAGGGCTTGCTTTTGAAGATATAAGGGCTGAAAGTTCTAGGAAGACTCTAGAAATTTCAAGAAGAGTCTAGAAGATTCCGGAAAATTCGATAAAACTCTGGAAATTTCTGGAAGAAGTGGAGGAGTATGTTAGCGAATCTAGAAGGTTCCGGAAAGTTCAAGAAGGTTCGATAAAGCTGTAGAAAGTTCTGAAAGGAGTGGAGCAGTGTGTCGGTATGTCTAGAAGGTCTAGAAAAATTCTAGAAGTTTCCATAAAGCTGCAGGAAGTTCTAGAAGGTTTGGTAGGGCTGTACAAATTTCTGGAAGGAGTGGCGGAGTATGTCGGTGAGTCTAGAATCTAGAAGGTTCCGAAAAATTCTAGAAGGTTCGATAAAGCTGTAGAAAGTTCTGGAAGGAGTTAAGGAATATGTCAGCGAGTCTGGAAGGTTCCGGAAAGTTCAAGAAGGTTCGATAAAGCTGTAAAAAGTTCTGAAAGTAGCGACGGATTACGTCGGTGAGTCTAGAAGGTTCCGAAAAGTTCTAGAAGGTACGATAAAGCTGTAGAAAGTTCTGAAAGTGGAGGAGTGTGTCAGCGAGTCTACAAGCTTCCGGAAAGTTCTATAAGGATCGATAAAGCTGAACAAAGTTCTGGAGGGAGTGGAGGAGTGGAGTATATCGGTGAGTCTAGAAGGTTCCGAAAAGGTCTAAAAAGTTCGATTAAGTTGTAGAAAATTCTGGAAGGAATGGCGGAGTATGTCGGTGAGTCTAGAAGGTTCCGAAAAATTCTACAAGGTACGATAAGGCTGTAGAAAGCTCTGGAAGGAGTGGCGGAGTTCAACCGTGAGTCCAGAAGGTTCGGAAAAGTTGTATAAAATTCTGGAAGGAGTAGCGGAGTTCGTCGGTGAGTCAAGAAGGTTCCGGAAAGTTCTATAAGGTTCGATAAAGCTGTAAAACGTTCTAGAAGGCTTGATTAAGCTCTTGAAAGTTATGGAAGGAGCGATGGAGTGTGTCGGTGAGTCTAGAAGGTTTTAGACAGATCTGGAAGGTTTCCTGTATGCTGTAGGATGTTATTTTTTTATTTTTTTTATTTCATAAAACTTTTATTAGTTACAGATATTTGTTTTTTTTTGCTACCACACTAGGCTCATGCCCGTGTTAAGGTAGTCGCACATTTAATATTTTAAATACGATTTAATAAATACTAGTTTATTAAAACAGATGATTAAATATACTAAATAAAAATTAAGAAATACTTTAAAGTAAGTAAAAAATAAAGAGAAAAAAGATCATATTTTAAAGAAAAGTAGAAATAAAAATGAAAATTCAAATTTGGAATTCAAAAATTAATAATAAAGATTAAATGTTAAGAATTCAAGTTATGGAGGGCGGAAGTTCTAGAAGCTTTCAGAAATTAGTGGCGGAGAGTGTCGGTGAGTCTTGAAGGCTCTGGAAAGTTCTAGATGTTTGGATTATCTTAATCTTCAATATACATTATTAAAAAAAAGTGTACAATGTGCATGCCGATAAAACTCAAAGACGGGTCCCGGTACGATAACGGGAGTTATATTGTGTGGTAGCCCTCCCCATCTATGAAGAAAGTTCCCGTTTTTACCCGAAGGGCGTGCTTTTAAAGATATAAGGGCTGGAAGCTTCCCTCCCTTAAAATTTCTAGAATAGTTCAAAACGTTCCAGAGTATCCTTGAGTATTCCACCACATTCCAGAACATCCCGGAACATTCCGTATGTTGTGGAATGTTCGGGAATAGGATGGAACGTACAGGAACATACTGGAACATCCTCGATCATTGTGGAACATTCCAGAACACTCCTGAATGTTGTGGAATGATCTGGAACATTATTCTGGAACATTTGAAGTCTTTTTTGTATGAGGCTACCCATATAGGGTATATAAAGCAAGATTCGTCGTGGATTCGAACGTCAATTCAATCTCACATCAACTCCCTGAGCAAAGCCGGACACCCCAGTCAGAGTATTTGAGAGCATTATATAACGTTCCAGAACATCCTGGAACATTCTGGAAAATTGTGGAATGTTCGGGAATAGGGAATCGGGAACATCAGTGTGAAACTTTCCAGAACACTCTCGAATGTTGTCCTGAGCAAAGCCGGGTAACCCAGCTAGTAGTAAATAATATACATATTTCATGAAGGGCAATTTGAGGAAACTGTGAAATTTTAAAGTTTTTTGTTATGTAGTTGTTTGGATCGTTTGGTACTATGCTGATTTTTGGAAGTTAATGAAAAATTAATCTTGCTGTTTACTCAGCTATAATTTTATTTTATTACAATGACATTCTTTCTTTAAAATCCATTAATTTTGACAAAGGCTCAATTGTTTCACAGAAATTCAAATGTTACACCGTCATCAAACGGCCATTCAGCGCCATTTTATTTTTTTGACTTCCTTTGATCCGCTAATCGCTGATCGATATCCGCTGATTTCAACTAGAATCTTTCAACTGTCAAAAAAAATGACACTGAATGACCATTTGATCAAAATGGTGCATTTTGATTTCTGCGAAACAATTGGGACTTAGGTTTACTTGAAAAATCACTCCTCAATTGTATTCAGGTACCTAAAATATATGTAGGTAATGTAAAATAATCATCAATACGTATTTTCGCTGTGAATTACACCCTCTAGTGCACGCATGCCCAACCTGCGGCCCAATTGAAGATTTTTAGCGGTCCAAAAAAAAGTTTTGAGTTTTTTATGTTTTATATTTTTTAGGGATCATACAAAAAAAGAAAAAAAATCAGAGTGTGCAATTCACACGCGGTAGAAGTGAAATCTCCAGCAAAATAAATTAGACAAGAGGGGAGACTACGAACGATCTCATTCGGTCGCAGGCTGCCTATTTGTCTCTTTTAGTGTCGCTGTTTTTCGTTTCATTGAGTTTAAAATCAAAACGGTGTTAAAAAAGTTTTCACTTCAAAATCAGAGTGCCCAATTCACACGCGGAGGAAGTGAAACCTTCAGAAAAATAAAGTACACATGAGTGGGGAGACTACGAAGCACCACACAAAGAGGAGATCATTCTTCATAATGTAAGTGTTGATTATTGACAAATTTTTGTTCCAAGAAGTAGTTAGAATGTTTTGTTATTTTTTTATAAATTTCGTTTGTTTTATAGAAGTAGTATAAAAAAATAAATTTTTTCACGTACTTCAATTATTTTTTTATTTATTTATTTGACGCCGAAAATAGATTTTTTTGCCGAAACTTGCCGAAACCGAACCTTTGGTTGGTCAATACTTGAAACAATTTAAAAGGTGATTCTGTTGAGAAGGCAGTTTTTTTTTATATTACTTTAATGATGATTCTTCGTGAAACTTTTACTGAGTTTAGATTGTTTTTGTAAGATCCTCCCCAACCTATAATTTCATAGATAAATAAAAAATGAACTAGGGCATAGTATGTACATGTTTTTGATTATTTTTGATATTTTATTTACATGTATGTGTTTCTCACTTTTTAGTGTCGCTATTTTTTATTACATCGAGTTTAAAATTACAACGGTGCTGAATAAGTATTCTCTTCAAAAATCGTTCTCGAAAATTAATCACATTTATATTATATTTTGTGAAATTAGAACTTCCTCGTTAGTAGACTTAGGACTGTCGATGGGGGTTTTGATTTATTGCTTGAAAAGTGCCAGGCGCATGGCCGCACTAGGAATTTATTTTCACAAGCAATTCCAACCAGAATATTGTTTCTGCACATTCCTCGGGAGATGACCTGATTTTAATAAGTGGAGGGTGAATGCAAAGGGCACACATAGACAGTTTATGCCTTCCAGCAAATGTAATTGCTTCCACAATAATATAATCCACGGTTCCACAATAATAGGATTTTTGGACATTCATGGACGTATCTAACGGTTAGCAATTCAGCAAAAATGCTGACTGCACCCCATCACCCTCCCTGGGTTGGTCATCCCTGCTCTAGTGCTTTGCCTAGTATTCCTACCTCGCTCACCGAGTTCTCTGGACTTGACTGGAGCTGTAGTGAGTGGCAAACGCGGTAGTCCTGACAGACACCCCACATTCATCATTTCTGGGTGGGATTTCCACCCTCCTTATCAAAAGGGCAGAGAGCAGGTTACGCACATTCCATATATACGTTCTACACACTACTACACTGTTAAGGTACTACACGAAAAAGCTTGAATTAGAAACAGAAACATTGTAATTAAGAATATGTAGGTACAATACTCACTCAACAAAGAAAACATTTTTAATAAGAATACTGGTCAAGTGAATTCCAACGTCTCCTAATTTGAAACGATATTGACATTATTTTCGATTCCAAATTAACTGCTTTTCACACATCAATATAATAATAAAGGATTAAAAATGCTTGGAATCATTCTTCAAAATGCCAAGAATATTTCAACATAAAATCTCTTAAATATTATAGATTCAAAGTTAGGTTAAATAAATAACAAAAAAAATTGCATGGCCATCAAAGCAGCGGAACCAATGAAAGTTATGCATTTGGTGTGTATCGAAACCAGAGTTAAGTTAGCCTCTCAGAAGCTGGGCGTACTGTACAGGGCCCGCAGATACTGCAGATAGTACACAAATGCTAACCCTGTACAAATCGCAAGTGCGCCTCGCAATTGAATTTGGCAGCCTCCTCTGGTATGGATCCACAAAATTCTTGAAAAACACCATTGACACCGTGCAGAAACGGGCGATCCGTTAAATTGATTTTTTTAACTTTACCAACGGATTGCAATCTTTAGAGCACGTGCTGTATGGTTTTATCGTTATTACGATGGAAGATGCTCCGAGGAACTATCATCCCTTCGCACTGGTGCAAAGTTGGGAAATACGTCAAACGTGCGCCGTTAACATATTTGTCACATGAGAACGGGTCGCTTCTACGACTAATTCTTGAGTTCACAGCTGGGCTGTGGAATAATTTCCCGGCCTCTGGGTTTCTTCCATCCTACAACTCACTCTTTCCACTCCTCATAGAAACTCTCCACACAGAATCCCCAACGATGACATAGGCCCTGAGGGAAATTATTTACCTCCTGTATGGAGTTGAACCCAGGCACCCCTGCTAAGTCATCAAACATGGCGAACCACTTGAGGTGACTTATGTGTAAGTATTGGTTATGGATCAAATCAATGGATCCCGGAGCGGCGGTAAATTGACGCGTTGTGCTTGTTTTTTTTTTTTTACAAGAGTTCCACACAGGAGGCCCTGAGGAAAATAATTTCCCTCAGGGCCTATGTCATCTTTGGGGATGCTGTGTGGAGGGGTTATCGTTCTTGCTTGTGGTTCTATACTAATAATTGTTGACGATCCATCTCGCTTGTTTCTATTATCTCTGGTGCACTGTGTGCTGTGTGCTGTGTGCGTATTATGCACTGTGTACGTGCCAGCCTTGAGCCCTGCGCCTCCGGACTCGCCGCAGCGGAAGATTGGCCTCGCTAACGTATTTTCCAAACAATCGATGTCATTTTTTATGACATTTTTAAAAAAATTAATTAAATGAACGGAATCAGGTCAGAATGACTCAACTTGGAAGTGACGTGTTTCTTACTATATCTACAAAACAGAACATTGAAGAAAAGTGAAAAAAAAAATCAATCATGAAATATATTAGTTATTATTTTATCATGTTCTGATTATATATCTTAACAAGACGATGAGTTTACTAACTGACCAACCTGTTTGCAATTTCTTCCCAAACAGATAGGATGTTCACAAATAAAGTGCTAAAAAATAACCAATATATAGGTGTATTTAAAATGTAAATCGTCGCTACTGCGACTGAAATTATCCAATTATACGCCCAAATTGGGCTTATAATTGGATCACAAAACACGCTCACAGGGCACATCTGGATTAATGGCGAGCAGAGATTTTTTTCAAATTCCTCAAAATAAAAATCAGAATGTGCAATTCACACGAAGTAGAAGTGAAACTAGAAAGTCGGTAGATGTCGCTTTCTTTTCTTTTGCCTGTTTATTTAAGTGGTTTGAAAATTGCATATTGATTTTACAAAAATAAAAATGTTTATTTTTTTTGGATTTGGTGGGTTTTGAACCTCCATTCACTGGATGTCTCTCTGGGAGCTGACAGTCGGACGCTTGATACCGCAGCGCTATTGAAGGCTCATGCGTAGTCGTGAATTTACTGCATTATGTTAGAACCGAGGACCGTCAAATAATACATTTTTGTGACGCATTTCCGTTTCATCCGAATTTCAAATCGCTAACGGTGCTAAAGAAATTTCACCTAAAAAACATAGTGCAATTCACACGCGGTAGAAGTGAAAACTCCAGTAGCAAACTAAAGTAGGCAAAAGTGGGGAGACTACGAATCATCGCATAAATGGGAGACCGATAGGCTACGAAGTACCGCACAAAGAGGAGACCGATTATATTATCTTATTCTCTCGCAGGTTAAATCCTATGGATATATGTGTTTGTCTCCTTTTAGTATCGCTATTTTTCGTTTCATCGAGTTTCAAATAATAATTGGTGCTAAAGAAGTTTTCTTTAAAAAAAAAACTACATTTATTCTTTGGCAAACTGAAAACAGGTCACAAAAACTTATTTTATCTCAAGCTAAGATTGGAAAAAAATCAATCAAAAAGATTTCTATATTTATAAAAGCAATATATCGTTGTGTGTTAGAGATTATTATCTTTATTGTTATATCCGCATTAAAACCTGATTATTCATAATGTAGAGACCAGCACACACAAATAGGTAAATAACAATAATATTTTGAATTCGATATATTAAAGCAAAAAATTTCATAGGCTTAAAAAAAATTACATAACCAGATTTATTATTTATAGACTTGATAAATAACGTGTTTCAATATTTACCACTATTATGTAAATGAAAGTTAATAAAAAAAATAAAAACAACAAAAATAATGCCTACCTCCTAAATGCATTTTAAATAAACTATCGGTTACTAGCCGAGTTAAAAAACTGGATTAGTTCAAACAATTTATGTAAATTATAAACGTTTTTATTACGCCTATTAAATTAATCAATCGAAGGTCAGCGAATGTCGAATATTCGTCCAAATGGCGATGATTGGCCAATACTTCCAATACCTCCAATTTATGCCCGTATGTGCTGAACGAATTTCTAGTAGTCGATTCCAAGTACGCGATTGTTCCATTTGTTGTAACATACTTACTATGTTATACTTACATACAAGTTATAAACATATGTACATATTACGAAACCTGCAATCACCAAATCTTATATGATATTCAATAAGGCTCTTGCCGACTTTTTGCACGGGAAATACTAAAAAAAAAGTTTCTAATCTTCCCGTTATTTTCTTACCGTTACTTTCCGTTATGTTCTTTAAAATGACCTGGAAAGAATCGCATCTTCGCGATCTCTCAAAAGAAACCATTCATTTGTTCTGAATGCAATTATTAATGTTGAACAAAATCACATCTTTTCGATTCTTTCAAGGACATGAAAAAACCATTCCTTTGTTCCGAATGCAATTATTAATGTTCTCAAAAGTTGTCTTGAAACATAGACATCCAAATGGATAGACCAGAAGATACATGTGAGGGGTAAAACCAAACTATGGGGGGGCGAAGAGGGGAAGAAGACTGTGATTAGTTGAAAAATCAATCTGACAGTATATAGGCATCTCGCATTATAATATCACCATTTAGTTCTTAAAACCAAAATCTGTTTTGAATGAATAGACCTTTTTACATGGGAGCGCGAATTGCTTGCCACGATAATAAAATATTTGCGTAGGCCAAATGTACACCCCAAAAAGATTCGCTCGTTTTCACATAGCAATATTTTGTTGCCGTGTTTAGTTAAGACACTTTTACAAATGTTTCATAATTTACTTACCCCTGTAACCAGCGACGAGCACACTAAGGAACCGCCCACATTCGCTATGTGCACATTGATATGTAGGTATGTTGTATAGCACAAGCTACTGTTTTGGCGTGTTATTTTTTCGTTAAATGTATAGATGTTAGCTTCGCGCTGCTCACGGCAAGAATGATGACGTCACACATTTTAGATTCAAGCGATTCTCTATCCCCTCCACATGGGGCGAACTGGCGCCAAGGAGGAGCTCCAGCCGGTTCCATGGCGAGGGGGAAATAATACGTTTTTATCACTTAGGGCAGGTCCAGATATATTCATATGTCCGTGTCTTGAAAGAATCTCATTCCTGTGATATCTTGAATGAAATCATTCCTTGGTAGAACTAAATATGCAATTTGGCTGTCCTGAAACGGGAATCCTTCCCAGTTGGGCAGACAAAGCATAATTTTGTAATGTATTGTATTGTAATATATATACGTATAAATAAATAAATGCATTACGTAAAATAAATAATACGTGTTTTTAGTTCGTGACTCACCATACGAAAACGATCATTTTTGTTTTTTTAATATAATAGCTCCACACAGGAGGCCCTGAGGAAAACAATTTCCCTGGGGGCTTGTATCAAATTTTGGAATGCTGTGTGAAGGGTCTTTTTAGGTAAAGGAGAGGGAGGAAGTTCTAGGAAGGAAAAAGGTATGAGTGGTGCGTAGGAATCTGGGCGTCGGTGAGTCGAGGAGTGACGTACATATTAATCCATCCAATGAGGTGCACGGCGGTGGATCGAGAGAATCCGGCTGGAGAAATCAAAAGTTCTCCCTCAACAAGTCTCACATGATCCGGACAAACATGCAATAGGTGGGCAAACGCATCAGTCGCCAAGACCTAGACAAACTTCACCACTTGAACCCGGACTAGGTAACCAATCGTAGCGAACTTCTTGGGGAGACCTATGGCAGAAGTTTTGGTTATTCAATAAACGGGCCCCGGGGCGGCGATGCCCATACCCGCCTCCCAAATTAACGATTTTTAATCCACGTTCTTTGCGATTATCATTTTAAAACTGACTAACGACTTTAGCAAGTTCATAAGTCTTTTATTGAAACTGTAAACTAACCCATAATTTATTATTTCTACAATCATGAACTCGGTTTATTTAATTTATATTCATTTTTTTGAAATTTAAAATTACACTAACAATCGTACTAAGGCAGACCGTGGAAAAATCAAGGGGTATTAAAATTGAAGAATTTATGAAGAGAATATTTGTAAAATATTGGTCAATAAAATCAAATATAGTTAATTTTCAAAAAGAGCATTTTTTTTGGAAGGAAAAGGGTAGCAGGGGTGGGAAGGAAACTGGGTGTACGTGTGTCCAGGATTGACGGACGTATGAATCCGTTCCTCCCATTGCAGTGCAAGACGATGTTCTAAGAGAGTATGGCTGGAGGAGTCAAAGGGACTCTCTCAACCATTCTCTCCCGATCAGGCCTGCTATGCAGCTGGTGGGCACACGCATCCGCCTCCAAGACCCGCTTAAACCTCACCCCATGAAACCGGGAACCCGGGAACCCCGGCTAAGTCACTAAACGTAGTAAACTACTTAAGGTGGCCCATGGCAGAGGTGTTGGTTATCGAAAAATGTAAATTTTCCAAATGGTAAATTGTTATAAAATTTCTAAGTTTTTTAAAAGTTATTAATGGTAAATATATTTCGAAATTTTGCTGTTGCCTTTAAAATACAAAAAGTAATAAGATGCTTATAAAAAATATTAAGTTTCTTGTAAATTATCATGCAAGAGGCTCAAATCATTTTATTTTGGTTCAGGTGTCAGTTAATTTAGGCAAACCGATTGCTTTCAATATTTATGGCATTGTTTTTTTATAACCCAATTTTTTCGTTGTAATTTACGGCTTTGTAGTACAACAACGTGGTCCCTCGACTGTAAGGCGGGATATTGAGTTTAATCGCTGGGTTTTGGAGAATGGGTAAAACGAAAGCAATACAAAGTTAGATAAGATTCGTGCAAAGGACACGATGACGCATGTAAAGTCTGTCTGTGGTCTGTTGCAAAAGCGATATATGTTTTAAAGTCTGGCCAAGGCTAAACAAATCTAAGATCATTAAACCTTCTATGCAGGACCGAAATAGAAATATTCATTATTTTTATTTTTAACCGATTATCAAGGATTTTTTTTCGAAATACAACTCACGCAATTTTTTAAGCAAAATTGGCTGGCTTCATTATATACTGTTCTGCTATTTCGATTCTTGAGATATTAGCTTCCCGATCTTGCCGCGACTTGATCATTACTAATACAAACTTTCCCCAATTTGTAACAATACTCTGTGAATACGTTAAAGGTAATTTTTCTCTTTTCTTAAAAAAATATGTCCAAGAAAAACACTTTACAGTTTTTGAAGTGAAAACTTCTTTAGCACCGTTGTGATTTGAAATTCGATGAAAAGAAAAATAGCGACACTCAAAAGAGAAAAACAGATAAATCAAGGGTGGGGAATAGTGACCGCATGCAGCCCGAAAGCTTTTTTGCTCACATGTATATTAAATTTAATTTAAAATAGGAAAAAAAATCGTTTCGTATATTATAAGTAGACATAATTCGTATATTATAAGTAGGTATAATTCGTAATTTAATAGTGAAAATATTAAGGTTTGGATCATCAACCAAGACAAACCAACCATTAGCGATTTTATTGTAACCTATTTATCTGTATTCCCAAAGGTATGATGACAATTGTCTGTTGTCTTTTATTTAAAATCAAATATAGTTGTTATATTTATTTCCACGTAAACTGCTTACGTTAAACTGCGCCTGTTCTCAACATAGGAATTCTCAGAGAGACACCTATGTAATTCAATTGATAAAGATTTAATTAATTACAAATAAAAATTATTAATTATTAAAGATAATTTATTGTATGTGCTAATATAATTATTACAAAACTGCTCATGTATCAAAGCACCTGCTCTGAACGTAGGATTTCCTAGTGATGCAGATATAGGAAGTCATAAATTGTATGTGTAGAGTTAATAAAGAGTTAACAATTTTTTTTAATGCGAAAGTATTGTTAAAAGCGCTGTGGAACTGATTATAAATGTGAATTGTGTGTTATATTGTCAACAAATGCATGTTGTTTTTTAACAGCTGATGTTATGAATGTGTGATAATTTCGTGATAGTATCCATTATAACGCTTAGATAACGAGCATTATAACTGCGTATTACAATGCTATTCAGTTAACCTAGAGGATCTGCGCAATCGGTCGTACATCTGATCGATATCTGCAGATGTGTGTCACGAATGAATGAGGATCTGCATGTTAGGCATCTTTGTAAAATTAATTTGTACCTATACATATATATTACGGTTTTATTTTATTACAAGTTGGAAAGACCGAACAGTTCCTGACAGAAAAATCTGTGCTACTATCAGTTCGATTTTACTGTTCAAGAGTTTTTAATAGTTCGGCAGAAAGATTTTCTCAAGCGGTCCTTCGATTAAAATTGTGATAAGTGTTTTAATTTCCAACAATTAATAATTACAATTATTTTTTTAAATTACTAGCTAAAGTGCCTAGCGTTGCCCGGGCTCTATGCAGAGTTTTTCGATATCTAATGTAGGCAGTGACGGTGTCAGTATCAACATTCTGCTACAAGGGCGGGAAAAAGAGATGGTGGTTTTTATATTTAAATCTTATACAGATAGTTTACCTTCTTCTTCTTTTGAAGGTCAAGTGGGCAAAACTTCGTCAACCTTGGAATAAAACTGTAGATTTTTTTACAAATCAAATCTCCGCCGCCGCGCCGATTTATATAATTATAAATTTGTTTCACTTGATTGTGCCTTGTCTTTCTGGGGCGTCCTCGACTTCTTGTACAATAAATATCACGTCATATATTCTCCTTACAACGGCAAGTACTCTTCGTTCATCACATACATCTAATTTCACCAAACATAAGTATTACTTATGTATGTAAAACGGTTACTTAATAAGTAACCGTCACTGCCTACTTAATAAGTAACCGTTTTACATACATACTTATTAAGTAACCGTTTCACAATTCGCGTGCAGCATATTTTTTTTAGTAACCATTTTGGATTTTCATTAGTTTTATAAGAGTTGAGGTACGCCTGTGAACCTTTTTAATATTTCAGACTTTGCAGATAGAAAACGTTCTTCCATATTTTTTAATAATAAACCCTTATAAATACTTATTAGAATATTTTTAAAGGTCTTAAACAGCAGTACTTACAATTTCGTCATTAAGCTTTTAAATTAAGATTAATATATCGTATGATAATTTTTGAAGTGAAAGCTTCTTTAGCACCTTTGTGATTTGAAACTCGATGAAACGAAAAAGCGATACCAAAGAGAGATCAACATATACATTTATAGAATTTAGTCTGCGAGAGAATGAGATAAACACATACATTTATAGAATTTATCAGTCAATTTATCAATAAGTTATCGCAGTCTAAATTCTATAAATTTATAGAATTTAGACTGCGAGAGAATGAGATAACATAATCGGTCTCTTCTTTGTGAGGTGCTTCGAAGCCTTGTCTTCTTTAGTTTTCTGAAGGTATCACGTAAACGTATCTTGTCTTCTTTCGTTTTCTGAAGGTATCACGTAAACGCAAATGAACTGCACACTCTGTTTTATTATTTTAAAGTTAAAATATTTAATCTGGAAATATGGTAGTATACTTCTCTCATACCATAATCATTCGATGATCTCCGATTCTCTCTGGTATAACAGACATAAATGGCCAGGTATTCCCAATAACCCTTTCTCCTCCCATCTTACGCTCAAAATATCGTCACACAGATGTACCATTTCCCATAATAATAATATTTGGATGGATGATTTGCAAATACCCCCTTAAGGAGTTAAAATGGAACACTTGCGTGGAAGTGCTGCACGCACAAGTCGGCGGTGTCGTAAACATGAACTAACGCTATGTTTTTATATTTTAATCTGGCATTCAAATCTACTATCATTGTCAAAGACGTCGAGCGCCCTCCCCTTTCGCTGTGTATACGTGTAGCACAGTAAAAATAAATTACATATGGAAAATAAGAATTTTAATTGTTACCAATAATTTAAGTCAGTAGCCGTCATTTCATTATATTAAACAATTAAGAACCTATTAGTATTTAATATGGGGAAAACAGATTTCAAAGATCCCAAAATAGAGAATCTGTTGTCACAAAAATCTACTCAGCCAATCGGGTTAATAAACCAGTAATAAATTTTCTTAGGCAGTTTAAAAAATAAAACATGAACTGGGGTAAACAGAATAATATAAATAATTCGTCTCAAAGTGATTTAAACTCAGTTAGAAAATGGCATTGTAAGCCGAAATAGCTGTCACAAAAATAAAAATATATGATGCATGCAGTTTACACGCGGTAGAAGTGAAACCTTCGGAAACTAAACTTCGAAAGAATGAGACGAACGTAGAGTACCAGGAATAGGATTATTGTAGGGTTTGTTTATTATAATATTGTTACCAAGTTTAAAAATTATTTTTTATTTTATTTTACGAACCACCTTACAAAGATCAGGCCGATTAGTCTATCTCATTCTCCCGCAAGCTAAACCTATATATTTATGTGTTTGTCTCTTTTTAGTGTCGCTAGTTTCTGTTTCATCGAGTTTCAAATCACAATGGTGCGAAAGAAGTTTTCACTTCAAAAACTAAAATACTTGCAGAACTTAATAATTACGCTATTAAATGTAATTTAAATTTATTTTAAAAATTCGGGTGCAGTTTACACGCGGTAGAAGCGAAACTTTACCAAAACAATCTCAACCAATACTTGAAAAGTGAGGTCTTAATCAAAGCGACAAATGAGCGCAGACCTCGCTTAATTTCCGTTTCATATCTCAACCAATAAGAGCCGTTAAAAGTGACATAATTATCAAAGCGGCCGATGAGCGCAGTTGATGCGTCGCAGGTGTACTAATCGTCATTTCCGTTTCATCCGAAATCCAAGTCACAGCCGTGCTAGAAGTAGAAATAGAAGTGTCACTTCAGAAATACAAATGTATTACCAACATTTGTAGGTTAGAGGTGTTTTAAAGATTGAAAACAAATCATGAATAAATGCCATGTATCCAATCAATGATCATTGGACTTAATAAATGCAACAAATATCACGATTGCGAATAAGTTATGAACGTAATTAGTAAAGATATTAATTAGCAGACATTGTTGCTCTGCCACTATTAGAACACCTGATGATACAATAAAAAAGGTGGAATGATTCAGAATAGATTAGGTAAGCAGTCATGAACGGGGTACTTTAGGGTCGACCCTATGCAGGTGCAATTAGAGCAGTCCGTTCCAAGGTGCTGACATTCCGAACCTAAGCCAGGAACCATTTAGCTAAAGGCCGGACTTTGCATGTTCAATTGGAGCAGTCCGTTCCAAGGTGCTGACAATTCTGAACCTAAGCCAGGAGCCATTTGGCTAAAGGCCGGCCCTATGCAGGCTCAATTTGAGCAGTCCATTCCAAGGTGCTGACAAATCCGAACCTAAGCCAGGAGCCATTTTGATAAAGGCCGGACTTTGCATGTTCAATTGGAGCAGTCCGTTCCAAGGTGCTGACAATTCTGAACCTAAGCCAGGAGCCATTTGGCTAAAGGCCGGCCCTATGCAGGCTCAATTGGAGCAGTCCGTTCCAAGGTGCTGTCAATTTCGAACCTAAGCCAGGAGCCATTTGGCTAAGAGCCGGCCCTATGCAGGCTCCATTGTCTGTTCTCCAGTCTCAGTCCATCTCCAGTCCGTTCCAAGGAGCTGACAATAAGAAACTCCAGTAGATAGGTAGTACTCACCTAGAAAAATATCATTTATATATTTTTTTATTCATGTCCGTACGGCACATCTAATAATTATTATGTGTTCAATTACGACTAAAAAATAAAACCAAAGTGTTCAATTCACACGCGTAGAAGTGAAACCTTCAGAAAACTAAAATAGACAAGAGTAGGGAGACTACGAAGCAATTTTTTTTATTAATGTGAGGAATGATTTTTTCCAAATTTTGGTAGTCGTCGTGCACTTTTCCTATACATTTGGTCATTTTATTAGTATTTGTGTTTTCTTCTTCAGAGTAGCTGGATTTCGCGTTCTTTTGTGTTTTCTTTGCCTGTTCATTTTGGAGTGGTTTGAAGATTGGATACAGATTTTAGAATTTTTTTTAAATAAGGTTCGTCAGGCGCTTTAGACCACCAGATCAATGGAGACTTGCATGGGACCGTGGATTTATCGTATTATATTGGAACCGAGTACCTGTGAAAGAAATAAATATTTTATTGCTTTCTCATTCTCTCGCAGGCTAAATCCTATAGATATATGTGTTTGTCTATTTTTAGTGTCTCACGCAACCGCTTCATCGAGTTTCAAATCACAGCGGTGTTAACGTGTTCACGAAGTTTTCACTTAAAAAAAATCTGAAGCATAAAATTTTTAATGATAATAACAAAAAAGAACAATATTATTATTACTTATAATAAAATACATATGTCCGTCAGCTAAATACAGAAATTAAATTATTGAAAGTACATTATTAAATATCTAAATTGTATGGTTTTCACGATGAATTTTTATCATGTTCACTTCGTAGATTGCGGGTAGGTCGGGAAAGTAGGGTAGGTAGTTAGGAATTCCAAAATCGACAAAAAAAAATTACTTTCTGAATACGGCGCCCCAGCGACGCGACGTCCGTCCCCGAAAGCACTAAAACGGTACATGCATAACATTTCACACAGCTTCAAAAAATCAAGCCGTAAAAAAGTTGTTTTACTGCAATACACCTATTTTCATTCATTGAGTTGCGCCGGCGAGTTTGATTTCTTGGGCCAGCTGGTAGCCAAATTCAAAGATTTTTTTTGTTTGACTGAGGATTGAATTCCTGCGCAGGAATTGACTCTTAAACTGTTGGGAACTTTTACAACTCAATCAACTCACCAACTTGCAAACAAGTCACCTAACCTAACCTTACTTCATTTAAACTAGAAGGCGTGCCTTCCGGAAACATGTTGATCAAGTCTAGTGCCTATTCGGCAGCACCGAAAAATTTTTTTTTTAAGTTTTTTTATTCATCGAAATTTTTTTAAACATAAATTGGGGATTTTTCGACCACCATGCCAGGCACATGCCCGTGTTCTGCAAAACTGCAAAAGATCTCAATAAATAGTAAATTTAGTCTTAAGAATGTTGTAATTGTAAAAGCAATTTAAATTAAAATACTTAATTAATGAGGTCCTTCCTTTATAATATACATAAGTGTTGATTATCTACAATTTTTTATTCCAAGAAGTAGTTAACGTGATAAGTTTTAAGATTTTCACGGCCAAAAGCATTTTCGTTATTTGTTTTTGGGGTGTTATACCGTGTTGCGCTACCTCCTTCTTTAGCCAACGTTTCGGACATCGTGATGATGGACACTGCAACGATGTCCGAAACGTTGGCTAAAGAAGGAGGTAGCGCAACACGGTATAACACCCCAAAAACAAATAATGAAAAAGTAGTTAACATGTTTGTTAATTTTCAGTTAAATCAATAATTTTTTATTTCACTAACTTCGATTATTGTTTTTCATTTCACTTAACACATGTTAACTGTTTGTACGCGTGTAAAAAATAAGCCAAATTTCAGTAAACAATAGATTTTTAACGTGTCTAAAAAAGTTTCGGTTTCGGCCGAAACTGACACAGCTACCGAAGATTCGGTTTCGGTAGAAAGTCCTGTTTCGGTCGGACACTAATCAAGTCACCAATTTCTAACAACTCACCTTACTTAACTTAACCTTACTTCATTTAAATTAGAAGACATGCTCTTCGGAAAAAATGTTAATCAACTCACCAACTTGCTAATAACTCACCTAAGCTAACCGTACTTCATTTATACTAGACTAGCAGACCCGGCCACACGTTGCTGTGGCTAACGAAACACAACGCCATTACCCAACCTTTATAAAATCCACACCACCCGCTTGCCAGCTGCCCGCTGCCCGCTGCCTGAATAAATATTTGAATTTCTCAGCTTTTCTCTACTATAATAAGCATGTATTATACATATAAACCTTCCCCTTGAATCACTCTATCTATTGGTGAAAACCGCATGAAAATCTGTTTCGTAGTTTAAAAGATCTATGCGCACATACATTTTTAGCGACTTCATTTTATACTATGTAATGCAATTCGAGCGATCGCCACTAATTATACAATGCTTGCAATGCAACACTGGATATTTGAAAAGGGAAAATTAAATACCTACTTACTCTAGGACATCTATTTTCCAATATCTTCCGTAGAACGAATTTCAAATGTAACTATAGTACGGCCCGCCAGCCGTTTTAAATCGCACAAAAATATGTTTTCTTTGAATTTCTCGGCTTTTCTCTAACATAATTTACATGTATTATACATATAAACATTCCTCTTCAATCACTCTATCTATTCGTGAAAACCGTATGAAAATCCGTTGGGTAGTTTAACGCGCACATACATTTTGAGCGACTTTTTATACTATGTAGAAGGTATGTTTTCCGGAAAAATGTTTATCAACTCACCAACTTGTAACAATTCAACTAACCTAACCTAAAAGAAACTTATTTCATTTAAACCAGAAGGCTTTTCGGAAACATGTTGATCAACTTGCCAACAACTCACCTAACCTAATCAAATTTATTTCTTTTAACACAGCAAACTTATTTTGTGGCACCATTTTAATTCAAATTAATAAAATACTTAGTTTTTACCACTTTTATTGTTTATAAGGTTATACCTATATAATAGTTTTTTGTTAAATTGAATTAAATTTATTTCATTTAAACCAGAAGGCGTGCTTTTCGGAAACATGTTGATCAATTCACCAACATGCTAACAACTCACTCAGTTCATTGACCTTGACTGGATTGAGAGTGGGTACTTAGTGTTGCAAGGTGAACGATATGTAAAACTATCATGTCCTTCGCTCTTTCCGATGGGGCGGTGTTCCTCCACTACCAGGCCCCCTAGCACGATCGATCGATAAGGATTAAAAGGATAACTTTCGGTATTTGTTCGTTCATTGTTCCCCAGGACAACTGCAGATCGCTAAAGATACAAAAAAGTTGAAGTCGAATATATTAAGAACATTTAGTCATTTTGAACTGTTATTTATTCGTTGGTGATTTGCAGCCATGCTGCAAACTATGATTAGTTATCGAAAGTTGTCCTATCAATCCTTGTCGATTAACCATGCTATAGGGTGGCACAATATAATGTTATTTAATTATTATAAGGTTATTTAAGATTTACAACAAACACCTATTTTTTTTAATATCTGGACATTTGCCGAGCCGAAATGGTAATTATATGAAATTCCCTCGACAGATAAAAATCGCAAAGTATGCTCCGAAGATTATTAAAAACACAGTGTATTCTGTAATTTAACATTTCGAAGGTATGAATCCCTCCTGCGACATTGAAGAGTCCCATGTTATAGAAGGGAGTATATTGAACTCTGCGGGGCCGGATCTAGAGGGAAGGGGGAGGCAAAAATATGTGAATAATTACTAATAATAATATTATTGAAAATATTGCCATTTGTTATTTCGGCCACTGGCATAATACCTAGGAATCTGATTCAAAATTTAAGCATATAACTTTGTCGTTATCCATTAAAAAAAAAAAAAAAATAATAAAAAAAAAAATTATGAATTATAAAATCAAATTATCATACTTTAATAATAATTAATTTGTAGAGCGCTGTTTTTGTGAAAAATCCCCTCAAGGGCGCTGTACAATTTATTATGAATTCTTAGGCTCTATCTAACTTTATCATTTACAAATAGAGGCATAAACATATATACTAACCTGGCAAGACACTTCCGATAATTTAAACACTTTGTTGGAAAGCTTTTTTTTTTTTTACATGAGCTCCACACAGGCCCTGAGGAAAATAATTTCCCTCAGGGCCTATGTCATCTTCGAGGATGCTGTGTGGAGGGGTTTTTTTTAAGGAAAAGAAGGAGAGGAGAGGGTTTAAGGGGTGGGTAGGAATTTGGGGTTCAGTATGTCCTGGTCTTCCGCCTCCAAGACCTAGGACAAACCTCACATCATAAACCCGGGCATTCCTGCTAAATCACCAAACGTAGCGAACCACTTGGGGTGACCTATGGCAGAGGTGTTATCCAATAAAGGTCGTCCAATAAAGGTTCCCGGGGCGGCGGTACCCATTCCCGCCTCCCAAATTGCTTACGCTTGGAGAAGATACTTCTTTGTACGTGGAGGACATTATATGTAAAACACTGGATCGTGCATGATTTTATATTTGCTGCGCCCATCACTTTTGGTTGGTATCACATTCATAAGAAGAATAATGCTAAAGTTGAGATAATATTTCTTTTGAAAAATTTGAGATTTTAGGACTCTTTAGGACTGGAGAATTTCCATGAAATGTACTAGACAAAAGCTTACAAATAAGAATTTGCTCATATTTTTACACAATTAGTTATTTACAATGTTGCGAGCAGTAAAGGCGAAGGCGAAAGGTTTTTATTTATGGACGACCATCTGAAAAGGTGAGTTTTACGTTTATCTCTAAATTCTACCAATTAATAGTTAACGGAAACTTACCTGATATGTACATTATGTACGAGGGAGGTCGCGCTAAAATTTATCGGTCGTCGGTCGGAGCACAATCACGGACCGTGCTCGTAAATATTGATAACTGACCATAGATGGCGGATTTGGCCAATATCGTATTGAGTAGAGTTTTATCGATCGACAATGGAAGACCTCATGGTGTCCTCTAGTGTAGTTGATACCAATGACATTATGTAACTATGTAAATAAAACTTAATAATAATAAATTTTACAATCTGCTCTCATTCCGCCAGATTACGTAAGTGGGATGAATAAAGATAAGAACAATTTACATGGAGGTATGTTAATGATTATGTAACATTAATATTAATTTATGTCGGAGTTCGTGAGAACACAACAGTATACTAAAATGTATGTTTAATAAAATAGTGATACAAACACGTTGTTATTTTATGTAGCATCAGTTCTGTTACATTTTTACCCTCGGGTGATATTTGTTAGAAGCATAGCCTAAAATCGCAGTTAAATAATCATGATTACAACATTAAAAAATTAGTGAAATTTACATAATTGTAAACTATAGGCATGTTTAGTGTTTTCCTTTGGGAAATAACTGTTAGGACCAATAGAGTTAAATCATTATAGATAATGGTACATTTTTTACATTAGTTCCACACAAATTGTAGGTTCTGAGGAAAGCAATTTTCGCTATGTGGAGGGTCTTTTAAGGAAAGAAAGGGGGGAAAGTTCTGGGAAGGAAAAGGTATTAGAAGTGGGTAGGAATCTGGGGGGTCAATGTGTCCATCTATCCTTCCCACCGCAGTACAAGGCGATGGGTCGAGAGAATCCGGCAGAAGAGGTAAAATGTTTTCATCAACAAGTCTCTCAAAGACATGTGCTGCCAAGACCTATACAAACCTCTAACCCCATGAACCCGGGCATACCTGCTAAGTCACTAAACGTGGGGATTGGTAGCTTGTGGCGGGGATGTTGGTTCTCCAATAAATGTTTCCCGGAGTGGCGGTACCATACCCGCCCCCCAAATTGCCTTCTTCTTTTGTTTACAATGATACTTGCCAATAATACCATAACCTTTCAAGCAGGTTCTTAAAATAGAAGAATATGTAGGTAAGACCTACCATAAGATTTCTGAAAGAACTTAGTTTCAAGATATGTATCTTGTTTATTATTCATTAATTTTATTTTTGTAAAATCAATATCCAATCCTCAAACCACTCGAAAATGAACAGGCGAAAAAAAACGAAATATAGCGACTCCGAAGAAGAAAACCCGAATACAAATAAGATTAAACAAATGTATAGGAAAAGGTGCACTGGAATTCGACGACAAAAATATGGAAAAAAAATCATACTTCACATTGATAAAAAAGTGCTTTGTAGTTTCACCATTCTTTTCTTCTTCAGTTCTCTAAACGTTGCACTTCTACCGCGTGTGGATTGCACACTCTTTATATTGCTTCATTTTTGTAAATAACCATTAACGGTTTTGTTTTAAACAAGTACCTTTTAATGTCTACCTGCATAAAAAAATGATTTGCCAATTTGTAGAAAGTTGCATTTATGTGATTGATAACCACAACGATAAAATAATTGGTGTCAGTGACTCAGATTTTTCCTCGCATATATTTTAAATAATAAAGATCTAATATATAAAGTTGATTGTCCGCTTGTGGATTTTATTTGTATACCTACAGTTATACAGACCTTCAAAATTATGGAACAGTCACTGTCTACATGAGATGTCCGAGGAAGACATGAATCAAATAATTATTTGTGGCAAAATGAGGCGTACATGATGAACGAAGATAGAGGTATAAGAAGACCGTATGACTTAGAAGTAAATGGTAGAAGAAGTTGGCGAAGCCCGAGGAAGGCATGACACAATCGAGTGAAACAATACATAAACGAGTTTGATTTTTCGGTCCCTTGGAGACAGGACTCGTATGAGGTAAAATTAGGAGTACGTGATGAACTAAGAAAGAGGCAAAACAAGAACGAACGACGTGGAAGGGAATGGTAGATGAAGTCGAAACGAATATTTATGTTGGGTAAAATTAGGCTTGTGAAATGAATGAATAAAGGGATGAAGTGCGAATGCGTGTCAAGGAAGTGATTGTTTAAGATGTCGGGAACGCCCGAGGAAGATATGGAACAAACAAAATAATCAAATACTTATCTGTGGTAAAAATGGCGTATGTGATGAACTGAGAAACGGGTGTAAGAAATAATGATGTGGAAGTGAATGGTAGAAAAAGTAGAGATCGACTTGAAACAAATACTTTTCTGTGATAAAATGAGGTATAATATGCATAAAGCTGATAATAATAATAATAATATTTGGACGACTTCTATAGCGCCGTTTTGGTGAAAAATCACCTCAAGGGCGCTGTACAAACTTACAATATATTCCTACTATCTTACTTCTAACTACAAACTAGACTAACTACAAACTATATGGCTAAAAAACAACTTATGGCTAAAAATTGCATTCATCGATTCATCGATCACCGTAAGCGAAATAGATAAGATTACGAAATGGATGCTTGGATTATTTGGAATTATAGAGTGTTGTGAGAATACATGACGTGGAAGTGAATAGTTGAAAAAGTCGTGAACACCCGAGGAAGCCTTGGAACGGTGAAGTAAAAATCGAGTAACAAAAAATAAACTTTTGAAATTATTGACAATATTACTAAAATCCATTGACACACCCAGAATTCTAGAATACCAGGCGCGGTCCCTCCATACATACTGTGGATGCGGCGCTTCCCTTTATTTGAGGCGTATAATAAATATAATAATAATAATTATTTATTTATTCAGCATCAAAAAAAGCAATGACCTTATTTTTTTCTAGCCGTGAACAGCAATAAATACTGCAATTTAACGACACCGTCCCAACCTCAGTGGCCAAAAACAGCAAAACGCGTCGCGCAGACCGGACCGAAATTCATTACAACAACATTATTCTCAACGCTAGTGTGTCGAATGTCGCGTAAACGAATCAATACCGGAAACAGTGGATTCTCTGTTTCAATCCGCATCCACGATGTTAGAAAAAGTTTGATATTTGCGCATGCGCGTTTAGTTCTGCCTGCCAAGTTTTGCCAGAAGCAGTAAATGCATTCGATGGGAGCATCCAACCCGCAGAAAACGACTTTAATGCGCGTAGCGAATAGCATAACAAAGTGCGTAATTCGGTACGTTTTAGAGATTTTTTGTTCGCGCGACCATTTTGACAATTTGGCTTGAAAAAGGGGTGACGATTGATACGTTAAATATCTTTCGACTATCTATTTAGTTGATTTAATTTTAGAACTGTAATAATTGATGTGAACCATAAAGGATTTATAGAGCTAATTTGACATACTATTTTTGTCAGTAATCGGATCTTTTTTAGCATCCCTTACACAAAAAGACACCGGCCACTGTAGAATATACAAACTTAAATATTCATCCCAAAACATTAGTAACCCCGGCGACGCCGGGGACTTCCGCTAGTTGTATTTTAAATATAAATGCTTTTCTACATACATAAGCATAAAGTAGGTTCTTGCCGTTGATTTTAATAGATATTCAAATACACGACATTGTTAACTACATTTTTATGACAAGGATATTTAAATTAGCGGTTATTGCGAAATAACAGTTATCCCACATTGCTTTATAAACATCGTTTATGTAATTATAAAATAATAATTTAATAGGTATTATTTGCAATTAGGTTTCAAACATTAATCAAACTAGTATCGTAATAAGTATTTTGTTCTCGCACTTTAATCTTAATTTAATGTTCGCAAATAAAACAATAATAAATTATTATTATTTGTTTAATGGTTTCTAAATCGGCTGGTTAATATTTTTCAAGGCAAATCGCAAATTATTGCGCAATTTAAAATTCAACCTCCGCTGTGCTCTGAATTGATTGATGCATATATATATATGTTAATAGGATTTTCTGTTTTATACACGTAATATTATTATGTGTTCAGTTGAAAGGTGTTCAACAATATCTATAAACTTACTTTTAATAAAACATACTTATTACTACGAGTTCCCGGCATGCGTTGCACTGTGCTTTCCCATTAGCCCCTCTCTTAATCTCACTCATTTCGCTTACATCATCTTTGCATTCTTGGCGGATCTCTACGTTTCTCACATGATCATCAGGGTTTTAGACATACGCCTCTGGGATCTTATTTCAACAGCATTCAGCCTACTTTCATAAAGAAAGAAAATCTATAAGGAATCCCTGTTTCTCTTAGTCACGCCATAATTTCAGAACGACTTTACTATTTAAGTCATATTTTAAAAAAAGTTTTCTAATACTTTGTAGAAGGTTCTTACAGAAAGAAAAATTAAGAAAATTTCGCAGAAAATTTGAATAATTTCAGAAAACCTAACGACTATTTTAACTTCGCGCGTTTGATGAAATTGAACTTAGCAGGCAGCTGTTTTTTTTTGTGTTAAAAGAAATGTCTGTGATTTTTTAAAAATTATAGATATTTTAAATAGGTGTAGCTACCTGCGCTGTGAGAAGTACTTACTTAAGAATTCAAATTCAAGCAATTCAAATTCCAATTCTTTTGAACAGCAAGCTGAAACAAATTGTACTGTTTATTATTTTTTAACTGTCACACTCCATATGTTGATAACATTGTGAAAATTTTAATGGCACATAAAAAAACTATCAACCGATGATTCTAGAGCTTTCTTTTAACTGTGTTTACGTAGCACGTTCAATTGCTACATTGGTGACACCGACGTTCACATTAGTGACCACGAAGTTTACATTTGTGAATCCGACAGTGAACACGAAGCGTGCAAGTACGTCTACCGCGAGCACGTCGCGCACGAAATAAACTCTTCGGTGATAAATTTCGCGCACCAATCATCATCATGTCTCTTGTGAGCGGAACATCTGAGGACAGCCAGCAACCAATAACCAGCAACAAGCAACCAACGACAAGTGACCAGCAACCCAACATCAGGAATCCACCGCCTGAGGTCAACCGAGTGGCAGTACGCATTCCGCCTTTTTGCCCTAATGACCCAGAATTATGGTTCGCTATGGTGGAGCGCAGCTTCGAGGCAGCAGGAGTGACCGTGGATGCCACAAAATTTGGTTTCATTCTCGGAGCCTTGGATCCCGCCCACGCCCAAGAAGTCCGGGACATCATTGCGAAGCCCCCTGAGGTCTATTAAAATACGAATTAACCAGACGCCTCAGCTCCACGCAGGAGCAGAAGACAAGGAGACTTCTGGAACATGAAGAAATTGGAGACCGTAAACCCTCCCAATTCTTGAGACACCTGCGCACCCTCGCCGGCAGCGCTGTGCCCGATGAGGTTTTGAGAACCCTATGGATGGGTCGTCTTCCTAGAAGTATGCAGGTGGTTCTGGCTACGCAGCAAGACACTCCGCTTGACAAGGTGGCCAGCTTGGCCGACGCCATAGCAGACTATGCTGGTAGACCGGCAGTTAACTCAGTGGCTGTTCCATCGTCCGAAGATTCATTGGTTACACAGATGGCGCGGTTGATGCAGCCTCTCCAACAAGAGCTCGCTACCTTGAGGCACGAAGTTTCGACACTACGCTCTGGCCAGCATAGGAGGAGCGCCACCCCGCATCGTTGGAGCAATCGTTCCCGCAGTCGGTCCAGAGATCGTCAGCCCGAGGGAACATGCTGGTACCACTGGAAGTATGGGACGAAGGCAAGCAAGTGCACCAAACCCTGCAACTTCCAGCAGGAAAACGCGCGGGGCCCAAACTGATGGCGACCAGCACCAGCCCCAACCAAGTCAGTCGCCTTTTTGTTACCGACAGGGTAACCCATACCCAATTTCTTATAGACACCGGCGCAGATCTCTGCGTTTTCCCACGACGCCTTGTCCAGGGACGCCCCACTAAAGCGACATACGAACTGGCAGCAGCAAATGGCAGCACAATCGCTACTTATGGCAGCCTAACGCTCAACCTGGATCTGGGATTGCGACGCGACTTTACTTGGAGCTTCGTCATTGCAGACGTCTCCAGGCCAATCATCGGGGCAGACTTTCTCGCCAAGTACGAGCTACTGGTGGATGTCCGAAATAAACGGCTGCTGGACCAGGTGACGAATTTGACCATCACGGGAAAACGAAGCGACAACAAGATCGCTTCCATTAAGACGGTCACAGGAACGTCCCCGTATCATAAGCTTCTTCAACAGTTTCCTGACATCACTCGCCCTGACGGCGCCAGGAGGGAAGTTCGTCACGCAACACTGCACCATATTAACACCACGCCAGGACCTCCAACAGTCGAACGCCCACGACGCCTTGCTCCTGACAAGTTAAAACGCGCCAAGAAGGAGTTCGAGGCCATGGTCCGTCTCGGAATCGCTCGACCTTCCGAGAGCTCTTGGGCATCTCCCTTGCACATGGTACCCAAGAAAGACGACCAGTGGAGACCATGTGGCGATTATAGAAGATTGAACGCCAGAACTATTCCGGACAGATACCCCGTACGCCACATCCAAGATTTTGCACAGGCACTGAGCGGCACCAAGATCTTCTCAACGATTGATCTGGTGCGGGCATATAATCAAATCCCTGTGGCTCCCGAGGACATTCCGAAAACAGCAATCACTACGCCATTCGGACTCTTCGAATTTCCGGTGATGTCTTTCGGCCTCCGCAACGCAGCCCAGACCTTCCAACGCTTCATGGACGAGGTTACCAGAGGCTTAGATTTCTGTTACGCCTACATAGACGACATCCTTATTGCCTCAACGTCAGAGGAAGAGCACCTAGCCCACCTCAAGATATTATTCCAGCGCCTGCAGGAATATGGTGTTGTCATCAACACCGCCAAATGCCATTTCGGCCTGACTAAGGTCAAATTCCTAGGATACTCGGTGTCCGACGCTGGCACTTCACCCCTCCCAGATAAAGTGGAGGCCATCAACAACTACAGCCAACCAGCTTCCATCAAGGATCTCCGCCGTTTCCTGGAAGCAATAAATTTTTACAGAAGATTCATTCCCAACGCCGCGAGGACACAAGCTCCACTCAATGACCTCCTAAAAGGGAACCAAAAAGGCAAACAACTCGTGTCTTGGACTGCCGAAACAGTAGAAGCTTTCAGCAAGTGCAAGGAAGCTCTGGCCCAGGCAACCCTGCTCGTTCACCCGAAGTGCGACGCCCCACTCTCTATCGTCAGCGACGCGTCTGATACTACAGCCGGTGCCGCACTCCACCAATTCGTCGCAGGTCACTGGGAGCCTCTAGCATTCTTTTCGAAGAAGTTTTCGGCAGCTGAAAAGAAATATGGCGCGTACGACAGAGAACTACTAGCCATCTATCTCGCTGTGAAATACTTTCGCCACATGGTGGAAGGCAGGTCGTTCACCATATTTACAGACCATAAGCCTATCACGTTCGCCTTCCAACAAAAAGCAGACAAATGCTCACCAAGGCAATTCCGCCATCTGGACTATATCAGCCAGTTCACAACTGACATCCGACACGTCTCCGGAAAAGACAACATCGTCGCGGATGCTCTCTCCAGGGTCGAGACGATAGATACTCCTCTGGACTACGCAGCGCTGGCAGCTGACCAGATGTGCGACCCTGAACTGGAACAACACTTGCAAGGAAGTTCTAGCCTACAACTTAAAAAGATTAATATTCCGGGTACTGACGCGCATCTCTACTGTGACGTCTCAACTACCATAGCCAGACCCTTCGTCACGAAGAAGTTCAGACCTGCGGCATTCAATGCGGTCCATCAGCTGGCTCACCCTGGAATTAAGGCCACGGTTAAGCTCATAACTCAACGTTATGTCTGGCCGGCCATTAAAGCTGAGACTATTAAGCTCGCACGCAATTGCCTTCAATGCCAACGAAGCAAGATTACACGGCACGTGTCAGCACCCCTGGGAGCCTTTCCCAGACCCTCCGCTAGATTCGAGCACGTCCACATCGACATAATCGTCATGCCTTCTTCAGAAGGATGCCGATACTGTCTCACGTGCGTAGACAGATTCACGAGATGGCCAGAGGCATTCCCGATCCCAGACCAAGAGGCTGAAACAGTGGCGCGTGCTTTCTACAAGGGCTGGATAACAAGATTCGGCACTCCACTCCGCATTACTACGGACCAAGGGAGACAATTTGAGTCGAGGCTGTTCAGGCAGTTGAATTTCCTGGCAGGCACGACGCAAATCCATACAACTGCATACCACCCCGCAGCAAATGGCATGGTGGAACGATTTCATCGTCAACTGAAAGCAGCGATCAAGTGCCATCAGAATAACCGTTGGACGGAAACACTTCCCACCGTACTCATGGGAATCAGAGCAGCTTGGAGAGATGACCTCGCGACAACCTCAGCCGAGCTAGTATACGGCGAGCCGCTCCGCTTACCCGGCGAATTTCTATGTACAGCACGACCTAATGTTAACGACGACACCGGAAGCTTCCTCAAGGAACTACGGAAACATTTCAACGAGCTGAGACCAGTTGAAGGTACCCGCCATGGTTATGGACATCGTTTCGTCTTCAAAAATCTTCCCACAGCTTCTCACGTCTTTCTGAGGGACGACACAGTCAAGAGCCCGCTTCAACAACCCTACAGCGGCCCTCATAAAGTCGTTCGTCGGCACGAACGAACATATACCATACTGGTAAAAGGGAAGGAAATCACCGTGAGCATCGACCGCCTCAAACCAGCATACGTTGCTCAAGATCTTGAGAGTTTCACATCACACTCGCAAACCGCATCAGAGTCACCAGCCGCCACATCACAACCAACCCTTCCGTTGTTCGATGGCAGTAAGGATCGGACACACACAACCACTCGTTCTGGAAGGCGGGTTCGATTTCCCGATCACCTCGGTATCTGACTATTCCTCTTTCCACCGCAGCCATGTCTGCGTTGTCTGGGGAGGGAGTACTGTAGCTACCTGCGCTGTGAGAAGTACTTACTTAAGAATTCAAATTCAAGCAATTCAAATTCCAATTCTTTTGAACAGCAAGCTGAAACAAATTGTACTGTTTTTAATTTTTTAACTGTCACACTCCATATGTTGATAACATTGTGAAAATTTTAATGGCACATAAAAAAACTATCAACCGATGATTCTAGAGCTTTCTTTTAACTGTGTTTACGTAGCACGTTCAATTGCTACATAGGAATCTACCAAAGATATTCAAATACCGAATAGATATGCTATGGTGTCCGCGCAACTGTCGCCGGACTACGCGCTAATTAGCGTAGTTTTCATACAAAAAGAATTTGTTCATTTCATTGATTTTTTGAAAATGTGCATTAATATTGGTTAACAATATATTTTGAATAAGGAAAGAATTCGTTTATTTAGTTTAACGTTCGTTTGGTTTATTCGTTAATTATTTGTTCTTTTAGTTTATTTGTTAATTGATAAACAATATCGGCGACACCCGGAAGCGCAGACCCACATAGTAAAAACAGCAGATAGCACATCTACTTATATTTCAATATCTTTGGTATCTACCTATGTTAAGTTACCAAATTTGACTGATTGTTCTTATAATACACAAAAATGAAAATTTGAATTAAAAAATTTTATTAGGTGGCACGCGAGCTGTTTGGAAACTGAATGTACTGGGACTGAATATATGGAACGCGGGAGGGGTGTTTGCGGGAGGGGGGAGCGGGATAGGGGAGGGGGGTGGGCGGGGAAGGTGGAGGGGAACGCGGGAGGGTAAGGGATCCGGGAGGGAAACGGGGACGCACGGGAAAGGACATGCAGGGAGAATCAATTTATTTTTTTGAATGTGGCATTGTTACTCATGCCGGGAAGCGTATTTACAAAACCTATACCGATTCAGTCGCGGTAACGACAATTTACATTTTAAATATACCTCTATATTGGTTATTTTTTATCACATTGCAAAAACAAAAATTGTTCTAAAATCTAGATAAAATAATCTTTCTGATGTGTATATTAGAAATTAATAATTTTATTTCTAAATATTTAAATTTTATTATTATTCCCATATATTGTAAATACACCTCTATATTGATAATTTTTTATCACTTTGCAAAAACAAAAATTGTTCTAAAATCTAGATAAAATAATCTTTCCAATGTGTTTATTAGAAATTGATAATTTTATTTCTAAATATTTAAATTTTGATATTGATAATTTGAAGCGACTGAAACGCGGTAGGGATTGTAAATACGCTGCCGGGAACCAGCTAGTAATTTAAAAATATATACCCTTACATTTAAAAAGCATCATAACATTAATATTTCGAACAATTCTCATGAAATGTATGTAATACAATGAAATTATATTCTCCCAAAGCTTCAAGTCAATCGGAGTAAAAGTCTAGGAGAGAGAGCCTTTGCTTAATCCCCCGCCCATTGGGTAAGACCAGGATACTTAAAACTTCAATCGCGTTTATCTCAAAAAAACGCCGTTTATGAAGTCGGTAGGCACGATTTCTCAAAAACAAATGCACCGATATCATTGAAATTTGTGACACTTCTTCAAAATGGCATTGACCAGTCCCTGAACGAAGGATTTTTTCGACTACAAATAATTTTACAAGGTAGTATGTATTTTATCAAAAATTGAATTATTTTTCATACAACTCTGCCAAAAATTTAAATAAAAAATTTTTGAAAAATCCTTCTTCACGGACAGCTTATACCGACTAACAGAAAAACTTTGGTTTTTTAATTTCATATGAAGCTATCATAGCTGCCTACCGCGAGGACACTTTTTTTAGGGGTCCCCGGAAACCAGGCCCCACCGGCTGAATTTTCCGATTTTTAAACGACTTCAAAAAGGAGGAGGTTCTCAATTCGACTGTATTTATTTTTTTTTTTTTTATGTTTGTTATCTCAGAACTTTTGACTGGGTGAACCGATATTGATGATTCTTTTTTTATTTGAAAGCTGGTGCTTCCCGTGTGGTCCCATTTTAATTTGCTCCATTTACGACAATGGAATCCATGAGAAAACCATACAAGTCTTAAATTTGCATTAAGTATGTACGCGACAAATAACTCAATATCACGCCAACCGATTTCAATGATTCTTTTTTTATTGGAAAGGATGTACTTCAAGGGTAATTTGATGAGAGTTTGGTAAGGTTCTGATTATCGGATCTATGACAAATTAACGAAACTCGGCCGAATCTCTTAATTTGACCTTAACGTCGTTATGGTCAAATCACGTCCGTCTCATATGAGCAGCACGTTTAGTAGGATTACCCATATTCAGACAAATAGTTAGTGTACTTCAGATTCACTAAAAATAAAAAAAATAAACAAAAATTTTAACAAAACAAACGACTTCAAAAAATGCACTAAAAAGTAAAAAAAAAATTTCGTATTCTTCTACAACTTCATAATCAACTTACTTTTTCTACTCATATGTAGGTACGATTGTTATTTTTGGAGTCGGTGTCAGTCAAGGTAGGTTTGTAACTATATACATAGTTACAGGTGAGATGTGCTTGTGTCGCACAAGCGACTTGCTGACACCGACTCCAAAAATAACAATCGTACCTACATATTGATGAGTAGAAAAAGTAAGTTGATTATGAAGTTGTAGAAGAATACGAAATTATTTTTTTTACTTTTTAGTGCATTTTTTGAAGTCGTTTTTTTGTTTTGTTAAAATTTTTGTTTATTTTAAATTACATTCTTTATTACATTTTCTTTTCAGTATTGTTGAGAAGTTATTTTATGTGCTCAACACTTCGAACAAAATAATTCATATATTACATTTTTGAAAAATCGAGAAAATATGCTTTTTTTATTGGCACACAAGGGGAACGTTTAGGCGACCAGTTTCGGCACGTTTAATATAAATCTTAATTTTGAATTTGAGATCAAAATACCCAACAAAGCTGAATTTTTGTAATCAAAAGGTATATCAAATGTCTAGTAAAGATACGAGCTACTTTATTTATTTTTTCTTTAATTATAAGATACTAGCTGGTCCCGGCATGCGTTGCTATGCCATTTAATAAAGAAATTGTTTCTCCCTGAGTGTCCTTTCCCATTCGTCCCGTTCCCCTTCCGCCTCCCCTTCTTCTCCTGCGTCCTCTTCCCCTCTCGTATTCCTACTCCGTCACCTCCACATTCCGTCTCCCCACTCCACTCCCCCCCCCCCCTTCCCCAGTCCGGCGGACCCCCCTCCCGAGTACCCCTTCCCCCTCCCAGGTCCACCTCTTCCTTCCCGTGTTTCCCTTCCACCTTCCCCGCCTTCCCTCTTCCCTTTCCCGTTCCCTCGTCCCGCCAACCCTTCTCCCGTGTTCCATATATTCCATCCCAGTACATTCAGTTTTTAAACAGCCCGCGTGCCACCTTTTACAATTTTTATTCAAATTCCCATTTTTAATGTATATTAAATTTGGTACCTAACATAGGTACCTATTTAAAATATTTAAAATTCTTGATTCGATTCAAACTATTAGGGGAGTAGGTACCTACTTTAAATAAATTTATCGACTTACAGAATTTCAAAAATAGAATCCTCATTGAACAGTCATTGTTTTGCAAAATGTCATTCTCAATTACGCGAACTGTCAAATGTGCGATGTTTTCTGAAATTATCCAATTTTCTGCGCAATTTTCTTAATTTTTCTCTCCGTAAGAACCATCCTCGTACTTCAAGGAATATTCTAAAAAAAGAATTAGCGAAATCGGTTCAGCTGATCTCGAGATTTGCGCTTACCAACACATTTAGCGATTCATTTTTATATTATAGAAGATTGGCCATTAAATGTTCCGATGTGAATAGGTAATTTGTAATTTAAATTTTCACTCGAAAAAATATTTTTTTCGGCTAAAGTTCGGTTTTTGGGGGAAATTCCTAAAAAATAAAACTAGTTATTTTTATACTAATTATGGGCCGGAAAAACCGAATCTGAAAGAATTAGGCGGCGGAAAGCAATATTAACTGAGTTACACGACTTTAAAATTTTTTATACGCATACAGGAAAATAGCCATTTTGGAAACATTCTGATTCCTACAAAATCAAACTAATAGTTATTTTTATACTAACTTTGGGCCGGGGAATCCGAATCTGAAAGAATTAGGCGGCGGCAAGCAATATTAACTGAATTACACGACTTTAAAATTTTCCATACATGCAAATGAAAATATTCATTTCGCAAGCTGATTTTGACTTGACACACGTAGTACAAAGACCATAGAAAACAAGATAACATAGATGTTTTTACCACACAAAATTAAGTGTTGCCATTAACCAGTAATATCAATAACGTAAAATAACACGTTTATATTTTAAGTACTTATTCTTTATAAATTTTACTCACTTTTGTATCACAAACCATGTTACATAAACCCAGCGTAGATGCTAAACTATTTGAAAACAGGGATGTTTTATTGCCGTGACGCGAGCAGGCGGTATAAAGGGGCACAAACCATGTTACACAAACCTAGCGTAGCCGTTAAACTACTTGAAAACAGGGATGTTTTTTTGCCGTGACGCGAGCAGGCGGTATAAAGGGGCACAAACCATGTTACACAAACCTAGCGTAGCCGCTAAACTACTTGAAAACAGGGATGTTTTTATGCCGTGACGCGAGCAGGCGGTATAAAGGGGCACAAACCATGTTACACAAACCTAGCGTAGCCGCTAAACTACTTGAAAACGTAGGCTGTTTTTTTAAATTGATGCGAGCAGGCGGTATAAAGGGGCACAAACCATGTTACACAAACCTAGCGTAGCCGCTAAACTACTTGAAAACGTAGGCTGTTTTTTTAAATTGACGCGAGCAGGCGGTATAAAGGGGCACAAACCATGTTACACAAACCTAGCGTTAGGTTAGGTTAGGTTAGGTTAGGTTAGGTTAGGGACGTGAGCAGGCGGTATAAAGGGGCACAAACCATGTTACACAAACCTCGCGTAGCCGTTAAACTACTTGAAAACAGGGATGTTTTTTAAAATTGACGCGAGCAGGCGGTATAAAGGGGTACAAACCATGTTACACAAACCTAGCGTTAGGTTAGGTTTGGTTACGCATTTTTAAGATTACGAATTTTCATACTTTTGGTTTAAGAATACGGCCGTTGAGATAGTTGTAATTCATAAATATAGGGATAAATATTTTTTGAGACTTGGTAACACTGCCAACACATGTTTTCGTAGATTTCTTGTTTATCTATGATTTTGTACTGAATGAGTCAAATTCAGCTACCGAAATGAATATTTTGTTGTTTGTGTGTATTGAAAATTTTAAAGTCGTGTAATTCAGTTAATATTGCTTGCCGCCGCCTAATTCTTTCAGATTCGGATTCCTCGGCCCAAAGTTAGTATAAAAATAACCATTAGTTTGATTTTGTAGGAATCAGAATACTTCCAAAATGGCTATTTTCCTGTACGCGTATAAAAAATTTTAAAGTCGTGTAACTCAGTTAATATTGCTTTCCGCCGCCTAATTCTTTCAGATTCGGTTTTTCCGGCCCATAATTAGTATAAAAATAACTAGTTTTATTTTTTAGGAATTTCCCCCAAAAACCGAATTTATTCCTTTTTTTCTTATTTTTCGTTAAAAATATAGTAATTAGTTAGTTAAAAATAGTGTTTTTGTAAAATAATTTGTCTCTAAAATCAGGAAAAATTAAAATCTTTAATGGCCTATGCCTTATAATTTAAAGCAAAAATAAATAATGTATATTTTGGTAGAAAGCAGTCACTTTGTGGTTTGACATATTAATTAAAATAAAACAATAACTTAGTTTGTAATCACGATTTAATTATGTAATTTTTTTAATACGACCGGTTTCGCTTAACACAAGCATCTTCAGTATAAAATTAAACTGATCGATCAGTTTAATTTTATACCCTGAAGATGCTTGTGTTAAGCGAAATCGGTCGTATTAAAAAAAATTAAATTATGGTTACAAACTAAGTTATCGGTTTATTTCAATAAATAAAGTAGTTTTGGCTGTTAAATATTAATTCAAATAAAAAGTGGTGTTTTACAAAGTGTGTTTTTTTCATTTAATATACTTTTATTTTCGTTTTCTTTTTCATTCAAGAATCCATCCTCACTTTTACCATTAAAAAAACTATAAATTATAACTGATATAATCATTAAAATGATTTTATCTATACTAGATACTTACATTTTGAGATTTAGGTACCTTTTGATTACGAACATGATTTTTCAGTTTGGCTAGGTTAGGTTAGGTGATCTCATATCCAAAATTAAGATTTGTATGAAACGGGCCAAAACGTGCATAATTAACATACGAATGGTCGCTATGGAGTGCAATCATCAGCCGAGCCCCCAAATGGCAATTAGAAAAGACAGTGGTGCACCAGTCTCAGTACATGGACATAAAATGGATCGGACATCTGGACACACTGAGTGCAGTGCACACTCACCTTAAATATCAGTTTGCGGGATTTTCATGAAAGCATTATTTTTTTAACCCTTCAATCGCAGTCGAAAAAGTATACGTACTTACATAACTGCAAAATTACGGGCACATATAATATTTATTTATACTTGGTTCTCACAGATGATCCCACTTTCGTGAGAATCACCCAATTATATAAAACCTAATTCATATAAGTAATATAAATCTACAATAACGTGATATACCTACATAATATCTAATTTTTATAAGAAAAACTCTCTTTTTATAACTTTTGAAGGTTATTCCCATTAATGTAACATATCATTGAACAAGAAGATAATAATAATAATCTAAACGAAAATACGAAAGAGAACAAGACACCGGAAAACAGAAAAAGGGTCGCAACTGGAACTCGAATCCAGAACCTCTCGTCTATCCGGGACGTGCGTTTACCAATATATCCGATGTATATTTATTTATCTTCTTCAATGATATATTGCATAATAATAAATAAATAATTAAATAAAAATATCTAGTTAAAACATAATTATATAAATGACGGGTAAGGTCTTGACTCGCACTCCAAAGTTCGCGGGATCGAATCCCGGTGTGGCAAATAAATTTTATTTGATTAGTTTTTTTTCAGTATCGCCTGGTGTAAGACCACCATTAAGAATAGAAACTTTGCTTGAAATGTCTTCTGCCGTGTTTGGTGACCAGATCTGAATAGCCAGGTACTTCCCCACCTTCGTCTTCCCTAACTCCTTCCCCTCCCCACTACCTTCAGCCTCACAACATACCCAATTGTGGATGCCATAGTCCCAGTGACTCCAGACGGGAGCAGTTGGGATTCTTGTGCGGTATTCATGTAAAAAAAAGGTACTATCGAACACGGCCACGCTAAGCTCAGTCAATAATGCTAAAAAAACTTTTATTCATATACTTTATAAATGCACTAGATAATATTATTTTTAATAAGAGTAATTATATTACCGTTGGTTGTTATATTATTCTTTTTTTATTACATTATCTTTAATTAATTGTAATATTAAATCTTTACAGAGGTCTTCAATTTCCTTTACATTTTTGAATATATATATATTTTTATTTTTATTAATATTTTTTTCATTTACATTTTCATAATACAACATAATATAGCTTACATATTTTTTATACACTCTCCTAAGAAAGCAAATGCTTGTGTTTAGGAGAGGACAACTTGTTAATAACTTAAGAATTACTTAAAAAAAGATCCTTATCACAAACTAAAGAGTTTAACTTGTGAAGAGATTTAGACTTAACATATTTTATAAGTTCATAGGAGTAATTAAACAAGAAATCTATATAGGATGTACATAAAACATTAGGAATAACAGTCAAAAATATATCTAGGAGAAAATTAAAATTATATGGTGGTACTACCAAAATAAGATTTAATTTTTTTTTTTAATTTGTTGTAATTTTTTCTGTTCGTATATTAGCGGGTTAATGATTAAATAATTTTATTCCTTTATATACAGTGATTCTGTGCAGTCAACACATATTAATTTTTTTTACTTCTAATATTAACAATTGTATATTAATATTAACAATTGCAGACAAGCCGCCATGTGGCAGCTTCGCGGGACTACCAATTTTTTTACAGTGAATACCGCACAAGAATCTCAACTGCTCCCGTCTGGAGCCAGTGAGACTATGGCATCCCCAAATGAGGTATGTTGTGAGGCTGAAGGTAGAGGAGAGGAAGGAGGTGGGGAAGAGGAGGGTTGGGAAGTACCTGGCTATTCAGATCTGGTCACCAAACACGGCTAAAGCCATTTTCAAGCAACGTTTCAATTCTGAATGGTGGTCTTACACCAGGGCGATACTGATAGTATCTTCCACTCTGGAACATGCCGCAAATATACCATATATTATTTTAAATGAATTAATTGTGAAATAACACAAATTAATCAAATAAAATTTATTTGCGCATGCCGGGTTCGAACCCGCTATCTCCGGATTGTGAGTCAAGAGTCTTACCCACTGGACTACGGAGGAAATTATTTAAATGATATCTTTATGTAAACCAGGGATGGCGAACCTTTTCGTATCAAAGTGCCATTTTTCTAAAGAAATTGTTATGATGCAGTACAAATCCGTATTACTTTAAATATAATTATTAACATCTTTATTATTTGTACTGCATCCTAACAACTCTACCCGTCGAAATCGTGATTAGGTAGGAACTTGTTATTAATTATTAGGGTGCCAGCTCTGACTTTATCGACGGCCTGGGGCGACCTCTGGAGCAGTTCTTTTGTGTAGGTAGATTTGGGAGAGTTGGGCCCCGAATCTAACTACGCGACAGTCCA
Organism: Limnephilus marmoratus; assembly: GCA_917880885.1. NCBI lineage: Eukaryota > Metazoa > Arthropoda > Insecta > Trichoptera > Limnephilidae > Limnephilus > Limnephilus marmoratus. The sequence continues at coordinate 17,931,313 of OU862920.1, read as the reverse complement.
TGGAGTTTTTGTGAGAATTTAGTATTCGAACGGGAAAATAATTCCTTTTTACTTGAGAAATGCCGGGCGGTAAAAGTGATTACGTGAACGTATTGTGTGATCGAGAGTTTGCATTCCTTTGGTGGGATTAGTTGAGATTCCGCAACGTAAACTTGTATGGCGGCCAGACGTGCCAGACCCTGGAAAGAATTAATCCATGAGAAATACGTCCGATCACACTTGGGTCAGAGCCCGTTTTTGACGGATGATTGGGGTACCGTTAGCCCGCGATGCTATTTGCCGATCTTTGTGGCGGAAAAGTAAATTTACGCCGACCTTGACTCTCGTCTGGACCGAGGGCGGCCTCCCTACATGCTAATCCTTCTAAGCGAAAGGCCCCCTGATGATTTTCCTTGATTGCTACTTGTTTTTAAAATTATATGCTTGTTCTCACAACTCTGCCTTTTAAATTATGTACCTGGCACACCATCCCTTGGAGAGCGACACATATCGTGGTTTAAGATCCACCCCCTGAGCATATTTGGGAACCACAGGTATTCTTGACGGGATCCATAACCCGTCCAGAATTGGCGCTTCCTACGGGATAAAATCTGTGGGTACCTGATCAGCAATACAACACTAAAGTGTTTTTACGAAATGTATACTTGGCTTTGCCACTTGGCGAAAAACCCACGTAGCAAAATGTTTAATGAGGTCATAGACGTGCCAATAAATAATTTTGACTTTGTGATTATTGGGAAAATAATAATAAAAAAGTATCAATTAAAAACTCTTATTTACTACAAAAAATAGGAACATTTAGCATTATACGCGTGATTTAAATTAAAGTAAAATTAGTGTGACTTCTGTTGTTGCAGGTAGATGACAAATAAATATGTTAGGGTTGTAAGATGTTACTTTTAGCAGAATGCATGCTGAACTGGAGTCATCTGTCAAACGGTTTCTAACCGACTCTTTAATTTTTTTTTTTTTTTTAAGTTTCTTTATTCTTTAAATGGTATGTTACACAAATTGGGGATTTTTCGACCACCATACTAGGCACATGCCCCTGTTGTGGTGGTAATAATAATTTAATATTTTTCATCTTTGAAAATAAAGACTAGCAAGGCGTAGGTTGATGAAAATATTGTTAAAATAGCATGAGCCAGCTTCTTCAAACAATTAAATGTGTCGGGTAACGTATTCCATGTTTCCAAAATTTTATTATTAGCATTTTCACTTATATTACCTGTCAATCTTTCTGTTTCAATTAATTCTAACTTTCTCCTTATTTCAACAAATTTTTGAATCCATATTGAACTAAACTGGAAATCAATCAGCTACAATTCATCAATCACTGATAAGTGACGTGCCCAAAATATTGTGTCGCGTGCCATTAATAGCATAGCCATCCCTGATGAAAACTATGCTTTTGTTGAAACAATAAAAAAAAAAAAATTATTTTATTCCATAATGTGATGGGGTCAGTGTAATCCCACACCCCATTGTATAACTGTAATTCATTTATTTATTTTATAGGTATGTAGCCAAAGACATCTGGAATGTTACTGAGTGTCAATAAAAACTGTCGGGTTAAGTTATATGTGCAGAATGTATTATACTTAACCCAATGCATACATTAAAAATATGTACAAAAATTAAAAATGCATTATAATAATTATTAATTTATCTTTTAATTTTTTTTCTTTGCACCTAATTTAAAACATGTGTACCTACTCGTATACCTGTATATTTGTATCAACTCTATGTGACATATTGGTATAAACCTATCTTTGAATTGTGATTAATTTTTTATATTTTATTTTGGAAGGCGGGAATGGGTACCGCCGCCGCCCCAGGAAGCATTTATTGGATAACCAACATCCCTGCCGCAGGTCATCCCAATAGGTTTGCCGAATCAGAAGAGACTCGTTTAGAAAGACCTCTCCAGCCAGACTCTCTCGACCCATCGCTTTATACCGCAGTGGGAGGGATGGATTCATAAATACCGTCACTCCTGAACACATTGACCCCCAGATTCCTACCCACACCTCACACTTTTTTCCTCTCCTTCATTTACCTACTCAATACAGCATACCCGATGAAGACCCAGGCCCCGAGGGATTTTTTTTGCAAAGACCACTTGTGTGGAGCTAATTTAAAAAAAAAAAAAAAATATATATATATATATATATATATATATATATATATATATATTTATGTCATACCACATTTTGTGGCTCATCTTAGAAGAAGCCACTTAAGTTGCTCATTCTTTCGCATGTAATATATACTTACGTAGATGAAGTACCAACATGCTGTCTTTTAAATTTTGTTTAAAATATGGTCAGCTATAATATGTAATCAAAAATTATGTTTATTTATTAAAAAAATATATCTTAAAATAACGTGCATTCCTTGATCTATTTTAAGAACACACTTACCGCATCAAGCTACGTTGCCAAGTTTAATGTTACCAATATAGTCACATATGTAGGTAGGTTGACAGAACAGTTTGGATGTTGCTTGTTGATTATTCACACATATTTATCATTTCTAGCGGCCGTTTTTGATTATTGGCGCGTTTTTTTTAAATTGTAGTATGATTTGCTAATTAATATTGTTATTTATTTGGTGTTTACGGTTGTTTTTTTTTTGTGTTAAGGTTTATTTTATTATTATCATAAATAAAATTAGGTATTTAAATACATATTGGTGTAGTTTCTTTTATGTGCTACATAATTATTTTATCTTAGTTTTACTAGTGTTTTCGAAAAATTATGAATAAACTTATTAGAAATATATTACATAATTTACTTTATTCATTGATTCGTACGTTTCTTTAAGTTGTCACCTCCGATCTATATGGATAAAATCGATCTAAAAGAAACTAACTAACTAACCATCACGCCGTTTCCCGCAGGGGTAGGCAGAGAGGACGGACCGCCAAACAACTCGGTCTTGGCACACACTCTTTGCCTCACTCACATTCATACATCGTATCATACATTCTCTTCTATTATTCTGACTTTTGACACGGCCCGACTCAAGTATCTGATTCACTTGATCGTGCCATGTCTTCCTCGGGCGTCCCCGACTTCTTCTACCATTCACATTTGCATCATATATTCTTTTTACACTACTTTCTTCGCTCATTCGCTCTACGTGCCCAAACCATCTGAGGGTCCCTTTCTTAATTTTGCTCATTATTAAATTATTATTATTATACTTAGTTGCTATCATATTTTACAATTTACAAATAGAGACGGACCGCCAAATAATATTAATTGGTTAAATTGTATTTTTTCTCGCATTAGCACCACACCTGATAAAAAATCCCTCAGTGTCTTTGTCATCTTTGGGGATGCTGTGTGGAGGGTTTTTTTTAGGGAAAGGAAGAAGAGGAAGTTCTGTAATGAAATAATTTGGTATCTTAACCGTAAATCCAGAACTAAATTTTGTATGAAATAGGCCGCGAAGAAGTTTCTCTTTTCAAGAGCAATTATAATACTCTTAGAAGAAGTCGGGGACGCCCGAGGAAGACATGGCACGATCAAGTGAATCAGATACTTGAGTCGGGTCATGTCAAAAGTCAGAATAATAGAAGAGAATGTTTGAGACGATGTATGAATGTGAGTGAGGCAAAGAGTGTGTGCCAAGACCGAGTTGTTTGGCGGTCCGTCCTCTCTGCCTACCCCTGCGGGGAAACGGCGTGATGGTCGTCTCATACATACTCTTCTATTATTCTGACTTTTGACATGGCCCGTCTCAAGTATCTGATTCACTTGATCGTGCCATGTCTTCCTCGGGCGTCCCCGACTTCTTCTACCATTCACATTTGCATCATATATTCTTTTTACACTACTTTCTTCGCTCATTCGCTCTACGTGCCCAAACCATCTGAGGGTCCCTTTCTTAATTTTGCTCATTATTAAATTATTATTATACTTAGTTGCTATCATATTTTACAATTTACAAATAGAGACGGACCGCCAAACAACTCGATCTTGGCACACACTCCTTGCCTCGTTCACATGCATACTTCGTCTCATACATGCTCTTTTATTATTCTGACTCTTGAAATGGCTCGACTCAAGTATCTGATTCACTTGGTCGTGCCATGTCTTCCTCGGGCGTCCCCGACTTCTTCTAGCATTCACATTTGCGTCATCATATATTCTCCTTACACTATTTTTCTCGTTCATTTGCTTTACATGCCCAACCAATCTAAGCGTCTCTTTCTTAATCTTACTCGTTACGCTTACATCAGGCTTACATTATGTGCGGATCATTATTATTCATTTCGGTCTACTTTCATCATTTCTCTACCAGTTCCGAGCCTCACAGCGAAGCATTAGGGTAGGTACCAGCACTCCATTATGGACGGCTAGCTTCGCTTCTTTCGATAGTTTTTTAGACCGGGGTAATATAATTACACTAAGAACAGTTTTACTCTGTATCTCAGTTGTCTTTTACACCATATACTCAATAATTTTGGTAATCATAGAAAAACTATTTGCTTATCGATCTGTTTTTAAAACTGTATATTGCATTGCTAGTTTTTTTAATATAAAATAATTTCTATCAAATTCCGGCAAAGTATCTGTAGCCCTCCCCCTCTCCGCCACGCATCGCATAGCGTTACCCCGTGCCTACAAACTGAAGATTCCACGGACTGGTAGCGGATCGGTAATAGTTGCATTTTAATAAAAAGGGAAGTGTCATAATAATTGAATCACGCTAGCTTCCTTAATATCGCTTTTACTTTTTTACTTTACTTAAGTTGAAAATGGGCGTTGGCGTAACTTGACAATTCAAGCAATAATAAGCAATTTCTAAGTTATTAATGGAAAGGACTACATCCCGTTCGCTTACACTTTGCATTTCATATGATCTTTTTACATTGCTTAAATATTTGCGTGCCGGTACTAGATGATTCCGTCTGGGACATTTCCGGTAAAATATTGAATTTACCATTTTTAGAAACATCACTCCAATTATACCCGTCTCTGTTTGTCGTGTGAAATAAAAATATATCAGAAAGAGACAATCATTATTGTTTAATTGGTTGAAGGAATTTGTAAAAATGAACTCCAACATTGTACAGGTGGTTTAAGTCTACATTGTATAAATAGTCTTAAATTGGGTTTTCGGTTTTAATTGCTAACTTGTTTAGATTAGGTGGTAATATTCATCTGGGAGGCGGATATGTGTACCGCCGCCCCGAGAACCATTATTGGATAACCAACACCTTTGCCATAGAGGCAGGGCTGGGCAAAATACATGCATTACTGTAATTAAAATACAAATTACAAAATACTTTTTCGCATGTATTTAAAATACGAAATACAAAATACTTTCAAGTCGTGTATTTGAAATACAAAATACAGTATTTTAACCATTTTTAAATTTCAAATACAAAATACAAAATACAAATTACAAAATACATTTGGTTTAGGTAGAACCTTTGGTTGCAATAAATTGTCGTAAGTGCCCATATCTAAGAGTGCGTTTCCATTGAAGCAAAGCAGAGCATAGTGAAACAGAGACGTGCTAAAATTGACTAATCATATTGCTAAGGACACACATCTCGTCTACGCTCCACTTGTAAAGATTTGTGGTATAGGACTTAGGTGTTAGATTATAATAATTATTATTATAATAACACTAGCTGGTTCCCGGTATGCGTTGCACTGCAATATTCAAAGAAATAAATTGTTTCTCCCTGCATGTCCTTTCCCGTGCGTCCCCGTTCCCCTACCGCTTCCCTTTACCCTCTTGCATTCCCCGTACACCTTCCCTGCCTACCCTCTCCCCTCTTCCGCTCCCCCATCCCGCCAACCCCTCCCGCGTTCCATATATTTAGTCCCAGAACATTTTTCTATATTATAAAAACAATCAATAAAATCTGGTACCTAACATAGGTACCTATTTAAAATATCTATAATTTTAAAAATCCAATGAAAATTCTTTGGTTACAAAAAAACAGCTGCCTGCTAAATTTATTTTCATCTAACGCGCGAACTGTCAAACGTGCGTAGTTAAAATAGTCGTTAAGTTTTCTAAAATTATCCCATTTTCTGCGTAATTTTCTTAATTTTTCTTTCCGTAAGAACCTTCTAAAAGTATAAGAAAACTTTAAAAAAATGAATGAAATAGGTAAAGTCATTTTGAAGTTATGGCGTGACCAAGGGAAACAAGGATTCATTTTTATATATAAATGGATGACATTTGTGTAGCGAAGTTTTGTGTTATTTCACTTCAAGTGCGCTCTACAGTAGTTAACTTAAAAACATTCTAGTATTCAGTCCAATATTTTATTTCTAGTATTCAGTCCATTATTTAATTATTCAAATAGTGCTCGATCAAAAACTGGGCGTACTGTACAAGGCCCGCAGATACTTTAATAGTACACAACTGCTAACCCTGTACAAATCACAAGTGCGCCCCACGGTTGAATTTGGCAGCCACCTCTGGTCTGGAGCTCCAAAATACCTGAAAAATACCCTCGACTCTATGCAGAAACGGGCGGTCCGTTTAATAGATTCTCCCATCTTAAAAGACGGATTGCAATCTTTAGAGCACAGGCGTCGAGTTGGAATGCTATCCTGGTTCTACCGGTATTACAATGGAAGATGCTCCGAGGAACTAGCATCATTGATCCTTTCGGCACCGGTGCATAGTCGGGAAACACATTGTACACGGTTGACATTTGTCACATGAGAACGGGTCATTTCTTCGACTCGTTCTTGTGTTCAACAGCTCGGCTGTGGAATGATTGCCGGCCTCTGTGTTTCCTCCTTCCTACAACATGGGTCTCTTCAAGACCAATGTTCATTCCTTTCTCTCCTCAAAAAGACCCTCCACACAGCATCCCAGATGACATAGGCCCTGAGGGAAATTATTTTCCTCAGGGCCTCCTGTGTGGAGTTAATGAAAAAAAAATCTAATACTATGATACAAGAGTGTACCATACAAAGCAATGACAAGTATGATACAAAATGTACAATAACAGTGCTATTATAGCACAGGACAATAATAATAACTAGCATGAAGTAAAAAAAAATATAGTACAGTACATTATAAAGCAATTATAAGGGGGCATACATTAATTAGGTGAGCAGTTTTTCTTCCAAACTAGACTCCCCCCGCCCCTTGGTGAGATAATTTGGACCACTTCGTTTATTCTTTTCAAGTACCGTGAGATTTTGCTGGACCCCCCCCCCCTCCTTTTTTGAGCTCACATAATTAATGTATGCCCCCTAAGAGAACTACAAATAATCATTAATAAAGAGTCCTATAGCAAAGGACAATAGTAGGTACAGGATTCTAGCGTTTTTAGTCTATGTATTATCTATGTGTGGTTATTTTTAATTATCATTATTAAAATCACTAAATGTATTTGAAAATGTATTTTGAAGCCTTAAGTATTTGAAATACAAATTACAAAATACCTCAGCAGCAGGTAATTGAAATACCAATTACCAAATACATTGTATTTGTATATTATTGTATTTCAAATACGTATTTCAATTACAAGTTTTTCAAATACTGCCCAGCCCTGGCCATAGGTCACTCCAAGTGGTAAGCTATGTTTGGTGACTTAGCAGGGGTGTCCGGGTTCATGGGATGAGGTTTGTCCGGGTCTTGTTGGCGGATGCGTCTACCCACCAGCTGCATGGCAGGACGGATCGGGATAGACTGTTTTTTTTACATTAGGTCAACACAGGAGGCCCTGAGGAAAATAATTTCCCACAGGGCCTATGTCATCTTTGGGGATGCTGTGTGAAGGGTCTTTTTAGGAAAGGAAGGAGAGCAAGTTCTGAAAAGGAAAAGGGATGAAGGGTAGGTAGGAATCTGGGAGTCAGTGTGTCCAGGAATCTATCCCTCCCACTGCGGTGAAAGGCTATGTTCCGAGAGAGTACGGCTGGAGAAATCAAAGGGACTCCCTCAACACTCTCTCCCAATCCATCCTGCCATGCAGCTGGTGGGCAGAGATGCATCCGCCGCCAAGACCCGGATAATCCTCACCCCATGAACCCGGGCACCCCTGCTAAGTCACCAAACGTAGCGAACGACTTGGGGTGACCTATCGCAGAGGTGATTTTAGATTTTCACGGCCATAAGTATTTTTGTTATTAGTTTTTGGGGTATTATGCCGTGTATACCTCCTTCTTTAGCCAAAGTTTCGGACAGCGTTGCAGTGTCCATCATCAGGGCAGATGTGTAATCTCTTTCAACCCATCGCCTTGCAATGCAGTGGGAGAGATGGATTCATATATCTCTCACCCGCGACCTCCGGATTCGTAGTCGAAGTTCGCAATCTCATTTTTTTTACAGTAGCTCCACATAGGAGGCCCTGAGAAAAATAATTTCCCTCAGGGCCTATGTCATCTAAGGGGATGCTGTGTGGAGGGTCTTTTTAAGGAAGGGAAGGATAGGAAGTTCTGGGAAGGAAAAAGGTATGTGGGGTGGATAGGAATCTGGGGTCAATGTGTCTAGGAGTGACGAACCTAAAATTCCATCCCTCCAAATGCGGTGCAAGGCGATGGGTCGAGAGAGTCCGGCTGGAAAGGACAAAAGGCCTCCCTCAACCAAACTCTCTTATCCGGCCCGCCACGCAGCAGGGCAGACCTATCCGCCGCCACGTCCTGGACAAACCTGATACCATGAACCCGGGCACCCCTGCTTAGTCACCAAACGTAGCAAACTGCTTGCAGAGGTGTTGGTTATACAGAAATGGTTCCCGGGGCGGCGGTACCCATACCCGCTTCCCAAATTGGAATACCTCGTTTACAATTAGTCCTTATTCAAGTCATCTTAGGTATGATTAGTCTATTGTATATTTATCGGCGTAGTCCAGCGGTAAGGCTCTTGACTCGCACTCCGAAGGTCGCGGGATTATAATTTGTGTTATTTGACAATTTATTTAGTAAAAATAATACATATATTTTATATTTGCAGCACTTTCCAGAGTGGAAGATACTCTCAGTATCGCCCTGGTGTAAGACCACCATTCAGAATTGAAATGTTGCGTGATATGGCTTTAGCCGTGTTTGGTGACCAGATCTGAATAGTCAGGAACTTCCCAACCTTCCTCTTCCCTATCTCCTTCCCCTATCCACTACGTTGTGCGATATTCATGTAAAAACAAAATAATCAAGATTTTTGAACCCTACCCTAAATCCAAAATCAAATCTAAAATCAAATTCAAAATCAAATTCAAAATCATGAGAACTGGTCGCTTCTTCGATTCGTTTTTGTGCTCAACAGCTCGGCTATGGAACGATTTGCCGGCCTCTGGGTTTTCCCCTTTCTACAACATGGGTCTCTTCAAGACCAATGTTGACTCCCTCTTCTCCTCAAAAAGACCCTCCACACAGCATATTAGATGACATAGGCCTTGAGGGAAATCGTTTTCTTAAGGGCCTCCTGTGTGGAGTTTTTTTTACAGTGAATACCGCACAAGAATCTCAACTGCTCCCGTCTGGAGCCAGTGACACCATGGAATCCCCAATTGGGGTATGTTGTGAGGCTGAAGGTAGTGGGGAGGGGAAGGGGGTGGGGAAGAGGAAGGTTGGGAAGTACCTGGCGATTCAGATCTGGACACCAAACACGGCCAAAGCCATTTTCAAGCAACGTTTCAATTTTGAATGGTGGTCTTACTTACACCAGGGCGATATTGATAGTATCTTCCACTCTGGAACGTGCCGCAAATATACTATTTATTATTTTAAATGAATTAATTGTGAAATAACACAAATTAATCAAATAAAATTTGAGACCTGCGGTTTGCGAGTCAAGGGTCTCACTCCTGGACTATGTAGGCCGTATATTGTAATTTATTTTTAAATTATTGTTTATTTTTGTTCATAACTTTTTTTTATAAAATACACCAAAACAACAATAAAACATATTTTAATTACTTCAATACAACTAGAGACAATGCTTTTGAAAAATTGTCACGCGTAAAGTAATTACCTAGGTACAGAACATTTTTTAAAATGAAAAACTTGTTAGATTTCTTAAATATGATAATATAATCCATTATAAAAATTACGTTCTACTAAAAAAACATTTTAAAAAAATAATATAACTGTATGAAAAAACATATTACATGAGTACCTAATATATTTCTGAAATTTTTAGAAAACCCTGTATAGATATCATTACATTACAACTGACTATGCTTTCAGAACGCAAAAGACAAATACAGAATGACGTAGCAAATATTTTATTTATTAAAGAAAAAACTACATAAATGTGTATTAAAATACGTAATAATATCAACCTTGTAATAAACACAAAAACAATTAACACAAAATTAATAACGATATTATAAAAGCAATTCGTAAATCAATCTTCAATTTTAAAAAAGCGCGCGAATAGCCGCTAAATATTACTCGTATAATATAATGTCTGTTCTTCTAAAACAACTAACAGTCCACAGCGAGCGCTTGACAGTAGCTACCTATGTAGATAGAATACAACATAACATACCGGCAAACATATAACATATCGCAAAAGATTCAATCTGACATAGCAATGTCATGCGATAATAGATTTTGAGGAATTTAACCATTGAGTTCAATATCGCAAAGCATTGATAAACGACTTGGAGTTTGAATGATATTGTATGACGAGAACATCCGGCAACGTCGCATGCCGTGATGTTATAGATGCGATAAAAAGTGTACCCAATTGATGTTCTAAGTATGGATGAATATTTACTGATAAAAAACGCATTCCGGAGCATTAACGGTCCACGTAAAAATGTCATTTATTCACTCAAAAATTTTTTTTACACCGTTCGACTCGTCTCATCGAGTTTGATATGATGGACTTAAAAAAAAAAAAACGATGAGCCACTAAGTGCCCAAATGAGCCAGTAAGTCGAAATGATCAAGAAGTTCCGGTAATTAAAGGACGCTTTGAGCCACTAAATGCCGTAACATAAACCTATATATATATATATATATATACGTATTTATTAAATAATAACAATTCTCCACATTCGCCTTTTGTATGGGTATCACTTTAATAACCTCTGCAAATATATTTATGGCAGACAAATATGTCTGAGGTCTTTGTTGTGTTTATTAGTTGAAAGTACTTTTCACGTAAGAGATTTCAGTGGTTGGGCCTAACTCAAGGACGGTGGTTTATAAACTATATACACATATATGTAATATACCTAATACTTATATAACTAATACATATGTAGTCGTTATCTAGTTAGGTGACTACAATAAGTCTACCATTGCTAATATTAGCATCTGGGAGAAACCAAGCTAGGTGATACTTTCAAATACCACCACTTGGGAGTGAGGAAACTATTACATTTTTTTTTTAAATGTTCAAACATAAAACTTTTTATGTAATCATGCAGGGCGTCCGGATCCTCGTGGTACAAACGGGAAACTGATTAATCCCTCAGAAATCGGGAGAATTTTTTCAGAAGGTCTAAACATTTTTTTCAGATGGTCGAAATCCAGACAAATGGAATATTTCTGAACATATATTCGAAAACTAACAGCTGTTTTTGAAAGGAGATGAAATACATTTAAAAAATTTATTATCTATATATATATTTATATTTACATATAACATCCGAACTGCATAACTTTCGAACGACTGCACCAAATTGGATAAAACTTAGGAGATTTGATGTGCCCGTGATGGTTTCTATATATAAAAGTGAGCTCTCATATTATTAAATTTGTATAAAAAAATTCAATAGGTGGTACCCGAGCTCTTTGAAAACTGAATGTACCGGGACTGAATATATGGAATGCTGGAGGGGAGAGGGGAACGCCTGAGGCAAAAGGGACGCGAGAGAGGAAGGGGAGGTGGAAGGGGAACGGGACGGATGGGAAAGGACACGCAGGGAGAAACAATTTCTTTATTAAGTGGCATAGCAACGCATGCCGAGAAAGCTAGTTAGAAATACATATTTTTTAATATTTAAATTCTTAACACATATCTAAAAAGTTTTAAAAATAACCTTAGGTATGTTTTTCTATCTAAAATTAGTGATAATGAAAAAAAATAATAATATATATACGTAGCTATTCTATTAGGCAACTGTGTTATAAACGATATTATCACCTCACGGTCTTGTCGTTTCATAAAAAAAAGGAATGAATAAATAATTCTTGAAATTTGTTACATTTTTCTTAAATTGCAATCAGAAACGTTGAATTTAGAGGTGTACATTTAAACTTTTCTATGGTTAAATAGTAAAGTCGAGTTTAGATCAAATTTCTCGCCATGACATTAGGGAAGATACATTTTTTTTTTTTTTTTTTTAGAAAGAAAAAAGTTATACAATATTACAGGTAATCAAATAAAATAAAATATTACAGAAAAAAGAAAAGTCCTAATAAACTACTTTTAAGTAGTTTGTCAATGGGTGCTTTTACTTTGAAGTTTTTAAAACATAAAACTTATTATGCAGTTAGACATTTTTTTTTGTGTTACTACAAAAATGTTAATACAAACAATTTCTTTCAGTGAGCCAATTTTTCAATATGATATTTGTTTTTGCATTATTTGTACATTTTTTAATTTTAGCAGCTAACATATTTAAGCATGTAGGTATCATGTAGTCCAGCGTTCTTTGTCCATATTTGTTTAAGGGCTTAGGTGCGATTAGTCCTTCATTTAACGTAAATCGAGTATTGTAAGTGTGGTCCAGTCTATTTATGTATATAGGGCTATTCATATGCTGAAAAATAATTTTATGCCACAGAATTGCTCTTACTGAAAGAATTTTAAGATTCTGGTAAAAGTACGGAACATTGTGTCTTTTTTCGTATAAACTTTTATGAGGTAATAATTTAACTAATGAATTTTGGACATATTGAACATGATTAACATTTGTCTTACAGGAAAGTCCCCAAGCTGTAATTCCGTACCTTATAATAGACTCAGCTAATGATAAATAAATAATTCTAAGTGTGCATATTGGAACATAGAATTTAAGTTTATATAATCTACTAACAATAGATCTCAGACGTTCACAGACTTTATTTATTTGTAAATCCTATTTGAAAAGGATTATTATTATTGATTGGAGAAGTGACAAATATGGTCTCCCGTGATTAAACGGGAAATATCACATTTGGAAATGGTTTTGTGGTAAATTTTCATTTTCAAGTAAATGGAGTCAGATGTTGGAATTAAAATGGTTTTGATCAAATTAAAAAAAAATGCTAGATGGATAATATCAGCAGTCAATTTTTTTTAAATAATGTAAATTAAAAAAAATGTCGAAAAGTACAAACTGAGTACATAATATTACAAATAATCGTAATTTTTTTTTAGTACCTTCTCCATGTAGATTCACCAATTTCTCACTTGTACTATGAGTTTCCTGACACCGTGTATAATCGTTTTGGGGCAATTGCAGTTGACTGCCATATGTTATTATAATGACAATGTGTGTGCGAAGTTAATGTAAAAATAAATAATCAAAATCACTGCTTACGACATTTATAATTCAACATAGGCACGTACTACATGAATGTACATATATATCATAAGGTAGAAGAAACGGTTTTAAGTACAAGTGTTGTGATTGAGGACATCCGTTATATTATAAAATATTCATTTAGGTAATACGTCTTTCGGTTGTACGCATGATTTTTTATTTCTTATTTTTTTTAATAAATGAAGACAATATAAGCGAAACCCAATCGAAAATCTGGAAACAGAAAAATCAGAAAAACATATTGACACCTCTGGGACTCGTTGCTTTTGAGTCCCAGAGATGTCAATATGTTTTTCTGATTTTTCTGTTTCCAGATTTTCGATCGAGTTTCGCTTATATTGTCTTCATTTATTTAAATATTACAATTTGAGGTTTTACTCATAAAGTTAAAATAAAAATTAAAAAAATATATTATTTCGTACTTATTAAAAATATATTATTTCGTGGTTCCTTATCGTCGATTTTTCCATCTAAGTGCCCAAAAGCGAACAATATTAAAACTTATCATTTTAATAAATGTAATAAACAATTTTTTTGTAGAATTTTGGTTTCATAGAAGTGCGCGTTTAATTTTTTTCCATGGTTAAATTCTAGACTTAAATATAAAGCGTGAAGTTTTCTCTTTCCAACACCGTTTAGATCATATTTTTAACCATGGCACTAAGGGAGATACAACGATTTATATGAGACCTGTGTGAACTAGAAAGACATTTTTATTATTGTTATCATTATAATCGACGCTGGTAGCAATAACAGAGAAGGCCGTTGATGGATTACAACTATTTTATTGCCCTCGAGGAGGTTTGGTTGTGTCCGAAAGTCTGCAAATAAATGCTTGAAAATTCAAATAAAGTAGATAATTATTTATGTTGTATCATTGACAAAATTTACAGTATCAGTTTGCTCGTTGTGAATTGGTTACACTAAACAAATATTCGTAATTATTATTTTAAACCTAATTGACAGTTAGAAAAAGTTTTGCAAGGTAAGTCGTTATGAATGCGCAATGCTCTTATAAAGTGGAGCCTTGCGGAGAGCTGAAATGACACCAGTTTACCATTAGTGGAACTACAATTGTATCGAGTTTGATGACATAACTGCCGACCTTGTTATATATTAACCGACTGTTTGTCAATCAAACGCTATTTATTCGCCAATAAAATAATTCGTCGAATCCATGGCACACGTGAGAATGTGAGAAATACTTCTGATTTTTTGTCTTCAAATCCTAATTTTAATTAACATTTGTTGGTTACTCGACCAGTTGACTGTAGGGGCAGATCTTCTGAAGAGAGGCATCAGCTCTTCTCAAACTAAAAAATCAGAGTGTGAAATTCACGTGGTAGAAGTAAAACCTTCAGGAAAATAGAGTAGACAAGAGTGGGGAGAAGACGAAGCACTTTTATCAATGTGAAGGATGTTGATTTTTTTTCTACATATTTTGTATTTGAATTCAATTGCAGCTTTCCTATACGTTTGATCTTCTTATTAGTATTTGCTTTGTCGCTTTCTTTTGTGTTTTCTTTTGCCTGTTAATTTTGGTGTGGTTTGAAGATTGGATATTGATTTTACAAAAAAATGTATATATATTTTTTGGATTTCGTAGGATTCGATCTTTGGTCTGCTAAATGTGTGACCGCTGAGGCTCGTCAGGCGCTTTATACCACTACACTAAAGGGGACTTGAGCGGTACTGTGGATTTATAGGTAATATTATATTGGAACCGAGTACCCGTGAATAAAATAAATATTTTATTGCTATCTCATTCTCTCGCAGGTTATATCATATACGAGTAGATGTAAGTGTTTGATTATTTTTAGTGTGGCTCTTTTTCGTTTCGTCTAATTTCAAATCCCAACGGTGCTAACCACTGGAGCACTTTTTACCACAATACGGCACTTTTTAAAATACCTTGGATTGCTTTGCTTAAATTTTGGCAAATTTTCCCTTATTTTTAAGTAATTAAGTGGAAGTTTACAATTTTATAATATATTTTTTATAAATCCTACGAATATGTGATAATCCGTAAACGATAGGTGAATTCATTAGCTATATAGAACTATAATCAGTTTGTATGTCTCCTTATTAAAATTCGGAGGAATGATTTTTTTAAAGTGGCCGGAAAATATTCCAACAGAAATCTGAAGCAATCGGAGAAAAAAATTTTAAATTGCGCTGTCGCTCCAGTGGCTAAAGAAGTTTTCATTTGAAAAAGAAGGGCCAGAAGCAGTTGGGATTGAAGACCCTTTTTATAGTAGAGGGCAAAGATTGTATGTCTGAAAAGTTCAGCATTAAATTCCAGAATTCTTCTTGAGTCGTTAAGAGGGCATTACCAGAGAAAGCCGGAAATATGTCATTTTCAAAAAAGTTTTTAGACGTATTGACTCTTTCCACAAAAAATTATAAATGGATTTCGAAAGATTGCTCTTTTATCTAGTGAAGTTATGTAATAAATTTTTAGAATTTTTTTTAATTTTTAGTATAATATGGTTATTCCATAGGTCGTTGGCAGATTTGTTAAATTTTCAAAAAAGTTTTTGTATTATACCACACCCATTTCAAATAATGTAATCATGCAGTAAAATAAATCAATACATTATCTAGCAGATTATGTATTAGAATTTTAATTTTAGTTTCAATAAAATCATTAAAAAATATGTACGTACATGTGTTTCTTGACGAAAATTGGTCCATTTGTGTATTTATTTGCGCACTTACAAACTAATATATTTCAGATTTTTTTAACGTTCTTATTAAATTTAGACATTATTGAAAAATGATAAATACTTACAATCAAAAAATAACTACAAAAAGTACACTATTTTAATAGTTTTATCATCACGCCTTTCAGCATTTTTGGATGAAGGTATAAATTAAAGCTAATTTGGATTGAAATAAATTCGATATTGAGTTATAATTTAAAAAAGCTGGTACGGAGAATAATTAATCTTTCTCATTGTAACCGCCCTGCACGATCGGAAGAACAACTTTCGACGAAATGTGGATATTCGTCCGCTGGCTGGTTGAACGCTCTTAAATAGTTCTCCTCCAATCCATGGGCACCGATGTTTCAAAATATATATTTTAAAATCAACAATCCTATATAATGCTGTAAACAAAGAGATAAATACCTTTGTTCAATCACTCAAAATTGCCAACCGGAAATTGTTGAAAATGGGTAAATGAAATCAAAGAGTGGAGCCACATTACTCAATATTGCTACGAGTAGTCTTACTAGCTATGCATAACATTGATTATACAATGAATACATACCAATAATTATAGTCAATTAACAAATCATCGTTTGATGTCATTATCATTATCGCCCACATCTCTGAAACTTACTGTACCCTGACGGCAAAAAAGGCAATAAACTTACGTTCCTTATCGCTACTACAATACTGCAGCTCTTTCTTAGTCATTAAAAAAATAGTGAGACAAAAGATGAGACATGCGAAATACGTATACAAGGTGCGCCAGAGAAACTTACTTATTTGAAAAAATTCCCGACCGTTGAGTTGGGCAGGTAGAGGGGCGGGAGGGGGCGCATCTGGAGGGGGACGTCCCCAAGTTTGTTTCCCATTCTCGTCAAGATGGAGCCACAGCACACACAGCACGAGACTCAATGAATTTGCTGCGACAACATTTCCCCGACCGCCTCATCTCTCTCCGAGGCGATCTCCCATGGCCGGCGCGCTCTCCGGATTTGACTCCATGTGATTTTTTTTTGGGGTTATTTGAAATCCCTTGTTTATGTCGATCAACCACGGATCATAGACCACCTGAAGAACAACATTCGCGACGCTATTGCCAATATTCCGATTGATATGCTGAGAAGAGTGGACGAGAACTTCAAAAAACGACTTAACTAGTGTATGCGCGATGAGGGTCGCCATTTAAAAGATGTAATTTTTAAGACAGTATGTAAAAAAACTTGGTACATTGTATTTTCAAATAAAAAGAATTACAACAATAACTACAGTGCTTTTGTTTTTATTGAACTTTCAAATAAGTAAGTTTCTCTGGCGCACCCCGTATATCTTATCACGGCTGAGCCACGGCGACGGGAATTGCTTTTCATTTTCTTAGGGAGATGTATGATTGTATGCTTATTGCCTTTTTGCCGTCACGGTACCGTAACCGTGATTCTTCACGGTAATTATAAAAGCGCTCAATCTCCTCACATTTTAGTTTTTACGATTAATTGAGAGTTTGCAATTAATATAATTAAGTAAATATTACAATTCAATTCAGCTAGTTTTGCCTGATGCTTTATCGGGACAGCTATTCCGAGGTTCAGAACTATTTTGTATTTGCTTTTAACCGTCGCGTCGTAATGAACAGAATCCATTCGAAGATTTCACGAAATTGCCGTAATTAATACTCCAAATATTCAACATAACGTATTCACCTAAAACATTAGATGATAATTTCTTGATGGATTATTTCTTGATCCAATTTTTGTAGGCAGGTAGTTACCTACTGTCTAAATTAAATTATTTCACATCGCAATTAGTACTTATTCTTTTAAATCTCCTGATCCGATTATGACCTGGGTACCACTGGAGTTATTAGGCGCGTGGGCAGACTAAGCACTGATATTATTGCGAAAGAGAACTGAAACCACAAAATCTGTCAGCTGCAATCTTGTGTCCAACGTACAGGAATGAGACCACTCGCCGACACCCCTTCCATGTAAACTAATTTTAAATGTGCTTTAATTAATGTAAAATATATCGTAAACAGTTATAACATATGTGTCTTGTTAAATCTATTTAATGTCATTTCATTCGTTTGGTTTTTTTTCTCGCTTGCATGTATCATTTAATTTAAAAGATACCATGTGTGCAAAGATCGCAAAAAGATAACGAAAACGTGAACAGTTGTTCTTGGATTGGCGTTATAAATTATTTGCGCAATGAATGAATAAAGCGCAGTTTTACAAGTTTCCAATTCCAGTTTTTATTGGTTATTGCAATCACGAATTTTTAAGCAACCAAACAAGGAAAAGCTTTACTTGCGATGTGTGCGGGCCTCGAACTGTGGGTAGGTAACTACTGACAAACCAAAAATCCACCCTGTTTACACATGTAATAATAATAACATTATATTTATATAGCGCAGTGTGACATTTCACTTCAATAATTCAATGTAGGGTAAATTTTCACAGAAATTTTAGATAGAAAGGACATTGTTCCAGAGCTCGGTAATCGGGAGCTACAGAAATCAAACCGAGAACCATTTATTGCATAACCGACACCCTTGCCATGTGTTACCCCAAGTCGTTTTCTAAGTTTAATGACTTAGTAGGGGTGTCCGGGTTCATGGGGTTGAAGTTTGTCTTTGTCTTAGCGGACTTGGCTGTTTCTAGACAGAAAGGACATTGTTTCAGAGGTCGCTAATCGAAATCTTCAGAAATCAGACCGGAAATCATTTATTGGATAACCGGCACCTTGCCATGGGTCATCCTGAGTGGTTCGCTACGTTTGGTGACTTAGTAGAGGTGACCGGATTCTTGGGGTGAAGTTTGCCTAGGTCTTGGCGTCGGATGCTTTGCCCACCTGCTGCATGGCAGACTGAAGAGACTGCTTGAGGGAGACCTCAATTAGATCTCTCCAGCCGGACTCTCGACTCAGCGCCTTGCACCTTTGTAAGAGGAAAGTATTCATACTTCCGTCTTTCCTGAACACATTGACCCCCAGATACCTACCGACCACTTGAAACTTTTCCATTCCAGAACTTCCTTTCCCTTAAAAGACCCTTTACACAGCTTCCCCAAAAATGACACAGGCTCTGAAAAATGAATCAAAATTCTTATTTTATTTCTTCAGAGAAATGAATTTTGAGCCCTTTGAAAAGAAAATTAATAAATAACATAAATAAAAAGTAAGTAGTAATATCGGTCAGTAAGTACGAATGATTTTATATAATTTAAACATATCTTTTAATACATAAAAAAGTCGGGTTAGTTACACTATTTATAACTCGAGAACGGCTGAACCGATTTTTATGATCTTTGATTTGTTGGATTTGTCTTCGTCCCGAATAACAGAATAGCCATTAAAACATCAGAAAAATTCACAAAAAAAATTATTAATAAAATTCTTTTCCTCACACATTTTGTATGGAACGCATTCTCATCTTTCGAAAGAGCTGCAGGAATATTGTGATAAGTATAATATAATATAATGAGTAATGAGTGAATTCCAAAAATTAAAAACGTCAAATGTCAATGCGCTGATTTTTTTGCTTTTGTTCTTAAACGTATAATACTGCCCCTCTTTCTTACACGCTAAATGTTAACAGTAAAAAATGGGACAAACGGTGAACGCATGTCTGCACCCCTCCTAAGTAAAAATACAATAATTATAATAAATCTCCCTCATACGTATAAAGAAAATGAAACGCAATTCCCGAAAGTAAGTGGAAAAGTAAGAAAATCACAAAAATTATAAATCCGTAAACAACGCCATGTCTGATAATGACAACAACAAAGCACAGACAGTTGCGCATCGATAATTGCTTCTCTATGTAATTATTACAACATAACACAATCTTTATTGATTCTGAAGCGGTACGAAGTTTGCCGGGTCAGCTAGTAACTAAATGAAATCGTGTTCGATTCATTAAAGTTAAACTATTATTTAAATACTAGCTGGTCCCGGCATGCGTTGCTATGCCATTTAATAAAAAATTATTTCTCCCTGAGTGGCCTTTCCCATTCATCCCATTCCCTTTCCGCATCCCCTTCTTCTCCTGCGTCCTCTTCCCCTCTCGCGTTCCAACTCCGTCACCTCCACTTTCCCTCACCCCACTCCACTCCCCCCCCCCCTTTCCCCGTCCCACGTACCCCCCTCCCGAGTTCCCCTCCCAGGTCCCCCTCCCTCCCTCACGCTTTCCATAGCAATAGCCCCTTCCTCGCGTGCCACCAATATCAATTTTTTCATACAAATTTCGTAATGCCAGAGCTCACCGAAAGTTTTATAAAACCCTTGTCCTGACAATAACGAACACACAAAAAAAGAATTATCTAATTTGGTGCAGTCGTTCGAAAGTTATGCGCTTAGCAACAAATTCAGCGATTAATTTTTATATATAAGATACTTTAAATAAAATCGTTTTCAACTCATAAAAGTTTAACTTTTTATTTGTATTAAAGTTAACATAGAAAATTACTTCACTGCGATATCTGTCCAGCACACGATCGATAACTAGAACAAATATAGACGGTTAATTGTATAAAAAATATAAGTAATCAAACCAGAGTCCTAAACGCGGGCAGGTTTTAAAAATGGCACTCCCAGTATTAGGAAATGTTGTGAAAATATATTAATGGGCGGAAGGAAAGAGAAAGAACATTATTATTATAAGGCTCTACAGAACCACGTCATTCGGATCTGGTAGCTAAACGCAGTCATGGCCACACGACAGTAGCTTTGTAACAAACTTCGTACGAAGATGGCTTCGCATTAGGCGCGGCGTCATTAATGTACTCGAAATCGGGTACTTAAATTTCAACCATACAGATGCTAGCCTTTTAATACTATCAGATAAAGTCAAACCCAGCAGACGGTCGCGCAACGGAGATTATTATCGTGATAAAAGTTTACTTATTGAAGTGTAAACTTCTTTAGCACCGTTGTGATTTGAAACTCGATGAAACGAAAAATAGCAACACTAAAAATAGACATACACATACATCTACAGGATTTAGCCTGCGGGAGAATGAGATGGTGGTGCTTCAAGCCTATCGGACTCCTCTTTATGCGGTGCTTGTCACAGCTCCCTACTCTTGCCTACTTTAATTTCTGAAGGTTTCACTTCTACCGCGTGTGAACTGCATACTATGATTTTATTTTTCTTCTGACGGCAGTTTTTTCTGAAGTGATTTGCAGGACTTTAGTTAAGTTTATTCAAGAGACCTATTTTTATATAATTTTTTTACATGAGCTTCACACAGGAGGCCTTGATGAAAATAATCCCTCAGGAGCTACATCATATTTGGGAATGCTGTGTGTATTTTAGAAAGTGTTTTTAGAAAAGGAAGAAGAGGAAGCTCTGGGCAGGAAAAAAGTATGAGCGGTGTGTGTCTGAGGATCAATGTGTCCAGGACTAACGGACGTACGAATCCATCCCTCCCACTGCGGTGCAAGGCGATAGATTGAGAGAGTCGGGCGAGAGGTCTAGGTTAGGTTTCCCTCAACAAGTCTCTCCTGACCTTGACAAACACCACGAACCCGGGCAGCCTTGCTAATTCACCAAATGTAGGAACGACTTGGGGTGACCTATAGCAAAAGTGTTGGTTATCCAATTCCCGGTTCCCGGGGCAGCGGTACCCATACCCGACTTCCAAATTATGTTGTACACAACTATTTTTAATTGAAACTAATTAACTTCATCTTGGCCGTAGTTTCAATAATTGGAGCTAATGAAGGCAAGTGTAAGTAACGTGAATAATAAATGCACAGAATTAAGCGTATTTAAAAAAAATAGAGTGTGTAAATTACACACGATAG
This sequence comes from Limnephilus marmoratus, assembly GCA_917880885.1. NCBI lineage: Eukaryota > Metazoa > Arthropoda > Insecta > Trichoptera > Limnephilidae > Limnephilus > Limnephilus marmoratus. Next base: position 17,909,326 of record OU862920.1, on the reverse strand, counting down.
TACTGAGACTAGGAAGTCGCAAGAAGTCACTTTCTTTTGCCTGTTTATTTTAAAGTGGTTTGAAGATTGGATATTGATTTACAAAAACCAAAATGTTTTTTGTTTGATTTCGTAGGATTCGAACCTCCTTCCGCTGGATTTCTCTGGCCGCTGAGATTTGCGATGCACTAAACCGCTGCCCTATGGGACGCGCTCGGCGAGGCGCTAATTTACGCATTATATTCCGACGACCCGTAAAAAAACGAAGCGGCAATGAGCGCAGACCTATCTAGTTTCCGTTTAATATCTCAACCAATAGGAACGTTGAGCGCAGTTTGATGCTTCGCATGTGCCGTAATGCGTCATTTCCGTTTCATCCGAATATCAAATCTCACTCACGGGGCTAAAAATTTTAAAACCAGCATTTCAAAAATAAAGTGTTGAAATGATGTATGGCAGAGACTTGATTCCATACAGGGTGTTAAGGGACGTACTTGACTAAAAAAACATAAAAAATGGTAGTTGTTGAACAGTTCGAGGCGGGGTAAGGGGTTCGTCGGACACCCGGCTGAGTGACCAGTGACGACACGCGGAAGAAATTTTTTTTTGTTTGATTTTGAAGAAAAAATTTTTGAAAAAAAAAAGTCGTCAAAAAAGGTCACCGGAGACCAAAATTTCATTTACATTTTTTAGTCCAAATAATATCAGGAATCACTGGTTATAAGTAAGTCAAGTACGTACCTTAACACTGTGATAATTCTCCTATTTCTCTCCCCTTTTACCTTTTAATTTGCCTTAAATATATATAACTCTCCTGGTCATCGGCAAGACAGTTGTGATATTTCTATCTTTTGATGCTGATTTATTTTATTTTTGGAATTCTTTCATCCCTTCAAGTTTTCTTGAACTTTTCTTTTGGCTCTGATCGATATTTAAATTTTTAAGGCTTTGCATGTGTGTAGTAGGGATGGAAAATTCCTTTCCTACGTCACACAAGCCTTCATGAAAATTGGACCCTTATTTTCTTTGATAACTACAGAAAGCTACTTAAAGCTCCCTTGCACTATATACCTATAGAGATATATGTACTTAACTAATTAATACGTTATTTACGACCTTGAACGTAAATATTTTCGTATTTATGTTGTAATTAAACTCCATCAAACGTTGTGTAATTTTTTTGATTTATGATATGGGACTTTAATTACTTTCATTTTTGTGGTAACTTCTTGATTCTAGACAGAGCGTTGAGTTTCAAACTGTATTGGTCTCTCTCTTGCAAATCTAACTTTAAATACTTTCTCTAAATGAGCTAACTTTCCTCCGTCGCTTATTATGTTTTCCTACATCCTAACGAACTCGTAAATAACCTGTACTAATCGAATTACGCATGTTTAATTGAACAAATAATTAAGTATGACTCAAATGGTTAATTGTTAGTAAATTTGATTATGATTGTTTTGTATCTGCTTGTCATCTCTCCAATCCGATTCAGCTGCTATAAGGTACATATAAAGATGGTTTTAGTAGGTTAATGTAATTAATAGATTGCATATTAGACGAACTCAGAATACCCTTTGTCTGCCGAAAATTTGGCTCCTATCCTCCTACAAGTAAACCAGGTGATCAGATTCTTACTAGAAATTCGCACAATCTTCTGGCGCGGATCGGTTAATTGATACCTAAGTTATCGCGTCCTAACCGTCCTTCCTTATGCCATCATGCACTGCCTTCAGGTCGTCATCCGAGCCCAGATACCTCCAAATTCCTACTCCTCCAAGGTCTACTATTTACTTAGGGCGAACCGGTTTCGTCCTATATGCAATCATATACTCACGGTGTTTTGCAGAGTTACGGGTCGTGAATCCTCCCTCCACGTACAAGAAATGATGTGAGAGTAACTCTGTCGAGTCTGAAACGCTAGCTGTAAGCGAGTCCACATTATCCAATGTACAGTACATACAAAGATATATATATATAAACATACGTTTGGGTAGGATTATAACTCGCAATATGTAACTAGCCAGTCTCATATCCCGAGCTCGGATTTCGTGGGAAGGAATTCTGCACAAAACCTTAGCCGATGACCGAATATATACATACCAAGAGTGGGAGATATTAATAGATACTAATAGATTAAGAAATTATCTCGGTTTGTTCTGGAGTGCCGAAAATTCCAAGCTTTTTGATTTGTTTGGTTGACAATTTTATTTAAGAGATTGCCATCTCTATTATGTGTTTGGTTAATGGTCCTTGTTTTTTAAGGAGCGACCACTGCCTCCTATTGTTGAACTGTTTTCTAAATTTTCCCCCAAGGTTCAACTTTTGGTAAAATTTTTACTATCCCGTGATTTTTCAGTTGTCTCATGTAACTGATTGATACTTTTTATTAAGATATCCCGTGATTTTTCAACTGCTTCTTGTAGATGATTGATGTCTATGAAAGTAATTACTCCACAAAATTTTACTCGAATCTTCTTTGTAATTCTTCAATACTCTTCTATTTGACTATCCCGTGATTTGTCAACTGCTTCATGTAAATGATTGATACTTACGAGAGTAATTGTTCTATAAATTTCTCCTCGAATATTCCATGTAATTCTTCAATACACTCCTAAACTAACCCGTGATTTTCCAAATGTTTGATGTACCTATTATTTGACTAGCTTATAATAAATCTATTTATTTTCAATTGTTCAGTTCAAAATTTATCTCTTCATGTTCAAATTAAAGATTGTGCTTAACCCCCTTTTTATATATAACTGCGCAACGTTATGGTTTTGTCCCATCCTAAAGTTATATCTAAATACAATATTAATACTTGTCAATTATCTATTTAATACCCAAGGACATCTTCCTTTAAGGCATCTGACCCCGTGCCCCAATGACCGAGTTGTTTTATAAACCATTTCAATTATGTAAACATTCCCACTGTCCTCGTGACCTAGATTCCAAACATGAGATGTTTGTTTATTATTTTTTTTTAGAACATTCCTAAACGCGAGCTTATATGGTTCTAATTTTTTTTCTTTTGAATTTAATAGTGATAATTTCCTTTTTGCAGAGGTCCAGTCTGTTCCCCGATAAATATAATTATAATGCATACATATATATACACATATATTTTGTCTCAATAAATAAATATACTGATATATGTACAATTATATTATAATTGAAATAAATTCTAATATCATAACTCATTTTTTGATCATTTTATATTAGCTGAAGTTATAATAAATAGTACATATACTAAAATAAATACAAAACTTTGACTTGGAAATTTGTCAAACACATAACTATTTTAAATAGTTACGGATAAATGCAAAGATGGGTATTCGAGATCGATACCTTTACTTTTTAATATAAGTGTGTTTCTTTTTGATTAAACTTTCTTGGAATATATATATATATATACATATATATATATAAATATATCTATTTTATATATAATATTTTAATATAGGTACATATCACACATTAAGCAAGTAATCCTTTGTTATAAAATTAATTCAAATACCAACTGCCTGCTGCATGCCGCTCTCTCCTCGGAACCTAGAAAATATTTATACTTTATGTAACTTACCCCTTTAAGGTTTTTTTTTATCCGACCGGGAGCTACACGGTAAAACCTTGTTATGTTTCCTTACCTAATACCTACTCCTATGTTATCAACTAAATTCAAATAAAATTCTCCGACTTCAATTTTATTCCATTCTCGTTTAATCTAACTAAATTAAATTATTTTGATCGTTCTAACTGTATTTTATTTCAAAACTAGTTGATTTAATAACTTTTTTTTTTTTCGATTAATTTCGAAATGATAATCGTTACTTTTATTTAGCAATAAAATATTATTATGTATTATCATTCATTTTTATTTTTTATTTAAATTTTTTTTTTTTCAAATTTTTGAATCTAATAATAGATTGACACTTTGTGGTAGGAATGTGCCGCCCACTATTTATTTATTATCTCTTTTCAGTTTGCACTATTTTTAAATTAATTGATTTAAATATTTGATATTTAATAGAACTCTTTCCGTTTAAACTGAACGCACATAAATTTTTATAACTTCTTTTTAATTTGCACTATTTCTAAATTAATTGATTTAAATATTTGATATTTAATAGAACTCTTCCCGTTTAAACTGAACGCACATATTTTTTTTTTTTGTAACTTCTTTTTAATTTGCACTATTTTTAAATAATTAATATAAATATTTGATATTTGCTATAACTCTCGCCGTTTAAACTGGACACATATAATTAATTATCACTTATTTGCATTACATCAATTATCACATAACTTTATTTATTTATTTCACTGATTTTTTGATTTTCACAATTTTCCTAAGTCTCAAAATGTTTATATTTAATGATTGTAAAATCCGAACTTTTCACTACACAAATTGTATTTATTGCAGCACTTTTTAACTTTTCACAATTTAAATTTATGATTTAATCACCTCACTGAATCTAATTAATTATTATTAATGGTACTAATTTCTTACACTGAATTTAATACTAAACTTTAGACACTTAGAACTTCCCGTTAAAATGCATTTTATCTAACACTCTCAAGATACTAAGTCTAAGACCACTTCTTTTTAATTTGCACTATTTTTAAATGATTTATTTGAATATTCGATATTTGCTAGAACTCTTTCCGTTTAAACTGAACGCACGTATCTAATTATAACTTATTTGCATTACATCAATTATTCCATAACTTTATTTATTTATTTCACTGATTTTTGATTTTCACAATTTTCCTAAGTCTCAAAATGTTTATATTTACTGATTGTAAAATCCGAACTTTTCACTACACAAATTGTATTTATTGTAGCACTTTTTAACTCTTCACAATTAAATAAAACGTAAACTTTATTTCTATTCCCACTGATTTTAATTTCTTTAAATCTTTATAAGACACTGGCTCGAATATGAAATTTTTTCTAAGTCCTGTGATTCTAACTAATTAGAATTTTTCCACCAGTAAATTACCGAACGTATCGTCACGCCTCACCAACTTCCGCTTTTCAAAACCCGCGATGACTCACGAAAAATCACTAAGTCCTGTCTTTTAAACCCCTCTCAGGTCCAAAAGATCGTATCTGAATTTCCTGTTACAAAACAATCTCATGTCTATCAACGCGCAAACTCTTGAAATTCTTTCACTATTATCGAGTAATGTTCCTTAAGCCCTATTTCCATTGTCTCATTGCTTTCTGTCTCTTATTTTCATACTTACAAGGTACGGATTCAGTTACTTTGTTTTATATTGCCCTATCGTTTTTTGTGCCGTTGGTCATACAAAATTAGCTTGAATTTCATAATTTTTTAGTTATTTTTTTTTCTCAATTCGTAAAAGGTCCGTCTTCGATAACTATATTTACGTCTCGATTTTTCCGTACCTATCACAAATCATGATTATCTCCATATCGAAATGTTTACTATGCAATTTCGAGTTGCAATTTTTATAAATTCTACTCTATCTCACTGCTACTTGTATGAATTTTTCCATTAAAACCTGTATTTTCTCTATTTACGTAGTATATCTGAATTTTCCCCTTTCCCCTAGAATTTTCTTGTATTCACAACACTCTTCCTACGAATTTCCTCTTTTATCCTTATGTTATTATCCACATCTATATGATTAGTTACATTCCAAGCCAAATTTATTGTTTTCATCGATACTTCTGAATTTTCATGAGTTTTCCTTACGGAATCATCTATTAATTGTTTTTATTTTCTTTTTTTTACTACCCCCCGTTTCGTCTTCGATGTATGTCACCTCATAGAAAATTTCATTTTCTATATGCTACTACTTTTTATGTTATTTTCCACATTTTTCATAGGAGAAACTTCCACTTCGGCCCTTAAATTCCTGTCATTTTTTATTACGTTCTATGGTTCATCCTACAAATTCCGTCCCTTTCTTATCGAAATCCACATTAATTTAAAATTTGACATGTGTTTAGGTCTGGACTTCGATGTACTCACCAATAACTCAGCGTTTATTCGAGGGTAATAAAATATAATGGTTTTTACTTTGAATAAACAGTCCCTATGTCCAATGATAATTTTTATCGTCCAAAAAGCCATTAAAATGGTTTTAATCGTCTAAAACCATGTTCGTTTTCTGGTTGTTTTAATAACAGAACCATGTGTGAGATCGACAACCCAAATAATGTCTCATTTTTCCTTACAGTCTGTCCTATCTCCCATAGAACTTTCGTCAAACAATTGACGTAAAACAACCCCTTTTGTTTGCCTTATCTACTGCAATGTAACTAGAATGACCTCCCTATTCCAAATATATAACGATATCTATTTAAACTCGTCTGAAAACGCAAAATTAAGTCGAAATCTTATATTGTTCAATAAACACTTCCTTTTAAACATCCATTTTTTTCATTAGATTATCTTTACCAATCGTTTTTCCTGACTCTATTGCTTCATCTAAAAGTGACATTCCTAATTTTCCAGTGTTTCTCTTCCTTTTAAATGTTTAATGCACGCTTTCCTCTTAATCTGGCCTCCTTGACTTTCTATGTACTCGTTATACGGCTGAATAACCCTACAGTAGCTTTTCTTACGTTTTACACGTCTTTTCTTTAATTTTCCTCTGATCATAATTTTCTTGCTATTTTCTTGCATAATTTTTCCAACATAATATGGATTAATTTGCTCGTTAACGGCGGTTGTCAATACCTTGATTGCACTGATTGTTTATCTTACATCTAGGGTCATTGTACCTGATGCACCGGGCGTGAGACCCTGTTTACATTATAGTGTATTGATCTTTCGGTTGATGACGATATTTTTTTCCATAAATCTCTGATTAATTGCCTAGTTCAAAGTCCATTTCTTTGTTCAAAATCTGAACACGCCCTCCACTTTTGTGATTGGTTAATCATTCTTTGTGTTTATTATTGCGCCTAAGAAAGGGTCTTTCCCTGTCTCGTGACGATTTTTAATACCATCTGTGGTTTTTTTATTGATACTCATCTCAATCTACTTAATTGTAGATCCCTATCGTCAACAAGAATTCAATTTACTTTGAACCGGTAGATGTCGCAGGTGTGTCTGTTTTATAATTAATTGGTATTTTCTTTTTGAATTAAAGTGGGAAGCTACGATATTTTCTTATTTTCACTGTTGATTAATGCAATTCATCACAACACCCTGTATAAGGCTTGATTAAAAATAGGTTATTTGATTAGAGAGGGACAGCAACAAAATGTTGAATCTAAAGTTTCCATTTCTGGACGACAGTAAGCACATTCGGTGAAGTGATATTCAGTGTTAGTGGTATGAAATTAGGGGAAAAACGGGAAACCATCATTACCGTTTGTGCACAATCATCTTGCCGTATAAACTTTATATACCTATGTGACATTACACACTGTATGTAACCTGGTATTATTTTTATTCTTTCTTTATTTTATTCGCAAACTCATTTTATTAGTTGCATAAATTTTTTTGTATTTTTACTTAGTTGCACCTAGGGCTTCCAATACTGGAATACCGAGATCTCGGTATTGCGGGATACCGCGTCATTTTCCAATCCCGCGTGATGCGGGATTACGGGCGCGGGATCCGCGGGATTTGCGGGACTGAAAAAAAGCGTGCATGCGACCTCTCGCGAGCACGATCGCTCGCACGCTCGCTGACTGCGGGCGGCTTACTGGCCTTAGAGTTAACTATATCGTCAGCATGTAATGTACTTTGTCCGTCAACATCTCGAACTAATACACTTGACTACATTATAAAAAAAGAAATGACTCTAAGAATCTGGGGGGTCAATGGGAAAATATCTTTCATTCACTTACAAATCCTTAAAAGGAATACCGCCCACAAGTGTGGAAGCCGAAAGGGCATTTTCTGCTGCTGGCTATATTGCGTCTAAAATACGCAGTAGTTTGGCAGACCACAGTTTGGACATGTTGTGTTTCCTTCGGAAACATTTTCAGTTAAAAGCTGACAAACTTAATACACTTAAAGTAACATAAATCCTATATAAATTTTCAGTTTAAAATGTGTTTTTTTTTTGTTTGATTTTTTAATTTTCTTTATGTATTTTTTGAAGAAGATTTGTTTTGTTTTGATTTGTTTTTTATTCAGTATTTGTTACTGTTTTTTGTGAAGAAAAAACGGTGTAATTTGATTGATCTCATATTAATAGTAATGTGTACGTAAATAAACGAGGAGTTGATTAATTCATTGTTTTATTTGTCTTATATAAATGTAAATATTTTCAATATGCGGGATCGAAAATTCGTAGTCCCGCAAATACCGAGATTGAATTCAGGCTGCGGGATTGGAAGCCCTAGTTGCATCAACCAGTTAAGTTTAAAAATAGTTCAGATTTTATTGATAAAATGAAAATGAAAATTAGAAATTACTAAAATAAATTATAATAATAATAAAGAAATTAATTAGGAAAACCAAAATATACACAGAGGTAAGGATAAATCAAACTACAAAAAATATTACATAATGAAATAATGCAAAGAAATCGTAAATGCAGGTGTAACAGCACGTACCAGAATGACGAGAACATTTTTTTGCTCCAAATATGAAGATGGTGAAGTGAAAACTTATTTAGCACTCTTGTGATTTGAAACTCGATGAAACGAAAAAGCTCCTCTAAAAAGGGACAAACGCATACTCTGTACTCTATAGGATTAGCCTGCGAGAGAAAGGGATAGAATATTCGGTCTTCTCTTTGTGCGGTGCTTGTCTACTTTGGATATCTGAAGGTTTCATTTCTGCTCGTGCGAACTCCACACAAGTATTTTTCTTCTATTAAAAACAATACAAAATATTTTTCAATCACACGTCCTTTTACGTCGCGATACTTCGGGATCATGCGATACGCGGGCTGTTTCGTGTGTTACCGTGCTGTTGGAAAAATACGGTGTGCTTAACGTGTGACCCACCGCTGGACTACATCGGACCACTCAGTTACGATGTGTGATGAAAAAAATATTTTTATAATTTGTAATTGAAAAAAAAAATCATCCTTTAAGCAACATCAATAAAAAAAAACGATGGGTTGAGAATTAAAATAAATTAAAGAAATTACTTAAAGATCAATAAAGCAAAGAGATAGGGAGACTATGATACTGTACGCATCTGCCATATTATTGACCTTAGGACGAATGGAAGACATTATTGTCCTAAAAAAAGGTTATTGTTTTTTAGCATTACTTCTTAAAAATAAATGCTGTGTAAAATGAATGTTGGGTAAAAATGAATGTTGGGTAAAAATGAATGTTGGGTAAAAATGAATGTTGGGTAAAAATTAACGTAGGGTAAAAATTAATGTTGGTACTTAATTTTTCAGTGGGGGATGTAGAATAGTTAGTTTGACGGTGTGTTTCGTACAGGACAGCAAAAATTAATGTTTTCTAGAAGGGAGTCATTGTGAACATCGTTGTTGATGTTATTGATATCGTTTGTGCAAAGCACTTCCCTTTTGCTGCCGACCATTGAACGATGCACCTACCTACGCCAAGCTATTTGACTGAGAAAGGATTTTTTGTAAGTATTTTTGTAAGTATAGTAGCGGCGCGGGTGGTTAGGTAAGGTTAGGTTAGGTTATTTATTTATTTATTTTATTTTACGCCTAGAGGGCTTTTACATACATAAAGGCGGTGCATCTTTGATATAAGAAAGAAATAATATAAATAAAATAACGATGTAAGTAAAAAAAAACATAAGCAAATGAAATAAAAATATAAGCAGCAACAATTTAAATGTACGTGAGATATAATAACAATAAGTTACAATAAAAAATACATAGATGATATAAAAATACAAACATTAAAAGTAAGGTGATCAGAGGTTATTATGTTAGGTTAGGGTAGGTAAGGTTACGTTAGGTTACGTAAGGTTAGTTTAGGTTAGGTTAGGTTATGTTATGTTAGGTCAGGTTAGGTTAGGTCAGGTTAAGTTAGGATCTTTCGAACAGTACATTATGGGCGATTGTAAGCATCAACAAGCTGCGTATTTTTTTTTTTTTACATGAGCTCCACACAGGAGGCCCTGAGGAAAATAATTTCCCTCAGGGCCTATTTCATCTTTGGGGATGCTGTGTGGAGGTTTTTTTTAAGAAAAGGAAGGAAAAGAGAGTTTTGGGAAGGAAAAGGGTTTAAGGGGTGAGTAGGAATCTGGGGTTCAGTATGTCCTGGTCATCCGCCTCCAAGACCTAGACAAACCTCACCCTATGAACGCGGACACCCCTGCTAAATCACAAAACGTAGCGAACCACTTGGGGTGACCTATGGCAGAGGTGTTGGTTATTCAATAAAGGTTCCCGGGGCGGCGGTACCCATTCCCGCCTCCCATTAATCAAAAATTGTATAATCAAAATATTTTGGAAATTAATTTTACACATATCTTATCATCATTTAGTTTGATTGTGTTGCAATTTCTCACGACGACGGCAACTCTAATATTTACCTACTATCAAGGATTAGCATGAAAGTCGTTAAATGTGACATCAAGTGATAAGTGAGTAAGTTTAATTAATATAAGTTGTTATAATTCATTCCACCAGAAGTACATGAGCATAAGTCGATAGTAAACCAAACGAACTGTTGTCCCTTTCCTTTTTGTTATTTTGTCACGTAGACCGGTCCCAGGTCCGCCAAAACTACAATTATTAGCATAATAAGGCGTCACCGAAGCCGATACCAACCACAAAGCAACGAGATACTGAAAGGATTAGGACATACATTATTTATTATTGATAATGTTCTAATAATTAATTAATGATAAGAAATCAATAATTAATTCATTCTTTAGTTTTCTGAAGGTTTCACTTCCACCGCTTGTGGATTGCATACTCTGATTTTTCGAAGTGAAAACTATTTTTGTTGTGATTTGAAACTCGATGACACGAAAAATAGCAACACTTAAAATAGACAAACAGATACACCTATAGAATTTAGCCTGCAAGAGAATGAGATAGTATAATTTATTTTTATTGTTTTTATTTCTTGCCAGAGTAATCCCGATGAGTTAAAGAACTCATTTTAGGACAGGAGGAACATACAAATCAACATGAAAACCTATTATGTAATGTATTTTGAAGTCAAAATTATTATAATTTGTAAACTGATTATTTAATAAATAAAATAAAATAAAAAATAATAACTTATGAAACTTCGTATAAATAAGTGAAAATTTTAACAATACTAATATATTGTCGAGATCTTGCTTAAAACCCGTCTGATTATATAGGAATAAATACATCCCAAAACACGTAATCGCATTATACTTTTATAAGACCAAAAACGTCCCGAGCAACCTTACATTTTAATAGCTATATATCTAACTTCCTCTCATGCAAACATGTATATTTTTTCTTTTAACCAGAAAGAGAAAGAAATAATGCTTCTTATTGTCTTTGAAATGTGAAAGCTATCTTACATAGATATTTTACAATCTCGATCCAAAGAGACGGTTTCAGAATTTTCGAGCGAAGCTGAGGCTTCCGGATTGTGAGGTGCGAATATATTGAACCATGCAGACGGCTTGAAATGACCCTTGAAACCTTCATGGCCAATTTTAAAAATGTCAAGAAACCTAGATATATCGTTTAACAGCTTCATGCCTTTTGTCATGTTATGCTCGGCCAGAAGTCCATTCTGCCACGTGGAAAAACATAGGATCATTTACCTACCATTATATGTATTATACTTAGATACTTACCTTGAAGTTTACCTAGCGTTTATTACTATCACTGTTGATTAGATAATTTAGCATACAGTTTCGAACGCATATTGGAAACGCGAATTATTGTAAACACTACGCATTGCTTGATATTGGAGAAGCTATTTTAAATCTGGTATTTATTTAATTATTGAAGTGAAACTTCTCCATCTCCGCTGGGATTTGGATTTCGGATGAAACGAAAATGACGATTACTGCACCTGCGACGCAACATCTGAGTTCATCGGCCGCCTTGATAATAATATCACTTTTAAAACCTCCTATTGGTTGAGGTATGTAACGGAAATTACGTTAGGTCAGCGCTCATTGGTGGCTTTGATTATGACCTCACTTTTCAAGTATTGGTTGAGATTGTTTTGGTAGAGTTTCGCTTCTACCGCGTGTAAACTGCACTCGAATTTTTATGAAGGAATACTTCTTCACGCACGCTTGACTTTGGGAGTAAGCTGGCGAATGCGTGACGAGAGCGTTACGAAAAGCGAGGCGAACGGCGGTTGAGAGGGAGATATAAATTAGTGAAGATAGAAAGAGAGAAAGTTACGCTTCGTATGTTATTGTAGGGGTAAGAGAGAGAGGTGCGAGCACATATTTTCTTTCTCTCTTTCTCTCATAGCCAGTTTCGTTTCGTATATCTAAGACACAGTGCAGGCCTATTGTCTGCATCACACTGTAGGAGCAAGAGAGAGCAGTGCGCGCGCACATTTTCTTTCTTTATTTCTCTCATAGCCAGTTACGTTTCGTATATCTAAGACACAGTGCAGGCCTATTGTCTGTATCACACTGTAGAAGCAAGAGAGAGCGGTGCGCGCGCACATTTTCTTTCTCTCTTCCTATTATATTTGGTCTAAAGCACACTTGTTTTTTTTTACAATGAAAATAGGTTCGAAATGACTTGAATAATTATGTAGCGGCTACTTAACCCGCTCTGCAAAATTTACCGCAGCGCCACTGACCTCCACAGAATGAGCTGGAAGATAAGGCATACCTACCTTAGCGTGGTAGTAACTGGCGCATCGTAAATAAACACCGCCACCTAGGCGAAAGACCTAGAACGTCTGGCTGTACCGTTCAAGTGCCCGCAGAAAGTTCGAGCGATTTCTCACCTTTACGTGAATTCGCCGCATTACCTACCGCGAGAATTAATTACTTGCCACGGGTATATAAGCCGCGCTCGCCGGCTCGGAGTCAGTCAGTACCTCAGTATTCATTCATCGATAAAGGAACTCAGAACGAGCAGTGTCGCGACTAAGTACCTGCCCGCGCGGGGCACGGGCCTCGCGCTGTCAACCGTGAACATCAATTTATCCAGCGTGACACAGGAACATTCCAGCACCTTCGAGGAACCTCTCCGACTACCATCTCGACATGAGATGTCAACCAGCACCCTGCAACGAGCAGCTACCACAACCACCACCGGCAACGCGCCATCATCCAACATCCTGCAACGAGCAGCAACAACAACTGGCAACGCGCCAGCATCCTCATCCTGCAACGAGCAGCAACCTCATCGCCTCTCAAGGTTCCTTCCTGCGTCACGTGTGTGCTCCGACCCACTGGACACACAGCCGCCATATCCCGTCAACACGACGTCGATCGACCGCCTGGACCAAGGTCTCGTCTACACCGCCATGGTGTAGGGTAACACGCCGGCTTCCTGAAGACCTGTGATCTTCACCGCCGTAATGTCCTGACCTTTATTTTCACTCACCACGCAGCAGCATCACTCCACTCTGCTCCCGCTTCGCATCGACCTCCGCTACGTAGCCACAATAAAGACTGACTCATACTTCGACTGACGCCTTTCATTTCTCTCTACCGATCCGGCCCGCTCCCTCAACTATAATCATTAATCGCCGTTGTAATATATTCCTTCAAGAGTAAATGACGTACTTTCTGTTAAATACTTTTTGTTAAAGTCTATCAAATCGTTATAAAGGATCCAATTTAGGTCCCATAACACCCAATCAATCAAAAACCTCTAAAAGCCAATTGCAATATTATATCACGAACTTTCTTATGTTATGTGAATTGACTTACATGATATGTAATAAACTGATTGACATCACTTGTACTAATATAACATGATGTATTGCCAAATAAAAATTATACAACATGGTTGGTGGGTATTCCGTCGGCTTAAAATTAGGTAAACAGGTCATTTGTATTAACAACCACAACTTTAAAAGCGCATTCGATTTCTAAAGGACTGCATTTTTATTTCAACGCGTGATAGGTATCTCACTTTCTACAAAATATGTAATACATAAATTCAATTAACGAAGTTCACTAAAAACTAGTAAGTAGGCGCCTAATTATAAAATCGATTTAAATAAAATACGATTCCACAATCTTAACATGTTTTATTTAGATTGATTCGACCTCCAGTCTTGGAAAGGTGGGTAGGCATTAATGTGACTGTTTACGGATAACATAGACATAAGAATTAATAAAGTCATGAATGGAATCGTCTAGAGTGTCTAGACAACAGTTTTTCGTTAGTTTCGATCTTGAATTCGAAGTAATCGGTGTAGCAGGGCAAGTGAAACCGATTTGAAACGGACGGGGTTCGGAAATTTCCGTCGTTTTTCGGACGAACGCAGCTGGGTTGGTTGTTCGAACTTCCAATTACTATGGACTTTTAGGCAATCTTAAAAGGACTATTATTATTATAAATTTGTACAAAAATATGGTCACGCAACAGCGGTGAGGGGCACCGCGGCAGGTGTAAGTGGTTTGGCGTCGTAAGTGGTTTGGCGTCGAAAGGCTCGTCTGACGGATGGGTACTCTCAGAACTCTCAAATTATTTTTTTTTTTAATATGGCATTCAAAGTTTTTAAAAATATAGTGAAATAAAAATAATAATCAACATAAACAAAAAATAAAAAATAAAAACTTTAAAAATTGTACACAAAAATCTGCCAGGCTCCTGGTCGGTAGACCAAGAAATTATTAAATGAAATGATCTGGACTATAGTTATTCGTTGGTTTCATTCGTGTACTCGATGACGTAAAATTTACTATTTTTTACCCCACTTTGACGCCGGCTGCCTGGGTGCCAGGGTGCCCGTTGGCAGACCTGCTTTTTTCTCATTTTCTAATCGACCGTTATCATATGAGACCATTCCCGTTCGAGTACTCGATGACGTAATTTTTTCTAAAAAAATCGCTCACTATTTCCATGACTGCGCGGCTCCTGCCAAGAGGCGCACCGGCAGACCAGCTTTTTTAAGGTTTTCGAAAATGTCCATTATCACTACAAAGTAGTTTAATCCGTGTACTCGATGACGTCGGGTTTACCTATCTCACCTCCCAGTACATGTCAATAAAAAAAAACACTAGGTTAATTTTTTTTTAAGTGAAAACTTCTTTAGCACCGTTGTGCTAAAATAACGAGACTAATAAGAGACAAACACATACATCTATAGGATTTGGCCTGCGAGAGAATGAATAGTATAATCGGTCTCATCTTTGTGCCCACCCACTCTTGTCTACTTTAGTTTTCTAAAGGTTTCACTTCTACCGCGAGTGAATTGCACACTCTTGTTTCTTTTTCTTTAAAGTAAAACTTTCCTAACGCACGCTTGACTTGGGGAGTAAGCTGGTGAATGCGTGACGAGAGCGTTACGAAAAGCGAGGCGAACGGTAGTTGAGAGGGAAATATAAGTTAGTGAAGACAGAAAGAGTGCGAGTTATGTTTCGTATATTACTGTAGGGGCAAGAGAGAGAGGTGCGAGCACACATTTTCTTTCTCTTTTCATATCATATAGAATATGGATGGAACTAAAGAAGTTTTACTTCAGTCGTGTGGTCTAAAGTACATTCGCTTTTTTTAGAGTTCGAAATCCGTCACCAAGTAGAGAATTGGTTAAATTGTAAATCTAACTAATAAACCAATGGCTTACAGTGTTGTTAGGAAATTTACTGATCATTGATGCATTTTGCAAATAAAATCGAAAAGTATTAATTCAGTAACATCTGCGTGGTTAAATTTCAACCCAGCATCGAGTGCATATGTGACGCCACTCCATACGCGCCGCGCCACAAAGAACATCTGTGTACATGGAATTTCAAAGCCACTGTTATAATTCGGTTACTAATTCAAGAATTCGTCACAAGATGTCGCTATTTCTGTCAGTAGGTTAGATGGGGACGTGAATATGAAGTATCTCTTGGGATATGGAAATGATGACGATAATACATGTTGTATCAAGCGGCTATATATTACATACAACGTCATTGCTGTATATCTGTTATTTTGTCCCGGTGACTAGCTACACTGAATAACAGTGGATCCGAGGAACGGGCTATTTTTGGAACCAGTTCGTATTGGATTTATAAAATGGTCACCAACATTAACTGGGCGAAGCCGAACCAAAAGCCGCCCGCAGGGCCTAATAGTAAAAACCTGCGGAGCGGGTTTTTAACAGCTAGTGTAATACGATTACGTTTTTAATGGTTAAATTTTGACGCGTTGCAGTGCCATCCAATGAAATTATGTTTTTGTCTTTTAATTCTGTTTATCGAAGTGCTTTTGGATACTTAATATTTTTTGTTTCGTCTGGTGCGAACGCGAATAAAATAAAAGGTGTTCCTACGCGTCAGGAGGTCATATGTGAAGCATGGATTTTCTAAATTCACTCTCTGATATTCCGTACCGCTACGTAGCCTCCTTTTCAATCATTCTCTTTGCCCCTCCATCGTCACCCATCCCTCCCCTGCGTGTCCTTTCGCTTGCGTCCATTCCCCTCCCCCTTCCATTTTCCCCGCCTTCCCACTCCACCGCCAACCCCTCGAAACTCCCTTCATCGTTCCCCTCTCCCACTTTCCCACACTGTCGCTAAACTATATGAAATACACACACGTTTCAAATAACTCGCGCGCCACCAATTGTAAAATTTTTGGACAAATTTCGTAAAGCCAGAACTCACCATTAACTATGAAGGGTCCACTGCAATAATGATGAATGTCCAAACATATTTCAATCTAAGTGAGTAACGTCATTCGGTCACTTGACATATTCGTATGTAGTTTAGTATTCATGCTTACAAACTCAGCAATAACGCTTTCAGTTCCGAGATAAATATGATTTTCATTTTTGGCTACACGGCTAGAACGCTCAAAGTCCATAAATTTAGAGTCCAGAAAGAACATCCACGGTTCATGTTTCATAGAAATTTTAATAATAGCCCATGGAAATCAAGTGTGCTCAACACACCCATTTCTTTTCGGTCCACAAAAATAGATATTAATGAGGGATAATTTAAATTACCTTGTATGGCATTTTTACGTTGAACTTCCTCATGCTGCAAAAGAATCAGTGGTTAAACCAATCATTTGGACACCTATCATTATTGTCCGTAAACGCAGTGTGGAAACGTGGACTGTCATCATTTTAGTATTGATTTTTTAAGACTTACTCGAAAGTTTATATAATTTTTGATTAGTTTATAATACCTATATAATACCCTAAAGAATGAGTATTTTACAAAAAATAATATGATGATACACATTTTTTTCAACTTGAATAAAAAATATTTTCTTATGAGGTCTGAGTTTTTTTTTCACCGTTTACAAACTTAAAACCTAATTATCTCGAAACAAAAAAAAGAACATTCATCATTATTGCAGTGGACTCTTCATATAATATAAAATTTCGCAGGCATGTGCACAACAAATCACCAAAACTTCAGCGCAATCGGACGAACTGCATAAACAACACACAAAGAAACATTCATTTTTGTGTACCTATTGAGATCACCTTTGTTACCTCCATAATGAAGTAGGTAGTTACCTAAGTACAATGCATCTACCTACTTGAGTATTTCTGAATAAGTGTTTGAACATTCAATATTGACAGTTTTAAATCAATGTTATTATTGGATATGCTGTTCTCATTCTCCCCTCAGCGCTGTAACATTACTCACTGCTCTACCTTAGCGATGAATGTGCTCGCCTAGCTACAGCGGGCACCTGCTAAACCTATTCGTGTATGTGCTGTGTATGTCGGCTATTATTATTTATCTCTATCTCAACACAATGTCGTTCCTTTGACCTAGGCAGAAATAGTTTATTACAAGCACGACGGGTTATTCCTACAAAGCTAGTTTTTATACCAAGTTTGTTATATAAATCCGTCCGATTCTACTGCTATCCAAACAAGCAACAATCAGTCTAATATATAAAGTTGATTGTCTGTTGGCTGGCAGCGAGGTTTAGTTTTTTAAATAATTCTACAGTTTTATTACGAGGTTGATGAAACTCTGCACACCTGACCTTCAGAACGAGGGGAAGATCACTGTACACATCCTCTTGTCCCACTCCTTAAACTAGTGGTTCTTAACCTTGTAGGAGGTACCTACTGACCCCCATCAGTTTCATATACGCATTCACCGAACCGTTCTTAATTGGAAAAATTAAATATGGTTTTTCAAATTCAAAACATAGGTACATATTTACACGGTTCCATGCAAACTCAGAATGAAACCAACTCAGAACCACCTCAGAAAGGTCATTAAGAGCTATGAAAAATAATAATTTTAAAGTAGCCGGTAACTCTAACCTCTAACTCTAAAGTTAACCTATTTAACCATTTTTGAATATATTTTTATCATCACTCTTAATGACCTTTCTGAGGTGGTTCTGAGTTGGTTTCATTCTGAGTTGGCCGGTCACCATTTATACATAGGTGCACAAAATAAAGAAAACCGTTAAAGAACAAAACCATTAAGAACAAAGAACAAAAACATGATTTTCACACAAAAACATTGTAATGCACATCATGTGAGTCGGGGGTGTGTCTTGACCTCCGCCGAACCCGCGAGACTGACTCACCGAACCCCTGGGGTTCGATCAAACTTAGGTTAAGTACCACTGCAATAAACAGTATTTTGATTCATTTGATGATATTTTCCTGACTTGACGTTCAAAATAAGAGGAAAATTACAAATCTTTTCTGAACTGCTCCCCTCTGGAACCAGTAAGACTACGGCATCGACAATTGGGGTATGTTATGAGGCTGAAGGTAGGGGAGAGGGTAAACAGATGGGTAAGAGGAAGGTGGGAAAGTACCTGGCTATTCAGATCTGATCAAAGATGGCTAAAGCCATTTAAAGCAAAGTTTCAATTCTGAATGGCGGCCTCACACCCTGGGCTATACTCAGAGTATCTTTAACTCTGAAAAGTGCCGCAAATACACTTTATATTATTTTTCATCAATGAATTGTGAAATAAAACAAATTATTCAAACCAAATTTATTTGCCCCCCTGGATTCGAACCCGCGACATTCGGATTGCGATCCCTCGGCCACGGAGGTCGTCATAAAGCCCGGGCAACATAGGAAATTTTCGCTACGTATCTTTTCTATACATGTAAATAAGAAGATCCTGGTGTGAACTTTTATCCAAATCTACATTTTAACTTCGCGGTGGATGAAATTTTGCACACTTTTTTTCAAAATAATAGGAAGGTTACTGTTTACACGACTTATCGGAAAACTATCCCATCCTTTTTTCCCATCCCTTAAAACAGAATTATGATTGAAACTACCAGATAAAATTTCGCCAGCTTGAATAATAAAAACACACTTTGAAATTTTCAGCGATATTGATCCAGTAGTTTTTGAGTTTGACGGGCACCCACATTGCCTTTTATTTATACATATATTTAGATAATACAAATAAAGCTGAAGTCTCCGATGTTGCCCGGCCTTTATGCAAAGTTTGAAATCAGAGGTAGACAGCAAGTTTCCTCTAATTTTATCGAGTGATATAAAAATTTTGTTTTAAGGGAATAATGCCATGAGTGCACAGAAGACCTCTTAGAGGAAGCCAGCTGGACAAAAAGATTTCAACGATGTTTGTATTTATGTACAAAATTATACTCACAACATTTAAAACAGCCCGTACTATTATGTTCTCATCAATAAAAAATTAAAACAATACTTGGCTAAGTTTCTAATCACGACACTTCGGATGTGCCCCCTGCGATCATTATCTTTCTGGTGTGCGATCTGTTCGGTCGTTATGTTTGTATTTATGTCCAAAATTATACTCACAACATTTAAAACAGCCCGTACTATTATGTTCTCATCAATAAAAAATTAAAGCAATACTTGGCTAAGTTTCTAATCACTACACTTCGGATGTGCCCCCTGCGGTCATTATCTTTCTGGTGTGCGATCTGTTCGGTCATTATGTTTGTATTTATGTCCAAAATTATACTCACAACATTTAAAATAGCCCGTACTATTATGTTCTCATCAATAAAAAATTAAAGCAATACTTGGCTAAGTTTCTAATCACGACACTTCGGATGTGCCCCCTGCGGTCATTATCTTTCTGGTGTGCGATCTGTTCGGTCGTTATGTTTGTATCTATGTCCAAAATTATATTCACAACATTGAAAACAGCCCGTACTCATCGGCACAGTATGTTCTCTTCGATAAAAAATTACAACAACACGCGCGAAACGTGACAAAATTTCTGGATGTCACTCTCTTTATGGTGTGCGATCTGTTCGGTCGTTAGTGGTGTTATTTAAAATCTTTTTTCATATTTATATGTACTAGCTGACCCATGTGCATTATCATGTGACGATAGTGACGATAATGACTCAGCCAGTAGTACATAAACAAATGTCATTCGGTTTTATTCTTTTTTTACATCACATGTCACGGAAAAAAGTTTTTATCTAGCTAATTTGGGATATGGGACCACTGTGGAGTGGTTTGAATGTGGTTTGAATGGTAGAAGTTGTGGACACTCGAAGAAGTCGTGGCACGACAAAGTAAATCAAAAACTTATGCATGAGGCATACGTGATGAACAAAGAAAGGGATGCAAGGAGAATGATAGAAGAAGTCGGGAACGCCCGAGGAAGTCATGGCACGATCAAGAGAAACAAGTACGTATGTGTGATAAAATTAGGTGTACGCGATGAACGCAGAAAGAAGAGTAAGAATAACGTACGACGTGAAAATTATTGGTAGGTGAAGTCGGGGACACCTAAAGAAGACGTTTAGTGGAAGATCAAGAGAAATTAAAACTTGTGTATTGTAAAATTAGGCGTATATAATGAACGAAGAAAAGTGTAAAGGGAGAATGTATTAAGTGGAAGTGAATGGTTAGAAGACGAGGCACAATCAAATGAATCGAATACAACTTTATTTAATGTGTACATTAACGACCTCTGACAAGAGTTGAACGATACACGAATCGGTTGTCATATCTGCGGACAAGGAAGTAATAACATTAATTACGCCGATGACATGGTGCTGCTTGCACCTTCGATTAAAGCGATGAGACGACTTGTGCAAATATGCGAAGAGTACGCAAACTCTCGTAACTTGTTGTACAATTCTAAAAAGTCAGTCATCGTCGCTTTCAAACACAACAAGGAGCCATCAAATATTCCTCCAATTTATCTAGAAGGAAATGAACTGCTTGTGGCCTTACAAGTTAAGTATATCGGACATATCCTAACCGAAGACATGAAGGATGTAGAAGATATGGAACGACAAAGAAGAGCAATTAACGTACGGGCCGGAATGCTCTCAAGGCGGTTCTACCACACTGTAGCGACGATGTCAGAAAATTACTCTTCAAGACATACTGCACTGCACTGTACACATCTGATCTTTGGACGCAATACCCAGCAGCACAATGGGACAAACTGAGGGAGTGCTACAACAATGCATTCAGGCAACTAATGCAACTACCGAGGTTCTGCAGTGCTTCCACGATGTTCACCGAGGGGAGGGTTCACTCATTACTTACTTCGACACCGACTAGCCAGCTTCTGGAGCAGGTCACGGATATCAACCAACATCATTGTCGTGGCTGCATCCGAGTAGATCAGTTCCCCACTAAATGAGCGATGGATGCAGATGATGAGGCGACCTTCCTGATGGACAATCCTAAAATATCTTTTTTTTATTTTTAATTCTGTTTAATTATTATTTAATAAAATTATTTATTTTAATTTTATCCATATTTTTTTGTTATTTGTGTGATGAATTTTATTTTCATTTTATGTTTTAATTAGGTACCTACCTAATGTGTAAGCATTTTTTTTCTTTTATACTTTATAGTTGTTTATGTAATATGGCAGACTGGGATTGCACTACCCTCCCAGTGCTGGAATAAAAACTTAAATAAATAAAAAGAAAAATAAAAATATACTTATATATATGATAAAATGTGACGTATGAGATGAATAAAGAAACAGGTGTAAGGAGAATGTTTGACGTAGGAGTCGATGGTAGAAGAAGTCGAGGAGGCCCGAGGAAGATGTGCCACGATCAAGTGATACAAATTCTTTTTCAAATATTTACAATAATAGTATTTCAACCTTTAAAATATACCCAGTTTTCTGGTACACTAGAACATAAACCTCAAAACTTTAGGTTCTCCAAACCATTTGAGCAACGCCGGGAACATATGATTATTAAACGATATAATTATTTAGCCGTTAAAAAATCTTCAGTACAACGCAAAGTTTTTTTTCAAGTAGTACCCACTGGTGTTTTGTGCAGTGTGGGTCGACATTATCGTTTAATATATATACTGTTCACAAGAGGCTCAACTATCAGTAGGACTTTGGCATTCAAAATATAGGTGCGTGGTGAAGGGTGGTGGGTGAGGAAGTCGGTAAGGAACAGAAAAAAATGCCTATTAAGATAAGTAAGGTTTATACGAGCAAGGTTACGATCCTTAATTGGTAACTTTCACTAAGATAAGGGATAAGTTTCTTGCTACATATGAAAGATATAATATAAGTTCCAAAAAAATTAAATGGTTCAGAAAGATATTGAAGAACAATTACTGGCGTTAGACAAGATGATGAGAGCATTAAGCATGAATGTTAATTTTTCAGAATCTAACCAAATTAGTTTAAATATATACATAACTGCATATTATAATGAAATAGAAGGATATTCTCAGAATCACTTTAGTGTCAGAGAAGTACCCCTCAGTATCATAATCCCATGGATCCGGCAAACCTAGGATCTATAAACTATGTCCATTTTTACCAAATGCATTTAATGTAAGTTCGCTTTGTCTCTCCTACACTCACCCACCTACAATCTGCACGCAATTGGCGAACAAATCGAGTAATAGCCTCGAAATTCTTTTGCCATTTTCTCAATGATACTAAAGAAATATAGGTAAAGACCATTACAATAACAGAAGGTCAAAGAACCCGCATAACAACACTACGTGATGGTAAACACTAAACAGTGGCTCAGTATACAAAACAAGCAGTGCAGGTATACTGAAGACAAAAAAATCCCTACTGGCGGAAAGTAAACTTCTAATGGAGTGGTATTTCAGCGTTCCGATTTTTTGTATTGGACCTATTATAATTGTAAGTTAGATCTTCCCACAGTTGCTTGGTAAAGAAGTAGACTCGTATAGACTGAAAGAATCGCAGTTTCGTGGTTGTATGAGACACACAGAGAAATCTTTTACACCCAAGTTCTATCACAATGCACTAACAGTTCTGTGAACAGTTAGTGAATGTTTATAATTTTCTATTATTCAATTAATCAAAACCAAAATTTCCTCCAAAATCATAAGATTTTGTGAAGGAACTTATATCTTCCCACTTAATTATAAGTCAAAGATTTCGTGTAATTTTTAAAAAATCATTAGGGATTATACAATTCGTCAAATGAAAGGAAATTCCATCATTTTGATAATAAATTCTTATTCCAAACTTTCTTCAGGCTGGTAGGTATCATAAAAATGGAAAAAAATGCGTATAGGAAAGTCCAAATAAACACTACGATATCAAATATAAAAAATAATATTTTTACGGAACCATTAAAATGGCCACGTCTTGATCCTGAAAGGGAACGAGCATACATATTTACGTCAATTTATGTCAAGTTTCGATAAACTTAGCTTAGAAAAAAAACTTAAAAACAGAGCTTCGCCAAAACCTTAGTCAAAAATGATTATAATTATAATATTTTTAGGTTTAAGAAAATATGTAGAAGTACAATGTGCTTTTTCAGAAGGGATGGAAGCAGAAAACAAATTACGGTTAGATATGATTTTAGATTTTCACGGCCAAAAGTATTTTTGTTATTTATTTTTGGGGTGTTATGCCGTGTTGCGCTACCTCCTCCTTTAGCCAACGTTTCGGACAGCGTTACAGTGCCCGAAACGTTGGCTAAAGGAGGAGTTAGTGCAACACGACAAAACACCCCAAAAACAAATAAAAAAAAAATAAAAAAAATACGGTTATCTCGACTCCCACAGGCATTATTTACTGTACAAATTATTTAAAATTAAACCTTTTAAATAAAAAACTAAACAGTTCTACTATTATATACATAAACCATTAAAAAATAGTAAGTAAATAGAGAACCTGTATCGAACCTTCCGCAAGTTTTCCACTTCAATGAAACATAAGATTTATAGAAAACCTAGTAACCAAATCACCGCAGAATCCAACCAAATTCCACAACGACAGAACACTTTAATAATTCCATCAAATTTACAATTATTTTATTTAAACATTCTTAATAAAAACAATATTTAGGAACTTCACCTTAGCGTCACTTATCACAAACTCCACAATAATCGATATATTTTTTGTCCTTGCATTTTGAGGTATTTAATACCTATAAGTACAAATTACATATATTTTCAGTTCAAACAATATGAATTAGAAAAACAGTTAAAGAAAAATGAAAAATTGTTGGTGCTGCTGAGGATAAAACTCGTAATCATCCGTTGTCGGGCATCCATATTTATATTTTTACGCGAAGATTTGATCGGAAACAATCGCTAATTTAGATGTCTCAATGAAACTATGAAACAATTCTAGTGATTTTAAAGAAATATATGATATTATTTGCTGTAATAAATGTGAAAATCAAGTCAAACATTGTTTATATAAAACACACTTCTTTGTTTTAACTGCCATTAATTGGTATGAAATAGATCAATGAATAATTTATGAGAAGCAGGCGAATGATTTCATTCGGCCGGCAAGGGCGTACGGCCAGCGTAACAAATAATAATGCAAAAGAATCTGCAATGAAACGTGCTTTATAAACAAATAATTGCATAATCCTTAATCGATGTGTTTAATAATATGATTACGGAAGTAATTAAGACGATAAATCATTATACTTAACTGTTTACAAAAAAAAACCTTCACACGAATGCACTTGAAATAAAAGCGTGGATTGAAAACATTAAATTATTATTGTTTTTATTTTTTATTTAATGAGTAAAACCTAAATTTGTAATATTTAATTAAAAGAAGACAATATTAGCGAAACTCAATCGATAATAAGAAAACAGAAAAATCAGAAAGAGATGGGTTAATATCTGGGACTCGAATCTAGGAGCTTCGCCTTGCCGGACAACACATTCCCAACTGGGCTAATGTGCCTCCATCCGATTCGATCACATTTAACTGTAACGTACTTCGATTAATGGCCCGTACATACAGGCTAGTAATTTAGTCGAGTAGCGAGTATTTAGTAACTAAACGTGTCCGAACACCTTTAATTTAGTAGTAAGTAGTAGCATTTTGGTCAGTCAAGTGGCGAGTTACTTGCTACTTGACTAAACTACTAGCCTAGTCTGTACGGGCCATAAGAATTACAAACAATATCTTCATTTTCTCATATTTTTATTGGCTGCTGTAGAATTGCGCCCCGGCAAAGCGAAGGTTCTGTGTTCGAGTCTCAGATGTGACAGTATCTTTTTGTGATTTTTCTGTTTTCAGATTTTTTATCAATTTTCGCTAATATTGTCTTCATTTCATTAAATATTAGAATTTTGGTTTTACTCTTTAATTAAAAATAAAAATGAATATTCACCCTAGGTAGAAAAGTCAATAGATGTCGCGTATTAAAAATAAAAATGAAATAAATATTTACACAAGACACTATTCAGACGGCATTTAGTTCTGATTCGAATCTTGAATTCTATAAAGATAGCAGCCAATAAAAATATGCGTTAAGAAAATGAAGATAATGTTGGTAGTTCTTAGTCGAAGTATGAAACCCTCTTTTTGCCTTCCTGGAGACAGTTGATCAACCGTTGTCCTCCATAAATTTATTTATTACTTCTTTACCTGCCAGTAAGTATACCTCGGAGTAATTACTACAGCTAGGAAATTCTGATTCAGCTTTGTTGGGAAATTGAATTATAATTGGTAATCAATCTGACACATATGTGCATGAGTGCACAAATATAAGAAAAAAATATAATCTAATCCTTATGCACATCTTTTTCTCTTTTTTATTTTCTACTTTCGATTATGATTTTTACAATTTTCATCACCATTATTTACTAAATTTATCATGAAATAGGCAGCCGCCTAGTATGGTAATTTAATGTATCTACTCTATGTAAATGTTTAAAAATAAAATATTAAGTTTTTTTTATAAATAAATAAATAAATTTTATAAGATTAGTTTTTATTAGGTTAGGGTCGTGGGAGAGTGATGAAAAATTCAGAACCTTATCCTTTCGGAAAGTAGGCACCAACAACTAATTTATTAACCAAGTTTTCATATCGTGTGACAAACATGCAGCTGGACCACAAGCTTTTTGAAGATAAATACTGCCTTTTACCTTTAGAAATTATTGGAATTGCTATTTTGAACCATTGCTTTGTCATTCTTTTTTATATTTACTTCCCTGAAGCACACGGGGGTGAGGTATGAAGGTATCCAAAGAAATTGTAGATTGATGTTGACCTAGATCCGTAACACATGAGTTGTTTTTAAGACTGAGGCAATTTTCTAAAATTTTCCACAATCTGATATAACCCGATAGTTTCGTAAATAATAGCAGCCAAATATGGGTTACTTGACCATTTGCGGAAACCGATTAAATTGTTACATAAATCCATGTGCTCTAAGTCCTCCTCTTTAGCAATTATTTCTGATTATATAAGTTGGTAAAAAATATAGGTATCCTAATGGCAAATAGGGTAATGTATGAAGGTATCCATAGAATGCTGTTAACCAAGCTCGGTAGCACATGTGTTGTTTTCAAGGCCGAGGCAATTTTCTAAAATTTTCCACATACTGTTACTCACTTTGTCTATATTTTTTGTTTTGTACATTTGTATAAACGTAAAAGCTGGTTCCCGGCATGCGTTGCTATGCCATTTAATAAATAAATTATTCCCATTCGTCCCTTTCTCCATCCTCCTCCCTTTCCTCTCCTGGGTCCCCTTCCTCTCTCATCGCATTCCCACTCCGCCTCCTCCACCTTCCCTCTCCCAACTCAACTCGCCCCTTCCCCCGTCCCGCGAACCCCCCTACCGACTTACCCTACCCCATCCCAGGTTCCTTTCCCTCATGGGTTCCCCTCCCACGTCCCCTTCCTCTCTCATCGCATTTTCATTCCGCCTCCTTCAACTTCCCTATCACAACTCCACTCCCCACCTTCCCCCGTCCCGCGAACCCCGTCCCCATCCCATGTTCCCCTCCCCCTCCCGGGTTCCCCTCCCGCGATCCCCTACCCGAATGTTTCTCCCCCTTCCTCCTTCCGCAGTTTTTAATACATATTGCAATTTTATTATACAAATTTCATAATGCCAGAGCTCACCATTAGTTTTATACAAATCTTGTTTAATGTATATTTAATATTTTTTATTAATTTATACTGCTTTTTTACAGGTTGTTCACACACATGTGAGAACAACACAGTTATAAAAACTCGGTTAATTGAACAAATAAGATAAAGATAAAATTTATATAAATCAATTAGCCAAATAATACAATAATTAATTTTGGAACAGTTAAAATAAAAATTAGATAAAATAAAACAAAAAATAGTTAGACATATAGACCTTAAAAAAAATCAAAGTTTACTCAAATAACAATTAAAGAGTTTAAATTTATATGTTTATATAAGATAAGAAGAGAAGATAGAAGATAGATTTCTTATAATTGTTCGCGGTCAATGTCTAATTGCTTGTGCACTGAAAAGAATACGATTCGTGTTTCGTGAGAAAATAAAAACACCTTGCACTTTTCACCCCTTCAAATACAACAACACATAAACAACATGAAAACTTACAATGCAGTATACTCCATGAATTGAACTCCTTATTGTCATGCGAAGCAGTTGTTACGGATACAGTCCAAATGATCACAAACCATTCACACTTTTTAAACAACAAACCAAAAATAAAAATAAGAAAACCAGTTTTAAAAAAACGAAGTTTGAAAAAATTATTATTTTTGTTACTCAAGAATGATCCCGGTCCGATGGAAACGGGTAAAAAAATCTTCACAACACTGCGAACGTTCAAATTTGTGACGCTTTTTAAGACTGAATACTTTAAATAAAGATACGCCAATGAGTATATTTATTAACCTTGCAAAATTCATTACTTCTTCGATTTTACTACCACTTAATGCAAATGTTAAATCATTTGCTCCCTTTAATGTTCTAAGATTATTTTATGTAGTGCCTCTTTACTCGATTTAGCAATTTTTATTTTAGAAGTGAAGTATTGCAACAAGTTGTGCTAAAGTAAACTCTATTTTTTAAGGGGTTTCTTGTGGTTTACCGCAATGATTAATGTAAGCGGATATAGAAGTCTGAAGGCTTTCTTGCATTAAAAAAGGATATAGTTTATAGGTAGATACTTCCTTTTGAGTCCTTGAATTACCAAATTTATTTTGCTTTATACATCAACATACTAATTTATTTTAATGGGTTCAAAATACTTTATCTAACATTTATAATGAACTATCTGACACAGCAAACTTTGTTCTGCCATATAAATTATTTCGATTGAATATTTTGGTTGTAAAATAAAAAAATAACGAATGTATTAAGTGTGTGGGGATGGGATCTATGACAGAAATAGGAATAGAGTGCTGTAAACGATGACCGCCAATAAAAACAAAAAAAAAACACCAACCATTCATTTTCTCAATTCAATGTATTTCATTAAAGTAACGGACATGATGACGTGACACTTCCCGTGAATGACTTGCGCATGTGTGGATGAAAATTCGATGAAGTGGACGTAGCGCCATCTGTCATTCAACAACATAAATAATTTCGTTCTGTTTGAAATACAAACGACGGTTATACAAAAATACTAAAATCGTGATTAAATAATAGGAGGGTCGCGATTAAAAAATGGAAAGGTGGAGATAGGAGGGTGAAAATTTGGGGTTATAGGTATTTTTTGATGCCAAATAATAAAAAAAGATGGATAAGGCCACCCTAATCACCCAGTGGTATGAAATATACTTTGAGACCTATTCTCATACCTACCAAATATACATAAAAATTTCATCAAAATCGGTCCAGCCGTTTGCGTCCAACCGTGCGACCACAAACACCGTGACACGAGATTTTTGTATATGTAGATTTAATAAAAATTAAGATTGAGATGGGGAAGTCGGAATGACCTGGGCGGAAGAACGATTTAAGCTAAAAGAACTGTATGTCTGTTTTCGTCCAAAGATTTAGGCATACGTTTTTCATAACAAATAAGTGTTCATAAATGAAGCCATCGGAATAAGTTGTTTTTAGATCGCTCTATTAATATCAGTTTTAAAATAATGATAAAGTATATGTTCATATGTTCAGTGATTGATAAAGAATTACTAATAAACGATAAGAGAATTAAAAAATCACAGTTTTAGTAAAATGACTGTATTCCAGAAACGTACCTGTGATTGTTACCTATCTTGTAAAACAGAATGAGAGAGCCAGAAAGAATAGTATGAAAGAACAAGAGAGTGACCCTAAGAATGTTTGGACATTTATATCTGTTGGACAAAGAAAAGAGCGGCAGGAAAACATATTTTATGACGTGATGGAAAAAGTTGTCGAGGAAGAATAACGAAGGTACTTAATGATCAAAACGACCAAGTATCCTGTCTGCCTAACCTTGCTTAGACCTGGCGTGAGCTAAATTTAATACAAAATACTTGTTTGTTCTTAGACACTTAATTTTATTTATTTATTGACGCCTTGAAGGCTTAACCACATAGTTACACTATTATAGTTTAGTCGTTCAAAGGATTACTAGGTACACAGGTACTAGGTACAGTACATAACATAATAATAAAACTATACAAAGTACTTACTGCGCAATGAGTACCGATTGGGTTTATTATTACCATAATGTAAAACACGAACAGTTGTGTAGAGCATATTTTATTACGTTCAATTGGATGTTCTGCAAAACATAACTTCATAAATCTAAAAAGATTCAAATAAAATGATTGTTTTGGGGCTCTGTCATAACGGTTAATATTAATCAAATTAAACAATGAAAATTTTTCAAATATGTGCAGCCTTTGAATATTTGAATATTGACTTTTCAGTAATTATTAACATTGACTTTTCACTTTAATATTGACTTTTCACTTATTCAGCCTTTGAATATTGACTTTTTTCTTCTTCTCCTGGTTTTCTTATCGGAGGTTATTTAACACAACGTCACGTACGACGTTACCATGACTTCGGCCTGAATTATCTGTAATCTTAAGTTATTAGTCGCTCCTTATATGTCAGTTATTCTTTATTCTCGCTAGGTTATTATCATGCTTATCGAACTTGGTTATCGAGCTTTGCACATGATCAGTGTATTGGTCATAAGCATAGATACACCAATATCCAATGTCTATACAAAATACCAAGAGAACGTCTTGGCATACCGATCCAAATACATACCGAACATTCTGTCCAAACGGTTTTTATAGTTATTAGTCAGTTCATATTATGATAAGAAATAAATATTAGTTCCATCTTGACCGCCATTTTTGTATAACCATTTGAAAAGAATGTTTTATTGCTACGCCAAGTTCTCTTTCAAGGTACTAAGGCTAAAGAAAAGTGTTTCTTTGCCAATCATTTATCATTTATCAAGATGTTTATTTTTACGCGATTGTAATTCACTACGTAGTTGTTTTCACTTAAAGTCCCCCATACCAATATGTAGAATCAAATATATTTTTTTTTTTTGTTATAGCGACTATTTAAATTTTTTTTACTTACAAAATGTAATGGTGAAATTAAGTTTAAGTAAAGTATTGTATTTCTTAGTCCTTCTCACTAGGGGGTCCTGTGCCGAGGCAGACTAATGTTATTTAAATATACTCAGTTCATTTGTCTTCTATGTCGTTTTTAGCGTCTTTGCTAGGGTTTTTTAATTGACCTCTTTAAGCCATATTTTTATTCTTGATTTGTACACAATTGGATTTTTTATTAGTTTTATGTCTTGGGGAAGGATGTTACGGAGTTTTGTTGAAAAGTATGTATAGTTTCTTTGTCCAAATGTGGTTTTATAACTTAAAATATTTTTTATATCATTTTTATTCGATCTAGTGTTATGAATACAAGGTCTAGTAGAGGAATCATTATTTTTGAAGATCTTCAATAATATATTTTTGGCATATATTTGCTGTACATTTGGTACGTCAAAGTTATTGAATATTTCAATTGAAGGCGTTCTATTTGGATTCAATATGGTCTTTATGATTCCTTTTTGAATCGTATTCAGGATGTGTAGGTACGTATGTGTTGCAGATCCCCATCCTATTTTATACATCCGATTCCATATTCAATTCGAGAATGACATAACGCGTAGTAGACCTTTTTCATATCCTTTTTGTTTAACACGTTTCTTAGATTTTTAAAGAATTATTAAGGCTTGTGAGTTTTTCCGTAATACCTTTGATGTGTAGGTCCTATCTAAGATTTTCGTCAATTATTACTCCGAGATATTTTATGTTTTGTGTTTTTTCGATGACGGGGCAGTAACATTGTATATTATTTCCATGGCATTCATGTAATTTTAGTTCTAGTGATTTTATTGGTTGGCCCCTTGAGTATATTGAAAATGTTATATATTTTGTTTTGCTTATATTGAGGGTAAGCGAGTTGATTTTAAGCCAATTTTGAAGTGCACTAAGCCCTTTTTCAGCGTCATTAAATGTATCCGTCCAATTTTCTTCTTGAAATAATAAAACAGTATCATCAGCAAAACTGATTATGTTTCCTTTAATGGTAAGGTTAGTTAAATCGTTGATGTAGATAATGAACAGAATCGGTCCCAGTTCTTTTTTTCTTTTCTAGTTCCTTGAGGAACGCCATAGTTTAAAGATAGAAGTTTGCTCTTTTGTTTGCCAATTTCTACTTGTTGTTCTCGCCCTGTTATATATGACTCCAATAAGTTCATTGTTGATTCGGCCATTCCTATTTTTTTTAGCTTAGTTAGTAATATTTTATGGTCTATTGTGTCAAAAGCTTTTTGAAGATCTATGAATAAAGCTAAATATTTTTTCCCATCATCTAAGTTTTTTATGGCCATGCTTGTTATATTTTCTATGGCATCATTGGTGCTCAGATTTTCTCTAAAACCATATTGGGATGGTGATAATAATTTGTTTTGTTCAAGAAATTGAACAATTTGCTTCTTCATTACAGTTTCCAAGATTTTTTTTTCCAATTGTAAAAGGATTTTGTTTTGCAGGAGTCAGTGCACGAAAATTGACAAACTAACCACTGCAAACAAACTGTTCTCATGTTGAAACTTTAAAACCCCTATTATTTCCACCGGATTGTTTTAGATTTAACATTATCGTATATCAATTAAAAACATCGAAATTCCTCATCGCTCGATGAATCATCAAAGTTCATAATCGATGAGTACTGATAAAGTAGGCAGTTTACTTAAATTTCGGCTAGAGGAATGTGTGAATACGCAATTATTTACGTAAATGACAAATTTGAAATATATACTAAAACGTCTTAAAAAACTATTGTCAATCCTGGCAAGGATTAAGTGGTCGAATTTGTCAACTTAGAACAGTGGTTCTTAACCTGGGTTTGGTCGAACCCCAGGTATTAGTTGAGTCAGTCTCGCGGGTTCGGCGGAGGTCAAGACACACTCCCGACTCATATGATTCGTTCGATTTCTAATTAAGAAGGGTTCGGTGAATGCGCATAATATGAACCTGGTGTCAGTTCCTCCAACAAGGTTCAGAACCACTGACTTATAACATCTGATACACAGGCGCTGTGATCAAGAGTTTCAATTAGTTTTCAATTAGTTTTCTGAAGGGTTCATTATTCTACCGCGTGTAAACAACACGCAATTTTTATTTTTATTTTGTTTTCTTTTATATTATATTCAATAATATTATTATCCAGTTTAATAATGTTGGAAGGCTGGACAATTTAATAATGCCTTTGTAATAATAATTACATAGCAGAACCTGTTTATAAATAAACTGTTTTCATAAATTTGATAATAATATTATTGAATATATAAAATAAATAACAATTTGTATTTATTTATAATCTACTTGAGGGATATCACATTACGGAGAGTACAGAGCATAGATGATGGGCTACTCATCGCTTGCTTCATTATGATCAGATATCGATTGGCGACTTGCAGTCTGCATCTGCGCGTGTCTCGGTTATATGCAGCGCTGCGGAATGCCTGGCTGTGGGGGCGGGGGAGAGGGGGAGGGGAGCCCTGCCGTCGAGGAAGGTAAGCAACATTGAGGCCTGTTCAGATTGAGCATATAAATATAAAAGATCATAGCACGCCACATATCGCTCTCCATACAATCCCTTCAGACCGTTCACACCTAAGCGCTTTATGCGCACATCAACCATAGACAATGCACAGAGAAAGTCCCCGGCTCTGTTCGGGATTTACACGGTTTTCGAAATGAGATGTAGACTGAAAGTTTCCTCTTATTTTAATTGTGCAAATTTTCGTCCAGAAATTTCAAAATTCTGCCTTAACGGTTGGAAAGACGGGATGGAATGGTTTTACGATTTTTCATAAAGACAGCACTCTTCTTCTTGTGTTGCAGGTCAAGTGTACAAAATTTCATTAATCCTGGAATAAAAAAAATTGAGAAACCAAACCTACCCGTCACAGACACTCTGTCCGATCCGATTAGATCCGTTGTTGCGTCGTACCGTTGCCTTCCTTCGACGTTAACGAGAAATAGGGAGGTGTTACAATGACGCTCATCGTAAATAATTAATTATGTTATCATGAAAACAAATAACTTAGATGCACCACTATACTATTATCATTATGGACATGTTTCAAAAACCATAATTTAATATTTGTTTTTGAAACAAGGTGCCAAAACTAATATTTTATTTTTTATAATAAATGTTAAATACTAGATTCAGACGTAACGCGTCATCTGGGCAGAGCCGGACTTCCGCCTTGGCCCGAGAGGATAAGGGGCCGGAGACCGATTTTTATTTTATTTTTTAACATTAAATCTACACGGAGGAGGGCCCGATGGAAATATAGTATATATTGAAGACAAGAGCAGGGAAATTATATACCATGTTTTTTACAGGATTCCAACGTCGGAGTGCCCCCCCCCCCCCCCCCCCCCAGGACAGATGCCAAAATGATCGATATCGATGTACGCAAACTCCTCGGGTCAGTAATGCGCATTTCGAAGAATGCGATCATCACCGCCATGACTGCCTGGATGGAATCTCCCCTGATGACCCCCTGGAGACGGGAGACGATGAAATACCCTCCGTAAACGGCTATTTAAAAATCATTTTAGTGTTTGATATCTACATCATTTTTTTTTCAGTTTCATTTTTCATGTTTTTCATATTTTATTTAATTTATGTGTTGTTATTTACTTTTTGCCTTAACTTATTACTTATCTTTTTTTGTTATTTTAAAATATGGATTGTATTGCGTTGCACTTCCCCTGCATACATTCTGGAATAAACTTATATTATTATTATTATTATTATT
The DNA here is from genome assembly GCA_917880885.1 of Limnephilus marmoratus. Classification (NCBI taxonomy): domain Eukaryota; kingdom Metazoa; phylum Arthropoda; class Insecta; order Trichoptera; family Limnephilidae; genus Limnephilus; species Limnephilus marmoratus. The sequence goes on along the minus strand of OU862920.1, from coordinate 17,874,836 downwards.
AGTAACGAGTCTTACGTGGAATTACTGTTGATCAACGTCCTCTTGTCTACATAATACGCCCTTAACCACACCACACACCTACCCCAATTGGGGACAACATAGAATAAATTCCATCTGGGCCGCTTTTTCGTTTCTGCGCAAGAGTTCTTAGTGATTTTTCACTCCACATAACGATTTTTAGGTGGCATGTAATTATCTTGCACGAACCCTTCAATATAATTATAGAGAAAGGCGTGGTTCACTGTATTCCTGAAGGTTTACAGCTTTCAAAAGAGACCCCCAAGCTCGAATGCTCAAGTGCCCCTTAACAGCTCAAGACGGTCCCGTTCATAATCTCTAACAACGCCGGGAATACGTCAGCACAAGTATGAAAATATTTCTCGTTTACTACTGCTTCCTCCCCTTTAAGCTCTAAAAAAATTAAGTTATCCCCCTAACTTGAAAGCAGGCGCGCCCCTGTACCTACTTAACTATTGTTGGCATGTCGGGATTTGAATGTTCCTGTATTAATCAGAGCCGATAAAGGAACATACTTACATACTTGCAACATCCTTGCTGTGTTCCGTTTGGGCTAAATGTATAAAATTTAAATACCTTCTTACCAGAGTTAACTCGTTGATGTATTAAAATCGCAATTGGGAAATGGACGCCATTTGATATATTTCAATAGAAATTTGAATTTATCTTTAACTATTGTCATTACTAAGCATTTTTTACTTAGTTACTTCAGTCAATCTCAAATTTCTTAACCGAAAAATTTGTATTGTAAATAAAATGTTTTAAAAACATCAATAACTAAAAAATATAATCCTTAATAATATATTGTCGGAAGACAGAGATACTGGATTCCCAGTTGCAAACGTGGTCTTTTTCCATTAAACAAAAAAAATTCGAGTGCAGTTTACATGTAGTAGAAGTGATACTTTACCAAAACAATCTTAACCAATACTTGAAAAGTGAGGTCATAATCAAAGCGACCAATGAGCGCAGATCTAGCGTAATTTACGTTTCATATCAGGAGCCTTTAAAAGTGACATCATTATTAAAGCGTCTAATGAGCGCAGTAATCGTCATTTCCGTTTCATCCGAAATCCAAATCACAGCGGTGCTATAGAAGTTTCACTTAAAAAATACTGAATTTTCTAATAATGATGGAGAACTTACGAAATAGCTGCAAGCTTTTTTATAAGCTTCATTCCGTCCTGTATTAATATTAATTTCCCCTTTTTCAATGTAATGGGTAGGGATCAGTGTAGCTAGGGGTGGGCAGCTGCCATTTGCAATAGAGCCTCACTCCACTCCACCCACTCTTCCCCATTCTATAAGTGTTCGAACCGTTTTAAAAATCGAATGATTTTAAAATTCATCGCTCAAATTTATCCGCACAACGTAGTTTGGACGGATATACTCCCAGGGAGAGATCTTATGCATCCTACATCATCGACGATCATACTAATAGTCGCCCATAAAAGTCGGCAATCTCTTAAATCTTGCATGAAAACGATAAAATAGTAAAATATCGAATGTGTTTAACCGTTTTCCTACCCACTTTTCGAATTCTAAAACTATGACAGTTGACAGTTATAAAAATAAGCAAAAAACAGAGTGTGCGATTCACACACGGTAGAGTTGTATCTTCAGAAAATTAAAGTAGACAAGAGTGGGAAGACTATGAAGCATCGCACATAGAGGAGATCGATTATACTATCTCATTCTCTGGCAGGCTAAATCCTATAGATGAATGAGTGACGGTGCTAATAAAGAAGTTTCACTTCAAAAATTACACGTATACCCTTGTTTTCTCTTTATGAAAACGTTATTAACGATTTTTAGTTTATTACTAGTAACATGTGTTCAATAAAATTTTATTTTCGTTCAACTTTATGTTTATATGTTTACATTTATTTTTTCGACTAACCACCTAAATTTTAAGTGCTATGTATTAAGTTTCTTGTACAACTCGCATTTTAATTTAGATTCGAAAAATTTGTTAATGTATGCAAATAAAAAAACGAGTGTGCTTTAGACCACACGACTGAAGTAAAACTTCACTAACTTATATCTACCTCTCAACTTTCGTTCGCCTCGCCCGATCACACTTTTCATAACGCTCTCGTCACTCATTCACCAACTTACTCCCCTAGTCAAGCGTTCGTAAAGAAGTTTTACTTCAAAAAAAGTTATACATCTGAATCATCAATGGGGGTACTTATTATGATACTATGTTGTTAATTTAAATATATAATATTGTAAAAGTGCTGCCAATTATGGAAGATTGGTCATTGTCATGTCACCCATCAATATTGTAAGATACTAACGTTCCTTGCGAATGCTTTTTGACGACGTGGATTCGACCTCTGCTTGGTTTTATTGTACCTCCATCAGCACACCGTGTTTTCAGGACAGTCTGGACTCTTGTGAGGTAAATACAAATTTAAAATGATTTCATTCTTTAACCCGTTTAATCACAGGAGACCATATTTGTCCCAACGCACATAGGTCTCATCTAAAACGCTGTAACTCCCTTACTATCGTAGTTAGAAATAAGTTCTAATCGGTGTTAGAAAGGAAAAACACCACGCTTTATATTCCAATCTAAAAAATAGCCACCAAAATAGTAAAATGTACAGTTTTATGAACACAAAGTTTTGAATCGCAAATTGAAACTTCGGGAATTTTTTATAAATTATTTTTACACAGGGCGACAAAAAAGGAAGTAACAATATGTGTTTGTTATACATTAGTCTAATAAAATATGTATGTGTTTTTATTTATTTTTTATTATCAGTAACTTTAGTTAGAAAAAACGTAAGGTAAGCCATTTTGAAAACTTTCTATGTTTGTATGCAAATTTTTTATAATTAAAAAAAAAATGTGTTTAGCGAATTCTATAATTTGAAAGCGTATTTCATCACCTTTCTAAAACAGTTGTTTGGTTTTTGAAAGTGCTCAGAAATATTCCAGATAATTGCATTTTATTGTAAAGCGAAAATATTTTGACCATCTGAAAAAAATGCCAAATTTTTAAAGGCACAGATTTGAGTATGAACATATCCTTATCGTTAAATAATATTTTGTTCGAATTCAGCTTTAGGTGTGGGTAATTGTTTTGCTAAACGCCTCACGGATGAAGCAAAAACACGCAATTAGAATGTATGCGGATACAAAGTGAGACAAATAATAACACATATCAAAACACAATTTGAAAACGCATTAGGTACCCCCTTACGCACAAAAAATACAGTTTCATATTACACAACGAAAAAGGCTGTATTAAAGATATCTATAGGTATAATTTGAAATTGAAATTATTGTAAAAAATTTTCTACTCCAATGAAAAATGTGTCAAAAGGGTTAGGTATATATGACATAAATTATATCCATGAGTGCATTTACTACGGTTTTTGTGTTTAATTCGTAGAACATAGCCCCGTTAGAGTGATTTGAAAGTCGGATGAAACGTAAATGACGCTCTCACCTGCGAAGCATCAAACTACCCTCAAGGCTCGTATTGGTTGAGATATAAAATGGAAACGACGATAGGACTGAGCTCATTGGCCGCTTTGTTTTTTACGGGTCGTTAGAATATAATGCATAAATTCGTGCCTCGCCGAGGGCGTCCCATAGCGCAGCGGTATAGTGCGTCACAAATCTCAGCGGCCAGAGAAATCCGGCGGGCGGAGGTTCGAATTCTACGAAATCCAAAAAAAAAAAAAATTATGTAAATCAATATCCAATCTTCAAAAGACTTAAAATAAACAGGCAAAAGAAAGCGACATACGAATTACACACTCTATTTTTAATTTTTTTATTTAAAAATAGAGTGTGTATTTATAAATAAAAAAAATAAAAGCAGAGTGTGTAATTCGTATGTCGCTTCTTTTGCTTGTTTATTTTAAGTCTTTTGAAGATTGGATATTGATTTACATAATTTTTTTTTTTTACGATTTATTAAGTTTTGCAAGTGTTTTAATTTTAATTTTTGTGACAGCTGTTTCGGCTTACAAGGCCAATTTAAAATTGTGGTTAAACCCCTTCGGGACGATTTGTTTATACGATTTTAAATTTAAATTTTTTTAAGATATTTAAATTGATTTATTATCGGTTAAACCAATTTGCTGAGAAAATAATACAATCATTAGGTGAAAAATTTTCAGAGAATGATCCTAGTTAAGAATCGATTTTCCTTCCTATTACTTTTATTACGATATGGTTTAAGATTTTCAGGGCCAATTTTTTTTTGTTATTTATTTTTGGCGTGTTATGTCGTGTTGCGCTACCCCCTCTTTCAGCCGACGTTTCGGACAGCGTTACAGTTTCCATCATCAGGGCAGATAAGTGATACCAGTTTTTTTGTGAAGACGGGGTTAAGTCTTGATTTTAATTTCACTAATTTATTTATACAGTGAGTCAAAAACGTTGTTAACTGTTACTTAAAAAATTGCAAACGTCGTTAGCCACCACTATTTAGAAGTAGTTATTAGCTCGGTCAGTGGCTGAGTTGGTTTTGCTTTTGGGTCCATCCCGGCATCTCGTGATTCCTCGACTGGCTAAGTCCTCCATCACAAGCAAAAATTTCCGCTTACAGTGGAGGTAGCAGGAGATTTTCAAATATTATCAGGTAACCCGGAAATGATTGTCTTTCTTTTAAAAAAAGTTATTGAATACTTTGTAAGTAGACATTATTAAATGTGATCCTTCACAATGGGGTATTTATTTTAGCTGTTTTTCTTTAATTATTTATTTATTTGACGAATAAATTTTCTAACACGATTGAAATGCGCCATTTTAGATTTGTCGCCAAAACAAGACGTTTGTGTTTATTCGTTAATTCGGCGGCGTTGACGTCACGCCAAGCAACATTGGTGACAGCCGTCTTACCGAATATTGGCGTTTTCTATGTCATAATGACGTTGTAGCCAGTTGGAACCGTTTCAGAAAGTGCGCTTTTTAAAATCAAAAATTGTTATTTAAAATATTAAATTTAAAAAACACATTTTACTCCATTACGCATCTACCTAAAACATAATTGGACTGTAACAATTTAGTGACTAAGCGTAGCGATGTTCCGTTTCGACTTGACTACATTGCATTTCATCTGTCTGTAAATTTGTTTGCGTGTTCCGTATCCGCTAAATCTTGTGAAGCGCGTGAGCATTCTAACAATTGCGAACTGTCAAGCCGGAGTAATAAAAAATCAGAGTGCGAAATTCCCACGCGGTAGAATTGAAATAAAACTAAAGTATACCAAAAGGAAGGCTACAAAGCGCAGCACAAAGAGGAGACTGATTATACTATCTCATTCTCTCGCAGGCTAAATCATATGGATGTATGTGTTTGTCTCTTTTTAGTGCCGCCATTTTCCTTTCAACGAGTTTCAAATCTCAACGGTGCTAAAGAAGTTTTCACTTCAACAATACGCGAAACCTACTACTCACAGCACCACTAGTTCAACAACAGGTAACAACTTAAACATAGGACTGATCTCTTTCTCTCGTTTTAAAATAATGGTGATTGTACGTGCGAAATCACCAAGCCACAATGGACTCTTGCTATTAGAGTAGGAATTGTTTGTTGTTTGGAGCGGGGTGTCTGAATATAGGCCGATTCGATCAGTCTTGCATCCGGGTCTGTTGGTCCGGCTAGTCGACCACTGCCGGAACTAAGCCAATATCCTTTACGACGAGATAAGAACTTGTACAGCTTTAAGGATTATTCATTGGCCGCTGGCGTTATCTAAGCACACGGAAAGACGACAACGCGGATATCGCTAGAATAGATTATTTTGGGAATTTACTATTACCAAGTATTATTATTTACTTTTAACAAGATATAACTATTTTCTGACCACGCAAAAAGCATAACTAGTTGTAATTGTATTTATAGGTGGACCTATTCTTTCTGCTGGTGCCACCTTCTTTCCAACATCAGAAAAATCTTCACCATCAAAGCATAAAAAATAAATAAATCCAGCATAAAACTCATATAGACATATATGCATCATCATCATCATCATTACATAGTATAAAATGAAGTCGCACAAAATGTATGTGCGCTAAGGTGGTCCAAAATTTTTTTTTTATTATTTTTATTTGGCCACCCCATGAATTTGTTACACGTATTCATAGAAATAACATAGAAAAATTTCAGCGAGATAGCTCAAGTAGAAAGGGGTGCTCAAACGAGTGATAATTTTGAATTTTTTGTATAAAATGCTTAATTTTTATTTTTTGCTACGGGCCAGTTTCGTGTGTTAAACTATTAAATAAATATTAAAATAAACTACTAAAGAGTTTTATAGACAAATTTGAACAGTATTTGATACTTATTTAGTAGACTGTGAAGTGAATCAGTGTAGTAAAATGTGTTCATCTACTCGAAAAAAATACGAAATTTTTCTACTTGGGGTTCGAGATATTGAGCCGTTGATGAGGCTTAACCAACATCCTACTCTTCGGAAAGTTTTACTCCGTTATTACTAGGTACATATTAAATGATTCCAAAAATGTGAAAGATTCCGCGCATGTACTTATTCAAGAACTTATAAAAGTATGGAGTAAATCTAATATTCCGACCAGACAACAAAATCACTGCATTGAAAAACTGATTAAGTTTCTTAAGAACTGGCTGCTATTGAAGAAAAATAGAGGAAGAAATTCTGAAGCACAAAGAAAAGGAGAGTATTTGTTTAAAAAAGAACTAGACAAACTTTTTGATATTGCCCATACAAGCGCTTTGAATTTGATAAAAATTGCGGAAGACAGAGCGTTTCTCATCGATCAAAGATGAGAACGTAAGATGATTATGACTTCAATCGACAAGAAACTAGAAAAGGTCAAAGAAAGTTCTCTAAAACAGAAACAAAGATCTGAAGAATTGAAAAAAATGGCTGCTAAAAGTAATACTTCATCTTCGGTGGAGTCGAGACAAGAGTTAGAACTTGAGTGCAGCTTCAGTAGCACTTCTAGTAATGCTAGCATATTAGAGGATAAGTCCAAAAATGAGTTTGTAGTGCATTGAGCTGTTTACAAGTGACATATTTACACAATACGTTCCCAGTGCGCTTGATCGTAACAAGATTTAAACTAATCAAGAGGGAAGAAAAACAAATTGTTCGATTTGTTAGATTTCATCCACGCTAAAGTTCGAATCGAAGCGTCTTTGGCAGCAGATGCACCAGTAAATGACTTAATACTTTGGAATAGCTTAAAAATGTACGAAGCCATTGATTCCGAAATCAGTATAGCAGCTAGGGGTGTCTTAGAGCGTCACTTATGGTATTTGTCAGATGAACTAGTCGCATTTACCTTGTTTTCTGAGAAGCAGTCTGGTGCTGAGAAACAGGCCATTGTTCAAAAAATAAATTCTGATAGTGGTAATCGTTTAATACGAGGTGATTCTGCTACGCTTGCCGCAGAGGTTACATTAGAAGCTTTTGCAACACAAAGAACGTTGAAAACGCTCTTAGTTCTTGATATCAAGCACTCTTTCTTGCAATTACCTCCTGAGACTTAGAATAACAATGTTGATTACCTTCAAGGCAAAAACTGAGTCAAAAATTTGCCTGTTGTTAATGATACAGCGGAGAGAGGTGTTGAGAGTGTGTGAGAACAAAACAGAAAAATCGTTTTTACTGAAACATTCACAAAGGAGTTAAAAAACATGGTTTTGAAAGATTGCGGCTAATATTATGTTAATAATTGCTTTGTTACCAAATTTTGTTCAAATTTAACGTTTTGTACTTATTTGACTAAAATACTTGTAATATTAGTATACCTTAAATTACGTGTTTTACTTAAAATCCAAAACTTTTGTCAGAAACTTCTAATTCGATGAGCACCCCTGTGTATATAATGTATATGAGATAGGAGGCTGAAATTTGTTACACATAATAGGAATGGTAGGTGTAACAAATTAAATGGGTGGCTACATCTATATTTGAACAACAAAAAAATTACTATGTAGGCCTGGACTACTTTAATGTGCGCGTTAATCTTTTAAACTACGAAACGGATTTTCATACGATTTTCACCAATAGATAGAGTGATTGAAGAGGAATGTTTATATGTATAATACATGTAAATTATATTAGAGAAAAGCCGAGAAATTCAAAGAAAACATATTTTTGTGCGATTTAAAACGGCTGGCGGGCTGCACTATAGTCACTTTTGAAATTCGTTCTTTTCCCTTTTCAAATATCCAGTTTTGCATTGCCAGCATTGTATAATTAGTGGCGAGTTAATTAGTTTATATGTATAATACATGCTTATTATAGTAGAGAAAAACCGATAAATTCAAATATTTAAATCAGGCAGCGGGCAACGGGCAGCTGGCAAGCGGGTGGTGTGGATTTTATAAAGATTGGGTAATGGCGTTGTGTTTCGTTAGCCACAGCAACGTGTGGCCGGGTCTGCTAGTTATAAATATATTGTTGACATATTGACACAGCAAAACATAATTTTAACATATTTATAGCAAAGTAAAACCAAAGCTTAAAGATTCATTTAAAGTATTATAAAAACATTATGTTTGTATGCATGTGTGTAAATGCATATGTTTTTATATGTATAAATGTGTATATGTATATATATTTTTTTAAATCTTTTATTTGGTCTTCTTATATTATTTTTTTATATTTTTATCTTTTTATATCCATGTCTACTTCGATGCATAACTTTTTCACTAAATAAAAATTGTTATTTACCCGCCTCGGAACGGACTTTGTCTAGTGAGGTGGGTAAAATAAATCCATGTACATAATGAAAATAAAATAAACTCCCGGGCTACCGGCACTGAAACTGAAAAAACTGAAAAGTTGAAACTTGAAACAAAGTGGAGATGTACCGAATATGGAATAGCTGGTTAAAATTGATAATGCCATCGATGGGTAGGTACTTAAAGCCATAGATAGGTACTATTTTGTTCTAATATTTTGCAGTAATTCAAATAATAATTTAAATTTGTTCTAAAAACAAAAGAAGTTTGCTTTAACTTGTTTTGGAGAAAAAATGTGTTCCATTCTAAACCCTATACACCAGTATAATAATTGTTTTTTTTTTTTTCGTGAGCTCCACACAGCAGGCCCTGAGGAAAACAATTTCCCTCAGGGCCTATGTCATTTTTGGGGATGCTGTGTGGAGGGTTTTTTTAAGGAAAGGGAGGAGAGGAGCGTTCTGGGAAGGAAAAGGGTTTAAGGGGTGGGTAGGAATCTGGGGATCAGTGTGTCTTGGTCATCCGCCTCCAAGACCTAGACAAACCTCACCCCATGAAACCGGGCACCCCTGCTAAATCACCAAACGTAGCGAACCACTTGGGGTGACCTATGGCAGAGGTGTTGGTTATCCAATAAAGGTTCCCGGGGCGGCGGTACCCATTCCCGCCTCCCAAATTGTTGAATGAAATTGAAGAAATATATAATTTACGATTAGACAAATGCGATACGACGTGTTTAATTTGCAAAAAGGGAGTAGCAAAAGAAATCTCCACCTGCAAGGAAAACATGAGGTGCCGCCTAAAAAGCGCCAATAGCTTAGGTAAAAAAATCTGATTAATCATAATTGAATCGTTTAATAAAACGAACGGGGGCATACATTATTTAATTATGCGCGTGACAGCTGTTCCGCCTAGTTTGATAATACCTTCAGAAGGCGAAACAGCTGTCACGCGTAATAATAATTAATAATTACGTAGAAGAACTTGTGATGATGTGATTATTTATGATAATGTAATTTTTCACAAAAAACGGCGCTATATAAATCATCCAAGTATAAATATATTATAAATAAACTGTATTTTTAAATTGAATAATAATATTATTTACAAATTGAATAATAATATAAGAAAACAATAATTATTAATTAATAAAATAAATAAAAATTTAAATTAATTCATTTTAATTTGGGGGTTAGGGCGGGGGAAGGGGAGGTGGAGGGTGGAGGAGTAGAGGGTGGGGGAAGAGGTGGGTGGAGGGCTATGGTGAGGGGGATGGGGAGGATGGGGGGAGTGGAATGGTGAGAGGGAAGGTGGAGGAGGCGGAGTGGGAATCCCCCTAATACCATGCGAGTGAGGCCGCGGGAAAAAACTAGTATTATTACAATGTATTTCATTTTGGGGGAAAAGGTTTGGCTGTGTAAAAAGTTCACTTCGGAACGTTGCGAGCTGAACATAGTGTAATACTAGCTTTGATCAAGAAATTCCATACAGAAAAAACTGAGAACGCAAGAGATAATAGAGTTTTTCTCAAAGATATTGAAATATAAGTAGATGTGCTATCTGCTGTTTTTACTATGTGGGTCTGCGCTTCCGGGTGTCGCCGATATTGTTTACCAATTAACAAATAAACTAAAAGAACAAATAATTAACGAATAAACCAAACGAACGTTAAACTAAATGAACGAATTCTTTCCATATTCAAAATATATTGTTAACCAATATTAATGCACATTTTTAAAAAATCAACGAAATGAACAAATTCTTTTTGTATGACAACTACACTAATTAGCGCGTAGTCCGGCGACAGTTGCGCGGACACCATAGCATATCTCTTCTGTATTTGAAAATCTTTGGTTTTTCCTACTTCCTACAAATAGATTCAATTATTTGTAGTTAAAATCGGTTCCGAACAAATATTGAGCCGTTACTAAATTTCAAGGTTTTATTATACCAAACTTCAATTATGCATTTTGTTACGATATTTTTTGCATTAACACAATACGTATTTATAATATCGATACGATCGTGAGCACTCCGGGGTTTTTTATTGGAAAGGAAGGAAGTAATTAAGTTTTAAGTTATAAATTATCCTTTTATCTTAACTTTGTACATAAATTTCAAATGATAATTTTATTGTTAACGATGAAACCTTGACTCGACGACACGTGTGCACACAAAGAAGTTAGTTTTATTTTATTAATGTCTCATAAAATTATTTCGTTCAATACAAATATTGTAGGTTAACGTGACTTCCGTATTTACACCGTATTTGTAACATGTGCAATGTAGGCTACAATGTAGGATACAATCAATTAATTACCTATATATGTATATATTTTACATTAATGAAGACCATTCCGATTTTATAAAAGAACCGTAGCAAATCACCCGTGGTGAAATAAATCATTATTCGTTATTGTAATGTACAAAAATCGATTTTTTTTAATTGAAACTTCCTTAGCCCTTTAGAGTGGTTTGAAATTCGGATGAAACGGAAATGATGCACTACGGCACCTGCGAAGCATCAAACTGCGCTTAAGGCTCCTAATTAATTAACTAATGTTGAGATATAAAACGGAAACCAAGATAGGTCTACGCTCATTGGCCGCTTTGTTTTTTTACAGGTCGTCGGAATATAATGCGAAAATTCGCTCCTCGCCGAGCGCGTCCCATAGCGCAGCGGTATAATGGGTCGCAAAGCGGCCAGAGACATCCATCGGACGGAGGTTCGAATCCTACGAAAACCAAAAAAAATAAACATATTTTTTTTTATAAATCAATATCCAATCTTCAAACCACTTTAAAATAAACAGACAAAAGAAAGTGACATCTAGTGACTTTCTAGTTTGACTTCTATCGCGTGTGAATTACAAACTCTATTTTTTTTAAATTCTGCCCAAGAATCGTATCTGTCCGAAGCCAAAGGATCTATGGTATCCCTATTGAGGAAGGGGTGAAGTTGTAGAAAGTAGGTGAGAAGAAGTTGAAAGTGAAGAGAAACCGGATATATGGCTAATCAAAAAAGTTAGTGCGACTCCTTTATTATTATTAATTACAATTTTATTTTCGCAACAAAATGAAAAAAAAAATATTCGAAATTACCGTAAATAAGAATCTACTATTCAAAACCCACTGCCTTAATTCAAAACATTTCACAACCGTTAAATGGTGTTTCTGTTACATATTGTAGACTGTAGGTTTCGTTTTTCTGATTATCTATAATATAAAAATGAATCGCTGAATATGTTGGTAAGCGCTAATCTCGAGAGCAGCTGGACCGATTTCGCTAATTCTTTTTTTAGAATATTCCTCGAAGTGCGAGGATGGTTCTTACGGAGAGAAAAATTAAGAAAATTGCGCAGAAAATTGGATTATTTCAGAAAACATCGCACATTTGACAGTTCGCGTGTTTGAGAATGACATTTTACAAAACAATGATTGTTTAATCAGGATTCTATTTTTGAAAATCTTTAGTTGATAAATTTATTTAAAGTAGGTACTCCCCTAATAGTTTGAATCGAATCAAGAACTTTAGATATTTTAAATGGGTACCTATGTTAGGTACCGAATTTAATATACATGAAAAATGGAAATTTGAATAAAAATTGTAAAAGGTGGCACGCGGAATGATTAAAAACTGAATGTACTGGGATTGAATATATGGAACGCGGGAGGAGGGTTGGCGGGAGCGGGAAAGGGAAGAGGGAACGCGGGAAAGGAGGAAGGGGAACGCGGGAGGGGAAGGGGACGTGTGAGGAGGGAGGGGAACTCGGGAGGGGGGTTCGCGGGACGGGGGAAGGGGGGGGGGGAGTGTAGTGGGGAGAGGGAAGGTCGAGGTGAAGGAGTGGGAACGCGAGAGGGAAAGAGGACGCAGGAGAAGATGGGGAGGCGGAAGGGGAACGGGACGAATGGGAAAGGACACTCAGGGAGAAACAATTTCTTTATTAAATGGCATAGCAACGCATGCCGGGACCAGCTAGTTAATAATAAAAAAATGTAGTTATTATGTTGGTAACATTGAACTTCAGTAGAACTGCGCTTGCGCGAATCCGCCATGTTTTGTTTCACGCGACTTGCGGTTAGTATAATGTCTTTGTTCATAATTTCTATTCCAATGACCAATTCACTCTTATATTAGAATAATTCAACGCAATTACTATTTTTTTTAGTTTTTGAAGTAAAACTTCTTTACGCACGCTTTACTTGGGGAGTAAGCTGGCAATAGCGTTACGAAAAGCGAGGCGAACGCTTCGTATATTACTGTAGGGGCAAGAGAGAGAGGTTCGAGCACACATTTCCTCTCTCTCTTTCTCTCATAGCCAGTTACGTTACACTGTGCAGACCTATTGTCTGTATCACACTGTAGAAGCAAGAGAGATCAGTGCGGGCGCACATTTTCTTTTTCTCTTCCTATCATATAGAATATAGATGGAGCAGAAGTTTCACTACAGTTATGTGGTGTAAAGCACACTCTTTTTTTTTGTTTTTAGGCCCTGTTGTTAATTTAATTTTGCTAACATGAAAACATAAGAAATATTTCGAATATCTGTTTTTTTTTTAATTTTATTTAATAAAACTTCCACAAAAGTAATGTCATTTAATTAAATTAACGACTCGTGCGTGTGTAAATTAATACAAATTCGAGAAATCTCCGTTTAAATTCTGCAAAAATGAATCTAAAATGTCAATTTTTTCGGTTACCCTCGAGAAATTATAACATTAATTTTTATTTTACATGCGAGATATAAAGTGAGGTGACAGTTTTGTTGCAAATTCCTGATGTAAAGGGCTGTGTTTCTTTAATTTTGAATTTTATGAAATTTTTAATGTTTTACTTTAAAATTTTCAGGGTAACCTTTTTTCTGCTTTTTGTGTTTGAAGTGTATTTTTAGAGTATTTCAAATGCAAAAATTATAAAAGTAATTTTATCTTATTTCTCAAATGTTATTTGTTTTTACAACATCTTCAAAAATAAGAATTACATTGGACGTTTAAAATACCTTGAAAAAATTCCAAAATTCGTTGAGATATTATTAATAAAACAAGTATACACAATAGATAAACTACCCTCTTTGGCTTTATACTATATAATCTGGGTATATATATATATATATATATTAATCTTTCCACGAACCATTTTTGACAGTTTCTAAGTACCTAGTATTGTTTTTACTTTTACACACGGCTTTATGGTTTACACACGGCCGTTTATCAATTGACTAAAATTTTCACAACGTTTTTTTAGTAAGACTGTAAGACTTCATAGAAAAAAAGAGTGTACAATTCAAACGCGATAGAACTGAAACCTTCAGAAAACTAAAGTACACAAGTTTGGGAAGGCTACGAAGCACAAAAAAGGAGACCGACAGCCTTCAAAGCACCGCACAATGAGGAGACCAATAGGCTACGAAGCACTGCCCAAAGAGGAGACCGATAGGCTACGAATCACCGCACAAAAAGGAGACCGATTGTACTATTTCATCCTCTCGCAGGCTAAATCCAAAAGATGTATGTGTTTGTCACTTTTTAGTGTTGCTATTTTTCGTTTCACCGAGATCCAAATCACAATGGTGCTAAAAGAGTTTTCACTTTAAAAAAATTGTGTGCAGTTCACAGTGCGGTAGTTTTTGGGTGGGGAGGTTATGAAACACCACAAAAAGAGGAGTCCGAATATTTTATCTCATTCTCTCGAAGGCTAAATCGTATGGATGTATGTGTTCGTCTCTTTTTAGTTTCGGTTTTCCATTTCATCGAGTTTCAAAACACAACGGTGTTAAAGAAACTTTTAACTCCAAAAATTTGCAAATGAGACTAACAAAATACCCACAAGAGATTTCTCAATGACCGGGTATGGGAACATGATAATCGCATCCGCAAGGACTTGGAAGTATTTCCGCATACTATTCGACATACAAATATGTTTACGGATTCCTTAGATTCCAAATAATAAGTATGAAATCTACGATGACGAGGTCTTCACAAAATGCGAAACTGCGAACCGCCTCGCCAAGGTACTGCCCGCTACAGCACAGAAACCCACGGACCTAACAAATTAACTTTTAATTCTTGCACACAACCAAGTTTTGGGTTCAATAATCTGGGCAAAAAAACCGCTTTTGGAGTAGGTACATGATGGCGCCTACACTGGCTACTTACTGATGCTCTGTAAAAAGTCGCCCAAAAGGTTTAAACTCAAGGTGTTCCACTGTAACTTGAATATCGCCTAAGTACCAACTGGGTACAAACAGCAGTTCAGTTCTCGTCCATGACAAGACCTGTCAAAAAATTTTTTGCTCTCTCAAATTACCACATAAAAAATCAAAACATCTTCGCAGAATACCAAAAACATATCCATCAGGTGCGGCTCGGTCGGCTACCCTCCGGCAAACGTTATCTCGGTGAGATTATTCCTTATAATAGTGAAAACAGACAACTTTAAATTCGAAGTGTCAAAACTATGGCTAAATTTTCATCGTAAATTTTAGCCGCGAATTTCGTAGGGTTAAGTGTTAAAAACATTTCTTAGTATAATTTAAGTGCCCTTTCTAGTTTATAAGTGTTTTAGTATGTATAATCCGTATTTTTAAGTTAAAAAAACTGATTAAATTTTGCAAATTCAATTCAGCGAACCATAGACAATTTTAAATTTAACCTAGAGTAAACCATAGAAACTCATTTTGTGACAATTCTCAGAGTGCAGAATACACCGGTTTTTATTAACATTTAATTGTGCACTATTCTATGGTTAACTACGATTACCATTGAAACTAGCATGCCTTCTGACTCGGACGACTCAGACTCTGAATGTTTTCAACGCTCAATCTTGGAGGAGAACCGAAAACTGAAATCAATTATCATTGATCTTAAGGCGGGTAGGGAGGGACGTGCAGGGTCACCATTCAGAAGTCTGCACAGCAGCCAACTGATGGGTGAGGCTGGGCTCCCTGCCATGGTCTATCAGCAGGAAGCTGAAGAGGTGCAAGCACCTACGAATGTGTGGTCTGCTCCCCAGACTTCAAAGAATGCTGAAACACAAAATGCTCCGGGAACATCAAATTCTCCCAACCAAGCTAACAGAAAGCGCCAGAGAGAGGAAGACGAGGCTAGCATTCAACAAATTTCGGCAAGCTCATTAAGCTCTGAATTGATCTTCCCGATCTGGGGACTACTAAATAATATATACCAGACATGTAGCGATGCAAAAAATAAGCTAAAAAAGGAGGATCGAGCTACCATCGGCGCAGCCATCGAGGAAATAAAGAAGCACCTCCACAACACAGCAATGGCGCACTCAGCGGCCGTGGGTAAGGCAGAGGCCCTGTCGGCTGCACTCCAGAACAATGCAGAACTAACGAAGAAGTTCGAAAAAATCTACAATAGCACTGGCGAAAACATCATCCCCACCTCCACAGCTAGGAGATCTTACGCTAGTGCTGCGTCGGGAGGACCTCCGTCGAAGACCATCGTAGTACGTGGTCAAGAAAGACCTCTACCATCTAGGCAGCCAACGGTGCTCCTGTACCCGACCACCCCGGAGGGTAAAACTTCAGAGCAGTTGGAGAAACTCCTTCCTACAGTCCTTGACCCCAGGAAGGACGGTTTCCAAGTTGTTAGGACAAGGAAAATAAAGGGTGCCGGTGTCGCCATCCAAACTACAACACCTGGAGGAGTGGCAAATCTTAAGAAGGCCGAAGAAAAACTGGCCGCAGCCGGTATCAAGATGATATCTCCACAGGGACGCCTCCCGAAGATAGTCATATATGACGTCCCCAGAGGTGAACCCTCCGCGGACGCCGCCCTGTTCACCGAAATCTATGAAAATAACGTAGAAGGTAATTGCTCACTATCCAAGGAGGACCACCTGAGGACCATGAGGCGTGTGTCCCTCTTTGGAAAGCGGGACACAGGTAATATGCACATGATAATCACGTGCCACCCTGAGGTAAGAAGGCTTCTTAGAGACAGCGGTCTGTGCTTTCTAGGCTGGAATGCCTGTCGGGTCAGGGACTACTCAGGAGCTACTAGGTGTTATAAATGCCATCTTTATGGCCATATCTCCAAGACCTGCACGCAGGTGGTTGCAACCTGCCGGCATTGCGCCGAAAACGGACACGACGTTGAGGATTGCCCCAAGAAGGCACAACCCGCTGTCTGTGCAACATGCACAAGGTTCAAGAAGCCTTCAAACCATCCCACAGGGGACCGATCATGCCCGGCGCACCAGGCGGCAGTCGACGTACAGGTCAAAATGACTGATTATGGCAATTAATCCCCTCTCCCTAGGTCAGATAAACCTGCAGCGTTCCCGGGCCGCCACACTGGACATCATGCGGGTCATGTCTGACCTCCACATCGACATCCTGCTTATCCAGGAGCAGTACACCAGGTCAGGAAAGACACCAGTAAGTCATCCGGGTGTGGTGCTCGAGGTTGGCAACTCACCACAGGCGGGTGTCCTGGTCAACACCTCCTTGATCAGTCCCCTCCTGCTGGTGGGCCTGTCAGACGAGTACCAAACCTGTGTATCCCTTAGATTTGGCGAAACTGAGATCGTACTGATCTCGGTCTATTTTAAGTATGGGAACCCGGTTGGACCGCATATCTTGAGCTTGACACGCGCTCTGAACGTGCTTAAAGGTCGTAACGTAGTTATCGGAGGAGACTTTAACGCTCGCTCACCTTTATGGTTCGATTTTGATGCTAGACATAGAACGGAACGATCAGACGCCGTCGAGGACCTGATTGCGGCGCAAGGTCTGGTTGTACTAAATGAGCCTCACTCATTAAGCACATTTTCGAATACCAATGGTGAGAGCAACATAGATCTATCTCTCTGCTCTGGATCAGTTGCAGCCAAGATAATGCAATGGAAGGTACACGAATGCGCTATAGCCTCCGACCATAGGCTCATTACCTTCAAAGTGGGTGTCAATAAGACCGGAGCCCCAAGATCCTCCTGGAGCTTCAAAACCACAGAGGCGAACTGGGATAACTTTGGGGAAGCCCTACGCGATACTTTAAGGGGATTTCATGACGTAGCGGCAAACGATCCGGATAATTTGGGGAACTTTTTTAACGCGGCTGTAGTATCAGCCGCAGAGTCCTCTCTGGGAAGAGTAAACCCAAAGAAGACTATCAGGACGCCGTGGTGGTCGATAGAGCTGACTTCGCTCAAGGGGGCTTACAAGAGGGCCTGCAGGGCTTTTGGCGCTACCAGACGAGGCGGCTTGATGGAGGAGGAGATTGCTGCTCGGAGGGTGCGCGTCATTGAAGTTCCCACCACTGTCCCGCCCCGGTATAGGCGACTTATGGTCGCCCCTTCGGAGCTCTCGCAAGAATCTAATTTTTTTGAATAAACGACTCTACTTTTAATTGCACGAATCTAGACCTTCAATGTCCCTACATACTTTGTTAGGTGGCGGAAATGTAGGATCGCCTACAGTCTAAGCTGTATTAGTCATAAATTAAATCTACTGGTGTTAGTAAGCAAAAAACAGATATGTGATAAAGGGAAGAACAGTATAAGTGTAAAATGAATAGAGGGAGACCATACTCTCCCAGACTGCAGGCACCTGCGTATAAAGTGAGTAAAAAAAAAAAACAATAAGTTTTGTTAATAGAGCATATAACATTTAACATGGTAACTAGAAGATATAAGGGGTAACCGTTATGGCCGTCGTGTGCCCGGCAGTCCCCTGAGAATGTATATGGTTATTAGTCCAACGTCACGGCACCTAGTGGAGTCGTCCTTTAGCCAGCTAGCCGGTGGTGCCTAGAAGACGAAATTGGACTGCAATAGGAAGACCCTAGGGAGAAAAGCGTCGGGTAGCTGGAGGAGGGACGGACAACCTCCAGATGCCGATCAATTTTTCCTCCGACCTTATCATGTCAGGGGGGGTGGCGCGGGCATTGGAAGGAGGTCACAATAATCAGTTACAAAATGAAAGGTAAACCCATGGTAAGTAAAATAGGGACTAGGCCCAAAGTCCAACCCCTTTGATGGGGAAAAGGACGTTACAGAATAAACAACGGAGTCTCTAACCAAACCTCCAAATAAAGAAATATTAAAGTTGTAACAATATAACAATATCATATTATAACATTTTAACAACATAAACATAACATCTGGAAAACAAAGAAAAAAAAAAAAAAAAAAAAAAAAAAAAAAAAAAAAAAAAAAAAAAAAAAAAGGAATACATAATATCAAGAGAGTTAAAAGACAGTATTTATGGTTCAGGTTACGTATGTGCATTATTAATGTAGACCGGCGACATTTATATTTAAAAGCTGCAAAGAAAAGAAAAACTTCCAAATGTAAAACATAATAAAACTTAAAATTGGAATAAGCATCCTCAGGCTGTGGAACTGTAAGTAATACATGCAAAAACACAACAACCAGTACATTGAAATGGAGACATGAAAGTTAATTGTATAACTGTATAGAAGAAAAAAATGTTGTGTAAAAAAAAAAAAAAAAAACTTAAGTTGGCATTGTTGCAATGCTGTCAGGTGCATATCCGAGTTGCAGCTGCATATCTACATAGGTGATGAAAAAATGCATGTTAGTAAGGCCTAAAAAAGAGGGAAAGAAAGAAAAAAAAATATTTACATCCAGGCAGAAGTGTAGAAGAAAGATAAATCATAGTCCATGGATTTACAGGAAAAAATACACCTGGTGTCCTGATTACTACTAGTCGGCGACTCTGAGAGCAGGCCATCTTTCAACCCAAATCCTTGTAAACTTACGCAAGCACTCGAAATTCACCTTATTCGATACTAGATCAGTATTCCATACTGGTCTAATAGGAACGTCCAAACCATCAAGCATTTCCTCTCTAGCATCCATCATAATCTCACAATGCCACAGAATGTGCTCGGCCGACTGGTTGGTGCAACCGCACGCACAGTTAGGATGTGGGGACAGGGAGAGAGTATGAAGTCTCCCCCTGAATTCCCCGTGACCAGATAAAAGTTGGGTCACGTGATGGTCCAGCAGTAAAAAGGCCCCTTCCATCCTGATTTTAACTGATGGGAAGAAGGAGAAAGTCCATCTCCCCAAATTCGACCTATCCCAACGAAGCTGCCACTCTTGCAGCGACAATTCCCTCATTTCACGAAGCAGACCAGGGAGAGTCCCCGGACCACCAGGAGTTAGGACAACACCATGATGAGTTGCCGGGGTTCCTCTAGTGAGCTTCTGCTTAGTAATCACCTCCCTAATGTCAAGATCGATTGGTAATATACCGGCCAAAACAGGCAAAGCATCCGAAGCAACGGTTCTATACGCGCCAGATAGTGCCAGGAGAGGGGTTCGTTGGCCTCTCTTCAAAGCCAAGAGTATAAGCGAGTTATCCAGGCGGTGCTCCCACACAGATGCAGCATATGAAACCTGAGCCACAT
Organism: Limnephilus marmoratus; assembly: GCA_917880885.1. Lineage (NCBI taxonomy): Eukaryota > Metazoa > Arthropoda > Insecta > Trichoptera > Limnephilidae > Limnephilus > Limnephilus marmoratus. Next base: position 17,854,724 of record OU862920.1, on the reverse strand, counting down.
AAACGCACCTATATAGCGCACGCAAAGCTGGTTTACGCAATCCCCACTCAGCTGTGGAGAGTCTCCTTAACTTCAAAAAGAGGGCCTGAGCCCTGCTGGATACATCCTTAACGTGAGCCAGAAATGAGGACGATCGATCAAGTGTGACACCTAAGTATTTCACATTATCAAAAAATCGGATATTGGACTCTCCCATTTTGATGGTCGGATTTCTATTTCTGCTGAGATAACCTTTCATCAAGAGGCCCTTAGTCTTCTGGGGAGCGAAGGTCATCTTGTTTCTTATTCCCCAATCCAGGAACATCTGTAAACCTTCACTTCCTTTCTTTTCAACTTCCTTTCTACTGTCCCCAGAGACCAGATACATTTTGTCATCAGCGTAGTCGACAGCGATACATCCTTCAGGCAAGGGTAGCCTGGAGGAGTCATCAAAGGCAATATTCCACAAGTCAGGTCCAAGATTGGAGCCCTGGGGGCATCCCATGTCTGCTTCCCGCTCGATGCAATAATCACCAAATGATATCGTTATTGTTCTGTCAGACAGATAGTCGTCAATGATTTTAAACAAAAGTTTGGAACACTGCCTGTTTTTCACCTTCATTCGTATCATTGCCCACCACGCATGATCGAAGGCACCAGTTATGTCGAGGAAAATTGCCACAACATACCTCTTGGGGCAAACCTTCACCCAGTCAAGCACATATGACAGGGCGTGCACCGTGGATTTCCCGGGGACGAAACCAAACTGCAGTTCGCTGGCCGGGGAGAGCGATTTCCGGAGACGTTCCCTGATAATTTTCTCCAAAATTTTACCTAGTACTGGGAGTAGGGTGATCGGTCTATACGCTTTGATGTCTGAAAGTGGTTTGTCGTTCCCCTTGGGAATAATCCGGAGCACGCCGCGCTTCCATTCTGAGGGAAAAACTCCTCTTCTCAAGCATACATCCATCACCTGGAAGAGCTCCTCCTTGGCGTGGACCCAGACTTGCTTAGCAATTACGCCATTGAGCCTATCATGCCCTGGTGCCTTCTTAGGACCCAAACCCTTAATTATTACTTCAATTTCTGCCTTAGTGACTCTATACGTATTATCCTCTTGGGCGAGGTTACTAGTAGGTAGCCGTGCCAGATTTCTAATCTGGGTATGGTGGTCACTTTCCCCAATTACTGAATCTACAGGAACTAACTCGCCCAGAAGTGTCTCGAGGGTAGAGGCCACATCCACCGTCTCAGCGTTCCTCCCTTCAAAGTTCCCAATTACAGTCGACAAAAACCGATCAGATCCTTTACCGGACTTCTGAATTGCGCTGTGGATATTCCACGGGTTGGCGTTGCCCACTTCATGAACCCAATTACGCCAGGCAGCTCGTTTTGCCTTAAGAACGGCCCGCTTAAAAACCGACCTGGCAGATCTGAGGTCGCCCAGGAGAGCAGCCGTCGCCTCCTCCGTACAACCGTCGCTCCTAGCCGACCCCAGCGCCCTGTAGGCTCTCTTGTAGGCCCCCTTCAGCAAAGTCAGCTCAGGTGACCACCACGGCGTCCGAATGCTCGTTTTTGGGTTTGATCTGCCCAACGACGAGTTGGCAGCAGATACAACCGCCTTATTAAAAAAAATTTCCCAAATTATCCGGATCAGTAGCAGCTACATGGTAAAAGTCCCTTAAAGTATCTCGTAGCGCTAACCCAAAGTTATCCCAATTCGCCCTAGTGGTGTTGAAATTCCAGGAGGATCTTGGAATCTCAGTTTTTTTAATACCAACCGTAAATGTAATTAGTCTGTGATCCGAATTTATTTCGCACTCATGGACTGTGTGCGCGTCAGGGCTACTCGCAGTGTTTTCAAATTAGCCGTGCTCTCGGCGAAACGAGCTGAATGGCATAAGTGGGTTTCAGAAGTGGGTAACGCCAACCCGTGGGATGCCCACAGCGCTGTCGAAAAGACGGGTAAAGGCTCTGACCGGTATCTTTCTAGCGTAATATCAAATTTTGAGGGTAGGGATGTTGAGACTGTGGACGTGGCGACCACTCTCCAAATGCTTCTGGGCAAGCTAGTCCCATTAGAATCAGTCACTGGGGAAAGCGACCACCACAAACAGGTCAGAATCCTGTCACGGCTTCCACCGAGAAACCTCGCCCAGGAGGATAGTATGAAAGTAACAAGATTAGAAGTTGAAAATATAATAAAGGGTTTGGGTCCTAAGAAGGCACCTGGGCACGATAGGCTCAATGGCGTGATAGCGAAGCAAGTCTGGGTCCACGCCAAAGAAGAACTTTTCCAGGTGATGGAGACATGTTTGAGAAGAGGAGTTTTCCCTTCTGAATGGAAGAGGGGCGTGCTCAGGATTATACCAAAGGGGAACGGAAAACCGAAATCGGACGTGAAAGCCTACCGTCCCATCACCTTGCTGCCTGTCCTAGGAAAAATCTTAGAAAAACTAATTAAGGAGAGGCTACGACGTACCTTGTCCCCCCCCAGCCCGCTTCAATTTGGTTTCGTCCCCGGTAAGTCCACGGAGCACGCCCTAACGTTTGCGCTCGAATGGGTGAAGGCTTGCACTAAGAAGTATGTTATTGCTATTTTCTTAGATATCACAGGTGCCTTCGATTATGCATCTTGGGCCATGATACTCATCAAACTGAAAAATAGGAAGTGTCCTCCTAGACTTTTTAAATCCTGTGAAAATTACTTGAGTAAAAGAACAGTCATACTCTCCTTCGGTGACTTTTCCATTGAAAGGGAGGTTGACATGGGCTGCCCTCAGGGTTCCAACGTCGGTCCAGATTTCTGGAAGATTTTGTTTGATGACTCCTCCAGGTTGCCCTTGCCTGAAGGTTGTATCGCGGTCGATTTTGCTGATGATAAATTGTATCTGGTCTCGGGGAACAGCAGGAGAGAGATAGAAAGTAAGTCTGAGGAAGGTCTGAACATGTTCCTTCAATGGGGTGATAGAAACAAAATGACCTTCGCTCCCCAGAAGACCATGGGTCTCTTGATTAAGGGCTATCTCAGCAGAGAGAGAAACCCAACCATCAGAATGGGAGACACCAGAATCAAATTTGTTGAGACGGCAAAATACCTTGGAGTTACTCTAGATCGATCGTCCTCGTTTCTTGCCCATGTTAAGGAAGTCTCCAGCAAGGCCCAGGCACTCTTTTTGAAGCTGAGGAGAATCTCCACATCTGAATGGGGTTTGAGAAGTCCGGCTCTCCGTTTGATATATAGGGGAGTGTACGTTACGCAAGTAGCGTACTGCGCCTCTGTGTGGGAGCACCGCCTGGATAATTCTCTAATACTCTCGGCGCTCAAAAGAGGCCAGCGAACTCCCTTGCTGGCACTTTCTGGTGCCTACAGAACGGTAGCTTCGGACGCATTACCCGTGCTGGCAGGTGTTCTGCCAATCGATTTAGAAATTAGGGAGGTGTTAACAAAGAAAAAGTTGACCAGGGGACTCCCTGCCACCCACCTCGGTGTTGTCATCACACCAAGTGGAGTCGGGACTCTCCCTGGACTACTTAAACGAATGAGAGAGCTTACACTCAATGAGTGGCAATCTCGCTGGATTAGATCGAATATGGGAAGATGGACCTTCTCCTTCTTCCCATCAGTTAAGATCAGAATGGAAGGGGCGTACATCAACCTGGACCATCACATGGTCCAGCTACTGTCCGGGCATGGGGAGTTCAGGGGGAGACTGCATAGACTCTCCCTATCCCCCCATCCGAACTGCACCTGCGGAAGCACGGATCAGACTGCCGAGCACATTCTGTGGCATTGCGAGATCATGACGGATGCCAGAGACGAATTACTGGATGGTTTGCAAGTGGTCACGAGACCGGTTTGGAATTCCGATCTCGTATCGAACAAGGTTAATTTTGAGTGTCTGAAGAAGTTCACAAGAAGATGGGTTGAAAGATGGTCTGCTCTTAGAGTCGAAGATTAGTGTAAAATCAATAGATACCAGGTGTACTAGCTCCTGGACCCACTGACTACGATTTGAACTTACCTTATTATTGTTTATGCCTTGTTTCTTACTATTATTCATATATACCTGTTTAACCAGTTTTATGTACTAATTGCTGCCATACCTGCAACCTCTCACTGTCGCTACCATTCTGCACTGTACCATCAGTACTCACGCTAGAACCAGTCATCGTGGTTTTTTTTTTTTTTTTTTAGTTCACAGCACAAAGGCCGATCTCAGGTGTGACATGCAATTATACTCACCCATCGTTTAATATTTTATTTTATGGAATGGTTTTTCTTTTTATTCTTATATTATATTTATGTAGCATTAATCACATCGGAATGGCTTCTTTCACTTGGGAGCCGTATGAAATCTACTCATACTAAAGATGCATTCATCACAAGTGAACGGTTTACTTGAGAACGCAAAAATAAATTTTTTGAAGATTGTTTACTATCTATTATCTCACGGCATCTATATTTTATTTGCTCTTTTCTCTTACTCTGCAAGCATTGTCTATGGTCAACTGATTTTATCTACGTTTTATGTAGAATTGAAATTTTTATATAAGGTTTTCAAGCGCTAACATAGAGATGACTTTCCTGATTCGTGGCACAGATCCATACCGCTGGAGAGAGTGCAGCAAAAAAGACATTATAATGTTTTCCTGCTTGGGACTCTGCTGATAGTCGCTATACGGAATATGCATACTGTACATGAAAGTGGATTTATGCAGATCTGGAAATTTCTTACAGGTAGTTGCAGTACAAACATAGAGACGGTTTTCCAGTAGCGCGGCACAGATTCAAACCTCTAGGGAGAGGACAGCAGTCAAGACATCGGAATGGTCTTCCCGCTAGGGACACATCCGAAAGTCGCCACCCTAAGTTGCATACATTACAATGAAGTGGTTCAAAACCAATGATGTGTTTTATTTCTCTAACAGGAGGTTGCAGTAGATACATGCAAACGGTTTTCCGTTTAAGGCGCAGTTATAGAAAAACTTAAATTATGGTGCAGTGTACACATTGGTATGGTTTTTCCCTTGTGAGAGGCCCTGGAGTGGCCCTAACAATATATGCATACCGAACATGAAAGTGGTTTGCTGAAAAAACCACGGATAAAATTTTGTAAATTAGTAGTTGCAGTACAAACATGGAGACGGTTTTCCAGTAGCGCGACACAGATCCAACCTCTAGGGAGAGGACAGAAGTCATGACATTGGAATTGTTTTCCAGCTTGGGACACTTCCGATAGTCGCCACATGGTCGAAGTTGCATACATTACATTGAAGTGGTTCATAACCAAAGATGTGATCTTTCTCTAATAGGAGGTTGCAGTACAAACACGTAAACGGTTTCCCGTTTAAGGCGCAGATATACAACAATTTGAGTTATGTTGCTGTGCACACATTGGTATGGTCTTCCCGCGATTGGGATATAATCGAGTGGGCTATACAAAAGATGCATACTGAACATGAAAGTGGTTTGCTAAAAAACCACAGATAAATTTCTTGGTTATTGTTAACTATCTATAAATTCGTATCATCTATATTTATTTGGCTATTTTCCACCAATGACATGTTCAGAATAATTATTGTCTATGGACAACGGGGCTTAGTCTATGGAATTTCTTAAAACTCTATGAGGACTTTATATATTGTCTATGGTAAAATGAGTAATTTATTATACTTTTTGGCACTCCAACACACAATAAAGCAAAGTAGATCGCTTGAGGACTGTATTGTATCATGGCAATATCCCTGAATGTTGCCGTGTATTAGTCCGAAATTTAATCTAATCTTTAGGCATTAAAACAGTATTTTGTCTCGCACTAGCATAAAGTTCAATGACCTCTGATGCACTATGTACAATTCTTTCGTACACTTTAGATATACCACACTTGAAATCGGTTTTCATTGACACTTAAGCATTCCGTTATTGGCGTGCCGTAAAAATCGTTACCTCGGATCCTTCACTTATCTCCCCAAAAATCCAAAGCCAATTTCAGGTGTGGTATGCAACCACTTTTTTCTTATTATTATTAAATATGTTTGTTGTTACTTCCTATAATGGGAAGAGGAGCATTTCCAACGCTTCCGGGATCGTGAGGCAGTAAACACATGTTATTGGTCCCACCTGGCTTATCAAAATTTGAAAAACCGGTTTCATGTATGGAATGCACCCAAATTTCCTTCGTTATTCTTTGGGTTTATTAGTTATTATTTGTTACTTCCTATAATGGGAGGAGGAGCATTTCCAACGCTTCCGGGTTCGTGAGGCAGTAAACACATGTTATTGGTCCCACCTGGCTTATCAAAATTTGAAAAACCGGTTTCATGTATGGAATGCACCCAAATTTCCTTCGTTATTCTTTAGGTTTATTAGTTATTATTTGTTACTTCCTATAATGGGAGGAGGAGCATTTCCAACGCTTCCGGGTTCGTGAGGCAGTAAACACGTGTTATTGGTCCCACCTGGCTTATCAAAATTTGAAAAACCGGTTTCATGTATGGAATGCACCCAAATTATCTCCGTTATTCTTTAGGTTTATTAGTTATTATTTTTGTTTTTTTTTATCGTTTTTCTTTTCTAATCGTTGTGTTACTGCAAGGTGTTGGATACCCTGTAACATGGCAGCGGAACACTTCTTTATAGCAATGTCACAGAGACGAGAACTGAACCATATAATGTGTCTCGTCCTTATCCCCTCCATTGGGGGTGGCTTGTGACCCCGTCCCTGCATGTGGACACCGGAGTGAGGACGACCCGGAGCGATGTCTCATGGATGGCCCGCGCCTCCCCTGGGGGGAGGTGTGGGTCGTAAGGATGTCTCGCGCGAGTAAGGGGACCCTCCGCCCTGCCTCCGACAACCCGGCGCTGATCCTTCTTAGAGTCTTTGGGCGTTCTGCCACCCGCATCCGTTAGCAGTGTCGTCGATGCATCACCGAGAAGTTGGCTAAGGGGCGCGGAAACCGACCCTCGCGCTTGGCTTTCCTGAAAACATGCACCTCTCAACAGGACTGCCGGGCGTACCTGTGACACACTCGCTCCCTACCAGCAACAACGTAAAATTGAGTTATTATTTATGTACATTAAACAGTTTGAGTAGGCATATCGCCTACATGTAATTATTTTATTTTCCCCTCTGATTTTCCCCAATGAAAGAGGTAATGCATATATTTATATTTATTAGTTACTAACCTGTACATATAAAGCACTTGCATACTGCTCGTTAACACCGTATGCGGGGACATTGGGGGTCTAGCTTTGTTCAAATTAAATGTAGAGACGTTCAAATAAAAAAAATTAGCTTCCTTGTGAGAGCCCTGAAGGAGTAACCATAAGTTACTTATACCGGGGTGGGTATGCGGTTGGAAACCTCCAGTGGGTACAAACAAGACCTGTTGCTGATACGAGTCTCTGAATGTTTTTAGAATATACATACTTTAGCTGTGTGTTTTGGTACCCCACGTTTTGTACTTGGATTTTCGCTTGGTTACATAAGTTAAATAAGCTGGTCAAAAGATTTGTACGACAATTAAATAAAAAAAAATAAAAAATTAAACGAAAAAAAAAATTAAATTAAAAGTTAAGTTTTTTAATACATATTTTTATCTGCGATTATCAAGTAGGCCATAGAAAACATACTGAGATTGAAAATATGCAATGTACCTACATCGGATAAATAAGCTCTCATGACAATTTCGAAGTTTAGGATTAATTGGCTATTATAATCGGTTTAGATAACAGATATCTCCAAAGTTAAATTTGGAGGTATGGTTTTTTTAATATGGGTGGGAAATTTAGAAATGGATCGCCTAGGAATCTCGATCGCTCGAGGCGTTTTTTGTATTATTTACTCTATTAGTGATGGCTCGAGTGGCTAATGGCAATTAGAAGAAAGAAAATTGGAAAAAAAATTATCAAAAAATAATTAATAAACTAATGACCATTTTATTACTTGTAGACCGAAGGATGAAAATTCACAGAGTTTCAGTTGTGAAGGGAAGAAAGGGACCCTCAGATGGTTTGGGCATGTAGAGCGAATGGACGAAGAAAGTAGTGTAAGAAGAATATATGACGCAAATGTGAATGGTAGAAGAAGTCGGGGAGGCCTGAGGAAGACATGGCACGATAAAGTGAATCACATACTTGAGTCGGGCCATGTCAAAAGTCAGAATAATTGAAGAGTATGTAAGAGACGATGTATGCAAGTGAATGAGACAAAGAATGTGTGCCAAGACCGAGTTATTTGGGGTCCGTCCTTTCTGCCTACCCCTGCGGGGAAACGGCGTGTTGGTTAGTTAGTTAGACTAATAAGAACACTTTTGCGGCTGTTGTTATTCGGGATCTGAGAATCAATAACTTAAAATCAAATAGTGACGACACTAAACTTGATATAAATAATAACATATCCCACGCGTCGGAAAGACCCAAATCTGTTCCGCGGAAAAGTGGTTCACATGGTGGGGCAGTCACGTGACCCCATGACCACAGGGAATCCACGCTAGAATTTAGCATTACGTGCATTCTTGGAAAGACGCTAAACCGGTTTGGTCGGATGGTATTTCGGAAACATTTACTAACAGCACCACTGTCATAACCCGTTACCTAATTGATACTTGCTTTTGAGAATTCGACGTCAGAGGGCCTTACGTCATGACTCACATAACAAGATTGACTATTTTTTTAATTCTATTTCTACAAAATTTGCTCACATTTTATGAGCGAATCGATACCTGGTATGCGGTATTGTGTGATGTTTTATATGGTTCCATTACAAAAAGTTATCGAAAGAATAAACAAATAACAAACCTAACCTAACCTAACCTAACATATTCATTATTCTGTTATGTTTTATAACTTGTCTGTGTTTTATCCGGTTACCAATAATTGGTAACCAGATAAAACCGATCGCTACTATATAATACTTTGCAATATTTAATAATATTATTATATAGCAGCAAGGTAATATTATTATTTCGACCAAATTGAAGCAATTTGATTGAACCGTGTAACATCGCTATTACGATGAAGAGCCACGACTTTTAGAGTTCGAGTTTCATTGCCCTGATATTTTTGTCATATTTTATTTTATTTATCGTATTTTTTTAATTTAATTTTTTATTATTTCATAAATGATTAAATGTTACATTTTTGGCCATTTTTGACTACCATACTAGGCTATTGCCCGTGTTGTGGTAGTCATACATGTAATATAATTTTATATAAACAGATAATAAAATATACATAAATAAAACTAAAAACAGATAAAAATATAAGAATTGCAAGTTATCTAAGAAATAAAGAAAATTTAAAGAAGATGAAATAAACATTGGTGAGCATTATTCTTCTTGAAATAAAAATAGAAATAAAATTTGGTAAGTAATCTTCTGCACGAGAGTACATGTTTGTAGTCATTTTTGATATTCGTTCTATGAAAGAAATTGGAAAGAGTGTTAGAGAAAGTAATTTTTTGTTTGATTTTTTAAAATGCAATATTAAGTTAAAGTAATTGATTAATTAAATTTGTAATATTTTTTTAATTAATATTAATATTATTTGTTTTTTATTGTAATATTAAGCTCTCATGTGTTGTTTGAAGAAATCTCTTCCCTTTTCAAATATCCAATGATTGATACGGGATTTAAAGAGAGATTTAAAATTATGTGACTTTATATCGACACTCAAAGCATTATACATTATAGGAGCGATATACCAAAATTGTCGTTGAGCGAAAGAAGTTTGAGTTTTAGGGACCACGCAACCCAGGTTTGCTAAGAAGCGCTTCTGTACTTGATGTTGTGGGGCCACCAGTAGATTATTTTGGCATATATAACATATGCTTATCTTAGTAAATAGCTGTCGAATATCTAAGACTCTGATTTTTGCAAAGAGTTCATTTGACGGGTGGGTAGGTTGACATTTAAATATAATTCTCAGAATTAGTTTTTGAACTAAAATAATTGGTCTAATAATGGATTCAGCACAACTACCCCATCCCACTATACCGTATGTTGCTATGGATTGGAAAAGGGCAAAGTATACGCTTCTTAGAGTTTGTAAATCTAAGATAGACCTAAGGGAGCAGAAAATATGGCAGAGTTTACGAAGTTTTTGTACTGTGTTATCGATGTGAGCTTCCCAACGTAGTTGGTTGTCTATGATTATTCCCAAATATTTAACTACTTTTGATGATTTGAGGGTCGAACACGTACAATTAATATAAGATGTGGTTTCTTGATTTTCTAAATTGAGTTGACACGAGTGGATGATTGGTTTAGGACAGTTGTTGGGTATATTGTATTTGCGTATGGAAAATGTCATATATTGTGTTTTGTCAATGTTAAGTGTGAGGAGGTTTGTGTCAAGCCAATGCTTTACTTTTATTAAAGCATTATTAGTTTTGTTAATAACTGATTGCCATGTTTCATCTTCGAATATTAAGTATTAATATTATTATTTAGTGTATCTACACCGGACGGTCTGTGTGCTAAAACGACATCTCCCGAACGATGACCTGTAGCGTCGTGAAACTAATCGCTTTTTCTGTCTGGCATTTCTAGGTCAACTATTTTTGGGCAAATATTTTTGGCGGGTATCGAAATTTCCATAATCAGCTAATCGGTAATATCCATTTGACTGACCCACATTATAAAAAACAGAGCGTAGCCGGTTAGTACAGCAAGCAACACGTATAATAAAATAATTAAACTGTCATTTCCCACGTTATGATTAAGTATTATTGAAATAACGATGATTATTGACATTTCACTCTAAAATTGTACTAGTTATCGTAAAATTGTCACTCGGCATTGAAATAATGATTATTAATAAAATAATTTAAAAAAACATCGGAATATAGAGGAACATAGAGAAACAATATCGTCTTTAGCAGTGATGAGCAATATTTTTTTGCTGCGGTCTAAAATTAATATTGAAAAACCGTACGGGCTGCACCTCTCAAAAAAGGGTTAGGATTTAATTACAAAATTCTAATAACACAAAAAGGATTTTTTTTTACTCCAAGTAAATTTTTAAATATTTGCATAAATTTGTCTTTCACAATTATAATTTTTTTATTTTTTTTTATTTTAAATACATAAACGGCTATACTGCCTTTTATAAATAAACATATAATAGAGTACAAAAGTAAGAAAAATAATATCATTACATAATAGTAGTTTTAAACTTAAAAATAACATACAATTATTTTGTGTATCACAACAAAAAAGAACAATGAGAAATATCATCATTTCATTTCAACATGTCCATATTGCGTATATAAAGTTACATTATGGAAAAAATAAAAAACTTAAAAACTGAAACTTAAAAATAACATACAATTATTTTGTGTATCACAACAAAAAGAACAATGAGAAATATCATAATTAATATAATAATTAGGCCCTGCGGGCGGCTTTTGGTTCGGCTTCGCCCGGTTAGTGATGGTTACCTTTTTATAAATCCAATAGGAAATGGTTCCAAAAATATCTCGTTCTTCGGATCCTCTGTCACCGGGACAAAGTAACCGAGACAGGCAATGACATCGTAAGTAATATATAGCCGCTTGACATACAATGTATTACCGTCAATCTTTCCATATTCCGGGGAGACACAACATATTCACAAATTCGTAGCAGTTAAACCTAGAGAGGACATCCGACCTGGTGATGCAAGTGGCGACATCTTGTGACGAATTCTTGAATTCCAAACCGAATTACAACGATAGCTTTGTTTGAAATTCCAGGTACACAGATGTTGTTTGTAGCGCGGCGCGTATGGCGTGGCGTCAGACATGCACTCGAAGCGGGGTTCTGAAATTCAACCAAGCAGACGCAAGCCTATTAATTCTTTTCGATTCTTATTATTACTTATTTTGGTTTGTGGGAAGGACAGTGCAATCCCACACGTCCATGGTAAAGAAACAAGTACAAATAAATTATAATCCATTACTTTGCAGGGCTTGATTTTGAGTGAGCTCGGGCCCAGCGCTCACTAAGGAGTGGCGGTTGGTACTTACTCCCCACCGTATAGTCGGAGGCCATTAGCCGCATTCTGGCTCCAGTGACCCGGTGTCTCATCAGGCTGACGAATCCATGTAAATCATATGAAATTTAAAACCCACATAAATCTCTAAATATTATAAATTAAATTCCTCCACCGCTGTTTGTCTGTCTGTTCGTGATGAAACTCAAAAATTACTGAACGGATTTTTATGCTGTTTTCGCCGATAGATATAGTGATTTGTGAGGACGTTTTAGGTACAATATATATTATTTGTCAGGGTTTTGTGTAAATTGGTTGAAATATAAAGAAGTAATACTTCTTTATCTCGTCCACCTCATACAGACATACTATGTCTGTATGAGGTGGACGAGCGGGCTGATAAGCGGGCAGTGTGGATTTGATTTTTATGCAAATCTACAGCTTCATGCCAACTCTGATGAAATTTTGAACACGTGACCTTTAAAACAAGAGGAAGGTCACTTTTTACATTTGATTTCAAAAACACTGTGTAAAGCCTGGACATCGCCGGGGACTGCAGCTAGTTATTAATAAAAGTTTAAAAATATTATGAAGGTACAAAAACAAAAATAATTTTTTAATCACCGTTTTTCAGCCACGAGTTTTCAATATTTATAGATATTTCACTGCAACTCGTACAAAATTTCCAATCTAACTAAAACTAACTAACCATCAGGTCGTTTCTCTGCGGGGAAAGGCAGAGAAGACGGACCGCCAAACTACTTGGTCTTGGCACACACTATTTGCCTCATTCACATTCATGCATTGTCTCATTACATAGTCTTCTATTATCCTGATCTTGACACGGCCTGACACAAGTATCTGATTCTCCTGATCGTGCCGTGTCTTCCAAGGGCGTCCCCGACTTTTTTCAATCGAATACACAAATAATCGCTCGTGTCCCTTTGGTGATTTTTTGGAAAAAAAAGAGGTATTTTCTTTCTGTGATACACTTACCCTACTAATAAATTTTATATAACACTATAATCTAGCGCATAGATTCTCAACCTTTTTTTGCCCACCGTCAACTTTGAAAATATTTTTTTTCTAGCTCCCCCTTCCTCGTGAATCTGAAACAGCAATCGTCGTCACGATTATATTTACCACAACGGGTGCATAATGGGATGGGTTTTTCTGGTTTTCTTATCGCCCCCCTGAAAGCCTGAAACGCCCCCCAATTTTCTATTGCTTTTCTACCGGCCCTTCAAGGTCAAAACGCCCCCGGGGCGTTATCGCCCACGTGAGAACCTATTATTATCTAGCGTGATATGCCGTAAATGGATTTTTTTTCAGAAGGAAATTAAGTTTCATAAAAGTCTAGAATTTCGATGTTGTTGAATTTATTTTGTTCACCAATTTCATTTCCATTTCCATTTGGTATTGCTATGGTATTATTCAAGCTATTTTTAGCAGCACCGCTTAAAAAAACAATGTGAAAATAAGATTTATTCACTACGTATTTACACGGTAATCAAATTTTCGCAAACCATGTTTATTATTTTTCCTCATGTTTTTTGGATTAGCTGTATTGTCATTTGTTAGAATAAAAAACTGTGGCGTCTTTTTCGAGCGCAATATTCTTTGTATTAATATTCATGTGCATCTATTCTTCATTAAACTGACGATTTTTGTCTAAAACTTTTCATTAGCAATTCTTAGATATGCAGTCAGGAAATTGGAATTGTTCTTTCTACAAAAATATACAGGGTTATTTACGTGTTGAAGAAATTGAATGAAGAAATTGAAGAAACGAATTCTACAGGTGAGTACAAAAAATACACACCTGTAGAATTCGGAATGTTTTTTTTTAAAAGCTCCATGCAAAAGGCGCTGTGGAAAAAAATCCTTATATTATCTTTGTGGATGATGTGTAATGTGTATGCAATAGGTGGACAAATACATTCGCCACCAAGACCTAGACAATGAAGATAAGACAAGACAAAAACTCCATGCTTTGGGTAAACTCGCACCGAATTCAATAATACAATTTTCACGATTGGTGAACGTTTGTGTACGTATCTAGGTATATCAGCACAAAACTATCTGCCACCGGTCGTCTAAGTCCGTTTGCATAAGTGAGGGGTACCGACTCAATCGAATTCTACTATTAAATATTTCACTAAAACTTGCATTAGTGAAAAAAAATCGTTTGAGGAAAAAAGCATTTGAAATGGACGCGGGCTGAATGTTTATCATCACTACAATTCTATTCCACCAGGTTATCCAGCATGGTCGATCGATAAAACCCTATAACAATACGATTTTGACCAATTCTGTCAACTATGGCCACTTATAAATACTCGTAAGCACGGTAATTATTAACATATATTCCAACCAAAGATATTCATATACAAAAGAGATATTCTATGATGTCCGCGCAACTGTCGGCTGACTACGACCTAATCAAACGAAAAGAATTTGTTCATTTCGTTGATTTTTTGAAGGTGTGCATTAGTATTCGTTAACAATATAGTTTGAATACCGAAAGAATTCGTTCATTTAGTTTAACGTTCGTTTGGTTTATTCGTTAATTATTCGTTCATTTAGTTTATTTGTTAATTGGTAAACAATATCAGCGTACTACCCTGTAAAAACTGCAGATAGCACATCTATTATATTTCAATATCTTTGATTCCAACCGATTCCACGGTAATATTAACATATGTTCTAACCGACGATTGATAATTTTTTGCGTGGCCTCTTTAGCTTCAGTTTCAGTTTCAATCAAGCTACTATAGTATGAAATAACTTTCGGTTGATTACCAATATTTTACAAGCATTTTTTGGATATTGTCGTTCGTTTTGCAAAATTAATTGCTTATTAATGAACTTATTAAACTAACGAACCTCTTAGATATGAAAGAAGTCGTACACGCGATCCATAGACTAAAATAATGCATCTAAGACGCAAACACTTTATTTCGTTCGATCGAAATATGAATAAAGACCTCATTAACTAAGTAACTCCCGTTTAGTGTCAAAAAGTTAGTGCGGACTACCGATGAATATTTAGGTTAGTATTTCAATAGAACACTGCTGATATATTAATATTTTTACGTAATTGCTTGGCGTCTGACATTTCGTAGTGGCAATTCATAGAAAATAACTTCAGTGTTTATCAATTTCTTATTGATTCCCTGTCAATTTCGATTCGGCTGTTAACGGTGAAATCATGCTCAGGGCATCGATATAAAATCATCGCAAGTTACGCTTATCGATCCGATATCGTAAAGTTATCGATTTCACGGCACTGGAGCTCTTGATCACAACGTTCTAGGATTAGTTATAAGCTATGGTTATTAGTTAGTAACACAGAACATATCCCCGTATTATATTAGATTGTTATTATTTATTGCGGGTTTTGAGTAAAGACCGATGAGTCACTTATGGTTAAGTGAACGAAAATAAGCGTTTTTTTATTATTTCATAAAGTTTATTGTGTATTTACTACGACCGGTCACGCCAAGTACCTACCAAGTACGTGCACGCCATTACAGCGGTTAGTGATTACAATAGCGGTGTGGATGTGGGTAATAATTGTTAAGATCACGCTAATAATCTAGTTACCAATATAACACGAATCCCGTCCTTTGAGTCAAGGGCCATGACATTATTAAATTTACCAAACGACTCTTGAAAAAATTTATTTAATACCAGCGAGTACCATGCAGGGGTTGCAATGCCACTCAAGGAAAGCGTTTGTGTTTTAATTCTATTTATTGAAGTCCTTTCGATGCACAATATTTTTTGAAGTGAAATTTGTTTAGCGCCGTCAGTGATTTGAAATTCGGATGAAACGGAAATGCGTCACAACTAGTTCTACACAAATACTAGGTTCTAATATAACGCGGTAAATTCGCAACTCGGCGCGTGCCTTTCATAGCGTAGTTGGCAAGGTGCAGACAACAAGTAAACGCGGGTTCAAATCCTACGAAATCCAAAAAATACATTTTGGATTTGTGAAATCAATATCCAATCTTTAAACCACTTTAAAAAAACAAGCAAAAGAATAGAAAGCGACATCTAACGACTTTCTAGTTTCACTTCTACCGCGTGTGGATTACACCTCTGATTTATCATTATTATTAGTTGTGTGGTGTTTTTAGCAAATTTACTTGATTTTGCAACGCCCGTTTATTTCCTTTCTTTGTTTAACCAATGTCTAATGTTCAGTTTTATAATTTTACAACAACTGTAAGTGTTAAGCATTTTTAAATCTACTGTACATTTTTATCGATTTTCTCTACTTGCTGTTGCTATGCCATCTTAGGTCTAATTATTTTTTACTAATAAACCTGACATAACGTTTTTTTAAGTAGGTATTGTGATTGCTTTTGGTAATGTAAGAATTAATAATTATACATCATACCTACCTACATCTTATGATTTACTTTAAATAAATTTACTTTAAATAAATTTACCTAATAAAGATAATCCATAGTAGTGAAATATCGCCCTGGTGTAAGGCCACCATGCAGACCAAATTCATGCTTGAAATGGCTTTAGCCGTGTTTGGTTACTAGATCTGAATAGTCAGGTACTTCCCGGCTTCATATTCTCCATATCCTTCTCCTCCCGCGTGACTTAAGCCTCTCACCATCATTGGCGATGCCATAGTCTCACTGGCTCCAAACGGGAGCAACTGTGAATCTTGTGAGGTATCCACAAAAAAAAAGTGGAAGATACTATCTGTATCGCCCACGTGTAAGACCACCATTCGAAGTTGAAAAGTTGTTTGAAATAGGTTTAGCCGTGTTTGGTGACTAGATCTGAATAGCCCGCTACGTCCCGCCTTCACCTTCCCCATTTCCTCCCCCTCCCCTCCTACTTACAGCTTTAACCCCAACATTCCCCAACTGGGGATGCTACAGTCTCACTGGCTACTGGCTACATATAATATATTTTTGAAATAAAATTTCTGTACGCACGCTTGACTTGGGGAGTAAGCTGGTGAATGCGTGATGAGAGCATTACGAAAGCGAGGCGAACGGCAGTTGAGAGGGATATATAATTTAGTGAAGATAGAAAGAGAGAGTTACATTTCGTATATTACTGTAGGGGCATGAGAGATAGGTGCGAGCACACATTTTCTTTCTCTCTTTCTCTCATAGCCAGTTACGTTTCATTTATTTAAGACACAGTGCAGGCCTATTGTCTTTTCACACTGTAGGAGCAAGAGAGAGCAGTGCGCGCGCACATTTTCTTTCTCTCTTCCTATCATATAGATGGAGCTAAAGAAGTTTTAATTCAGTCGTGTGGTCTAAACGTTTTATTTTTGTTTTTAAAAATTCATTATTGAATGTTCCGCGAGATTACAAAGAGCGTAGGGATCCATTACATCTCGGGAGGGACCTGCCATGGTTGGATCAAAACAAATGACCATGAATACAAGAAGACTGACATAAATAGGTACATAAGGTAATATTATTATGTATTTGAGTTGTCACGTAGACAATCAACCGCAGGTTATAATAGCTGCTTAAAGCTCCCTCCAGCGTCCTTGACCGAGGTCTGGTCGTGTCGTGAAAAGTATGAGAAACTAATGGAGGCGATAAATTAATGTGAGTCGAGGACTGCCAAGTCACCGCTACATACAACAGACACTATAGCGTTACAGTTTAACAGAGCGGGGCTGCCATTCTCCAATAACGATCAACAGCTACTCGTTACGCACCATTTACGAATGAAAATTTATTTGTCGAATAACTTCGTCTAATGTTTTATTTTTACTTATTCTTCGATGATTTTATCGGCAGCCCTGTAAGTATTGTCCATGTTTATGATGTTTTTGACGTTTCTATGGTGTGAATTTGAAATTACGAGCGCACTTTCTTCAAAAAGGCTGGCGGCGGGTACATTGCTCAAAACCAAAAAAAAATGGTAAAAACCCCGGAAAAGAAATTTAATGCTGCTAACACGTTGCATAACGGACAGTACAACAAATTAATTTTGAAAATAATTTTAATGTGAAAGCTATATGTCTACCTTCCGGAAAAATATTCATGTTGACTTCAAAGAATCTGCTTCAGTTTGCTCTACATTATGTTTTGTAGCAAATATCGCCGATAATTCAGCCTTTACAATGAACCTTAAAAAAACTTTTTAAAAATATACGATCCCTGTCAGAGTGCGCGTGGGATACGGTCTTAGGTAAGGATGCAATAATACTAGATTTTGATAATTATGGCGAAGACAACTCGGTGTCGACTGGTTCGACCCATTCGTTGTTCGAGTGGAATGACTTTTAACGTTTGGCGTCTAAGTATGTAACTTACGACGAGAGTCGAGAATAGCAAAGGCGACAAATGTACGTATATTCGACGGCGATTGCGAGCGGCCTGGACTGGAAAATCGAGTTCCAGGCTACAGGCACTACAGCGATACTGATTAAAGAGTAGAGCACGAACCCCGTGCGAGGTGGCTGTCTAACTGCCTCGTACAATGCGCAGGCCTCTGCACTCAACTGTCACACAGTGGCCGCGGTGAGGCGACGATGCAATGCGACTGGGAGGTTACGGGTTATGGTTAATATCAAAACAAAAAATGGTAACAAAACGTTTTATAATTCAAGGGCACATGTAAAAGTCGGTGAATGAGTGGATAGAATACTGATAATTTGTGTAAAATGTGGTGTCTAGTGTATTGTGCATGATCTTATCACTTATTAACGATTACGATACCTATGTTAAGAAAATTAATCTTATTTACCCACATTTTCATTGTAAACTGGGTAGATTTGGTGATTTTATTAATTTCTTTCAAAAATATATATGTCCAGATGTATAAAATGTCATCTACATATCTACGATAGAAGGCAACGTTTTTAAATGGTATTAATTTTTCGTTAGATTCTTCTATGTAATCCACGTATACGTCTAGACACCACATTTCACATAATTAACAGTTAGTATTCTACTCATTTATTCACTGACTTTTACACATACCCTTGAATTATATAAATTATACCAATGATAAAACCATAGCAAAGAACAATGGATATAATAGCGAAACCATTGACAAGTTCAGAAAAGAAAAAGGATAAAAAACTTACATTGGCAATCATTTCAAAAGGACTTGAGAATAAAAATGAAAAAGATTCCTCAAAACGATGGACTAAAATTTCTAATATTGGTGAAATATCTCCAAAAATATCTATATTAACTAGAACAGCATTATATAGGTACTGTAATTTCTTTAGTTAATAATAAAGGTAAGCGCGACTGGAAAACTCAGGCGTTTACCAAGCTAACTGCTCCTATTGCCCAATTAATAAAAATAAAGAAAGACAAACAAGTTAAGACTAATAAGTTCCCATAGACAAAAAACATTAGAAAAAGGGGTGTTTAAGTAGTAAAAGGTATCACAAAAAATAATTATATAAAAATTATTTTATAAAATCTGATTGTTTATTTATATATTAAAAACGTTTATAAATTAACACAAAATAATCAAATAGTTTAAATAACAAAAATAAAATATGAACAAAAATTCTAGAAATGCTATTTAAAAAAAATATTTGGCTATAGATATCATTTTATTTATTTAATAAATAAATCATTGGTTTTGAAATATGTTTCTAATTTGATTAAATAAGTGGATTAGGTATACAAAATATTTTTTAAATTTATATATTTAAATAAGTATAACCAAATGGAAGAATTTAAAAATAATTATCTCAACGTAGAAATTGCAATCATGTTCGATCAAATAGGGAAGATGCTCCGAAGAACTACATCAGAACGAGCATCGTATGGAGACGGGCGACAACCGACAACATTCTAACATTCAATAAACGGTTTTCAATTGCTGAATGCAACAGGCTCGCCTACGAAACTATTTTTTGAATTTCCTACCTTCCACAGCATTGGTAACAAGGACCCCGACACCCATTTGACAAAGACAGAGATGTTTTCCATATGTGCAGTAAAGGAGATATATAAATTAGACTATATAATTAACTAAAAAAATAGACCCTAATTTTGTAATAAATAAACAACTATCTTATGCTAAATCTCAGCTCCTGTACCCATTATAATTTTTACACATGTTCTAAAGTAAAATATGTATTTTTTATTTGAAGTCCATTCATTGCATGTAATATTTTTCCTACTTCTACTAACAATAAAAAAATTTCCGGATTATCATAAAAATAATTACATTTTAATAACAATAATCACGATAACAATAATATGGATTGTTAATAACTCGTGTTTCTTATAAGTAAGGTACCCCAGACAACATTAAAGTAATTTTACAAACTCAAGATAATTAAGTCTACTGCTATTAGCCAAATAAAACCTCATAGAGTCTTGCTTTTAATATGTATGAATCGTTTTGAAAACGGTGCGTATATTATGTAAGAGAAAGGGAATTGTGCCGTAATGTAATATGTAGAGTTATGCGGTGTGTATGTAGAGTTATTATTGCAAAAGTATATACTTTCCCAGCCGCCGCCGTCCAATAAGGTTAAGGTTGAAATCTAGTTCATACTTCGGCCGTCAACTAGTGGCAGTAGTCTGTGCATGCACTAAAGGCCAGGGCAACGAGTAAGCTGATCACAGATACCGCACACAAAACCATATTCACAGACTTGTGGATTTCTGAACGTTAGCATTGCGCCACGGGTGATGTAACGGCCCCGAGGGGAGCGGCTAACAAATTACTAACGAGAATAATCAATTTTTTAATTGAACAAGGGTCAGTGCGGTTTTTTATGCGACTTTTTCGATTTGCAAATATAATTATCGAATAAATTTTATAAAAATCAATTACGGTTTATGTGGTTTTGAAATACTATTTAAATATAGTTATAACAATAACGCCCATAAATGACGTTGCTTACACGGTGATGCTTTAATGCATGCTTATGATGTAGTATTATAGACATCCACTAACGATATTTTTCTTGTCACATTATTGTGTTGTTTTAAAAGATACAGCTTTTACCAACTCAAAATTAAAAACGGATCCTGATATTTCTTTAATTGACTTCAGAAAAATATATTTTTTATTTTATTTAAAACCTGTTTACGCAGTGTTGAAAAAGCACTACCGAAGAAATAGTTGATTGCACTAATTTCGTGATAATTTTAACAAATCTCCTTATTTTCGGACACATAGTTAACGAAACGTTTTATTTTCCTGCTATAGGGTGGGCCATAAACATTTGCACTTTTGAAATAATCATATAAAAATGTTTTACCCAGAAAGCGCGTTGCTCTCCCGTATAGCGATCCATTGTGACTAAATTTTCAAGCGAGGAGCCCCCCTCTCGTCCCCCTTTCGTAATCCCCGCTGGCACGATTACAAAAGTGCAAATATTTATGGCCTACACTATATTATAGTTTGTAATGCTTTACCTTGATTTTTTACAGCTTATTTTAGCAAGCGCCAACTTTTAATGCCGACTTGACGTTGATACAGAAATCGTCGCAATATACGAGTGGAAGGTCCGAAAAAAGCACGCCTCTACGCCACGCCTTTCTCTGTAGCGCGTATGTTTTACGAATCTTTCTCTTTCGCTTACGGTCATTGTAAAGTCAGTAAAGTGGCTCTACCTGCGCGAGAATGGATCTATCAAGTTCAGGTCGGTATTTAAGTATGACGCGTACTAAACAAACATTTAACCATATATGAAACATAATAAACCTATGTTTTAAGAATCAATTGACCATGTAAATATAGTTATTAGCATTTTTTGCAAAAGTTAAATTGATAAAAATTAAGGTATGAAAATTAAACAATTAAGTTAAAGAAAAAAAAATAATTGTGATGCATGTTTTTAATTGTTCATTAAAATATTTGATTTGATTACCTTCGAGCGACAAGAAATGCCTATTAAATTAATTGCGAGCGTAGTGAGATCATGTTTACTTTCTGATATCAATCAATTTCACGACCGCCTTAAGCTATTATAATAATATTATGTATATATTGATTCCACAAATGCAACCATAAAATTTTGCATCAATTAATAAAAATCTTTCTATTGTTTTATAATGACCTTCATTCATACAAGATTGAAACAGGTGATAACTTTTACTGGTATTTACAAAACGGTTCTATATCCTATTTTTATCCAGCTTCGACCTTCAAAGCTCTATGGATAGAAATTTTTATTGATTTACACACCTTGTACAAAAAAATATATTACCTGATGCTAATGTGCCTACGTGGGATGTGGCACATATTTGCAAAGAATCGCAGCTTACTATGGGCCCATTTTTCAACAGGAACGGTGGAATTGTCAACACAGTATAAAAATACACACATAGCATTAAAGACGTACACCACTGAACAAGAAAACCCTAGAACATGTGATCTATATACATTTTGATAAGAAAGAAAATCATTGTCACTAATTTTCATAAAATCTTTTGACTCCTAGGCATTGGAATTGTAAACCTGCTCCACAAAGAATTTCATTTGACAAATTTCTGCAGAGTTAAAGGAAAATGTTTTACTTCTATAACTCGCACACAGGTACAACGCACTCAGGTACCTACCTATATTTTTATGGCGGTTAGATAAATTTGAAGAATAAATTAATTGGTTCCTTCAAATTTTCGTGTATCCTGGTGGGAGGGTGGCGGCTAGCAAAATTCTGACATAAAAACCAAGTTTTTAATACAAAATAAACGGTTACCAAAGAAATAACTCTTAAATTCGTCATTTTTCGTTCAAGACTCAAGGGAACTAGATTATCTGAAATAACGAGCTAATAGCTAAACCACTTTTTTTTGGAGCTGACCGCTTCATTTTGGAGGTAACTCTATCCCTAAAGGAGCCGAGTTGGCAACATTGGTATACACTTTTGATTATATTTTTTCACAAGGTCATAGTATTTCCGCTTTGCAATAAAAGCCAATTAGATGGAATATTTTGAACCATCCAAAAACTAAAAACAACTTTGAAAGGTAGTTAATGAAATAAAGTTTTTCAATTCATCATTTTAGAAATTATATCCAAATTTTGAATGCAAATTTATAAATAATGTTTTAATAATGGCTCATCTTACATTTTTTTCTAACTAAAATTACTGATAACGAAAAAAACTACAAACACCCTTATTTTATTAGATAAATATTTTATAATATACAAATGTGTCACAGCACATTTTTGTCGTTTCATGCGAAAATAATGACTAAAAATTTCTCACAGTTTTATAAATTTGTCTCAAATTAAATTTGAATATAAATCATTGTGTTATCTGTTTCTCACACAGTTTAGATCATATTTCTAACCATTTTAATTTTTGGTTTCTATGAGACCGACATGAGATGATCCGAAAACCGAACAAATTAGCCTGAGTGGTTACGGAAAAAGTTGAAAATTTGAGATACATGCCATAGAACTGCCCAGACAAAGCTCTCGTGGGCAGCTTTACTATTTTGTGATATGCGTCAAAAGATATTTTTTAAACTATCTGTAGGGGATTAGGTATATCTAACAATACTCGTGGGAGATTCCATGCACTTTTTTATGCTTCGAAAGCGAATACTTCGGCCTATCGGAATGCGCCAATCATTAGAGCGATTCAACTGCTTGACGATATCAAAATCACTACAGATGTAGGTGATTTTGAAATCGTCTCTCTGCCCCATAATGAACTTAAAAACTATGCTATCACGAAAAGCATTAATTTCTCGTTCCCATTACGACATTTATCAATTTATTTATTTATTTTTCATGTCCTCCGTAAAACGTTTATACTCCAATATATCACGGAGAAGATTACGAATTAAAAAATGCATGGGGGGCAGTTTCACTCTTTTGTGACATGTGTCAAAAGATATTTGCTGAACTGTCTGTAAGTGGCAATGAAAATGTCGATGGTCAATGCAGAATCGTCGCTCTGTTTATTGGCGAGTTTTAGTAAGCAGAAGTTTTCGCTTTCGGAGCATAAAAAAAGTGCACGGGATCTCCCACAAGTAGGTAGATATACTTGTTAGGGATATATAAGTAACTACATCTCTTTAAATATAGGCGGATTTGGTATAGTACCAGAGCTTAGCTTAAAAAAATCTCTCTCAAAAATGTTTACCTAAAAATCACCGACCTAAAGTACCTACTATTTTATCTCGCAATTTGCAGGACTAACTTGCCAACGGTCAATGATCAAGCCCGTTGCGGTTGGGAGGGCAATGTTGTCGTTGTGACAGAATCAATTCGGAAGCCGACATGATATTGAGCTTCAATGAAGTGGCTATTAAACAGCAAGCTTGTTGTTGATGGCAAGTAGAAGGTATCTGCGTATTATTTTATTTTATACTTCTGCTTTTAACGCGGTGTTAAGGGAAGTACTTGACTTAATTTAACTAGTGATTCCTGTCATTATTTGGAATAAAAAATGTACTTGAAATTTTGGTCTCCGATGACTATTTGATATTGTTTTTTTCAAAAGTTTTCAACTGTCCAATACCTTCCGACTTTTAATGTTTTTAGTTGAAAAACAAAAAATCAAAAATGTCACCGGAGAACAAAATTTATTTTACATTTTTACACCAAATTATGTCAGGAAGTACTATTTAAAGTATGACAAGTAGGTCCCTTAATTCCCTAAATATATATCATAAAAATATAATTCATTTGAAAACCCACTAACTGTTGCGATATTTGGTAAAAATTAATTAAATTTACCTTAAAAAGTGGCCTTCTAAGGATATTGAGAAATAAAATCTACTTAACCCAACTAACTTACGTTTTGGGAAGGATTCTCTTTGTTTACATAACACACACATTTATTCGTAGATTTTCTGATTTGTGATGATTATTTCTGAATTAGCTCGCTTATGGTAAATGTGATTTATAAATATTGCAAATCATTTCATGGCCGTAACCATAATGCCATAAATAATTTATAACATTTTTCTATAATGCGAGTAAGAGTGTTAATTAAGGCTTATCTGACCGATTTGCCCCTTACATGGTGAATATGCCCATTGACTCGAACGAATATGACTAAGTACCTTCCATTGGCGGTTAGTGAAATTACTCCGATGTTCGTGATTTTTCCGAAGAAACTTTTTACGTGGAAAAAACTTATTTAATGCGAAATTTTTTGTTTGTCAAAACTTTTAAATAAAAAAAATAGAGTGTGTAATTCACACGTGATACAAGTAAAACTAGAAAGTCACCATATGTCGCTTTCTTTTGCCTTTTTATTTTGTAGTGGTTTGAAGATTGGATATTGATTTACAAAAACAAAAATGTTTATTTTTTTTAATTTCGTAGGATTCGAACCTCCGTCCGCTGAATTTCTCTGGCCGCTGAGATTTGCGATGCACTATACCGCTGCGCTATGGGACGCGCTCGGCGAGGCGCGAATTTACGCATTATATTCCGACGACACGTAAAAAAACAAAGCGGCCAATGAACGCAGACCTATCGTCGTTTCCGTTTTCAAGTGCCGTAGTGCGTCATTGCCGTTTCTCCCGAATTTCAAATCACTCTAACGGGGCTAAGGAAGTTTCTCTTCAAATACTTCTGTATGTCAAAACTTTTCTAAGAATTAGACTAATAATGGCTTTATTTTCAGGTTGCGGGCCACTTTGTTAAGGAATCTTTTTAGTTAGTACTGACCTGTAAGTTTACTAACTTTATTCATTTTATTTCTTCGGTAAATTAGCCGATAGCTGAAAATATGTCGCACCACACCACTGTTATCTTCTGTTCTCGTAACGAGTGTTGCAAAGTGTCACATGAACTTAATCTCACATTCTTAACTTGAGACCTTCAATGTACCTACCCACGTAATGGATTACCAGCAATATTTCACATATCCACTAATTACACTAGTAAAACTTGTTGTTAGGAGATGGAATTTTTTGTACTTATAAACGTAGGTCAAATAGTGAGATCCCGCCATCACAGTGATCGTGGTTTGGACATACCAGTGGCATTAATTAGCCAGTTCTCGCAATGACCGACCAACAGTGCACTCTGCACGTCAGTTGAATTTAAAATTCTAATATGATATTTTTCTAAGTGATGCCTCAACAATAGGTACGCAAGAAAAAGAGGTTATCATAGCCACGAATACTAGCGATTCCACTGATCTAGCGAAATCGGCCGGATCGAAATTTCCAGCATACAACAGCTTTTTTGGCCATTTTTTTAAGTGGATTTACTTATGCTATTTAATAATACGTAATAGCGATGGCTATAGGTCGGTATACCTTTTTATCAGATGGAAAGATAAATGTCTGTTCAAAACCAGAATTATAATATAAGCACTTTGGTTATTCTTGCATGTTAAAATACCGGTTTTAAAAATTCGATTAATCCAAAAATATCGAAGAGTTATTTAAGTGGTGGCTGCCAACCATACATTTTGAACTGGATTTGAGGATCAGAAAAAGACATCCATGGAAAAAAAATAATGAAAACTAGTTACTTCACCAACCAGAGTAACATCATTGTTAAAACTTGAAAATGAATTTGACTTATACTTTGTGATATGGTAAGACTATGGCTGTGTTCTGTTCCTTTTTGGGGCACCCCGGGATTAAAAAGTAAGTACTTAAAACCGAATTTCATACAGATGATCTTTGACGGCCGGTATAGTCCAGTGGTAAGGCTCTTGACTATCACTCCGAAGGTCGCGGGATCGAATCCCGGCGTGGCAAATAAACTTTAATTGATTAATTTGTGTTATTTCACAATTTATTCATTTAAAATAATATATAGTATATTTGCGGCACGTTCCAGAGTGGAAGATACTCTCAGTATCGCCCTGGTGTAAGACCACCATTCAGTATTGAAACGTTGCTTGAAATGGCTTTAGCCGTGTTTGGTGACCAGATCTGAATAGCCAGGTACTTCTCCACCTTCCTCTTCCCTATCTCCTTCCCCTCCCCATTTCCTCCAGCCTCACAGCATACTCCAATTGGGGATGCCATAGTCCCACTGGCTCCAGACGGAAGCAGTTGGGACTCTTGTGCGGTATTCATGTAAAAAAAAAAAATCTTGTGCCTAAACAATTTCGGTACATTTATTGTCACTTCTTGATAAATAAATCATTTAAAAAAATCGAGTGCACGTCACACGCGGTAGAAGTGAAACCCTCGCTAACACAATCTCAACCGACTGAAAAGTTAGCTCATAATCAAAGCGGCCAACGCACGCAGTTTCATTCTCTCATTTTATCGCTGGCTAAATTTTATAGATGTATGTGTTTGTCTCTTTTGCTGTGGTTTCCGTTTCAACACGTTTCAAATCACAACGTTGCTAACTAAGTTTCACTTCAAAATTTTAGTAGTGTGTGTTACTGATCCATGATATCCTATTAAAATACACGTGACAAAATTTATAAATAAATAATGAAAAATTGAACTTTAATATATTTTGGAGTTCTTGATTACTCTTGAAACCTTCAAGGCCAATATTGAAAATGTCAACAGACCTGGAAATATCATTTAGCCTCATACCTCTGGTCATGCTACGCTGGGCCAGAACGCCCGTTCTGGAGTGTGGAATACAGAGCAAGTCGTGGGGTTTCGTTTCTAATTAAGTATGTAAGAATTTTATTAAACGTAATGTACTCCTAAATGGCAATGACAATGAATAATAGTGTCTAGGGTATTTACATTTATTAAGACATTACCATTAAATAGGTAATAAGCACAACATTGTAGGTAATGTTGATAAAATACAGAGTTATCTAATTAAATTATACTAGCAATTTGCACGTAATACTATGTGGCACACATCACATGAATATTTACGAATTAGCGGTTTAAAAAAATCTACATTAGCATGTTGGTATTCGATTTTTACCTACCTAAGAATTATTATTCATTCGATTTAGTTTGTGGTCGCAGTCCTGAATTTATTCTGCTCACTACTTCTGTGGGTGATTTTTTAAAAAAATGTTTTTAGTTTCCTTTTTTAAATTAAAATAACCATGCCTAAAATTGTGGAAAGGGTTATTAAAAATATAAAAAAAACATATTGCTTGTAATTATTACATTTTTATTGTAAATGTTACATTTTATTTTATGTTTATCTAATCTCACGGTCGCCGAAAACTTTGATTAACGGGTATAACTCGAAGTCGAAGTTACCCAACCCCCTCTCCCCGCCCAATTCTGAGCAAAAGAGACAACTGCTGATAAAATCTAAGGTCGGTTTGTTTCATAAAATTTGTACAATTCATTAAATTTTTAAATTCAAGCTCTGTAAAAGTTCTGTTATCATTTTAGTTATGCGAAATAACTGACCAATAATGACACAATACCAGAACATGAATGGAACCTTACCTGAAGACTGGTCAATGACTGAGTGGGCATCGCGTTTGGGTCCCACCCGGGCGTCGCGTGTTCGATTCAACGGCTGATTCGAGATTCGGTTCGATTTGAGATCTTGTATTCCCCATATTTCCTCCAAAACTGAAACGGTTTCGAAGATATTTTAAAATTATGTGTCAACGTTTTGTTTTTTTTTCTAAAATGCATTGACTAGTTTGTAAACTGAACGTTTGTTGATTGCGTTCAAACTGGGCAATTTTAACGATTCTTGGAGAGTCCTGACTCTTATAAGAAGTAATGTATTAAAAAAAGCAAAACGTAAAGTACAAAAGCGTAATGAGCAATAAATATATATTATATTAAAGAATATTTGCACTGGTGTTGAAAGCCAGAAAGGAAATTGGGGAATACGTTAGTATGAACCAAACGACGCTCGCTTATGCTTTTTCAATCCCTCAGCATTATACTAACTTGGAGCCGAATAGGCCATTTGCATGGATTTCAAAACGACTTCGTTAAAAATCGTGTGGATAGATTTTTTTACTAAGATTACGAAAATGTTAGCAAATTTTTTTAGAAATGTACAGTTTTTTTTAAAATAAATAAATCCATTAATTAGGCTCGTGACGTCACTACATGAAAATGTCCCATCTCCGAAAATGTTCCTATTAATTTTGTAAAATTCCACACTGATAAATTTTTTTTATATGGCAACACTTTGATTTCAGGCGAATTTTTGAATTTGACATTTAACGTTCACTAGATTTATTGTTTGTTCTCTACGAACTTATCAATTGGTTTGACGGTTTGACAGATGTTATGAAGAGAACCCCATACATTTTATGCTGTCTGTACGTGCTTTATAGGTATAATGGTAATGGTGCTGATTTTAACAAAATCAAATTTTATAATATTCTTATTATTTACAAGTACAAGTATATTACATTTGATTTAGTAATATAGACGTTGTACATTATAATGATTTATCATAAATAAGACGGATCAAGGAAAAAAATATTTATTAGATGTAATATTTTTTGCATGAATTTGGCATTCGTGTGAAAAACGTTATTCTTTTAAAATGATTTTCTGCTATGTAATTATCGTTTTTTCGACCCATAAAATTATGTCCCGTCTTTCCAGTTTATAAAAAATGGTCGGATTGCAATTTAAAAAAAATCGACAGGGTTTCAAACCGGATTTTCTTAGAATATTTGCCTAAACCGGAAAATTTAAAAAAATGTGATGCAATTGGCCTATTCTTGAATCACAATGAAATAGAAAAATATGTTGTATGTATAATTTTATACTACTAACAGTTATTTTTTTATCAAGGCTTCCAATTAGTGGAAGAAAATACAAGATAAGAAATGGGTTAAGTTAAAAAATATGGAATCAATGTAATAAACCGACAAACCGTTAATCAGCAGATTCAATTATCTCATTAAAACAGCTGTTCAAGTTAGCAACTTTGTTGAGTTGACGAGCTAAGTTGGAAAAAAAATGATAAAACTCTATGTTCATTTTGTGCCTTGAATGTTCAATCTTTAATGACTAGTACAAAAAACTTACAACCCGTTAGCGTTCAGTGTTGGAGGACTGTTGATTTTGCTGAAAAAAATACTGTTACCACTGGTTTAGGTTTAGAGTAACTACAGCAACCAGAAGAAACTCATAAACAACAACAATAAAATTGACAATAAAGCACGTAGACACTTTTTTGTAAGATCGCCACAACGCAAAATCACAAATCTTCAATATTTAGTGCAAAATACATTTTTAATTTGAGATTTTCAGCACACTGTTTGTTGAAGTACACATGTCAAAAATCTACGATGAAATGAAAACGTTCTCCTAAAAATATGTTGCATTTTGAAATATCGACTTTAAAAATGTTTTGTAAACACTTTTAAACCACTTTTTCTCCGATACAAGAGGTCATCAACTGTCTCTACCAATCCACGCGTTTGTCATTTGATTAAATTATAAATACGACCTTAATGAATGAGATTCCGCGGAATGTTATTAATATGCATGGTATTTGTATTGCAATTGAATTCAAATCCAGTCTATCGCTTTTACGCCAGTTCAATTAGTATTTGGCATTAAATATGAAACTGCATTTTTATTGCTGCTCCTTATCAATTATTAATTCTGAGTGAATTATTGAAATTAGAATATTCAATCACGCTCGTTACGCACTAACTCGAAAACCTTGAATGGTGGTTAAGGGAGTACTTACGTGAAAACAAAGTATTGGATATTCATCTGTTATAAAATAATTCCCATTAACCGCTAGAGCGTTTTTTGCCACAGTATGGCACTATTTAAAATACCTCAGATTGCTTCGCTGCCAATTTTTGCAAATTTTCCCTTATTTCTAAGTAATTAAGTAGGAGTTTACGATTTTATAATTTTTTTTTATAAATTCTACGAATATGTAATAATTGACAAAAGATAGGTGAATTCATTGGCTATATAGAACTATAATCAGTTTGTATGTTTCCATATTAAAATTCGGAGGTATGATTTTTTTTAATGTTTTTTTAATCGGAGAAAAAGTTTTGAATTGCGCTGTCGATCCAGTGGTTAAAATTAACCTTTCATAAAAAAAATACTTCCCAACCGTTAAATGGTGTTTTAATCACACACGAGCCACGACAAGAGTCAGAATAATAGATGAGTATTATGAGATGATGTATGAATGTGAATGAGGCAAAGAGTGTTGTTTGACGGTCCGTCCTATTTTTCGACCCCTGCGGGGAAACGGCGTGATGGTTAGTTAGTTAGTTATTTAATTGCACATTGAATAAATACTATAAGAAGCTCAGATTCGATTTGACACTTATAAAAAAAAACTTTAACTCTATATTTTAAATCCAGCAACATCACATTTGGCACCTAGCTAGGATCTCGCGCATGCTCAATTGTGATTATTTTTGCCGACAGTATTGAGGGTGACAGCTATTTATTTCTTCTCGTAATATCTTCTTAAATTGTGTTTTTGTTCATAAAACGGTATTACATTAGTATAATTCCCAAAATTTACCACTTTTACGAGTAATTTTTCGTCAGTTTTAGTTAAATAATTGACATGTTGTAAATCGTATATTATTTTTTATGTCAAATTGTAGGGTTATACAAATGACAGATAATATTGAAATTGAATTTTTTTATCTAAATTTTAAAATTATTTGAAGAAAGTGATGTTTTTTATAACATAAATGCCTAAAGCATGTGCTGGTACATATGTATCCAAGAAATAAATGTTTTAAGATATGCAAGCAATGCTTTCATAATTTAAAATTTTTGTTGTAGTTTTTCTGGAAATTAAAAGAAGCTTAATAAAAAACTCTTCTTTTTAAATTGCATGAACAACGTAAAAAGTAAAGACATGTTTTCTTACAAATTCCTTATATAAAAGGACTGTTTTTTGAGTTTTTAATTCTTTGAAATTTTTCGATGTTTTGATAAAAATGTTTGTGCAAAGCTTTTTTTTAATTTTTTTCATATTTGAAAGTAAAATTTTGCGATTTATTTATTAACGTGTATTTCAAATATAAAAATCTTATTATTAATTTTATCTAGTTTCCAATATGGTATTTGTTTTTACTTCATTTTAAAAATACTATTTTAATAAAATACCTTGGAAATATTCCGAAATTCCATGAGAAATTAATACTATTTAACACAAAAGGTAAATACCTCTTTGACTGCAAAGTGAAATACGAAGGCTGTCCGTAAAATAAGGTCTCCAAGGTGCTGTGGTCGCGACGAACGATTTTACTAGAAATCCGGCAACACTGGCGTGTAGCCTGGTTATCTCAAGTCAATGCCCACCAGCTGCACTCTTTGGGATGCTTAGTCTCGGCGTGGCTGCCTTCCCGATGGATCTTCCGCTCGCCGCACGTGTGTGAATAACGCTCTGTAATTCGTTTTTTCGGAGCTCTGTGACATGCTGTAAGACCATTATTGACAAGATTTTGACAGAACATTTGGGACATCACAAGGTCTGCACAAGGTGGGATCCCAAAAATTCTCACCAAAGATCACAGACAACAACGGGTTGAAGGAGTCCGAATTCTTTGAGTGCTACGACATCGATTGCGAGGAATTCTTGGACTCCATTGTGACAAGGGACGAGACCTTCTAAGCCAATCTTTTGCGTTCATACACTGTTTTGCGTACACTTTACGCAGCCGAGAATAAATGTCTACCAGGGTTTTTGTTCTTTGCACACAAAATACGAATTACTGAGCGTTATTTACACCTGGCGGGTGCTGCGAATGGAAACTGCATCACGAACGGCTGCCACGCCAATCTAAATCTGATTGTCAGTTAAAGAATTTAGAATTTGGAAAACGTTTGATCAATTTCAGCAGAAGTAATGAGAACTTGAGCTAATTTTGGGCACTCATACACACCCACAACACTTTCATATCAATTTATCATTGAGATTGCATTGAACATTAAATTTATTTATATACTTAGTTTTTGACAGAGAAGAGTCGTAGTATTTAAGTAATTCATATTTTACTGTAGCGTGTCAACTTAAGCGGCGTAATGAAGTTTTCGAGATTGGTAAGGCGAAGGTTAACTTGGCTTAGCGGGGATTTCACGAGGAGAAGCCTCTCGACTAAACTGGAGATGTTTGCGATTTAATTTTAGCTTATGTAACATTCGGTGGTGTTGCATGTTGCGAAGATTTGAAAGCGGACATGGTTGGATGGGCGCTGCCTGCACAATTGAGAGATCGAAAAGATGCGATACTATAATTTTGTATGTATGCACATTACCACCTATTGTATGCATATATACAAACAGTGCTAAATCTAACATAGCCATCAGTGCCGTTGCATCAAATCATAAAATCTCTAGATATATTAATGCCGTTAGTTGGTTAGACTACAGTTTAATTTAGGACGCTTTAAATTATTTTTGTACCGGGCGCAAAATAGGCAGATATTTTGATAGTGAATATTTTTATTACGGTTTTTTTTCACATTTTCGTGAAAACAAATACTCAAAAATTTTATTAGTCCAATAGGCTTGATCTTGTTAAACTTAATTTGTTATATCATTGGAGAAGAATGTAACACGAATAATCTAAACGAAAATATGAAAGAGAACAAGATACGGAAAAATATAAAAGAAGAGGAGTGGTCTAATTGGATAAGGCGCTCGTCCCGGTAAGACGTGGGGTTCTGGGTTCGTGTCCCAGTTGTGACCGTTATCTTTTTATTTTTCTGGGTCTTGTTGTCTTTCATATTTTCATTTAGATTATTAGTGTTATCTTCTTCTTCAATGACATATAACATTGATGGGAATAACTCTAATAAAAAATGTTAATTTGTTACCCTGATTCCTCTGATGATAGGAGCAAAGTTGTTAGTACGTTGGTTTGATGAATGAATATATACATTTATTAATCAAAATCTTGCATTAATAGTACATCATAATGTAATAACAAATATATCCTAACTTTGCTTACAAATTTATAAAAATAATTCGAAACAACAAATGTTAAAAAAATAAGAAATGGTCTCTTGTAAACATAGACATTATTAGGGGCAAAAAGGGTTAAGAAGCCGATCGAAATAATTGTCACAATAGAACACGACAACCTAATAAGAATAGAAACGACCACCATAATAAGATTCGTAAATATCATGGCTTCATTCTTGGCAATGATCACCGTGAATCCAATCTTTTTGGTTCTCGCCAAACTTTGCAAGTATTCTTGGGCTTTAGTGTATCCCTGAATAAAAACCTTTCAAAAGTGTATTTTTTCTTTGCCGTGTATTTGGGGTTCCATGCCAACTCAGAATGAAACCAACTCAGAACCACCTCAGAAAGGTCATTAAAAGCTATGAAAAAATTATTTTATAATAATAATAATAATAATAAGCACAAAATAATTTGCAAGGCAGATAGAAATATTACACCTTTAAATTTATATGACGAGAATGCCAACATTCTTATAAATACTAACCAGGAATTATTAGATTCCTGGTCAAATAAAATTATTCACGCAAAACACTTCAATTATCTCAACCAAACGTATGTTGACAAACTTTCGTCAAACAAATGGTTGAGTATTGGAGAGTTGAGCGCAGAAATAGAAGGATTTATGCTTGCCATTCAAGATAGAGTCATTAATACTAAAAATTATAGAAAGCATATAATCAAAGATATAAATCAAATTGATGATTTATGTAGAAAATGTTTGGCTTTTCCCGAAACTATAGAACATATTATATCGGGATGTTCTATATTAGCGCCTTCCGAGTATACATTTAGGCACAATCAGGTTTTAAAAATAATTCACCAAAGTTTGGTAATTAAACATAACTTGATTGATTGCCGTAATGTAGTACCTTATTATGAATATGAACCAAATTCATTTATAGAAAATGAATTTTATAAAATATATTATGATAAAACTATACTAACAGACAGAACAATTAGTCATAATAGACCTGATATAGTTTTACATGACAAAATTAAAAAAATAACTTATATCAATGATGTAGCTATTCCAAATTCCTGTAATATTCAAAAAACTGTTTCTGAAAAAATTAGAAAATACACAGATTTAGGAAATGAGATTAAAAGAATTTGGCATTCTCGGACTATAAAAATATTACCATTTGTTATTTCGGCCACTGGCATAATACCTAGGAATCTGATTCAAAATTTAAGCATATTAGATTTGTCAAAGAATTTGTATATAAAAATGCAAAAAGCAGTAATTTTAAATACATGTAGGATTACAAAAGATTTTTTAAATATTTATATTGAGGGATCAGTAGGATTTATAGGTTCAATTAGAAATGCCACAGAGCCGAACCCTCTGATATGAAAATATCTGGAGTCGGTGAATTATATTCCCATTTGGTCTCTAGTGGGTTGACATGTTGTTCTTGTATTGTTTTGTATTTATAATACTTATATAGTGCAATTGCATAACGTGGATTCACTAGATGATCATTTGGGGAAGTGTATGAAAGGGTTTAGTTTTTCCTTCTTTTTTTTTTTTTTTTTTTTTTGGGGGGAAAATTTAACCCGGACATTTAAATCTGGTGCGTAAAATAATGTGGGGAGGATAGTGTAATCCCACACGTCCCATAAAGTTGTACATATTTACACAACAGATAAAGTAAACAAAAATTAAATAGAACAAACAAATATAAAAGACATAAGCGATAATAGAAATAAAATAAATATTCAATTATAATGTAGGACGTGGTCTGCAGTGAGCTCGGGCCCAGCGCTCGCTCAGGAGTGGCGCTTGGTGCTGGAAGGCTGCGATCACCACTGTGTTATCGGAAGCCATTAGCTGCATCCTGGCTCCAGTGACCCGGTGTCTCATCAGACCGGCGAATCCGTGTAGTCCTAGCTCCGTAAACATTGAAACACTGCTGTATCTTCTGTATCCAAATATAATTCT
The DNA here is from genome assembly GCA_917880885.1 of Limnephilus marmoratus. NCBI lineage: Eukaryota > Metazoa > Arthropoda > Insecta > Trichoptera > Limnephilidae > Limnephilus > Limnephilus marmoratus. The sequence goes on along the minus strand of OU862920.1, from coordinate 17,819,032 downwards.
GCAAGCATCATTATTTTGGATCCGGAGTCGTTCTATTGAGCTGGTACGGTAGTGACACCATGTTTCACATGTATATAGGTTAGTGCAAAATGCATTGAACAATGTTTTTTTTACATTGTTACTGCATTTGAAGAATCTTCGGGCAATCATATTAGACAGTGTACTGATACTTCTCCGCTGTCGTTCAATATCACCGTCATCCGAGAGGTCTTCAGTAATAATGTGTCCCAAGTATTTTACATTCTTAGATGCGTTTATGTTTTCCTCAAATAGCCGGTAACCCTAACCTAACTTAACCTATTTAACCGATTTTTTAAATATTTTTTTATCATCACTCTTAATGACCTTTCTGAGGTGGTTCTGAGATGGTTTCATTCTAAGTTGGCCGGATATTTGGTTTTTACATGTTCTTACAAAAAATGTTTTTATTACAGTAAGTAGGAGGTTCTTAATAATACGCACATGTCTCACATGCATTGTGGCTACCCAATCTGCCCTACTCAGTCTTGTTATCTCCCTTCAAGTATTCATATTATATTATGTTGTGTTCACACAATACAGAGATCTCCGACACTTCGTGGAAGGAGAGGATTTAAGATGAATATTATAGTTCTTTTGTATAATCTTGGTTTTATTAATATTATTATCTGAACTTATTAGATGGTTTAAAAGTTTCCAGAAGTAGGAACATTCTGGAATGTTGTGGAATGTTCGGGAAAGGGGATTTAATAACATCATTGTGGAACATTCCAGAATACTCTCGAATGTAGTCCCGAGCAAAGCCGGGTACCTTAGCTAGTACCTAAATAAAATTGTCAAAATCGAGATACTGTATTCTCCATTTTTCTCCATGGTCTCGACATATATATTTTTTTTTTTAAAAAGTGGAAACCGCCACAAGCAGACGTCAGCATAACATTAATAATTTCCCAATAACCCTTTCAGGAAGCGAGATCACTCCAAAGACATGTATAAAACTACTGGGTGTCAATCTGGTCGCTGCTTTTTCCCTTAAAACTCAAGTGAACAGAACCGTAAGCACGGGGTTCTTTCAATAAGGAAAATTAAAGCAGTAAGGAGAAACCTACCAACAGAGGCGTCTAAATTATAAGTCAATTCGTTTGTTGTTTCACGTCTAGATTATTGCAATGGAATATATATTCAAGTCTTCCAAAATATGAAATCAAAATATTACAATCCAATTTCAACGCTACGGCAAGACTTATCACCGGCGGCGGCGTATCTAAATATTCCCGTATTTCAGAGCATCTTAAAAATCTTCACTGGCTCAAATGTCCTGAATGAATCCAGTTCAAGCTCAGCTGGGTGGTATTTAAGTCCCTTAACGGAATGGCTCCCGATTACTTATCGGAATTATATATTCCAGAAAATTTCAATTCTCGACAGTCAACTCTAAGATCAGCAGCGTCATCAGCTATCGGAAGGTTAAAGGAACCAAAGCGCACACCAGATACTAAGTTCGGTGAGCGCGCTTTCAGAGTGCCAGGACCTTAAGCCTGGAATGGACTGCCACATGACTTAAGAATGATCACAGACTCGGCGGAATTTAGAGCTAAACTTAAAACTCACCTTTTCAGATAGTCGTATCCATAAACCCAAAAATCTTTCACCTTCACTTTCAATGCCCGCGACACTGTAAATAGGTAACTAATTTGTAAAAATGTATATAAAAAAAAAAAAATTGTAAGCGTTTTTAAAGGTCATTTCATGAACATTCTCCAGCCCTAAAGAGTCCTAAACCCTTCCAAATAAATATCAACTCTACTTTTGCCACTAATCTTTTCATAAAGGTAATACTAATAGTGAAGGGGGTAGCAAATCGTGCAATGTCCAGTGTTTTAAATATAGTGTCCTCTGCGTGCAGAGCCGTATCTTCAACAAGCATAAACTTTCTTATTAAAGTTTATTTATCGGAAGTGACCTGAGAGGTAAGTATGTTTCTGTATCTATTTGTAAATAGTTAAATTAGATAGAACCTAAGAATTCTTAATAAATTGTAAAGCGATGTAAGATGATTTTTCACAAAAACGGCGCTATACAAATAATAATAATCAAAATTCATTAAGGGATCGCCAATTGGTACTTTTGAAAAGTTAAATTATTATAAAGCGCCTGACGAACCTTAACGGCCAGTAATTCAGCAGACCAAGGATCAAATCCAAGATAACGCAAAAAAAATATCTTTATAAAATTAATATACAATCTTCAAATCACTCCAAAATGCAAAGGTAAAGAAAACACAAAATAAAGCAACATCTAAGAACTCCGAAGAAGAAAACACAAATACTAATAAGATGACCAAATGTGTAGGAAAAGGTGCACTGGAATTCGACGACAAAAATATAGAAAAAAATCATCCTTCACATTGACAGAAAAAAGTGCTTCGTAGTCTACCCACTCTTGTCTTCTTTAGTTTTCTGAAGGTCTAACTTCTACCGGGTGTGAATTGCACAATCTGATTTTATAACATTTGAAATATGTAGTTATTTTTTCTTAATCTTCATTTCCTGTAGAACGGGCTCGCCGAGACTACCTGAAAAGAATGCGCTCGATTTAACAAATGGGGAAAAGGGGGAACAATTGTTTAAAGTTTTTATATATTTTTTCAAACCATTAAAAAGAGTCGTGGAACTTTTTGTATAACTCTAGTTAAAGTAACCCATATTTTTAAACTAGATTTTTCTTTTAAGTTTTTATTAAATCGATTTTGTATTGATTCAGACGCATTTAATGTTTTTATTATTACTTTGGAGTGCTGGAAACGTAACCTACCGATTACGCCCTTGTAAGGGTAGTTGTAAACGGTTTGCATAATCCAAAAACAAGCCATTCGGTTTCGGGACAACAGTGCCTTCTTCAGGGAGCTGAAATGAAAGCAAGATTGCTCCGAAACTGGTTGGTATGCCTTTATAAATTAAATGATTTACATGGACTTCCCTGGAACACTCATGTCAGAGACATCTATTCAGTTTGCGGTTTCCTTCCAATTACAATCCTTCCTAAACATGAAATAACAAGAACCATCCTGCCAATTATTTAACAATTAAAACACTAACAACAAGCCATTTTACAATCATTCACAACCAAAATACTCGAAATAACAATAAAATCTTCCTCAAACATAAAACTACAAAGTATGGAATAAAATTTCTGAACTACATTGCCTTTACACACCAATATAATTCGCTTCCAGATGTGTACGAAAACATAGCATTAAATTTTTTTTTCTTGTACGTTATCGAGACTTCCGACTCACATAATGACGTCATTTTTGCCATTTCATTTCTTTATCTTTTCGTTATTATTATTATTACTATACTTATGTACTAAGTATAAAATGAAGTAGCTCATGACGTAAGTGCGCTTAGTTCTTTTAAGCTACGCAACGGATTTTCATGCGGTTTTCACCAATAGATATAGTGATTCACGGGGAAGGTTTTTAGGTATATAATTTGTCAAGGTTCATGAATCACTATCTATCGGTGAAAACCGCACGAAAATCCGTTCAGTAGTTTTTGAGTTTATAGCGAACAGACAGGCAGACAGATTACTTTAATTTATAATACTTAATTCAGATATGTTCGACACACGTTATTAAGCACTAAGCATTAAGCACGAACCAAAGCATGAAGAGATGCAGAATAATTAATCCACTGTTTATCTTCCTTACCGAGTATCTAGGAAGAAGTATCATTTTATTTAATGGTCTTGTCATAGTCAAGATAGCATGACCATTGTATGTACAAAATGTATTGCAATAAAATAATAAAACTACATTGGAATGTTTTGCCAACACCAATGTTTGAAAAGATTCAGATATGTTTAATTCATGTGCCTGTCACGCTGTTTTTCTTTGTAGGTAGAGTCGGATTAGAAATTATATGAGAAAAAAAGACTTGCGCGCGGGATTCCCCATTTCACTGAGCATTCGGTTACTCATACTTCCTTCAAGTGGAAAACTAGTTTTGCAAGGTTTAAAGCAATTAAGAATGCTTATGTTAGTATACACTTAACAGATACGGAACAAACATGGAAATTATGGAAGTAGGGTGAAGCCAATCAATGTTCAACTGCAAAATGTAATAATTTTCGTTATGGTTGGTTTGAAGAACTTTTTTCGTTCCTATCAGGTCTAGGGCTCTGTCAGAATATCAAAAAATTCGCGCTTCGAAATAAAATCCATATAAATTGAATATTTCTGAACGCATCCAAAAACAAAATTTTTTTTTTCAAATTTTATGAATCGAAATAAACGTATAATTTTTTATACAAAAATTTTTGTATGCAAACGTAACAAAGTTTTAAAAAAAGACTCATCTTACGTTTTTAAACTAAAAACTTTCCGTTAACTAAAATTACTGATAACGAAAAAAAAACACATACCCATTTTATTACACAAATGTAACACAAACGTTGTTGTCACTTCACTTTTTATTGTTCCATGTAAAAATTATTAATTAAAAATTTTAAAAATTTCATAATTTTTTTTTCAAATTGGGATTCGAAACCTTGGTTTTATGAAGGTCTTCATTTTACTTATTTTGTAGTTTACTTGTATATTTGTATATAAAGCGTGGTGTTTTCTTTTCTAACACATTTATATCAAATCTTCACATGAAGCAAACAATTTGTGGGAATACATAATTATAATAAACACAATTAAATAACTTTGTTTCAATTCCACTTTATTATTTCTTAATCCAACCGGTTTCGGTTCGTCCTGAACCTTCCTCAGGGGTGAATAAAAGTATATTATAAATATTAAATATAATATATTTAAATAAATGAAGACAATATAAGCGAAACTCAATCGAAAATCTGGAAACAGAAAAATCAGAAAAACATATTGACACCTCTGGGACTCGAACCCAGGACCTCTTGCTTTCCGGGCAAACGCGCTAACCACTGCGCCACGGTGTCGATATGAAATTCGGTCATGTTTAACTGTACCATACTTCGACTAAGAACCACCTACATTGTCTTCATATTTTTATTAACCCCTGAGGAAGGTTCAGGACGAACCGAAACCGGTTGGATTAAGAAATAATAAAGTGGAATTTAAACAAAGTTATTTAATTGTGTTTATTACATTTATATCATATTTCTCACCATGACAGTAAGGGAGATACAACGATTTATATGAAACTTGTCAGCTGAGACAAATTTGGTCTCCTGTAAATACACGGGTTAACTAACTTTCCATCAAACATCACCCCCGTTTTCCCAGTTATTTTGTTTACTAAGCCTCTTGGTGAAACAAATGGAAACCATAAAAATACAAATTAAAACGCAAACACTTTGATATATCCTCAATATAAATATAATTATTGAAAACCCATAATCTGTTTTATTAGCAAATTGCTGTAATAACTACCAACCTATCAATCAATAAAATAAATCTGTTTCAATGTAATTATTGATTAATGTCCCACTCATTATAGTATGCAGTATGATACACACTATTCATGTTTTTATTGTAATTACGCAGTTAATTAGAATATTATCAAACCATTGAAGCAGATTGAAAAAATATAAAAGTAACCTGTTGTTTGACAAAGTAAATCTTAAAGTTAAATTGGAAGATCGCAAAAAAATACACAACACAATGGGAGCAGACATGTTTTTCGAATTCAATTTTTCGAAATCAATTGATCGCATTTCAGTTTTTCGAAAGACTAATTTTTCGAACAGCAATTGGCCGAAACACATATTTTTCGAATTCTTTTAAAATATGTATTTCACTTGCTTATCACTAACGAGATACTGTTAGGTTAGATTAGGTTAGGTTAGGTCAGGTTATGTTAGGTTAGGTAAGTTGATATTTTATCTGGGTCTGGGTCTCGTCCCCAGTCACAATTGAGTCCAAAAATCTTTTTTTTATTTTTTATAAGATATAGTCCCACAAAGCTGCGACAGATCAGCTTGTCTGTAGGTTTTACCATTAAATATTATTACATTACACACATTAGCCTAGGTTACAATATTAATACCTAATATAAGATTTAGGATAGATAAATGTGTTGTTCATTTATTAACCATTTTTTGTCAGTTTATGGCAGGGTTCCTCATTATTTTTAAAATTAATGTTTTGATTTAATATGTTGTAAATCAAGGGAATCATATATTCGAGCGTTCTGCTACCATACTTATTTGATATTCGTGGTATTTTTAGGCCTTTGTTTTCAGTAAATCTTGTTGTGTGACTATGCACCAATAAATTTTTATACGTCCATCCTATAATAAAATATTTTTGTACGTACTGTATACATACTTATATCAATTTGAAAAACTAGTGTTTCGGTCAATTGGTGTTCGAAAAATTGCATTTCGAACAATTGAATACGAAAAATTGATTTCGATCAATTTACTTAGACCCGAAGATAATTAGGCCTTATTAACATAATTAGATCTCATTAACCGTTGATGCCGGTAAGATGTAATATTAGAGAATCTGGGTCTGGCATGGTCGACTGATAAGGGAACGTATCCATACTGCGTGACCAACTTACTTTTTGCAATTAACCCCCCCCCCCGGTGACCAAACACCTAAGGCCCCCGCCGCTCATTTGTACCAAGCGTGGTATTTTGAAGACCCTCCCCTAACAGGTCACGTAGTATGGGTACGTTCTCTAAGGACTGTAACTTCTCATTGTTCCCTAGGACAACTGCAGACCGCTAACGTACAAACAGCAGTTAATATATTAAGAACATTTATTCGTTGGCGATCTGCAGTCGATGATAAGTTACCGAAAGTTATCCTATATTGCTTATCAATCGTCTGTGCTAGGGGGGCCTGGGTTTAGTTCCCAGTTGCGAACATTATCTTTTTAATTTCTATGACTTTGTCTGTTTCATAATATATTGACAGAAGTTAATATAATCTTCTACAAATATTACTAAATGTTACAATGAACTATAAGCTTTTATTATTTATTTATGATAATTCTTAAGTTACATAACAAAACAGAAATATTAAAACATATTTTTTTTTAATTTTGGGACTAGATTGAAGATCAATATTTTTTTGTGAAAAGGAAAACTTATTTCAGATAATTGCACAACTTGCGCAGGCGTTATTATTATATATCATATATTATCGCAGCCAACAATCACGAATTCTAGTGACTCAGAAACATTGATATTTATGCATTTAAGGTGAAACTTAAAACAATTCATATTCAGATCATCTATCAGATTAATATAACATAATACGATGTACTTAAATCAAAAAATAAATAAATTGGAGTGTGTAATTCACACGCGATAGAAGTGAAACTATAAAGTCACTTGATGCCGCTTTCTTTTGCCTATATATTTTAAAATGGTTTGACGATTGGATATTGATTTACAAAAACAGAAATGTTTATTTTTTTTGGATTTCGTAGGATTCGGACCTCCGTCCGCTGTATTTCTCTGGCCGCCGCGCCGCTGCGCTATGGGACGCGTTCGGCGAGACGCGAATTTACGCATTATATTCCGACGACCCGTATAAAAACAAAGCGACCAATGAGCGCAGACCTATCGTCGTTTCCGTTTTATATTCAACTAATAGGAGCATTGAGCGCAGTTTGATGCTTTGCAGGTGCCATAGTGCGTCATATCCGTATCATCCGAATTTCAATTCACTCTAACGGGGCCAACGAAGTTTCAATTTAAAAAATCCATCACATCCATCCGTACATCCATCCATCACAATGTTGTACACATAATTATCATGAGATTTAATTATTTTAAGCATTAGAAAATCATTGATTTTGTGCGAATTGTTACACGATCATCTCAATTTGCCCAACAGTTCTAATCAGTCTAACAGTAAACTTAGAAAACGGAACATTTTCTCAGAGTCTCAGAGTCGAACACAATGTTATTGAACACAGTAAAATTGATCTCGTAGTTAGGTAGTCACATAAAGATAATAATATGTGGGCTGGTTGGATTAGCATGATTACATATTATTTTGAAAGGAATGCCAAAAAATCCAGCACCTACGCAGAGATAATGTTACATTTGAAATCTGTGTTGAAAAAAGTGGTAATTCCTGGCTTAAAAAGAGACATGCTACCGTCACTTAAACTACTAGTGCTCTAACAAACTTCCAAGAGACTGATTAATATTCACGTGTTGGACCACACTTAAATAATGCCGGCGACTATCAATCAGGTTGCAAGGAAAATCCCCAGCGGAGTCGAGTATGGCTAGAGCTAGCCGTAAGTCTATTAGCTTTAATAACGTACGAGTGTATTGGTTTAAGATGAAGCCATGCGTAATAATGCAAAATCAAACAAAATCATGTATTTTTGTTTTGAATATTAGATCGCTTAGTATTATAGATGCTTCAATTGAATACTGCGTGCATAACATATCCTGGCCTTTAAAAATATCGGTAATAATATAATAAGCCTAGAAAATATACAGTACTAGGTCTGTAAAAAAACACTTTCAAGTTAAAACTCTCCTGTTATACACCCCTTTTCGGATATGATTTTATTGTAAAATGTGGCAAATTCATTTTTTTAAGAATAACCGCAAAAATATTATATTTACGCCTGAACTTCACAAAATAAAATAAAATATACATTTTCGCGTTGTTATTTTTGACATCAATATATACGGCCGTCACGCGACGAATTTGGATTTTGTGAACCTTATGCCGTCCACCTAGGGACTACATACTTGCCACACCCATTTCGGCACCGTTTGTGATGGGGAATGGACGTCCCTAGACTCCGCGTTGCTTGGTTCGGTGAAATCATTATTAAATTTCCTTGTTATTACAATAAACAAACGTTATTACAATTAAGAAACGCGTGTATATTTTTTACGGGCCATTACTAAATCAATCTGAAAAAAACTACCGTCAAGTATTTTTAAATCCCTCCCAAAAAGAGGAGTGGATTTTGATTTCGATTTTTTCCTGGCCTATTGGGTCACATTAATCCAATAAATAAATCGAGAAACCTGCGTATGTCTGTTTGCGTGCTGATATTATTTCCCAATCGTTTAGCAAAATGAATGATTCGACACCACGCACACATATCCTTTTTTATCATTCTATGCCTTCCTGAGGTTTCCCCAATTACTTATTCTGTCCCCTTCATTTTAACCACAAGTGTCCTTATCGTAATTTTGTTAATTACAGTTGCATCAATGTTTTAATAATTTCGGATCTCTGGATCAAACGAAGTACAGAAAAACAAAGAAAGCAGATTGTTTCCTGGTGCGTATAAATAAGGTATTTTAAGTTTTTTTGTTAATCTTTTGGGAAGGTAACAATCATCTTAGTATAATTAATTATTATTATTAACATTAGCTCCATACAAGAGGCCTTGACGAAAATAATTTTCCTCTGGGCCTATGCGAACTTTTAGAATGATGTGTAAAGTTTTTTTAAGGAAAGGAAGGAGAGGAAGATCTGAGAAGGAGAAACGCCTGAAGGTTTAGTAGGTATCTGGGGATCAGCGCGTCAAAGAATGACAGACATTCAAATCTAATCCGAATTTAAATCCGAAATAGGCCGAAATAGTCCTGTTGGAGAGGTAAAAAACGCACCCTTAACCAGTTTCTCCAAATCCGGGTATATAATAAGATAATCCTCAACATATGAACCCAGGCACTCCTGCTAAGTCACCAAATGTAGCGAACCACTCGGGGTGACCTATGGCATATTATCCAATAAATGGTTCCCATATAAGGCGATGGTACCCACACCGGCCTCCCAATTTGAACAGATATTCAAATCTATAATGCTCTTATCGTTCTAGATTTGTAATAATAATACACTTATAATGTGGTCTTTCTTAAAAACACATTTCCCTTCTATTATTACTCATGAATCAACACCAAGACTTGCAGCGCCAATAAAAATAAATATAGAAATTATGTCATTGTAATATAATTTGGGTAGCGACGGGAATCTAACCTCAACCTTCAAGGTCAAGTCACACGCGCAGACCTCAATGCTACGGGACAATATTATTATATTATAGACTGTGATACAAACGCAATTGCGGAACATTATAAAATTTTAGCATTATTAAATTTTATTAACTTTACATTTAAAAAAATTAAATAGAATTCTACGAATTAAACAATACAATACTAAAAGGCCAGTTGTTTCACAGAAATTAAGTCGGCTAAAAAATATTTTAGCTTTCTACCAATTTTTAATAAGCTGACCTAAAAAACAGTTTTCCTCGTCTAATGATTACAATTTGTTCAAAACCTAAAACAAACTTAATATAGCAATTTAACCTTGCAACTTTCAAAAAACGCGCTGAATGGCCATTTGATGACAATTTTACGAAAAATTTAAAAGTGTTACCTACATTCTTTGTTTTTTCGACTTCAATCCATAAATTGTTAAAAACATTTTCTTTTATTGATATTATTTTTTCACATCGCAAAGGCTGTCAAATTATTAGTTTATTGGTGTGAATATGAAAATAAAAAATATTGAAAACTAATAAATTAATATCAAAACTTATTAAGGTAAACAAAAAATATCGATCTGGACATAAGTCCAGATCGATATTTTTGAATAATTTCGAATAATCGATCTGGACTTATTTATTCATAATATTAACGCCTTTCGGCTTTTACACAATACAACATAGTGTCAGGTATAACTACAGCATGAAAAAGACAGCTCTAGTGAGCTTGTAAAAAGGAAATAAATAAAAAAGAAGTTGAGAAAGACATATGCAGATAATAAATCAAACAATAAATACTACAAAGTCGGGTTAGTTATACCATTTTTAACTTAAGGACCGCTGGACCAATATTTATGATATTATTTGATTTGTTGGATTTGTCTCCGCCCCAAATAGCAGAATAGCAACATCGGAAAATATCACGAAAAAAAATTATGAAGAAAATTCTTTTCCTCATAAGTACCTACATTTTGTATGGAACGAATCCTCATCTTTTGAAAGAGCTGCAGCAATATTGTGTTTAATATAATATTGAATAATGAGTGAATTCCAAAAATTCAAAAACGTCAAATATCAATGCACAGATTTTTTTGTTTTTTCTTAAACATATAATGCCGCCCCTCTTTCTTACATACTAAAATGTCAATAGTCGAAAATGAACGTATGTCTGCACCCCTCCAAAGGAAAAATACAATAATTATAATAAATCTCCCTCTCACGTATAAAGAAAATTAAACGTAATTCCCGTAAGTAAGTGGAAAAGTAATAAAATCACAAAAATATAAATCCATACACAACGCCATCCTGATACTGACAAAAACTAAACACGGATAGTTGCGCATCGATAATTGGTTTACTGTATAATTTTTAACTTAATAAAAAAATGAATTTAAATCAGCTTATAAGTTAACTCGACCGTTAATGATTCTGAGACGGTACGAAGTTCGTCGGGTCAATTAGTATAATATAATTACAACAATATTGAAACAATGAAAAAAAAATTAAACAATATATATAAATAAGATTACACAACTAAGCGGCAAGTTTAAAATGTTAATGGCAGGTAAACTAAAAAAACTAAGCAAAACTTATGCGTCGAGAAGATGGCTACATATATTATTATTGGAAATAAACATCATTTCCAATGAAACAATAAGGTAAACTGAAAATAAAATCATTTGGGTTAAACAAAAAAGCGCACAAAGAAATAAATTAGTTTTGGTTCAGGGAACCGATTAGCTAAACTTATGTTTTATTTAAATTTATTATCAATCTGAGTCGAGGAACGAATACACCTATAATCTAGTATAGTTGGTTTGATCCATTCTTTGGCCTTGAAGAGGTAATGGTTCTCACTTCATTACGTTTAATTCAATGCATTCAATGATCACCGTGCACCTGTTTCCGACAAAATACTATTAAACCAAACAATTAAAGTAATAACGATAATTTTTTTTTCCTTTAGATATTATAATTGCGTCGTAGGAGTTTTATATTCTATCTTGTCAAGTTTCGACGTCTTGAAAACTTTTTCAACAAATGAAAACTATTTTTTAATAACAAGCCTAGTATTTTCTTAGAGATACCCCTAAAATAAAATTCTAATATTAACCGACGTTCTTTTATTGACGTTCTCAAATTAAATAAAAATGATAATTTAATATAAATGTTAAGCATGCCGTAGGACGTGAACCCATGCCAATATATACCAATATATACCTACCAAGTTGGTAGTACCAACGTATACATTTATTAAAACAAATGAAAATAAATAAGTGGTGTAAACAAAGTTAATTATTTTCTCACCGAAGACAATATATGTATGAAGTGAAAACTTCTTTAGCACCGTTGTGGTTTTAATCACGATGAAACGGAAACGAGAGACACTAAAAAGAGACAAATAGATATATCCATAGGATTTAGCCTGCGAGAGAATGAGACAGCAATAAAATATTTATTTATTTCAAATTAATTCAACTCGGTTCCAATATTATACGATAAGTCACAGTCCCACACAAGTCTCCTTTGGTGTAGTGGTATAAAGCTTCTAACGAACCTCTGCAGACATTCAGCTGATAAAATAAAAAATATAGGTATTTATATTTTTGTACAATCAATATCCACTCTTCAAATCACTCCAAAATTAACAATAAAAAAAAGAAAACGAAATCTAGTGACTACGAAGAAGAAAACACTAATAAGATGACCAAATGTATAGGAAAAGGTGCACTGGAATTCGACGACAAAATGTGGAAAAAAATCATGCTTCACATCGATTAAAAAAAGTGCTTCGTAGCCTCCCTACTATTGTGTACTTTAGTTTTCTCAAGGTTTCACTTCTACCACGTGTGAATTGCACACTTTGATAATGGAAGTGAAACTTATTTTGAAATTTGGATGAAACGGAAATGACGCATTACAGCACCACCGAAGCATCAAACTGCCCTCATTGGCCGCTTTGATAATGATGTCAATTTTCAAGGCTCCTATTGGTTGAGATATGAAACGGAAATCGGTCTGCGACCATTGCCCGCTTTGATTATGACATTCATTTTTAAGGCTAGTATTGGTTGAGATTGTTTTGGTAAAGTTTCGCTTCTACCGCGTGTAAACTGCACTCTAGTTTTTTTTAGGTTGAAGTACATGAAATACCATATATATAATTATTTGTTATCTAAAAGCGTCCAGAAAATCTACGCTTGGATAAAATATGTACTAATGAGGCATTATCTCTGCTCCGGTTAGGCAGGCAGCAGACACTAGACAAATCGGATCAGACAAAAGTCAATACGAAAACCGGATTGGTTATAATACCGGGGTCACGCCCCTTGTCGGACCGGATTGGACGGGCGGCGCGGAAAGGCGTGGCCTAATTTCATTACTCCGCGCCGGCCGAATCATTTTTTGTCGGATCAGACAATCGGATGACAAATTAAAAAATTTGCAGCCGGCCTAAGTCGTTGATGGGCATTTTCCTATTAATAAATTAAGAGGGAATAATGTGAAAAAACCGGAAATACGTCATTTTTAAATCAAATTTCCATAAATAATTTAAATTGATTTCGAAAGATTATTCTTTTATCTAGTAAAGATATATTTTAAATTTTGAGAAAAAATGTTAATTTTTAGTACAATAAGGTCATATTATATATCGTTGGCAGATTTGTTAAGTTTTTAAACAAATGTTGTATTTTACAACACACATTTCAAATCATATAAGCATGCAGTAGATAGAATAAATCAATAAATTATCTGGGAAAGCTGATTCACAATTTTAATTTGAGTTTAAATAAAATCATAAAAAAAGATCCACCCACGTGTTTTGTGACGAAAATACTTCAGTTTAACTATTTATTTGCGGTCTTACAAACTAACACATTTAAAATTTTTTTTACATTCTTATTTTTCTTAGACATTAATGAAAAATTATAAATACCTATGATGAAAACATAATTACAAAAAGTACACAATTTTAATAGTTTTACCATCACGCCTTTCAGCATTTTTGGATGCTGGATTATTTTAAAAAGCTGGTACGGAGAATAATTATTTTTCTCAATGGAATCGCCCTGTACGATCGTAAGAACATCTTTGGACGAAATTTGGATTCTCGACCGCTGGCTGGTTAAAGGCCCTTAAGTATAAGATTAAATAAATACTTATGGGTCAATCTCTAACCTGCGTTTAGAGGTTATTGGTTTTTAGTTATTAGTGAGTTTCAGTTGGAGGTCGTTCCTGATATACCTATCTACCGAGCCTTGGTGCAGATTTCCATGTCTAGGTACTCGCAAGTCTCGGTAATAGGACGTCCAATATAATACTTACATCTCTACCGAATCTTTTTGCAGGTCATTCTATCATACTATCAATTCACAATTTACATTTGGTTGTCTAAGTTTTACCTCCATTTAAAGTTAATCGTCTATTTGCATGTTTAGTTGTTTGTCGATATTTACCTTAATTTACCCTTATTGGTTATTTTCACTTTCATAGGTTTTAGTTGCAGCTCGTTTAAGAGCGTTTAACCAGCCAGCGGACGAAAATCCACATTTCGTCGAAAGTTGTTCTTACGATCGTGCAGGGCGGTTAAAATGAGAAAGATTAATTATTCTCCGTACCAGCTTTTTAAAATTATAATTCAATATCGAATTTATTTCAATCCAAATTAGCTTTAATTTATACCTTCATCCAAAAATGCTGAAAGGCGTGATGATAAAACTATTAAAATAATTTACTTTTTGTAATTATTTTTTGATTATAAGTATTTATCATTTTTCAATAATGTCTAAATTTAATAAAAATGTTTAAAAAAATCTGAAATATATTAGTTTGTAAGTGCGCAAATAAATACACAAATGGACCAATTTTCGTCAAGAAACACATGTACCTACGTACATATTTTTTAATGATTTTATTGAAACTAAAATTAAAATTCTAAAACATGCGTTTGCTAGATAATGTATTGATTTATTTTACTGCGTGATTATATTATTTGAAATGGGTGTGGTATAATACAAAATCTTTTTTGAAAATTTAATAAATCTCCCAACGACCTATGGAATAACCTTATTATACTAAAAATTAAAAAAATTTCTCAAAATTTATTACATGCGAATGCTAGATAAAAGAACAATCTTTCGAAATCCGTTTATAATTTCTTTGTGGAAAAGAGTCAATACGTCTAAAATCTTTTTTGAAAATGACGTATTCCGGTTTTCTCTGGTAATGCCCTCTTAAGTTATGTATTCATCCTTGGAGATTTGCTGACCGTAAGCTCAAATTTCTGTCTGGACGTACATAATCTCAAATTTTAAAGACGTTCTTTTATTGAAGCGGTTTTTGAAGTGAAACTTCTATAGCACGGCTGTGATTTGGATTTCGGATGAAACAGAAATGACGAATAATGCACCTGCACGGCATCAACTGCTCATCGGCCGCTTTGATAATGATTTCACTTTTAAAGGTTCCTATTGGTTGAGATATGGTTATGACCTCACTTTTCAAGTATTGGTTGAGATTGTTTTGATAAAATGTCGCTACTGCCGCGTGTAAACTGCACTCAAATTTTTAAAAATTTATTTGTATTAACGTCATACAGAACTTGTTTTATGATTGGCTTCTTTTTATTTTTAGATTTATTGTATCTCGTAGAGTTGAACGAAACTTTAATTTCTTATTTCAGAACTTGGTGATAAAGACATGCAACATAAATTTAAATTGTTGCTAAAAGGTATGTATATATGGACATTCAAGTATTGTGTACCTTCTAGTTCACTCTGTCGGGTTGCTAACGTTACGGCACATTGCCAAACCGGTTGTGAGTTACAAGGAACGCCGGTAAAAAATCGTAATACACTCTTACTGAAACACAAAGGTTACGAATTTTGTTTCATTATTGAGAAAAAATATGGTATTTAGTAAGTATTACGTGACATTATCGGATCAATTTTCTTGTTTTGTGACAAACTTCCCACGCCGAATGTTTTTTGATCAATCAAAGTTTAGTGATATGATCATTTTTTATGTGAAAACTTCTTTAGCACCGTTGTGATTTGCATATTTGAAACTCGATGAATCAGAAATGAGCGACACTAAAATGAGACAAACACATACATCGATAGGATTTAGCCTGCGAGAGAATGAGATGGCAATAAAATATTTATTATTTCACGGTTATTCGGTTCCAACATAATATGACAAATCCACGGTCCCATGCAAGTATCCTTTGGTATATTAGTATAAAGCTCCTGATAAACCTTAGCGACCAGATTTCAGATTTTTTTTTGTAAAACAATATTTAATCTTCAAACCACACTAAAAAGAAAACAAAAGAAAGCGACATCTAGCGACTACGAAGAAGAAAACACAAATACTAATAAGAAGGCAAAAACGTATAGGAAAAGGTGAACTGGAATTCAACGACAAGAATATAGAAAAATCATCCTTCACATTGACAGAAAAAATGTGCTTCGTAGTCTCCCCACTCTTTCTACTTACTAAAGTTGACAAGAGTTCACTTCCATCGCGTGTGAATTGCACACTCTGATTTTTTTAATTGATCAGTTTGTATAACAAATATATGCAACGTTACGGTTTGCAGAAAAATCTGTAAAAAGTATGCTTATCAACGCGGCTAGTGTCATCGCGTTTGGATAATATGGCTTTTAGGATTTTAAAGTTTTCTTGGTGTTGAAAACACAAAATGAGATTCTAAATATTTGGTCCTTACATATGAAATTGGCGTTTTGACATACAGGCAACTTTGATCTCAAATATCTTCTCTTTGGTTAGGAATTCCAAATTTAAATTTATACAGCTATTTATTCATGTATTTGTGTTTCGAGAATTATAATTCATTTGTTTTTTCCTAAATTGTTTTTTTTTCTTTGCATCACTTAGTTTACAAATGGAAAACTTGAAATATCGCTTTATTTACGAGTATGAGTTCCACCGTGGCACCAGTGCTGCAGAAACGGCTCGAAGGATTAATGATGTGTATGGCGACGGTGCCGCGTTTTGGTTCCAACGTTTTCGTTCTGGAAATTTCGACCTGCAGAACAAGCCCCGTGGACGGCCGGAGACCAAAGTTGGTAATGAAGAATTGAAGGCTATTGTGGAAGCGGATCCATCGCAAACCACGTCCGAGTTAGCTGCAGGCAGCGGTGTTAGTGATAAAACTGTTTTGATTCACTTGAAGCAAATTGGGAAGGTGAAAAGCTTGAAAGGTGGGTACCTCACGAATTGAGTGAAGCAAATCAACAAACGCGCGTTAGAACGCTAGACCACACACTGCACAACAGACGGCTACCAAATTAGAGGAGCTTCAATTGGAATGTCTAAGACATCTATCGTACTCTCCGGACCTTGCCCCAACAGATTACCATTTTTTTATTTTTTTCGAAATTTGGATAACTTCTTGCAAGAGAAAAAATTCACCTCCGATGGGGCAGTCTAAACCGTCTTCAAAGATTTTATTGATTCCCGTCCGAATGTTATTTTAGTAAAGGGATCGATGAACTACCTATGAGATGGCAAAAGTGCATAGATAGCAATGGTACATATTTTGATTAAATAAATATATTATATTTAAAAAAAAAACAGCTTTATGTTCCTCTCATACAAAACGCCAATTTCATATGTAAGGACCTAATATTTCACTCTACTCCTCAAAGCAACACGGAAAGAATTTACAATTGATTTTTTTAAGGCCATGATTCAAAGAATATCTCGTTTATATTCTTAACATTCCCTGGATATATATGCAAAGTTTGTTTAAATGTCTAATCGTAATGACAATTCCTACTAATATATATTATTTTATTTCTATTAGTATGCGTGTGTACATCATATTACGTATCGCGAATAAATAAAATAAACTTATTATCATAATTAATTGATTAAATTGAGTATCACAATATGAAATACATTATATTATATATAAATGTATTCGTATTCAGATGAATAAGAAAGTAGGGATCGCACTAAACGAGCGAGACCTTGAAAAACCCAACATCTTTCCCAGCGAATCGTTAAACTTTCAGAACAGTGGAAACAACTTACAGGTATCCCCCAAGACATTTGCATTCACGAAACCTGAGAAATTAATCTACTAACGATCAACCAGGTAAATTGAATAAAGCGCTGCATTTTCCTGGAGTTATTTTTGGATTACGCCAAATTGAAATTGGAAGCATTTCAGTTTGCAGAAACTAAGCAATGGAAATTACTTTCATACTGAGGAATTTATCCTTAATCGGTATTGGCGTGTTTTAAATATTGTAGTAGCTCATGGTGGATATCAATTAGATTTTCATTAGAAATCTCGCGGATACTGAGAAGTTGTTTTCTTAATTTGAGAGTTCTCCATTAAATAAATGGTTTTACGCAAGTTTCTTCAATGAAGGGTTTTTTTTAGAATGAAATCTTTTTAATGGAAAATTATAATAGATACAAACTGTAGATACACACCTATCTAAAATGAATCAATAATTTAACACACTACATATATTATGCATTGAGGCGGGTGAAGTAATGGTTTACAAAGAAAAAATAGAGCACCTTGGTAATAAAATGTAGTATGTTATCTCATTGCTTAAAGCTAGGGAGCTCCCATCAGGTGATTTTTCACAAAACCGGCGGTACTTCGTCAAAGCACTTTATTTCATTTGTACAAACACTGAAGCGCTTTTTGACACAATATGGCAGCATTTAAAATACCTCGGATTGCTTTGCTACCAGTTTTTGGCAAATTTTCATAATAATGCAGCTTATAAAATACTTTAACGCCTAGTTCGTAGATGTCTCAATTCTTTTGTTTCTGTGATTTACCGGAATCTTCTGTAAAACATATTCGATCGCGTCGTTAGACAAAGAATTCTCGGTTGAACTGTCAGCCGTGTGTTTGCTAAGAATAATAATAATATTTGACTAATTTATATAGCGCAGTTTTCGTGAAAAATCTTCTCAAAGGCGCTGTATAAATAAATATATAAAAAATAATTAATATAACTTTTATTTATTTATTTTATTTATTTATTTATTACATAAGATACATTTATACAGCAAATACAACATAGTAATAATATTTCAAAATAACTGTAAATATTAAAATGTATACACGTGTTATTATGTCTTGTTTGTCTATATTAGTTCCCAGCTAGGCAGATTGCCCGTTCTAAGGAACCAAATGCTGTTGAAAAATTCCAAAAATGTATTCTGTACCAAAAAAAACAAAGTGTTTTTTTTTGTAGATTAAATACCTAAGTTTTTACTGATTGTGCCATTTAATAGTTAACCATGTAAAAGTTTAAGTTTTAAGTGACATTATTTAATATTTTTTCAGACTCAACCCTACCTTAACCAATCAACCATTTATTTATTATTGAACCGATACATGTCATTTTGCATGTTTTAATGTTTAATTCTGGGGGGATTTTATTGTATAATTTCGGTCCCAGATATGTATATGTCATTTGGAACTTCGACGTATTGCTCCCTGGGACCACAAGATCCTTTCTGGTGTGCCTTCTTGTGATGTATTTATGATCAATTTTATCAAGTTTTTCTAGATTTTTGTGTACGTTTTTTATGTAGTTTTGACGAACATCAAGTACATTAAATTTTTTGTAGAGCTGATCGCTAGAAAACCTATAGGGTTTACGCATAATGACTCTAATTATGGATTTCTGGGCCTTCACTAGAGGATCTAAAATTGGCTTTCAACAGAGATTTATAATTATAACTAGCTAACCGTGAAACAGATGCTGACCTTGAATTCGATGATATTTATACATAAAATAATTAACAACATTTTACCAAAATACTTTTCAAATAAAATTGTATTCAACAAGGACATTCACAGACATAACACAAGAACATGCAAAGAAATCAGGCTTCAAAAAAAGGATAAGGCGAATACGCAGAACAGTTTGCTGTACAAGGGGATGAAGTTGTATAACAAGCTACCAGAGACTTTGAAGTCCACACCAATTGGGAAGTTCAAGACGTATTGTAGGAGCTACATAAAATTACATAAAATTTAGTTTGCAATATGAAATATTATAACTAATTAGAAATTTGTAAACTTAAATGTACAAATTACTAAAATAAAATTAATTAATAAAAAAATAAAAATAAATAATATTGACTTACATCTAAGACTTACAGCAAGTGATTTATATTACTGGTATACAACTAAGATTTACAATTATAACTAGTGACTTGTATCTAAAGACTTATAGTTGGTATGATCGTAAGCGTTTGTTTTAATTGATTTTTATACGTAATTATATACGACAGTTATCGCAATTCAATAATCCATCGTGTTTTCAAGTCGTTTAAATTAAGCCTAATGTGAATTTCAAATTTCATCCGGTCATTACGTTCATTTTTACAATTATCTAATTACTTGACGTGTGAATATGAACTACAGTGTTCAATTAGGATAAAAGGATATACATATTAATTTCAATTAGTTGGGTAAACTTTTAACCCAGTAAATTACAATTTAACCAGCTGTCAAATTGCATATTTTGTGAGAATGGAAATGGCGAAACGCAACAAGATTTATGCAACTAGAAAATTATTTTCTGAAAGGTTAGTAATGTGTATTGTTATGATTTATGTCTAATTAAAAAATCTTGTTTCTTGTTATGTAAAAACGTGGTGATAAATGTGCAATATTAGGTCACAAAAATTTATAGCGCTGCAGTCTGATTTTGATAATGTGATTTAGGGTATGTATGTAAAACGATTATAAATATTAGGTAAATAAAGCAAAAATCGCGTTAATTCTTATTGATAAATTGTAGATAATGTAGGTATTCGTTGAATTTCATACAATTTCTTTGTGGTAAATGTATTAAATATAGTAAAAAGTGCATTTCATTTTCACTTCCGCGATCTCAAAAATCCATAAAACGTTTTTGAGGCACAATTTTCTATCAGCCGATTGCGGTTAAATTACGAGGTTTTTAATATATTAATTGCTTCTGTGATTATCAAGTAGACCATAAACAACTTGTAGAAGTCGAAAAATCCAATGTTGATGCGAAATAGTATCATCAATATCAAAGGAACTAACACGCAGGATGCGCAGTTCTGAAGTTAACGATTTCATAATATATTTTTTATTAATCCTACGAATATGTGATAATCGACCAAAGATTACGAATTCATCGGCTATACATAACTATAATCAGTTTGTATGTCTCTATGTTAAAATTCGGAGGTATGATTTTTTTAATGTGGCCGGAAAATATTCATAATGATCACCAAATAATCTACAAGAGGAAAAAGTTAAAAATCGCGCTGTTGCTTGAGTGGTTAAGAAATCAATAATAAAAATTAGGTAATAATTAGGCGGTAGGTATGATGAAAAAGGATAATACCAAAACATAATTTTTTTCGGATTTCTTAAGGCTCTGCAACCGGGTTCGAAAAGAAGATGGAGAGATACGAAATTACGAATGTTAGAGGAGAGCGCTAACATTTACACCGACAAAATCGATGCGAAAATGTTTAATAAAACACGACTCGTTTAAAATAGAGCAAAAATCTCATTAATAATCTCTAAAATAGGGCATTATCTTAAACAGCATTTAAATAAACACTGTGAATTTTTTCATACAAATAACTTCTAAAATAACTGAAACAAACGTGTTTATAGTAATTTTTGGAGCATACTTTGCGATTTTTTTCTATCGAGGGAATTTTATATAATTTGAGTTTCGGCGCGAGCAAAGTCTAGATATTATCTTCAAGAATAACATACATTTTTTTAAGAGCTTTAAAACTTACCGTGCTTAAATATGTAATACATCGGTAGAAATCTTAATATGTGCAGGTCAGTTTGTTCAGGAGTGACGGACTATCTATCCCTCCCATTGCGGTGCAAGGCGATGTTTTGAGAGAACCTGGATAGGGCAAAAGATCTCCCTAAACAAGTCTCCCGATCCGGTGTGCCACACAGTTGGTGGCCAAACGCATCCGAAGCCGGAATCTGACAAACCTGACTCCATGAACCCGGGCACCACTGCTAAGACCTATGGCAGAGGTGTTGGTTACGTTACCCAATAAATGTTTCCCTGGGCGACAGTACTCATAACCGCCTCCCATATTGTATTGGAGCTGATGTAATAAAAAAACTTAGAAACAACAGGCAGCTGGTATCACTACCACATCAACCACTATACTAGATATTAAGAATTTGAAAAAGTTTAAGTTAAGGTATTATCCTTTTGCATATACCTACAGCGAGCTGTTTGTTGATTTTTGTTGTTTTTGCGAGTTTTGATTATTGTAGCTGAATCGAAAATGGTATTTCCAACGTAAACACGGCCCATCGTTATAAACATATTATTATCTATAAAAAGATTACTTGGTAATACCCTTCCTTATGAACTCACTAAATTGAATCCGGTATAACCCAAATAACCACACACCATAATAGGCCACTTGCATGGACTTCATAACGACTTGGAAAAAATCGTGTGGATAGAGTTTTTTACTAAGATTACGAAAATGTTAGTAAAAAGTTTTAGAAATGTACAGTTTTTTTTATTTTTAAATAAATAAATCCATTATTTGGGCTCGTGACGTCACTACATGAAAATGTCCCGATGTCCAAATATACATGTCCAAATATACATACAAAATGTTCCTATTAATTTTATAAAATTCCACACTGATTTATTTTTTTATATGGCATCACTTTGATTTCAGGCGAATTTTTGAATTCGTTCACTAGATTTATTGTTTGTTCTCTGCGAACTTATCATTTGGTTTCACTTTTTGACAGATGCTCTGAAGAGAACCCCGTACTTTTAATGATCTACGGAGTTCTCTTCAGAACGTGCAGATGATGTCGGTACGTGTTTTAGAGGTATAATGATTATGGTGCTGATTTTAACAAAATTAAATTTTATAATATTCTTATTGTTATTATAATTTACAAGTACAAGTATATTACATTGAATTTAGTAATATAGACGCTGTTCATTTTAATGATTTATGGTCAATAAGATAGATCAAAGAAAAAATATATTTATGAGATGTAATATTTTTAATATGCCTCGTTATTCTCCTGTGCCATTCGTGTGGAAAACGTTCTTTTTTTTTAAATGATTTTCGGCAATGTAATTATCGTTTTTTCACACCTATAAAATTATGTCCCGTATTTCCGGTTTATAAAAAATGGTCTGATTTTTCGGTTTGAAATTTTCAAAAAATCCCCAGGGTTTCAAAAAAACGATTAAAAAAAAAAAAAACACAGAATGTCTTAGAATATTTGCCTAAACCGGAAAAAAAAATTAAAAAATGTGATGCAAGTGGCCTATTGTTCTTAGTATTTTAACTTCAGTCATCTAAAATTTAGAAGAAAACTATGGTGGAAAAATACTAAAAGTTGTGTTAAAATAATGCCGTCGATTTAAAATATATTTTATACTAACTGACCCAACAAACGCTTTTCGGCCATATAAATTATTTCAAGTGAATATTTTGGTTGTTAAATAAAAAATTACGAATGCATTGTGAGTGTTTGGGGATCGGATCCATGACAGAAAGAGAAATAGATCGCTGTAGGCGATGACCGCCGATAAAAACGAAGAAAAACACCAACTAAAGTAGGAAAATGAAATAAAGAAAATCAATATGAATTTCGAAGAGCATTTGAGTGTACGATATATTTTGTCAGTCCGTCTTTAGCCACCACAAATAAGCTCGATGGTTTGCCCACGCGAGAACGTGATGCCGAATGAATTATCAAAATGACGCGACGCTTCTCGTGAATGTCTTGCGCACGTGTGGATGAAAGTTCGATGAGGCGGACCTAGCGCCATCTGCCATTCAATAACATAAATTCTTTCGTTCTGTTTAAAATACGAAAGACGGTTAAATTTTTTCATATAAAAATGCTAAAATCGCGATTAAAAAATGTGAGGGTAAGGGTAGAAGGGTTAAAATTTGGGGTTAGAGGTATTTTTTGTTACAAAATTTGAAAAAAAATCGAAAAAAAAAATAGAAATTATTTTTCTGGATAGGCACACCTTAATCACCTAGCGTTATGAAATATACTTCAAAACCTATTCTTACACCTTCCAAATATACATACAAAATTTCATAAAAATCGGTCAAGCCGGTTCGGAGGGGTGCGACCACAAACAGCGTGACACGAATTTTTATATGTAAGACAATATTATTTATAATTGCTTAATCGACATTCAAATGCAATTAAGAAATGGTTCTTAACCAAGGTACTGAATTTTAGCGAATGTTAATATTTACAAATTTTATTAAATTGTGTGACGTAGTATTTTTTTTTTAAATTAGACAAATTGATAAGAACAACAAAATTTCACAAAAATCACCTTTTTTTCTTTTTTTATGTGAATACCGGACAAGAGTCCCGACTGCTCCCGTTTGGAATTAGTGAGACTATGGCATCCCCAATTGGGTATGTTGTAAGGCTGAAGATAGTGGGGAGGGGAAGGAGATGGATAGAGAAAAACGGGAAAGTATCTGGCTCTTCAGATCGGCCCCCAAACATGTCCTAAAATATATAATGCTCTGAGTACTGACATAAAGTCAAGTAATTCTAATTCTCTTTTAATAACACGTGTACAACATTGGATTTTTGAAAGGGGACGAACGTACTTTAAAGAATTCATGAGTTCTAACACTACATTTTAATTATTAATTTTTGCATTTCAAAATTTTAATTTCCATTTTTATTTCTATTTTTCTTTAAAATGTTGTTATTTTTTTTCTCTTAGTTTTTCACTAAATTTTATTTATGTTTTTAATTTTTAATTTTGATTTATATACTTATATGTTTTAATTTATATAGAACACTTGAGTTCTTAACATTTAATCTTTATTATTAATTTTTGTATTTCAAAATTTTAAATTGAATTTTAATTTTTATTTCTACTTTTCTTTAAAATATGATCTTTTTTTTTCTCTTTAGGTTTAAGTATTTCTTAATATTTTTTGGAATGTTAAAATATTAAATGTACGACTACCGCAACACGGGCATTAGCCTAGTGTGGTAGCCAAAAAAAACAAATATCTGTAACTAATAAAAAATTTATGAAATAAAAAAATAAAAAATAACCTGTTGTGAAGGGTGGTCTTACACCTTACACCAGGGCGATACTGAGTGTATCTTCCGCTTTGGAACGTGACGCAAATACAATTTATCAATGGTGAGATAATTTAAATGAATCAAATATAAATTTCGGTTTATGAACCCGCGACCTTCGGATTATTAATCGAGAGCCTTACTCCTCGATCACGGAGGCTATTAATAGCAATGCAGACAATAATTAAATAAATGACTATATCCTAAAATAATTAGATGTCTTATGGTAGGCGGTAACGACTGACCTACATTCAACCTAACTACAAAAATTAATTCCCAACTGTTAAATGGTGTTTTAGTTACACATTGCACAAAGACCGTGCAATCATACATTCGATTTGTTACTAATAAAAAAAATGTGCGCAAGATACCCAGCGGTGTTGGGTTGTAGATTTGTTTTGTATAATTTAACGTACCTATTTACAACTTTATGTGATATTTTTCGTCAGTTTTAGTCAAGAAATTTAAAAAAAAGTAATTTCACGTCGTAAACTAGGGTTTACCGTTACATCATTCATTGAATATTATGTTTCTAATTTTATAAGCATTTCTTGAACGTCTAATTGTCTAATACATGTGTTGAAATGAACTTTTCTTAGATATGCAAGCAACCCGTTAAAATATCAGTGTGTTTTTAGGTTATTTATTGGGAATTAAAAAGCATCTTACAATTTTTTTATATTTTTTTATTGTACTTATGAACGTGAAAAAAATGGTGCTTGTTTCGTTGCAAATTTCTTAAATTAATGGACTGACTTTTTTAAAAATATAAATTTTTGTAAAAAATTTTAGACGATTTGAATAAAAATGTTTTTGAAAGGCGAAATATTTTTTTAGGCTTTTTTCAAATTTTAATTTTAAAACGATAAAGTATATTTCAAATACCGAATTCTAAAAGCAATTTTATTCGTTTTTTAAAAAGAATTTGTTCTTAAAATATCTTCAAAAATAAGAAATACTTATATAGGAAATTGAAAATATCTGGGAAAAATTCCGAATTCGGTGATGAATTATTTTTAATAACACTGTATAAAATAGATATACACCCTCTTTGGCAGGATAAGCAAAGCATATATCTTTCCATGAACTATTTTTTGACATTTTCGTTATATGTTTTTGGGGTGTTGTGCCGTGTTGCGCTACCTCCTTCTTTAGCCAACGTTTCGGACATCGTTGCAGTGTCCATCATCAGGGCAGATCCAGCAGATCCGGTAGATGTGTTCCGGCAGATCCGGTAGATGTGTCACATCTACCGGATCTGCCGGATCTGCCCTGATGATGGACACTGCAACGATGTCCGAAACGTTGGCTAAAGAAGGAGGTAGCGCAACACGGCACAACACCCCAAAAACATATAACGAAAATGCTTCTGGCCGTGAAAATCTTAAAACTTATCTATTTTTTGACAGTTTCTTATTGTTAGTAAGGTCGTCATACACGGTCGTTTATCAAATGAATTAAATACTCACGGCTTTTTTTAGTTCAGCAAGCAACCTATTAAATAGGTTTATTTTTTTCATTCATAGGAGACCCCGAAGAAAAAAATTTCCCTCAGGTTCCAAGTCATCTTTGAGATGTTATGTGGAGGGTCTTGTATTGAAGAGTCTCGTGTTCTAGGAGGGAAGATAAATAGCGGCATACCGTATACCTATATGAAATATTATGCTGGTGAGATTTTCACGGCCATAAGAATAATGATAATTATTTTTTTGGTTATTATACCGTGCTACGCTTTCTTCTTATTTATCCAATGTGTCGGAAAGCGTTATAATGTCCATCTGCCCGATGTTGCCTGTTGCATACCTACTATACTGCTATCCGAAACGTTGCCTAAATTAGGAAGTAGTAGCAAGAAGGTAATACGGCATAAAACCTAGTTTCTGCATCAGTTTCGGTTTCGGATGAAAATTTGCCGAAACCGAAGCTTTTTTAGACACGTTAAAAATCGATTGTTAACCGTTATTTGACTTATTTTTTCCACTTATTCAGACAGTTAAATAAAATAAATAAAAAAAACAGTTATTGAAGAATGGGGAAAAATAATATTTTTTTTATACTACTTCCATAAAACAAACAAAATTTATAAAAAATAACAAAACATATTAACTACTTTTTGGAACTTCTCGTTCGGCTGACTTTGGGTGAGTTCGTTGCTCGTATGTCACCCGCCATCATCTGCAAAATACTCAATTTGTTATTTTTTATAATTTTTGCGTAATACAAAAAAATATTATTTTTTCACATTTATTTATTTATTTATTTATTTATTGCTTCTTCACAATTTATATACATATATTTTTAGCATGTAATTATTAACCCCACTAGGGTTCGCCTGTATCGGGGTTAATAATTTCACAATTTAATAAAAATAACACACGCAAATATCGGTCATGCAAAACAGTTAAGTAAAAGCAAAATAATAAAATTTAAAAATAAAATGATAAA
Source organism: Limnephilus marmoratus (assembly GCA_917880885.1). Taxonomy (NCBI): domain Eukaryota; kingdom Metazoa; phylum Arthropoda; class Insecta; order Trichoptera; family Limnephilidae; genus Limnephilus; species Limnephilus marmoratus. Next base: position 17,791,495 of record OU862920.1, on the reverse strand, counting down.
CAGGGAAAATAATAAGTGATAAAAATATATGAATTAAAAACAAAGTGTTAAGAGATCAGACAAAATGTTATCATTCATTATATCATTAGTTCATACCATTTTCAACAATAGATAAAATTAAAAAAAAATATATGTCCTTAGGTTTTTTTACACATACTTCAATTATTGTTTTTTAATTTCAATTATTTAATTTAACACGTGTTAACCATCTGAATAAGTGTAATAAATAAGCCAAATAACAGTAAACAATCGATTTTTAACATGTCTAAAAAAGTTTCGGTTTCGGCCAAACGAGACAGACACCGAAGATTCGGTTTCGGTTTCGGTGGAAAGTCCAGTTTCTTGTTAACATTAATTAATTTTATATTTTTGAATGTAGCTATTACTTTGTGGTTATCCATTATAGAAAAATGAAATAATTTAACTTTGTATAAACCACTTATTTGATGCGCAAATCCGACCGGTTTCGGAACAAACGTTCCTTCGTCAGGGAAAGCTTATACTAATTTGACAGTTTCGAACAATGTTTTATTATGGTAGGGGTGGAGCTGTTGCTAGATAATAATGTAGATTGGGTAGGTAGGTATTAGTGTAGAGTGGGTGGGTAGGGGAACAAATCCATGATTGGGCTATATGACAATATTTTTTGTTTGTTAATAATAGATTCATTATTTTTAAGGGATTTTTTAATTTCCAAGGCTTCTAAGTTATCTAAACGTTTTCCTTTATTATTAATATGAAGAATATTTATCCCTGTATTTTTTTTCAAAACAATGGTTATTTTCAATGATATGGTTAGCAAACTCAGAAAAATTATTATTATTAAGACATCTTAAATGTTCTTTGATTCTGATTTCAAAATTACGAGTGGTTTTTCCAATATAAAATGAGGGACAATCATTGCATTTGAGTTTATATATTCCGGAATTAGTCAATTTATGGTCTTTATCTTTAGTATTTCTCAAAAAATTACCGATATTATTTCTTGTATAAAACGCTGGTTTAATATTAGAAGGAAGATTTTTGCAACATTGAACTGAAAAATTATTAATATACAAAATTTTACGCCATTCTTTATCATTAATATTATTAGAATTGTATAGATATTTTTTTTTTGAAATTTTGATAAGTTTTTTATTTAGGATGTTGTCAATTAATTTTGGTTCATATCCGTTATTTATAGCAATTTGTTTTATTATTGAAAGTTCAGAAAGGAAATTATTATTAGACATTGGGACATTTACTAAGCGGTGTATCATGGAATGGAAGGTGGAGTGTTTTTGTGAGACAGGGTGGTTGGAGGTCCTATGAATTACTATGTCAGTGTATGTTGGCTTGCGATATATTCTAAAATCGATTTTATTATTTATAATAGATAAAGTTAAATCCAAAAAGTTTAATTTTTCATTGCCTATTTCTATCGTAAATTTTATTTGGTTATGAAAGGAATTTAAAAGGTTAAGAAAGTTGTTGAGTTGACGTTCAGATCCTGTCCAAATGACGAAGATATCATCCACATATCTCTTCCATAGTAAAACATTGTTTAAAAGAGGTGATTTTGAATTAAAAACAGTTGTTTCCAAATCATTCATAAATATATCAGCAATAAGAGGACTGGTGGGGGCTCCCATTGGAAGGCCTTCTTTTTGTTGGTATATGACATTATTGTATTGAAAATAATTTTGATTTAAAACTAAGTTAAATAAACGAGTTAGGTCACTAGACAGATCTCTAGGTAATTTAGAATCTTTCAATAATTTGGAAATAATTGCTTTACTTTCAGTAATAGGCACATTAGGAAATAGATTAATGACATCAAAAGACACAATGCTTGTGTCTTTTGATGTCATTAATCTATTTCCTAATGTGCCTATTACTGAAAGTAAAGCAATTATTTCCAAATTATTGAAAGATTCTAAATTACCTAGAGATCTGTCTAGTGACCTAACTCGTTTATTTAACTTAGTTTTAAATCAAAATTATTTTCAATACAATAATGTCATATACCAACAAAAAGAAGGCCTTCCAATGGGAGCCCCCACCAGTCCTCTTATTGCTGATATATTTATGAATGATTTGGAAACAACTGTTTTTAATTCAAAATCACCTCTTTTAAACAATGTTTTACTATGGAAGAGATATGTGGATGATATCTTCGTCATTTGGACAGGATCTGAACGTCAACTCAACAACTTTCTTAACCTTTTAAATTCCTTTCATAACCAAATAAAATTTACGATAGAAATAGGCAATGAAAAATTAAACTTTTTGGATTTAACTTTATCTATTATAAATAATAAAATCGATTTTAGAATATATCGCAAGCCAACATACACTGACATAGTAATTCATAGGACCTCCAACCACCCTGTCTCACAAAAACACTCCACCTTCCATTCCATGATACACCGCTTAGTAAATGTCCCAATGTCTAATAATAATTTCCTTTCTGAACTTTCAATAATAAAACAAATTGCTATAAATAACGGATATGAACCAAAATTAATTGACAACATCCTAAATAAAAAACTTATCAAAATTTAAAAAAAAAAAAAATATCTATACAATTCTAATAATATTAATGATAAAGAATGGCGTAAAATTTTGTATATTAATAATTTTTCAGTTCAATGTTGCAAAAATCTTCCTTCTAATATTAAACCAGCGTTTTATACAAGAAATAATATCGGTAATTTTTTGAGAAATACTAAAGATAAAGACCATAAATTGACTAATTCCGGAATATATAAACTCAAATGCAATGATTGTCCCTCATTTTATATTGGAAAAACCACTCGTAATTTTGAAATCAGAATCAAAGAACATTTAAGATGTCTTAATAATAATAATTTTTCTGAGTTTGCTAACCATATCATTGAAAATAACCATTGTTTTGAAAAAAATACAGGGATAAATATTCTTCATATTAATAATAAAGGAAAACGTTTAGATAACTTAGAAGCCTTGGAAATTAAAAAATCCCTTAAAAATAATGAATCTATTATTAACAAACAAAAAATATTGTCATATAGCCCAATCATGGATTTGTTCCCCTACCCACCCACTCTACACTAATACCTACCTACCCAATCTACATTATTATCTAGCAACAGCTCCACCCCTACCATAATAAAACATTGTTCGAAACTGTCAAATTAGTATAAGCTTTCCCTGACGAAGGAACGTTTGTTCCGAAACCGGTCGGATTTGCGCATCAAATAAGTGGTTTATACAAAGTTAAATTATTTCATTTTTCTTAATTAATTTTAATAAAAATGGTTTTAGCATATTTTGCTAGTTTGTCAAATGATGGATTGTGAGAGTTGTTTCGGCGTTCAACGTCTTTTTCAAACTTGTTGTTTGTCACTCAGATACTAAAGTAGACAGGTACATATGTAGGCCTAAATTGATTATCCTAGCTACAATAATAATAAAAAACTACGCCAATTGCTTACAGTCTGTAACCATGCGTCTGGAAATCAGCCTTTTAAATATGCACTCTGCAGTAAGTAATATTATAAAGAGGAAACCCGGTCGCAAAGAAATTTGAACAATAGGTATTTTACCAAACTGTTGCTGTCAATGTCGCTCTTACTCCCCCGAATACTGAGCGAAAGGAACAACTGTCCCTCAGGCTGTTAATAACCAAATAAAAGCATCAAAATCGACGTTTTGTAATCCCCATTTTTCTCTTCCAAAACTGCACAGATTTTTAAGATTTTTGTAAGTGAAACTTCTGTATCAGCGCTGTGATTTGGAATTCGCATGGAACGGAAATGACGATTACTGCACCTGCGACGCATTAACTGCGCTCAAAGGCTGTTTTGATAATGGTGTCACTTTTAAAGGCTCCTATTGGTTGAGATATGAAACAAAATTACGCGAGGTCTGCGCTCATTGGTCGCTTTGATTATGACCTCACTTTTCAAGTATTGGTTGAGATTGTTTTGGTGCACTCGATTTTTTTTACGTTAGAAGAAAATACTCTACATCTGTACGTTTTGCGTGTTCAAAAATACATTTAATGGTTTATTTCGTACTGTTGATGGCGTTCAAACCAAGAAATTGTAATGATTTCAAGAGGATCCTAACGCCTATAAGAAGTCGGGATACTTCAAAACAAGTAACTTATCAAAAAAAGCAAAATGAACTGAGTGGTCGCGGCTTCGCTCGCATGGTGTAAGGGGGGTTCCTACTCCGCCTCCTCCACCTCCCCCCCTCTCTCACCGCCCTCCCCCCCCCCCTCCCCCCACCCGCTTCCCCCCTTCCCCCTTCCCCCTCCCCTCTCCACCCTCCCCCCCTCCCTCTCCACCCCCCGCCCCCCTCCCCCCCCGCCATCTTTCCCTCCCACCCGCTTTCCACACATTCAGTTTTCAAACCTCGCGTGCCACCAATAGCAATTTTCTTATACAAATTTCATGATGCCAGAGCTCACCGGAAGTTTTAAAAAACGTTGTCCTGACAATAACGAACACACAAAAAAAGAATTATCCAATTGGGTGCAGTCGTTCGAAAGTTATGCGCTTAGCAACACATTCAGTGATTCATTTTTATATATAAGGAGATTAAAACTTATTTCCAGTAGTATCAAAATCCAGAGAAGAAATTAGGTAATACGTTCGTTTGGACAAAATGCCGCCCGGTTTCCTTAAAAACGTGTTAATAAAAAATTGACACACTTTTTATGATTGCTATTGTAATAACAGAAAAAAACAAAGCAATAATCTTTTCAAGCATAGATAACAAGGTAACGATAAACATAAAAACCGATAAATCAACATTATGTTAATTTGTACTTGTATTTATGTTTTAGCAAAAAATGTAAGCAATATACGGTGAACGTAAATAGAATTAAAACGTATGAACTTTGTTTAATTTATTCTCATATGACAAAAGAATTATTTACACCGACCAACCATCAAAAAAATATTATTTTTCAAGCTCAAACGTCGGAGAATTTCGTGTAAAATTAACATATAAATAAATAATCGTGTAATGTAACAGATTTGTAAAATTATCTAGACAAATTATACCAACTGAAGAAAAACAGGTAAAAATATGTTTTCTGCAAGTCCGTATTACCGAAGCCAGTTCGATTAAAATATTTTTTTGTCTGAATGGAACCTAACCATGCCAACTCAGAATCAAGTCAACTTAACACCTCTGTGAAAAATTATTAAAAGCCCTGAAATTGAAAATTTGCCCGTAACCTAACCTATTTAACTAATTATTAATTCGTTTTTGTCATCAATTTTAATCACTTTTCACTGGAGGTGTCGAGTTGATTTCATTTTTAGTTGTGCGGTCATCGGAACCTAGGATTCGAATGGTTACATAAAATACGAACATTATTTCAAATTAATACCGAAGTATAATGGCGCCAATCCATGAAAAATCATGGGATTTGATTTTTTATTTTATTTTAATTGTTTAAATTTTTTTTTACAATTTTTTAGAAAAGAATATGTCCTTACTAGGTAACACCGTTCTGAGGTCACAATGTACATGGTTACTTGTTTGAGTTATAAGTTTGAATTTTTTCCCTTGCAAGAAGTTATCCAAATTTCGAAAAAAATGGTAACCTGTTGGGGCAAGGTTCGGAGAGTACGGTGGATGTCTTAGACATTCCAATTGAAGCTCCTCTAATTTGGTAGCCGTCTGTTGTGCAGTGTGTGGTCTAGCGTTCTAACGAGCGTTTGTTGATTTGCTTCACTCAATTCGTGAGGTACCCACCTTCCAAGCTTTTTCACCTTCCCAATTTTCTTCAAGTGGATTAAAACAGTTTTATCACTAACACCGCAGCCTGCAGCTAACTCGGACGTGGTTTGCGATGGATCCGCTTCCACAATAGCCTTCAATTCTTCATTACCAACTTTGGTTTACGGCCGTCCACGGGCTTGTTCTGCAGGTCGAAATTTCCAGAACGAAAACGTTGGAACCAAAAACGCACTGTGTTTTCTTTTGCGGCACCGTCGCCATACACATCATTAATCCTTCGAGCCATTTCTGCAGCACTGGTGCCACGGTGGAACTTGTACTCGTAAAAACGCGTCATTTCAAGTTTTCCATTTTGTAAACTAAGTGACGTAAGAAAAAAAAAACAATTAAGGAAAAAACAAATGAATTATAATTTTCGAAACACAAATACATGAATAAATAGCTGTATAAATTTGAATTTGGAATTCCTAACCAAAGAGAAGATATTTGAAATCAAAGTTGCCAGTACGGCAAAACGCCAATTTCATGTGTAAGGACCTAATATTACGAGAGGAAAATTATAAAGTAATATCTAGAAGAAAACACAATACAAGCATTAATCTTTGTTAGGTTGCAACATTTGAAAAGTATTTAAAAATATACTCGTATATGTAAAATATGTACATTTGAATATTATATATTGGTTTTTGGCAAGTTGCAGGGAGAAATTAACCCCTTTGACTTGCAAACTGTAGTAATGTCACCTGATGGATTTTTTTACTACCCTGGGCAAGATGAGCGGCAATAATGATATTTTTTTATGGTTTGTTTGACGTCTGTGAGTGATTATGTGTACATTTGCTACGGGATCATTGCATTTCAGAGAAGAAATTCACTTTTCAAATGTTGGGTTAACTTGCATAATTACGACATCTGTTAAACATTTAAACAAATAATACACATTTCAAATTAAGAAATATTAATAATTAATAAAATAATTTTAGTGCTTTCTTACGGCTTGTCTGATATTTATGATTTAGACTTAACATTTTCAATTATGAAAATTAAAAATTTTTGAACTTGAACGAATAACATAGACCGATCAGTGGATGAATTGGCATCAAGAAGAATTCCCACTGGCATCGGATGTTCAATTCCTCGGCTGGCTTAGTCCCCCACAAGCAACGTTTTCCGTTTATTACGGTGGTAGTAGGAGATTTTCAAATATTGTCAGGTTATTCCTAATCCGGGAATGAGAGTATGTAATTCACACGCAGTAGAAGTGAAAGCTTCAGAAAACTAAAGTAGACAAGAGTGACTAAAGTAGCCTATGAAGGACCGCACGAAGAAGAGACCGATTAATCTAATCTCTTCTCATTCTCTCGCAAGGCTAAATCCTTTAGCCTGCGAGAGAATGAGATAGACTAGTCGGTGTCCTCTTTTTGAGTTGTTTCATATCCTATCGGCCTCTTCTTCATACGGTTATTCGTAGAATAAAATGTAAAATCATTTTTAAACTTGGTAACAATTTTATAATAAATAAACCCTACAATTGTCCTACTCTTGATAATTTGCAATCGTCTCATTCTCTCAAAGTTTAGTTTTCTGAAGGTTTCACTTCTACCGCGTGTGAACTGCACACATGATTTTTTAATATTTCATTTTTGCAAAATATATATTCTATATATATTATATTTATATCTAATATATAAAATTCTCGTGTCACGGTGTTTGTTGCCATACTCCTCCGAAACGGCTGGACCAATTTTGATGAAATTTTTTATGCTTATATGTTAGGTCTGAGAATCGACCAACATCTATTTTTCATACCTATAAAAGTAAAGGGTGTTCCACTCCGAAGAAAATTATTTTCCCCATACATTTTGTATGGAACGAATTCTCCTATTTTGAAAGAACTGCAGCAATATTGTAAGGGGTATAATATTGAACTGTGAACCGGGGGAGGAGGGAGGGGGGGGGGGGAGGAGGAAGGAGGGGGGAGGGGGGAAATGAACTCAGGAAGGGGGGTTAGCGGGACGGGGGAAGGGGAGAAGTGGAGTGGGGAGAGGGAACGCGAGAGGGGAAAGGATACGCAGGGAGAAACAATTTAGATCTAGGTATGGTATACGCAGGGAGAAACAATTTAGATCAATTCAGCTAATAAGTTGACAACAGTTTTTGATTCTGAGGCGGTACGAAGTTCGCCGGATCAGCTAGTTTTATTATATATTCTTGTTAATGTGAGTTTAGTTTTTACCTATTCCTCTTTCTTATAAACGATTAAGGGGGGGAGAGCATAATAGTGTTCTCGGTGGTGAACCTTAATTTTTTTTACATTAACTCCACACAGGAGGCCCTGAGGAAAATAATTTCCCTCAGGACCTACGTCATCTGGGATGCTGCGTGGATGGTCTTTTTGAGGAGAGGAAGGTTCTCCTCCTTCCTACAACATTGGTCTTGAAGAGGCCTGAGGCCTATTTGGTGGCTAACGGGTATGGAGATGGATGCCGTCGCCAACAACAATGACAACACCCCTGCCATAGGTCACCCCAAGTGGTTCGCTACGTTAAGTGACTTAGCAGGTATGCCCGGGTTCATGGGATGATATTTCGACCCATCGCCTTGCACTGCAGTGGGAGGGACTATTCATACGTCCGTCACTCCTGGTTTCCTACCAACCCCTCATATCTGTTTTCTTCCAAGAGATTACTTTTCTTCATTTCCCTAAAAAAATACCCTCCACACAGCATCCCCAAAGATAGGCCCTGAGGGAATTTTTTTTTCCACAGGAAAAATATAATTTAAAAAATATAAAAAAAATTCATAACCCTATCACAATATGTGTGAAGTCAGTGGAAAAAAATCACAGTTCATTTTTTCCTGTTACCACTGAACTATATTCAAGTGAATCATCACTACGAAATCACGGATACGTTTTGATTATGTCGCGCGACATGTTTGTAAAGGAAACAACCGTATACAGAAACAATTAATTAGAAATATTCCACGGTATTACCCAGTTAGATTTTTATCAGTTAGTAAAATAATTTGATCATGAGTAAACTAACCTTAATCCTTAACCCTCAACCCGTCGCGTGGAGTCTTCAAAAGCCTTGGTTTTTCAGAAATGCTGATTGTGTACATTTTAAATGTTCCCACTGATTCCTTACTTTAGCTCCTGAAAGAGACTATACTTGATGCTAGTGCCGCCGACGTTCAGTCTTCGCGCACGTGCGTTTCTGCGTAAGGCTTAACAAAAATCAACAAAATACAATAAAAAAAAACAAGTTTATATTATGTTTTTTCATTATATTTTGATGATTTTTTAAGAATATGTTTGTATCGATCTCAAATTGTTATAGGTTTAATAGAAATGATTTAGATTTGATTAAAAAGTTTACTATTAAAATAAGTATGATTCAAAATTTTAAGAAAATATTCCTTATTGATTTTTAAGCTTTTGGATCAAAAATGAATATCTAATTTTTTATTATTTCTATTGATTTCAATGCAGCCCCTATCACCTAACTATAATCAGTTAAAAATAACACATAAAATGAATGCTATAACAATTATTTGATCATATTTATTTTTGGGGTACTTGGCGACACCACGCGACTCCTCGCGTTAAAAACAGGCGCGACGGGCGGAGGGTTAACGGGTGAAGTCGGTGAAGTGCAAAAAATAAAATGCCCGTTGTTCTTGTAAAGGCCATAATAATGTTTGTTTTTGCGGAATGCTCTTTGCAGTATTAACAGTATTAATTAAGTATATATGCATTTTTTCTACATATCTTAAAGATATCTGTATAACTATGTGTATCTATATATACAAATGCATATACCTATAATATAAAATTGCCTACCAAACAAAGTTAATTTGAGGTAGAGTGGAGTAAAAGTGGATTAAAAAGGTTATTTTGTTACATTAAAGAGTTTAAACATAGGTAGGGAAATCACTTCATCTGCAAAACCAAGGAGCATTGAGAGATTTTAGATTAGGTGGTTGGACAGTACAGAGCAATTTACATGAGCCTTAAGTATAAGCGACTGGAGCCGTAGCACCGTTGACTTCAATTTTCAACTTATCTTTCGTTAAAAAAGTGTGCAGTTCACACGCGGTAAAAGTAAAACCTTCAAAAAATATGAAAAAAAATATATATAAATATATTATGCTAAAAATATATAAATGTAAAATATGTAATGCTTTGAGTACTAACATAAAGTCAAGTAATTCTAATTCTCTACACGTGTACAACATTGGATTTTTGAAAGTCGACGAGCGTACTATAAAGAATTCATGAGTTCTTAAGAGGGCATTACCAGAGAAAACCGGAAATACGTCATTTTCAAAAAAGTTTTTAGACGTATTGACTCTTTTCCACAAAAAATTATAAATGGATTTCGAAAGATTGTTCTTTTATCTAGCATTCGTATGTAATAAATTTTGAGATTTTTTTTTAATTTTTAGTATAATAAGGTTATTCCATAGGTCGTTGGCAGATTTGTTCAATTTTCAAAAAAGTTTTTGTATTATACCACACCCATTTCAAATAATAAAATCATGCAGTAAAATAAATCAATACATTATCTAGCAAACGTATGTTTTAGAATTTTAATTTTAGTTTCAATAAAATCATTAAAAAATATGTACGTACATGTGTTTCTTGGCGAAAATTGGTCCGTTTGTGTATTTATTTGCGCACTTACAAACTAATATATTTCAGATTTTTTAACATTCTTATTAAATTTAGACATTATTCAAAAATGATAAATAATTATAATAAAAAAATAACTACAAAAAGTACATTATTTTAATAGTTTTATCATCACGCCTTTCAGCATTTTTGGATGAAGGTATAAATTAAAGCTAATTTGAATTGAAATAAATTCGATATTGAGTTATAATTTAAAAAAGCTGGTACGGAGAATAATTAATCTTTCTCATTGTAACCGCCCTGCACGATCGTAAGAACAACTTTCGACGAAATGTGGATTTTCGTCCGCTGGCTGGTTAAACGCTCTTAACACTACATTTTAATTATTAATTTTTGCATTTCAAAATTTATATTTCCATTTTTATTTCTATTTTTCTTTAAATGTTGTTATTTTTTTTCTCTTAGTTTTTTCACTAAATTTTATTTATTTTTTAATTTTTATTTATATACTTATATGTTTTTATTTATATTGTATAGAACACTTGAGTTCTTAACATTTAATCTTTATTATTAATTTTTGTATTTCAATATTTGAATTTTCATTTTTATTTCTACTTTTCTTTAAAATATGATCTTTTTTTCTTTTTATTTTTCACTTACTTTTAAGTATTTCTTAATTTTTATTTAGTATATTTAAGCATCTGTTTAAATAAAATAGTATTTATTAAATCGTATTTAAAATATTAAATGTACGACTACCATAACACGGGCATGAGCCTAGTGTGGTAGCCAAAAAAAACAAATATCTGTAACTAATAAAAATTTTTTGAAATAAAAAAATAAATAAAAAAAACTAATGTAGACAAGAGTAGGGAGGCTAAGAAGCACCGCACAAAGAGGAGAACGATTATAGTATCTCGTTTTCTCGCAGGCTAAATCCTATAGATGTGTATCACTATTTTTCGTTTCATCGAGTTTCACATCACGAAGAAGTTTTCAAAAAGTAATCTTCTCTATTATACATGAACACTATTTTTTTTTAGTGAAAACTTTTTAGCACCGTTGTGATTTGAAACACGATGAAACGAAAAAGCGACACTAAAAAGAGACAAACACATACATCTATCTATAGGATTTAGCCTGCGAGATAATGAAATTGAGTTATCGGTGTCCTATTTGGGCAATGATTCGTAGCCTTCCCACTCTTGTTTCCTTTAGTTTTCTGGCGGTTTCACTTCTACCACGTCTGAATTGCACACTCTTTTTTTCTTAATAATTGACTGAGTTCAGGGAAGTTCTCTATTAACTTGACCTCTCTGCATTTCGTGCATAATTTTATTTGTTTGATTACTCCGACTTACAGCTCGCAACGGTTGCAACGCTCTGGCGGAATGAAAATGTACTATAAAACACCGCAACAATCTTGACAGGGTTGACGGAACCCGGAACACACAGACACATTTACAGACATACGAAACGCAAAACTTCGCTCTTCTCAGTCAATCAATATTATGCCAAGTCTACACTGTTTACAGAACAGAAAACCTAACAAAGAAACGAGAAAATTATTTGGAAGAGCCTTGGGAAATTTATGAAGTAAGTAAATATTAACTATCTTGTCAAAATATCACCTTTTCCCCATGAAAACAAAAATTTTAACTGCAAAGTTCATCAGTAAATCGGCAAACTTCAAAATTACTACTTGCATTAGTTGCGTTTTCATGATGGAGCGATGGTTCTACTCCCACGTTGTATATCTCGTGATTTGACTTCAGAAGTCTGAAGCCTCAATTACATTGAGCGAGTTTACAAGCTACTATCTGGGAAATTCACTATCTGTTAGTAAACTCGCTCAGTGTAATAGTATTACTTGCTAACTAGCAGATTATTGACTATCTACGAAAAAAGTTCAAATTTCGTCAGCTTTACTTGCTACTCGCTTGCTCGTGATTGGTTTATTTATGTTTTCAATATGGCGGCCAATAAACAGCTGATTTCGGCTGTCAAACATTTGACGGAATTAGTTCACGCAGGCGTCGTTTGGTAATTCGCTACTGAGCGACTGGACAGTTTTGTGTGTCATCATGACAATCTCACTCGCTGATTCAACCACTTTTAAACCTAGTAGATAGTAGCTTGTAAACTCGCTCAATGTAATTGAGGCTTTATACAGAATCTGTCAGCCTCCCTGCACAGTAGAGTTGTAACACCACAAACTAAAGAATATTCAAAACCCTTAAAAAAATCTTTCACATCACATATTTTAGCGTACCACGAGTATTCTAAACGCCCACATTTATCCTGACTTGCTCAGCTAGTTTTACATTACACGCATTACGTTATCATTTTTTATAGATAACCTATATGCCTTGTATTGTTCGGGCATAGCGATAGAACATACTCGCCCAATCGACCAGTATTATCTAACTTTTAAGTGTTTTTTTGTACTTTATATTCGATCGAGTTATTGAATACATAATTATTTAAATTTTTTGCCTTCGTACTTCAATCAAGGCCATTCGAGATACAATGGCGTTAGGATATTTGTTTTAAATTCTTGATTTCATTTGCATATTCAACAAACCTGGCTTTAGTATAATATAAGTGTACTGATTTTCTCTCTTCCAGATACTTCGAATCATTCTAATTAATTTTTAATTCTCATCAAAACTAGAAATTGACACGTTCATTACAATTTTAAATAACGTTGATTAACTTTACAGTCGCGAATATCTCGCTCAGAGTTAAATCGTTATGTATACAAGGTCGAATAGCGCGAGACAAAACCGCTACGTAATTTTTTGTTTGACAAAACCGGATATCAAAAATAACCACTAAGAGCAAACTTGTTACGTTTCAGTAACCATACCAGCTCAAGTCAACTCATCGCACTCGGACTCTGTGTTGTAGTTTTTCAGACCTTGAAAATTAATTTATAAAACGAAGTCAATTGTAAATTACATGCTTTAAACAAGATAAAAAGCGTAATACTATATTTTGGTTTGGATAATATAATATAATAATTAATATATAATATCTTGAACGAAATTTTTAATAAAAAAATCATGATCACTTATTAAGAGGCGCTGCAACATGTCGTTTAAAATTTGTAATCAGGTCGCTAACAATAATACATGTAGACGGCGATAAGGTTTAAATTCCCGCTTGATACCAGCCGCCTGTTTTGAATAAAGCTACGGATACACATGCTCATTAACAGCGTGCTTTCTTGCTACTAATGAGCAAATTATACCTAGTAGCATGCGTGTCATGCCCAAATGAGCCCGCTCACAAATCAAATGGCTGTTGATTTGTGAGTATGTTCATTGATTCGCAGGTGGAAGGAGTAATGAGCATTCTCATTTACGAGCATGTGTATCTGTACCAGAACGCTAGGAAAAAACATTGCTAAAAGTATGTTTTATTTTATTTTGCAAAGTTCATTAACAAATATAAAATATATTCCGATTATTTTCTAAAGAGCTTAATTAGATACATCATACAATAAAACCATAACCAAAAAGGGGATCGTAAGTAGGAGATATTGAATTTTTAAGAAGTTTTTTCAGGGCAAAGGCAAGAATGTTTTTGCTCGCAGTATTTAATTAAAGCATTTAAAATGTTTCTAAGCGACCAAATTTTCAAACATTTTGATTCAAAAATTTCATCTTAATAACTAAGATACGCCTCGTACGTCATACGTTATATCTAGTAAAGTTACATTGTCGTGAAAGTAAGCTTATGGGTCCGATTGTTAAGTGCAGTTTTCCATACGTAAATTAGCCGACAAAGTAAATTAAAATAAAACTTACTCAGCACAATTAATTAGTGCTCTATTCTGTTTCCACACTCCTGACCTCCCTCATATTTATTGCTTCTTTACATGGTATTACTGCTAACATTTCAGTTTCTAACCTCACTGAAACAAACCTTTGTTGAGGCATTGCTGAAGGAATCTAAAACATTACATTGTAGTGAACATGTAAAAAAAAATAAAAAATAAAAAATAAAAAAAAAATAAAAAAAATAAATAATAAATAAAAATGTAGGGTGTGACATGTTTGAAATCTATTACATAATGTGGAGAAATATCCACTGATCTTAGAGTATTAGGTTACCCATGTCCTAATATAGTCATAGTTCATATTCTAACTAAAAAATAACCACTTAAATTTTAAAAAAATGTTGTGTACTGTTTGTCAAATAAGAGTAGAAAACATAGAAGGGGTGCGCCATTGTTGTTCAAATGGCAATACCAAAAATATCACCATGGTGGTAATCTAAAGCTGTGTAACCTACATTTTTATTAAAAACTAGCTGATCCCGGCATGCGTTGCTATGCCATTTAATAAAGAAAATGTTTCTCCCTGAGTATCCTTTCCCATTCGTCCGGTTCCCATTCCGCCTCCCCTTCTTCTCCTGCGTCCTCTTCCCCTCTCACGTTCCCACTCGGTCACCTCCACCTTCCCTCTCCCCACTCCACTCCCCCCCATTCCCCCGACCCGCGAACCCCCCCTCCCGAGTTCCCCTTTCCCCTCACACTTCCCCTTCACCTCCCGCGTTCCCCTTCCACCTTCCCCGCCTTCCCTCTTCCCTTTTTCTTAATTTCCCAATTTTCTTAATTTTTCTCCCCGTAAGAACCATCCTCGTATTTCAAGGAATATTCTAAAAAAATAATTAACGAAATGGGTTCAGCTGCTCTCGAGATTTGCGCTTAGCAACAAATTCAGCGATTCATTTTTATATATAAGATTAAAGATTAAAGGGAAAAAATATTTTTTCATTGCAATATAGATGCCCACCGATCTCAAAAATAGAATTACGTTTAGGTATATTATTATTGAAGTAAAACTTCTTTACGTACGTTTGACTTGGGGAGTAAGCTGGTGAATGCGTGACGAGAGCGTTACGAAAAGTGTGATCGGGTGAGGCGAACAGTCGGGCGAGTCGAACGGATGTTGAGAGGGAGATATAAGCTAATGATGTTTTACTTCAGTCGTGTGGTCTAAAGCACACTCGTATTTTTTTATATGTATGCAAGTTTGTGTTAACACAATGAAGAATAATGATATTGTAATAAAATATAAAGCACACTTTGGAAATTGCTTACGTTTATTTAATATTAGCTTAAGTACCTATTGCTCGGGCTTTAGATCATGTCTCTTATTTTAGATCTGAATATATTTAACTCATTCAGATCTAAAGGTAGTGTAACTAAACTCACCATTAATGATTATTCCTTTGTACCTACTGTTAAATTCAAATTTATGTTAAATGAAAGCCTTTCACTTACAAAATAAAATACACCTTACCTTACAACAGTGCTTCTTCGATTTAAGAACAAAACAATTTTTTTTTTAAATTATGTACCTACAGTGTTCTGTACTTTCAGTTTCATTGCATTTTACAGATAAATTGGTGTTGCCAGCCTAAAAATTTTGAGTTCCATTTTTTAACTTTTCTACTCTGGTTTGACAGACTATATCTACACTAATAACAATTATTTTTTCTTATTTAAAATTCAAGATTGTAAAGCAAACAATGTTTGTCCTGTCGACCATAAAAATGCCTGCCTTGACCTAGAACGTAGTAAAGTAGCAGTGGAAATTTCGTGGTACAGATTTACCACACTATTGAAAAGATATTTGGTGGATGACTGAAAAGAATTTTTCATAAAATGTGACTTTTTAAATAGTGTTTATATAAAAAATAACAATCAATTTAAAATATATTTATCTAAAAATAACAATTATTCTTAAGAAGGTTGCGTATGCATTTACATCTGATCATAAAGTTCATTAAATACAAACGCTTTTTTGTTATTGTGTTAATTGGCTGTTTCCTGCAGAATAATTCTTAATTATCAGGTATAATGTATTTTTTTTAAATTATGCAAACCGTGATCGTGGAAGTTAGCACGTAAATATTATATTAATACCGGAACCAATTTTTCTAACATATCTATATATTATTTTTAGTGGAAGTGGTAATATTTTTTTGTTTGTTTAAGAAATATTTTTGCAAATACTTACTATAAAATATTTAATTATTTTTACCTTTAATCTTGTTTGCTTCTAACCGTCTACAGAATTTTCAGTACATGTATATACTAAAGGGTCTTGATTGAAAAATATTTAAGGAGAGGAAAAAAATATCCCGAGACTAACAGTATTTTGCATTTAACTAACATTAATCTTTATGACATTCCATGTTACCAAAAAAATCAGAGTGTGCAATTCTCACGCGGTAGACGTGAAACCACCAGAAAACTAAAAAAACTAAGTAGATAAGAGTGGGGAGAATACGAAGCACTTTTTTATCATTGTGAAGGAAGATTTTTTCCAAATTTTTGTCATCAAATTCCAGTGCACCTTTTTCTATACATTTGGTCATCTTATAAGTATTTGTGTTTTCTTCTTCGGACTTCATTTGGAGTGGTTTGAAGACTGGATTTTGATTTTACAAATATATATATATATTTTGGATTTCGTGGGATTCGATCCTTTGTTGGCTGAATGTCTGGCCGCTGATGTTCGTCAGGGCTTTATACCACTAGACTAAAGAAGATTTACGTAGGACTGTGGATTTATCGTAATATATTGGAACCGTGTGAAATAAATAAATATTTTATTGCTATCTCATTCTCTCGCTCATATTTATCCTCTTTTTAGTGTCCCTCGCTCCCGTTTCATCAAGTTTAAAATGACAACGGTGCTAAAGAAGTTTTCACTTAACCCTATGGATTAAACAGGCAAGCTTCCTCAACTGTTTTTGCTGGTGCTTTATTTCAAGTCAATATTGTTAAGACTAAAAACAGGATGATATTTATTATTATTATTGATGAAGATTTTTTTATGGGGAAGCGCATAATGGTGTTTTCGGCGTAAAGTTGATTTGTTGTGATTTGAAGTAACCTGTAAAAAACATTCATATCGTCCATCCCGAAGAACAATGTTGGATCTGCTAAAAATTGAAAATCTATGTGTTGGTTTATTTTGTTGATTTAAAAGTCGGTATTTTCGGATATTTTAATATAATGAAATGAAATGCAAAATATCATTACAACGCTACATTTCTTTATCTCAAAAACAGTGAAAACACAGAAATGAAACTTTTAACGGCTCTACTGCAGAACTACAAATCCCACATCCAACATCGATACGTATAGACAATGATACGCATTGACGGAAAAACCTACAATCTGGAAAATCCAGGTTTGAAAGTCGGATGGATTTGAAACTCTCTCAACCCTCAACGGCAATCTGCAATAGTTAACTGACCTGTTCGGAATCTCCAACCCGCCTTTCGAAGTGCGTTGCAAATCTAACGAGCTTTCTGACTAAATGCGGCCTTAACTTGAAATGCGAACGTGAAAGGAAATTGTAATAAAAGCTTCACCTATCTCAAGCTCCATTAGGGTAACCAAGTATGTACTTATTCAACATGTGTACAATGTAGGTACATGCCCTGCCAATTACAATTTATTGAATTACAAGATAACTTTAATTTTTAATTGTCTGGTTTATACTGATTCACACGCATAACACAATGCACGTGATAACGGGTCTTAGAGAAAGCTACTTTGGGATTTAACATCGCATAACATTGCCGCGTCAGACTAAATCATGTTATTCCAAGGGTTCGTTTTATTATAATTTCTAACTAAACATCACAGTATATCTATTACGGCGTTGTGCAAAACGATTATGAGTATGATACACCTATATAAATATAGATTACTAGCTGGTCCCCGGCATGCGTTGCTATGCCATTTAACAAATAAATTGATTCTCCCTGCGTGTCCTTTCCCATTCGTTCCGGTCCACTTCCGCCTCCCCTTCCTCTCCCGCGTCCCCTTCCCCTCTCGCGTTTTCACTCCGCCTCCTCCACCTTCCCTTTCCCCACTCCACTCCCCTCTTCCTACGTCCCGCAAACCCCTCTCCTAAGTTCCCCTCCCCCCTTCCAGGTTCCCCTCCCCCACCGTGGTTCCCCTCCCCCCCCCCCTCCCTGGTTCCCTCCTCCCGCATTCCATATATTCAGTTTTCAAACAGCTCACCTGCCACATGTTGCAATTTTTTACACAAATTTCGTAATACCGGAGCTCACCAATAGTTTTATACAAACCTTGTCCTGACAATAACGATCACAAAAAACAAAGAATTATCCAATTTGGTGCAGTCGTTCGGAAGTTATGCGCGTACATACATTTCGGCGATTCATTTTTATTTATATAGATGCTTGTGATGTTCGGTCTCCTTTTTATGCTGTCCATATTTATTAATGTTGAATCCGTTAAAGGTTGGTTCTTAATAGGGATTGCAAGAAGGCTACGATTAGAAAGAGGCAAATTACTCCTTACTACATGAAAATGAACTAACCCTTAACCTTTCTCCTTTAGAAGACCGTCGGAAAAAATTGATCACATTTGTTTCCTTAAAATTACACGTCCCTTTCAATATAACTTCTCCTGAGAAATAATGAACTTACTCAATCAACACTCAACTTATTATGAAAATTATTCTCCATCGTCCAGAATGTGTAGACCGATCAACAAAGTGATTTTTATTGGTTACTAAACAAGTACAGAAATATCATAAATATTTTGACTTATAGCTAAGTCTTGACTTGTTTTCTATTTTCTTATGTTGATATCTGCTTTTTGTCCATTTTTCATATACCATCTTTTACTATTGTAATGAACATTTTTCAATAAGTTCGTGTAATTATTTTGTAAATTAAGTTAAGTTACATCAATAAAATTAATTAATTATTAATTAAGTTATATTAAATTAAAGTAAGTTAAATTAAGTTAAGTCTGTTAATAATTAAATAAACATAAATAATTAACTCTAAATAATTAGTTCTCTTGAACAATTGAGAACAGGAAGTTAGTTTAGTTCCATTGGGAACACTCAAAGTGCTCTTTGCTTGCATAAAGGTTCCGAATAGAGTTAATGCGGAGTCAAAGCTATTAGGTAATAGTTCTGACACAGTAATTGAATGCAACGATAGTGTATAGTACGATAGTATGCAATATGAGCACGGTGCTAAACAGCTAAATAGCCAAACGGAAAACGTAGGAATGGTTTCTCTCACCCTCACGATCATTGACCAGCTGTAAAACACCTGTAAGAAGAAATAATCCCCAGGAAACAGCGCTAAATATAACAAGAGTAAATAACTTTGGTTACCAACCCCTCAGCCTAATTTTTTCGGTTTTCGAAATAGGTCTCATTGTCTTTTGTTTTGCTCTTTCAAAAAATATTCTTAAACCAATCTTTTTATTGTGTTTTGGCTGTAAAAAGTTTAGTGTGTTGGAATCTTCTCCCCCCTGATCTTCCAGGAGTCACTTCTTGCTGCTCATTTTCAGATATTTATATAATCTTTTTACTTCTGTCACTTTTTATATAAGCTGTAATTTTTTGAACAATGGAGGAGGATTTCCCTCCTGTACCCCTTACAAAGCCCCCAGATCCCCCTCCTGACCCTCCAGATGGAGACATTTCAGATAAAATAGACTTTTCAGAACATTCAAACATTTCAGACAATGAATCTGTCATCCTAACCTCAATTAAAAAAAGAAAATTTAGTCCCCTTTCCCCAAAAAAACATGATTCGCCTTTGTCTTCTCAGTCCCCTCCAGCTCTTCCTCAACCTCCTCCAACAATCTTTTACTCTACTCATTCCCGTGGCCCCTACATTGTATATGCGCAAAAAACTGAACAAGGTAAAACCATCCATCCTCTTGAATTTGGTAAATTTCTTTCAAATAACAAGAACCTTTCGATTAAACCTGGAGGTGTTAAAGCCGAGGGTCGCTTCCGAATCTCTGTTGAATTCCTGTCAGGTTCAGCCGCCAACAACTTTATCAAAAATATATTTATTTTATCTAATTCTAAATTCAAGGCGTACATCCCAACTTTCAATGTCACTCGAATGGGCCTGGTCAGGGGTATCTCGACCGATCTGTCCATTCCAGAAATCCTGTCCTCACTTTCAACCCCCCAACATATCGGCAATCCCATAAAAGCCAGGAGGCTAAATTATAAGGACACCTCTGAGGGCATCGTTTCCTGGAAGCCCTCCCAATCTGTCGTCATCACATTCGAAGGACAATCTCTTCCCTCCCATATTTATCTATTTTTCAACTCCTTACCAGTTGAAATGTATACTTATCCCACCACTCAATGTTTCAACTGCTGCCGTTTTGGTCATACCAAAGCTGCATGCAGATCCCCTCCCAGATGTTTCAAATGTGGAGAAAACCACTCGGCTGACCAATGTTCTTCTCTCTCTTCACCTAAATGTTTTAACTGCTTAGGCGCTCATTCCGCCATTAACTCTTCTTGCCCCGAACAATCTCGCCAAAAAAATATAAAAATTTCTATGGCCTCTGAGAACTTGTCTTTTCTGCAGGCTTCTAAATTATTCCCGCCTGTCAAAAAATCATTTTCTGAGGTTTTAGCCAGTAACTCTTCATCCAACCCTCTCGCCACCTCCTCAACATCTTCCCGTTCAACAAAATTCACATACAAAAACCCTATCTCTAAACAGGCTCGTGGATACGATCAGCAACAACACAACTCACTTCTCTTAAATCCCAATGGTTCTCCTCTTTCACACGCCACAAATGGGTGCGCAAACAATTATAATTCATCTTCAACAAACTATCAAAAGCTTTCTGAACAACTCTCCCAAGATAATTCTTCATTTATTCAAACTCTTATTATGCTTCTAATTGACCTAATTTCTTCTCAAACTAATCTACCGTCCAACGCTGCTTCTATTATTTCCACATTAAAATCATTTATTCAAAATGGCTCTTCAAGATGTCAGAATTCTTCAGTGGAATAGCCGCAGTGCTATTTCTAACAAATCAAACCTTCTTAACCTATTAAATTCAAACCTTGTTTCTGTGGCTGCTGTCTCGGAGACATGGTTTACTCCATCCACCCACTTTAATGTGGGAGGGTACTCCTGTCTCCGCGATGATCGCCCGGAAGGTACGGGCGGTGGTGCTGCCCTTTTTATTAAAAAATCCCTTCCGTTTTTCCCAATAAATAATATCAAACCCCCCAATGCTGACTTTCAAATGGTTGCAGCTAAAATAAAGGACACTTCCTTTGTTTCTATCTATCTTCCCCCAACATCGCACTTCAATAAACAAGCGTGGTTGCAAATTGTCCGTCAACTAAGCCCTCCTTTCTATTTATTGGGTGATTTTAATGCCCATTCCCCCGTCTGGGGTTCTGCTTTCTGTGATCGAGACGGTCGAAGTGTGATGGATTTCCTAGATGAATCCAACCTTTTTCTTTTGAATGACGGATCTCCTACTAGAATTTCTCGCCCCAACACAAACCCCAGTGCAGTGGATCTCTCCATATGCTCTATTAATCTGGCACCTCTCTCCTCGTGGGTGGTGTCCCCCGACCCCTGCTCCAGTGATCATTTCCCGATCACCATCACTTATCAAACTTGTTTCCATTCAGACAAGGCCCATATTTCGACAAAGATTAAAACAAAACACACCAAATGGGACGAATTTAACTCACATATGGATAAGTTTATACAAAATTTATCCTATACCGATACATTATCTGTCAAAGATGACTACGATAACTTCAAATCAATGCTCGTAACTGCAATCAATAAATCAAATCCTCCCCCTAAAACCAAATCTCTCAAAAAACTCCCTCCATCTCCCTGGTGGGATGAGGAATGTTCCAAAGTAGTGAGAATTCGGAAAGCTAAATCTCTTTCCTATCGTCAAAATATGACTATGGAGAACTATCTCATATACAAAAATGCCGAAGCCAACGCCAAAAGGGTATTGAGGTCAAAAAAAAAATCCAGGTGGTACAACTTCTGCAGTTCAGTATCTCCGAACACTCCAATTTCGGAAGTTTGGTCTATGATTCGAAGATTTCGATCCTCCTTCAGTCCAACATCTCCTCGAGCTTCTCATTCTAAATGGATAGACGAGTTCTTGGACAAAATTGCCCCCCCTTCTGTACCTAACTTAGATGAAATAACTCCAATCCACAACACTCCTATGTCTGATCATTGGCTTGACTCTCCATTCACTTTAATTGAATTAAAAAATTGTTTATCAACAGTCAAGGACTCATCTCCAGGCAGAGATGGTATACCTTATAGCATTATCAAAAATAGTAATGATAATGTTCTAAATCACTTTTTAAGCATCTTAAATAAAATCTTCCAGACTGGCATAATACCTGATGACTGGAGTTCTCAAATAATCATCCCAATTCTAAAATTAAACAAATCACCCAATTCTGGATCCAACTATAGGCCAATTGCTCTTTCATCCACCCTTAGTAAAATTTATGAAAAATTAATTAAAAACCGGTTAGAATTTTTTGTCGAGAGTAATCATCTTCTCTCTCCATCCCAATTTGGATTTAGGAAAAAGAAATCTACACAAGATAACCTCGCCATCATCAGCACTGATATTAATTTATCCATTTCTAACAAAGAAGTATGTCTTGCAGTCTTTATAGACATAGAAGGCGCCTTTGACAATGTTTCCATCCCAATTCTTAAAAAAAAACTTTTAGGCCTTGGCTTACCCCTCATGTTTGTCCAATCTATTATTAATCTTTTTCTCGATAGGAAAATTTTCATTGAGCTACCAGATGTTACTCCTCAGAGTAGGTCAATTTGAAAGGGTTTACCCCAAGGCGATGTATTATCCCCCTTACTGTATAATATATACACACACGATATGCATGTCACCATTCCCCCTCAAGTAAAAGTTGTTGAGTTCGCAGATGACATATCTTTCTTCTTATCATCCAAAATCATTCCATCCGCCGTCAAATATCTTAATGAAGCCATGGATGCCCTTTGCACATGGCTTACTTTAAATGGTCTTGAACTTTCAGTACAAAAGAGTCAGTGTGTTACCTTCTCAAATCGTCATAATAACCCCCCTGTTCTAATTTTATTTAAAAACTCTCCAATCCCCAATGCTTCCGAAGTAAAATTTTTGGGAGTAACATTTGATAGGAAACTTAAATGGTCTTCCCACATTAATAATAAAGTTACTAAATGTGAAAAAAATTTAAATATTATCAGATCATTGACTGGCGTTTGGTGGGGTGCTTATCCTATCTGCATTAAGTTGCTCTACAATGCACTTATTCGAAGTCATCTCGACTATGCCTGCCCACTTTTTAGTACTGCATCCAAAAATGCACTCAGTAAATTAGACAAAATTCAATCTAAGTCATTGCGAATAATAACTGGCGCGATGCAATCGTCGCCCATCAATTCCCTTCAAGTAGAATGTTCTGATCCTCCTCTTTATTTAAGGCGTCAATTATTTGCTGACAAATTTGTTCTTAAATGTTTAAATTCTAAAAGTCATCAGATTATTCCCAGAGTCTCGTTGTTCAACGACTCAACACATTCATCTACAATCAGAGCTCGAACTAAACCTCTCCCTGCCATCTGTAAAAATTTTCGCTCTCTCTCAGAGCTTCAAATTATCAAAAATGATCTTCTTCCTTTGTACAAATTAAAATATAGTCACGTCACCCTATCCCCAACGATTTTAGAAGGGATCGGCATCCTTAAAAGTCATTCCAATCTCCCAGCCCGTACTGTCAATAATATGTTCAATGACATTATTTCTTCTAAATGGCCCAACACTTCTCTTTTATTTACTGATGGCTCCAAATCTCCGGACTCTCCTAACTGTGGTATTGGTATTAACGTTTACCACAATAATTCTAATGAAAGAATATTTTATTCAATTTCAAACCAATTTTCAATATTTTCTGCCGAGTGCATTGCGATTATTGAATCTCTCAAATATATAATAAAAAATAATTTTGAACATTCTCTTGTTCTCTCTGACTCTCTCAGTTCCCTCCAAAAACTTAAAACAAGTCCTCTTCTTCATCCTGATGATCACTTTGTATGTCTTATTCGAGTATTGATAACCTCCATTCAAAGCTCTGGAAAAACTGTCACTCTGATTTGGATTCCTGGACATGTTGGCATAGTGGGTAACGATATTGCTGATTCCTTGGCAAAACAAGGAGCGTCTAGCCCTACCGTTACCCTCGTAAACCATATTCCCCTGTCTGATATTTTTTCCATCATCAAAGATAGATCCCGCAATGATTGGACAGAGTATTGGAACATTGCTAGTCAATCCAAGGGTGCCCGCTACGCCTCAATACAAAGGACTATCCCATCAAAACCGTGGTTTCAAAAATTCCCCAATTTTTCCAAAAAAGAAATCTCCTTACTTATTCGTATGAGAATCGGACATTGTTCCGTTCCTTCTCACCTTTATAAAATTCATGTGCTTGACTCCCCAGATTGTACGTTCTGTGGTCTAGATGTGGGAACTTTAGATCACATATTTTTTGATTGTCCCTCTCTAAATAAATATCCTCTCTTCTATCAAGCGTTATCAAAAATTGCCTCTCCTCCATTCAACATCTCATCTCTTCTAAGTCTGAACTCTACTCCAATCTTCCATAAAATTCTGAAATTTGCACATTTAAATAAAATTAATATATAAATTCACCTTTCCTTTCTCTGTAATTATAAATGATGGCCTAGAACACCCTTGAAGGGTGAAAGCCAGAAATAATTGAAAAAAAAAAAAATAGGTCTCATTGAAATCGTTGTGTCTCCCTTACTATAATGGTTAGAAATACAATCTAAACAGTACTAGAAAGAAAAAACATCACGCATTATTTTGAAATTTACCGTAATAAATATAAATGTACACTTTTATGAATCCAAGTTACGCGCTTCAATTTCAAAAAAGAATAATGAAATTTTGGGATTTTTTTTACATAAAAAGACAATTGAATTGACATAGAAGACAAACAATGAAACAAAAGGGTAACATTTATAATAAAATTGCATAAAAAATTTGTACGCTTTTTTATTTTTTTTTTTCATTATTAGTAATTTAAATAAGAAAAAACGTAAGGTGAGCCATTTTAAAAACTTTTTACGTTTGCATTCCGAATTTTTATATTTCAAAATTATATGTTTACTAGCAGACCCTGCCACACGTTGCTGTGGCTAACGAAACACAGCGCCATTACCCAACCTTTATAAAATCCATACCACCCGCTTACCAGCTGCCCGCTGCCCGCTGGGTGAATTGAATATTTGAATTTCTCGGCTTTTCTCTACTATAATAAGCATGTATTATACATATAAAGTAATTAACTCGCCACTAATTATACAATGTTTGCAATGCAACACTGGATATTTGAAAAGGGAAAATCAAATACCTACTTACTCTAGGACATTTCTATTTTCCAATTTCTTCCGTAGAACGAATTTCAAAAGTGACTATAGTACGGCCCGCCAGCCGTTTTAAATCGCACAAAAATATGTTTTCTTTGAATTTCTCGGCTTTTCTCTAATATAATTTACACGTATTATACATATAAACATTCCTCTTCAATCACTCTATCTATTGGTGAAAACCGTATGAAAACCGTTGCGTAGTTTAAAAGATTAACGCGCACATACATTTTGAGCGACTTAATTTTATACTATGTAATGATGATGATGATGATAATGCTGATTTGTATTTATAAAATTTGAAAGCATATTTCATCACCTTTCTAAAACAGTTTTTAATTTTTAGACGCATTCGGAAATACTCCATTTATTGGGATTTTATTACAACGTCGAAATATTATGACCTTCCGAAAAATGCATGCATGGGAAGTCCTCTTGAGCTTGAAAGTCTGGTAATAGTGGTTACTCCGGTGGTATTTTCACACTATTTTTGTCTTAATCCGTCTGCTTGTTTAGGAATAAATACATCCCAAAACACGTAATTGCGTTATACTTTCATAAGACCAAAAACGTCCCGAACGACCTTACATTTTAAAAGCTATATATCTCTCTTCCTCGCATGCAAACATATTATGTATTTTTCTTTTAACCAGAAAGAGAACGAAATA
This sequence comes from Limnephilus marmoratus, assembly GCA_917880885.1. Classification (NCBI taxonomy): domain Eukaryota; kingdom Metazoa; phylum Arthropoda; class Insecta; order Trichoptera; family Limnephilidae; genus Limnephilus; species Limnephilus marmoratus. The sequence goes on along the minus strand of OU862920.1, from coordinate 17,765,170 downwards.
ATGCTTCTTATTGTCTTGGAAATATGAAAGCTATCTTGCATAGATATTTTACAATCTCGATCCAAAGTGACGGTTTCAGAATTTACGGGCGAAACTGAGGCTTCCGGATTGTGAGGTGCGAATATATTGAACCAAATCCAATAGATTAATGTGTTTATCGAGTTTCAAATCACAACGGTGCTAAAGAAGTTACACTTACAGAATTTTTCTTCGGTAATTCTTTAAGGATTATGGATTTTGCTAATGTGAACTTGTGCAATCTACAGAGCATATTGTTCAATTTCTCACAGTGTTTAAAAAAAAAAATAATAAACAAATAAAAATAATTTTATTGACGTTTGTCCTTATTTCATGTAAAAACATGGTTGCCCTGAGCACGATGGGCGGTAAACATGTAATGGGGAATCCCCATCCTTGAAGTATCTCAATACAGATTAACTCGCAGAGGTAGTTTGTTCGTGCCTTAAGAAAATCTCATGCAAAAGTGCATTGAGACCAAAACTCGTTAGTGCAAAACAAAAAACAGGAAAGCTCATAAGTAATGGGTTGTTGGCTAGAGGCAGTTTTTTTTAATTATATTTGTTTGAATTGCATTAAATATTTAATATACATGCGTCTTTAATTGGTGTCAGAAGTTTGCAGGTTCAACTCCCGACACCGATAAATTTTAAATGCGCGTACAAAGCAACTAATACACCATCACAAAAATATCAAGAAACATAGTTGACGAAGCGTAGCGAATTTTTCATCTGTCTGTAAATTTGTTTGTGTTCCTGGTCCGGTCAATCCTGTCAAGATGGTAGCCGTGTTTGATAGTATATTTTTATTCCGCAAGGGCGTAGGCTGTCAAGTCGGGAGTAATCAACTTTATGGAAATTCTACTGTTCATTGAACTATCAGTAGACACACATAATATACACACACAAATAACAATAGTCCTCAATTTAATTAAAAAAGAAAGTACCTACACATTTAGTCAGAATTGTGACTTATTGTCAGTAATTTCCCTTTTCCGTGATGCAAATAGTCCAGTGGTTAGTAGTAATGTTTCTAATATGCGGATAAAGGAGCGAGTTTTATGGATGTGTCAATGCGGCCGGGGGTTGAGGTTAGATTGTCTGCAAGGAAATAAAAACATATTGATACGTACTACTTATTAATTAATTATTTAATTTTTTCCTCATTCATCTTTAAAAATGTACTCACGTGAATGATGTACTTTGGTCGTCTAGCTGGGCACAGTTGTCAACACAATATAACAAACAAAAATAAAAGACAATCAAGTTTACGATATTACAATCAACGTAAAAGTCAATTCACAATGTACCATTTGCTAATACTTATAAACAGGTTTAAATTGTTTGATCTGTCTTGGTTAGTGATATTAAATAAAAATAAAATGGTGCAATTCACACGCGGTACAAGTGAAACCTTCAGAAAACTGGTCAGTGGTTGAGTGGGCATAGCACTTGGGTCCCACCCGAGCGTCGCGTGTTCGATTCCTCGGCTGGCCAAGTCCTCCATCACAACACAAGCAACATTTTCGGCTTTCTGTAGTGGTAGTAGGAGATTTTCAAACATTGTTGGGTTATTCGTAACCCGGGAATGTTTGTCTTTCTTTAAAAAAAAAAAAAAACTAAAGTAGACAAGAGTGTTGAGATTACGAGTACCGCACAAAGAGGCGACCGGTTATTCAATCTCATTCTCTCACAGGGTTAATCCTATAAATGTATGTGTTCGTTTCTTTTTAATGTCTCTATTTTTCGTTTCATCGAGTTTCAAATCAAAACGGTGCTAAAGGTGATTTTTTTTCCATATTTTAGTCGAATTCAGGGCACCTTTTCCTAAGCTTTTTGGTCATCTTATTAGTATTTGTGTTTTCTCCTTTGGAGTCGCTTTCTTTTGCCTGTTCATTTTGAAGTGGTTTGGAGATTAAATATTGATTTAACAATTTTTTTTTGGATTTAGTGGGAATCGATCCTTTGCTCGCTGAATGTCTGGTCGCTGATGTTCGTCAGGCTTTTTATACTACTGGACTAAAGGAGACTAGCGTGGGACTGTGGATTTATCATATTATATTTGAATCGTGTACCTGTAAAATAAATTAAATAAAAAATTTCATCTCTTTGTGTCGCAGGCAAAATCTTATACATGTATGTGTTTGTCTCTTTTTAGTGTCGCTCGCTTCCGTTTCATTGAGTTTCATATCACAACGGTGCTAAAGAAGTTTTTACTTCAATAAATGAAATCATCAGATGATGCAGTCTTGAGATCCCGCCTAATATTACCTTGCGTACAAATACTGATAGGCATTTGTACGAAAGGTAATATTTTCGGCATATCATAATACAAAGTAAGTCATGGTCATGAACTCAACTTATCTATACATATACATATATATATAGATAAGTAGTATATATATATATACTAACTGACCCGGCAAACGTTGTTCTGCCATATAAATTATTTCTAGTGAATATTTTGGTTGTTTGACTTGCGCGTGTGTGGATAAAAGTTCGATGAGGCGGACGTAGCGCCATCTGTCATTCAACAACATAAATAATTTCGCTGTGTTTGAAATACGAACGACGCACGGTTAAATTAGTTCATACATAAAACTAAAATCGCAATTAAAAAATGGGAGGGTTCGGGTGGGAGGTTGAAAATAGGTATTTTTAATGAAAAAAGATAGAAAAAAAATTCGGGATAGGGACACCCTAATCACCTATTGGTATGAAATATGCTTTACGACCTATTCTCATACCTACCAAATATACATACCTACTCTCATACCTACCAAATATACAAAAAAATCATAAAAATTGGTCCAGCCGTTCCCGAGGAGTGCGACCACAAACACCGTGACACGAGATTTTTTATACAGCATATAGACTATTACAGTAATAAAAAAGAATCGCCGAAATGTATGTACGCGCATAAATTCCAAACGACTGTACCGATTTGGATATTTTTTTTTGTGTTCGTTATTGGCAGGACACGATTTGTAAATAAGAAGCGGTGAGCTCTCGCATGATGAAATTTGTGTAAAAAAAATGCCGCACGCGAGCTGTTTGAAAACTGAATGTCCTGGGTCTGAATGTATGGAATGCTGGAGGGCGGAGGGGGACTCGGGAGGGGGAAGGGTACACGAGAGGGGGATTTGCGGGGCGGGGGAAGCGGAAGAGGGGAGTGAGGGAACGCGTGAGGGGAAGGGGATGCGGGAGAGCAAGGGGAGGCGGAAGGGGATTGGGAAAAATGGGAGAGGACACGCAGGGAGAAATAATTTATTTATTATGTGGCATAGCAACGTATGCGGGGAACTCGCTAGTTATTTATAAAAAAAATGTTTGACTTTCGAACAGAAAAAAATAATCGTATTTTAATTCTTCATTCATCATTGTTAAGAATGATTCACAGCAAAAAGTGCATTTGAAGACAAATTTAAATTAACAATTAAAATAAAGCCTTGATGAAAACGTTCCAAAGCTGGGTGTTTAGTTTTTATAATTAATCCGCCGTTATTTCAATGACGCCAGACTTCCTACAGTTAATTGGTCCGTAACTGTTGCAGTAAGGTGAATCAATCACAATCAACCATATATGGTTTTCATTACATTTATATTATAGTTTCAAATTAGTTGTTGAAAAATGACTGGGTTAGCTAGGTTTTAAGATTTTCACGGCCAAAATTTTTTTTTTTTTTTTTTTTTTTTATTGGCAATGCTGAATAAAAATACATATAGAGGTACATCAGTTACATAGTTACATAAGGTTAGCAAAAAAAAAAAAATTGCCTTTCCTCACCATAAAGAGACAATGCTCTTGTGTTTGGTGAGGGAGTTCTAGCTCAATTAGTAAATTAAAAGATCGCGTAAGTTAGTAATAACGGCTATTGTAAATAATAAGTAGGTTAAAAAATCATGTATAAATTTAAAAAAAAATGATGAAGAGTTTAAAAAATCATAATATAAATTAAAAATTATTATAAATGAAAGAATCGTGTAAGTTAGTAACAAAATTATTGTAGTAAGTAAGTAAAGGATATGTAAGAGAGAACGTAAGATTTATACAATAGTAGACAGAGATATAGAAACTAAGAAATGAAAGAAAAAGAAGGAATGAATGATTTATAAAATAGCAGACTTTAAGATACAAAGTAAACATATTTCGGACTTTTATAGCAGTTTAGGGTAATTTTTTTAATTTGGGCTTAAATTCCTGCATATTTTCGATGGTTTTTATTTTTAAGAGGGCATTACCAGAGAACACCGGAAATATGTCATTTTCAAAAAAGTTTTTAGACGTATTGACTCTTTTCCACAAAAAATTATAAATGGATTTCGAAAGATTGTTCTTTTATCTAGCATTCGTATGTAATAAATTTTGAGAAAATTTTTTAATTTTTAGTATTATAAGGTTATTCCATAGGTCGTTGGCAGATTTGTTCAATTTTCAAAAAAGTTTTTGTATTATACCACACCTATTTCAAATAATAAAATCATGCAGTAAAATAAATCAATACATTATCTAGCAAACGTATGTTTTAGAATTTTAATTTTAGTTTCAATAAAATCATTCAAAAATATGTACGTACATGTGTTTCTTGGCGAAAATTGGTCCGTTTGTGTATTTATTTGCGCACTTACAAACTAATATATTTCAGATTTTTTTAACATTCTTATTAAATTTAGACATTATTGAAAAATGATAAATACTTATAATCAAAAAATAACTAAAAAAAGTACATTATTTTAATAGTTTTATCATCACGCCTTTCAGCATTTTTGGATGAAGGTATAAATTAAAGCTAATTTGAATTGAAATAAATTCGATATTGAGTTATAATTTTAAAAAGCTGGTACGGAGAATAATTAATCTTTCTCATTGTAACCGCCCTGCACGATCGTAAGAACAACTTTCGACGAAATGTGGATTTTCGTCCGCTGGCTGGTTAAACGCTCTTAATGGGAGGTTGTTGCAATAGATTATGCCTAGATAAAGATGGAAATTTTGAATGTGCTAAGTATTAAATTTAGGGATTTTAATAGTTTTCTGGTATCTTGCTGATGTGTTGAATTGGAAGTTACGAGTATTTAACTGTATTTCTTTGTAAATTTGAAGTATTGAATATTTTTTATAGATTTTGTCTATTGTAGGCACATTGAATATTGAAAAAAGAATTATTTTCGTTATTTGTTTTTGGGATGTTATGCCGTGTTGCCCTACCTCCTTCTTTTGCCAACGTTTTGGACAGCGTTGGCTAAAGAAGGAGGTAGCGCAACACGGCATAACACCCCAAAAACAAATAACGAAAATGACTGGGTTGTTTAACATGACAAAACAATTGTTTCTACGCCTTAAAACTTTATTTCAAAATTTTATTAATGCAGAACAAAATCCAACGCATAATAATATCGATTGTCTAGTTGATTAGTAAGATATCTCCGAAAGAATCTAAATTTGAATTGAGTTTGCAGTTATACGTAAAAGTGTACACTCTGTACAATACACTGGTACAATACTCCGATTGCTCTTAAACACTTCAAATAAATTATAATGCAGAAAAACCTGCAGTGAAAAAAATAAAAAAATTGTTTTCTGTGTTACTAGTAGGAGATTTCAAAATGGCATACTAATGTACTGTTATGCTTACCGGCGTCATTTTATAACATATTTAAAACGAAATCACAAAACGTGTCAATGATTTTTGTTTTGGGCGTTCGAATATTACTTACCAAAAAAACGGTTCCGTGGCAACTCAGAATCACGTCAACTCTTCAGCCGAAACCAAAACGTTTTTAGGCATGTTAAAATCTATTATTTACTGAAATTTTGATTTATTTTTTACACTTATACAGCCAGTTAACACGTGTTAAATGAAATAAAAAAACAATAATTGAAGTATAATTTTTTTTTTATTACTGATTTAAAACAAACAAAATTAATAAAAAATTATCAAAACTATGTACTTCTTGTTAAAATTTAAGAGCGTTTAACCAGCCAGCGGACGAAAATCCACATTTCGTCGAAAGTTGTTCTTACGATCGTGCAGGGCGGTTACAATAAGAAAGATTAATTATTCTCCGTACCAGCTTTTTTAAATTATAACTCAATATCGAATTTATTTCAATTCAAATTAGCTTTAATTTATACCTTCATCCAAAAATGCTGAAAGGCGTGATGATAAAACTATTAAAATAGTGTACTTTTTGTAGTTATTTTTTGATTATAAGTATTTATCATTTTTCAATAATGTCTAAATTTAATAAGAATGTTAAAAAATCTGAAATATATTAGTTTTTAAGTGCGCAAATAAATACACAAACGGACCAATTTTCGCCAAGAAACACATGTACGTACATATTTTTTAATGATTTTATTGAAACTAAAATTAAAATTCTAAAACATACGTTTGCTAGATAATGTATTGATTTATTTTACTGCATGATTTTATTATTTGAAATGGGTGTGGTATAATACAAAAACTTTTTTGAAAATTGAACAAATCTGCCAACGACCTATGGAATAACCTTATTTTACTACAAATTAAAAAAAATCTCAAAATTTATTACATACGAATGCTAGATAAAAGAACAATCTTTCGAAATCCATTTATAATTTTTTGTGGAAAAGAGTCAATACGTCTAAAAACTTTTTTGAAAATGACGTATTTCCGGTTTTCTCTGGTAATTCCCTCTTAATAATCAGCACTTACATTGCAAAGGACGGACCTTATTAATGGAGTATTTTAATTTTAAATTCGTTTACATTCACGTCATTCTTAATACAAGTATTTAATAAAAATAAAAATAATTGAAGTACATGAAAAAATAATTATGTATTTTTTTGATATTGCTACTATAAAACAAACAAAAATTATGGAAATTAACAAACACGTTAATTACTTCTTCGAACAAAAAATTGTCAATAATCAACACTTACATTACATATAAAGGAAGGAGACGCCTGACCGACCAGTGAACTCAACTATTGATGGAGGGTGACATACTAGCCACGAACTCACCCGAAGTCAGCGATAATACACGAACGCAGAGTTTCGGGGCGGCCGAACGTTCGGCAGATTTTCTGCCGAAACCGAAACTGATACCGAAACTAGATTTTTTTGCCGAAACCGAAACCGAACCTTCGGTCGGTCATAATTTTTTTAAACCTATCAATGTATGTTACAAAATTTACTATAAAAAAATCGAGTGCAGTTAACGCGCGGTAGAAGCGAAACTTCACCAAAGAAGAACCTAGGAGCCTTGAAAAGTGTGGTCATAATCAAAGCTCAGTGAGCAGGCCAATAAGCGCAGACCTCGCGTCGTTTCCGTTTTATATCTCAACTAACAGGAACCTTGATAGGAGTATAATACTTCGCAGGTGCTGTACGCGTCATTTCCGTTTCATCCGAATTCCGAATCGCTAAAGGGGCTAAGGAAGTTTCACTTCAAAAACATATAAAAAAATCAGAGTGTGCAATTCACACGGCGTAGAAGTGAAAACTTCAGAAAACTAAAGTAGACATGAGTGGGGAGACCACGAAGCATTTTTTTTATCAATGTGAAGGATGATTGTTTTCATATTTTTGTCGTCGAATTCCAGTGCACCATTTCCTATACATTTGGTCATCTTATTGTATTTGTGGTTTCTTCTTCGGTGTTAGGTGTCCTTTTCTTTTGCCTGTTCATTTTGAAGTGGTTTGAAAATTGGATATAGATTTTCCAACATAATTTTTTTTTGATGTCTTAGGAATCGACCCTTGGTCGGCTCAATGTCTGAAGAGATTCACCGTGTCACCGTGGATTTATCGTATTATATTGGAATCGAGTGCCCGTGAATAAAATAAATATTGTATTGCTATCTCATTCTCTCGCAGGCTAAATCCTATAGACGTATGTGTTTGTCTCTTTTTAGTGTCGCTCGCTTCCGTTTCATCTAGTTTCAAAGCACAACAGTGCTAAGGAAGTTTTTACTTCAAAAATTTATAAAAATAAATAAATAAATATTAAATACATCACAGATAATGCTCGACTCTGCTTTCAAAATGTCGTTACACGTGTTACTGTTTAGGTATAGCTTATTTATGACGATTGGTTATTCTAGTTAAGCATATGTATCTAATTCACAATAATATGCAGTAGACTATAGTAATTACTCACGTGAATACGCAATTTATTCTTTATTATGGTAAGAAATATAATGAAGGCATGGGGCAAAAACGACTTCCGCGGTTTTTCCAACCAATGGCTTAGGAAAATTACTTCCTTATATGAATAGTTAATGAAAAATTAGTGACTTAATTATTAATATGACATGCTTAAATAATAATTAATCCAACAAGATACGAGAAAAACCGACTGTTCAGGTTTGGACATATCGCATACATAATATATATTGTGAGTTGTCAGGGAATCCCGAATGTTTGCTACCGCTAAATGGTGGACAAATTCTAAGGAATTCTTTTGTGCAAAATAAATTTTTGCTTTTAACACGAAACGATGAATAATTGAACTGCGAAACACATCGATAAATTTAACTTTCGTAGATTTTATATCGATGTCCATAGCATGGTTTCACCTTAGACAGCCGAAGCTATATTGACTGGGAATAAATCAGAAATAACGAAAAAATATTAATAAATTGGTATGTTGAATTGTAATACTAACCTAAATGTGTCATATAATTTCAATACCCGCTGTATCCGATTTTTTGACAAAATGATTTGAGTATGACATCTTGTTCACATTTTTGCGAAGAACGAGTCTAATCGAAAATTGAGTTTCAAAACCTCCCTTTTCACGACCAAAAACCATGTTAAAACTGCGAGTGAGAAACAAAACCCGCTATATCATTCAAGAAGTTACTATCAAAACCCCCTTTATCGGATTTCAACCAATCACGAGCAGTTATTTTTCCAAGATGGCGGGTGTAGAAACACGCCCCTTAAGTCAGTTGAGTTTCAAAAGCCTCTATATTCCATGTAAATCACGAAGTGAGTATCAAAATCCGCTATATCCATTTTATTTATCCAAATAACTTAAATATTTCTAGACATACATTGAAAAATGAACACTTTCCGAATGCATATTATTCCAATGCATTATGTAAAAAAATAAAATGCAATTTTTTATTTACGCTAGAGATGTGACAGTTTTTTTCGAATCAGTGAAAGTTAATATAGCGGATATAGAAATTGAACGACTCAAATATGCATTGGCAGTTCGCATTTACCTTTCGGCACTAAATAAGAATTAATAACGTTTATAAAAAAATGTTAAAAGCTGGGTAAAAAATAATTTGGAAGTGAGAAATTTTTTTCTTTAAATTGTATTATCTGTTTTTAAATTCCTAAAATATTCCATGTCTTTCTGTATTTTAAATTTAAAAAGAAGGAAATATAATAATAATAATTGGATAATTTGTATAGCGCCGATTTTGTGAAAAATCACCTCAAATATATGTGTATTATATGTACACATATATACGAACGTGTGTATGTACTTATTGGAAGTATGCATACGTTCTTGTATGTACATATATCTTTAATTTTAAGAAATTTCACAGTAACTCATGTAAAATCGATCATGTTGATCTCTAAAGACACTATATATATATGTATTTTTAAATTCTATTTTAACCACCACTGTTTAATATCCACATAATATAATACCCACGCACAGGCTTCGCCTTTGTGGGATCTTTTTTTTACTCTCTTATATTTTATATTATTATGTTTGTACCTATTCCCATGTTTCAAAAAATTTTGCTAATAAAAAAAAAAATTATAAAAATTAGTTAATCATAGCTCAACCACCTTAGTTTTTCAAAGATCGAACTGATTGGTAAAAAAATTAAGGTCAATTGGTAAATTGGTCGGAATAAACAGTTTCAGGAAGGCGCTAGGGGACTTTTTGATGAATGTGTTAATGTTAGTTGGTTCAAGCGTAGGGAGTGTAGCGAACCCATCGCTCAGGGAGTGGAAACACAAGCCTGCAATAGCTCAAGGTGTGGGCTACCGTGCTCAGGCTGAATGTCCTGGGAAACAGTGTCACGAACGGTGCCTCCTAGTGTTGGGTAGGACACGATATCAGGATGAGTTTGTATGAGGTACTCAAATATTGAAATGAGGTGTTGAGGTGTCCCACCTCATTTGAGGTGAGGTGTTACAAAATATTTTCGCTTACGGGGGGGGGGGGGGCTGGTTTTTTTCCTTCAGCTTGATTTTCTTGGTTCAGAGGTGTTGGTTTTCTAATAAATACCGGGGTGGCGGTACCCATACCCGCCTCCCGTGTCTGTTATTCTTGTAATACGAAAAATGGATATAAAAAAGGCCTACCCCCTCCCCCCTTCACCACCTCTGATCCCCTCCCTGCACCCCCCTCTGATCCCCCCTCTTATCCCTCCCCCTCCTCAGCAACCCCCTCTACCTCATCTCAACACTGCCTCATCCTCCCTCCCTTGGGAGCTGTTGGGACTCTTGTGCGGTATTTACATAACATATAACAATAAGTAAATAAATATTTTTTTTTTGGATCAGTTGGTACTGTTGTGCGGTATTCACTTATCAATACATAAATTTACAATAAAAAATATTTAGAATAAAAAAAAAAATTTAAGCAGTTGGGACTGTTGTGCTCATAAATTATTGTTTTGTGTATTCACATAACAATAATTTACAAAAAAAAATATAAAAAAAAAAAAAAAATTCGAGCAGTTGGGACTCTTGTGCTCATAAATTATTGTTTTGTGTATTCACATAACAATAATTTACATTAAAAAAATATTTCAAAAAAAATTTTTTTTCGAGCAGTTGGGACTCTTGTGCTCATAAATTATTGTTTTGTGTATTCACATAACAATAATTTACAATAAAAAAAATTTCGAAAAAAAAATTTTTTTGGAGCGGTTGGGACTCTTATGCTCATAAATTATTGTTTTGTGTATTCACATAACAATAATTTACAATAAAAAAAAAATTCGAGCAGTTGGGACTCTTGTGCTCATAAATTATTGTAATGTGTATTCACATAACAATAATTTACAATAAAAAAATATTTAAAAAAAAAAAATTTTTGGAGCAGTTGGTACTCTTGTGCGGTATTCACTTAACAATAATTTAGAATAAAAAAATAAAAAATAAAAATTTCGGAGCAGTTGGGACGCTTCTGCAGTATTCACAATATATGAATTGGCTTACCCCATCACCACCTCACGGTTCTAATACAAAAATGTCATAGAATATACAAACACTTCACGCCTCACAACCTCATACATTTGTCCCAAACTATGCGTGACATGACATGTAGTTTAATACATCAACCACTTCACACCTCACCTCGTATTTGTCCCATACGTGACAACGTGACATGACATGTAGTCCAATACACCAACCACCTCGAACCTCACCTCATATTTGTCCCGTACATGACATGAATGTAGTCCAACAAAACAAACCACCTCACACCTCATATTTTGTCCCTCCTTCATATTTGTAGTAATACAAATATGAAGGGGGGACAAAGAAAAAGAGTTGGTACAAATACATATTGTGAGGTGGGGGGACATTTTACGTGTTTGTATGGGACATTTGAGGTGCCTCTTGTATGAGGTACTCAACACTAGTGCCTCCGGGAATTATGGTCGTATCTCGGAGTAATTAGACATTTCTCCAGCACTCGGGGCTCTGCTGGAGTGGACCTTATATTTCCCTTGTCATTCGTGGAACAAAAAATTGGACTATTCGAAAACTAGGGGCCTTTTGGGAGCATAGGAGTGCTGAGGCCACCTCTGTGAACTTCCTTTCTGGGGCCTGTAGGAGGAACCAAGAGTAGATGCCGTGAAGAGGAGAGCTGAGGCCACCTCCATGAATTCTCCCTTGTGGGGCCTTCAGGGAACCAAGGGGAAGGGCACTCTTCCAGCGCGGGGCCTTCGGGGAACCAAGGAGGAGTGAAGTGGAGAGATGATGTCCTCTTCCCATCTGGGGCCTTCAGGAAACCATGTAGGATTGAAGAGGAGAAATGAGGCCATCTCTGTGAACTCTTCCCTTTGGGGAACCAAGGAAGAGTGAAGAGGAGAGATGAAGTCCTCTTCCCTCGCGGGGCCTTGAGGGAACCAAGGAGGAGTGAAGGGAGAAATGAGACCTAGGAAGACACATTGTCGAACCAGAGGATATAACTTCATTTCCAATGACAATCCTGGTGAACTTTATTAAAGGGTCAAAGGAATGAGGTAAAATAAGAGATAGCACAATGGGCCAATGGCCTAAGTGCTCACGAGAACTACATATATGCAAACCGTCTGCGCTCTTAAAAAGAAGTCCGATAATAAAACTACGTTCATTAGTAATTTTGCATAACGAACGACATTATCAAAAAATTGCGCCACTGGAGCGGATATGGTCGAAAAATGGACCACTTTTAATTGATTTTAACTACAATACAATATTATATAATACAATCTTTTGATTGATAGCGGCCCAATATTGGACCAAATATTCCTACCATTCGTAAAACATTTATAGTAATTATTTAAAACATTTCCCTGGCCAGTCATTTATTTTAAAACGAAGTTATTGAAATGCTTTATCTATTATGACATGACGCTAATCGAAACACATCTGATACCATAGGGGCCGCGCTAAAATATTTCAATCGTCGGTCGGAATATCTGTAACAATCGTACATCGTGCTCACAAATATTGATAACTGTAACGGATTCGGTGAATTTCGTATTGATATAGGGTTTTATCGATCGACCGTACAAGACCTTCTCGTGTAATAATGATTACTCCAACGAAACCAATACGGTTCTCTGTAGAAAATTTACCGCCTGCCATATTTTCATTTAGCCGACAAATGTCACTTTTCAAAATTTTCCTTTTTTATTTAGAACCAGCTGACCTGGCGAACTTCGTATCGCCCCAGAATCAATAATGTGTTAACTTATTAGCTGAATTAAATTTAGTTTTTTATTAAGTTAATATTTACACAACGAAACAATTATCGATGCGCAACTGTTCGTGTTTTGTTTTTGTCAGTATTAGAGATGGCGTTAAGTTCTGATTTATATTTTGAGATTTTCTTACTTTTCCACTTACATACGGAATTGCGTTTCATTTTCTTTATACCGTGAGGAAGATTTATTATAATTATTATATTTTTCATTTGGAGGGCATTACGTTCACCGTTTGTCCCATTTTCGACTGTTGACATTTAGTGTATAAGAAAGAGGGGCAATATTTTTAAGAACAAAAGCAATACAATCAGCACATTGAAATTTAACGTTTTAGAATTTTTGAAATTCACTCATTATACTTTTCACAAAATTCCTGCTGCACTTTCAAAAGATGAGAATATTTGCCGTACAAAATGAATGATGGAAATAATTTTTAATTTTTTTTTTCATAAATTTTTCCGATGTTTTAATAGCTGTTCTGCTCTTCGGGACGGAGACAAATCCAAAAAATCAACGATCATAAAAATCGGTTCAGCCGTTCTCGAATTATAAATGGTGTAAGTAACCCGACTTTGTTTTATGTATTGAGATGTCATTGAAACATGTTTAAATATTACTTGCTTTCTCAAATAATTTATTATTTTAATAATATGTTTGTGCGTTTTTATTTTTCAAAGATTTTTTTAAAAATATAAAGTAATTGGACGTCTTAAGTTTCACTTATTTTAGCCCAGGATGTGTCACCTTAATAATAATACTACGTGTAGGTGTAAGTAAAGAGAAAAATGTCATTAAAATCATTAACATCAATAACTATATTTTTTTAATGATAAATAACTGCACCCCAATTCAAGTATGTTGTGAGGCTGAAGGTATTGGGGAAGGAAAGGCGATGGGGAAGAGGAAGGCGGGGAAGTACCTGGCTATTCAGGTCTGGTCACCAAACACCGCTAAAGTCATTTAAAGCATTATGTAAAATTTCATTTCATTTCAGAATGATGGTCCCACACCATGGCGAGAGAATTTTCCACTTTGGAATATGCTGCAAATAAACCAATAAAGTTAAGTTAAATTTGGGAGACGGGAATGGGCACCGCCGCCCCGGGAACCTTTATTGGATAACCAACACCTCTGCCATAGGTCACCCCAAGTGGTTCGCCACGTTTGGTGATTTAGCAGGGGTACCCGGGTTCATGGGGTGAGGTTTGTCTAGGTCTTGGAGCCGGATGACCAAGACACACTGAACCCCAGATTCCTACCCACCCCTTAAACCCTTTTCCTTCCCAGAACTCTCCTATCCTTCCTTTCCTTAAAAAAACCCTCCACACAGCATCCCCAAAGATGACATAGGCCCTGAGGGAAATTGTTTTCCTCAGGGCCTCCTGTGTGGAGCTCACGTAAAAAAAAAAAAAGTTATTTTAAATGAATTATTAGTGAAACAACACAAATTAATCAAATAATTCGCCGTGATTCGAACCCGCGAACTTCGTACTGAAAGTCAAAAGCCTCACTCCTCGACCACAGAGGCTCAAGCGTCATAAGTAGGCCTCAAGTTATCCGTCGAACTTTCATTATGTTTCTTTTTCGGAATCACGCCAAATTTAATCGGAAATACATTTAAATACAACCATTTCACATTTAATATAATATTGTAAAATTATTCATTAATACAAGTATACCTTATCACGTATTAAAATAACACACGATATCACGTTGGAACATGTATAGGAGAAATTACACCACTCGAAGAGGTGTTTGAATTCTATAATCAATAATAAGTATATTAAATTACACAACCTATGGCATAGATAATCATACAGGAGTGTTTTCAATTAAAACGAACAACGAATCAATCATTTGACTGTTTAGTCCCTCGATTTTCGCTCAAACAATCTTTCCCCATTTTAATAATAGTCGTAGAAGGATTTCGTAAATGTTTTTTTTTCTTAAAAAGTAAATAATTTAAAAACATTGGCAAATTCACGTTGTGTCGTCATTTTAATTATTAAAGTAACTTTGTATGCAGCACTTATTTAATCAAAAACGTGTTTCGAAAAAACAGTTTTCTTCGTCAGGATAAAATTTAAATTAACAGAAACTGATGAAAGAACCATTGGTTTTTTGACATTAACTCCATGCAGGAGGTCCTGAGGAAATAATTTCTTTCAGGGTCTTTGTCATCTTAGAAGATGCTGTGTGGAGGGTCTTTTTGGGGAGAGGAAGGAGTGAACATGATTCTTTAAGAGGACCATTGTAGTAAGAAGAAAATTCAGAGGCCGGCAAATCGTAATTTACTTTAATTTAATTAAAATGACCCCACAAAGTATACTTGTCAATATAGAATAAGTAATATTTTTTAAATTGAGCTCAAGAACGAGTCGTAGAAGCGACCCGTTCCATTGTGACAAATGTCACCCTATTCATATGTTGGGCGCGCGTTTGGCATGTTTCTCGCTTTGCACCGGTGCCGAGGGGATCAATGAAAGGTTTCGAAACATGTTGTAAATAAGTGGTGTTTACAGGGTTTGTTTTCATTTAATTTAAAAATAAATTAATAAATAATGATAGATATACATTGTTAATTTAGGACTTTTTTGTAATTCGTCTAGTTGCGGAGATGTAAAAACTATAAAACTTCATAGGAATCGCTGATATAAAAAAAAATAAGAAAAACCCGCGATGAGATGACGATGCTCGCCGAGATTCAAGTAAAAAGGTACAACTTTTGCGAGAACCAAGCAAAAACAACC
This sequence comes from Limnephilus marmoratus, assembly GCA_917880885.1. Classification (NCBI taxonomy): domain Eukaryota; kingdom Metazoa; phylum Arthropoda; class Insecta; order Trichoptera; family Limnephilidae; genus Limnephilus; species Limnephilus marmoratus. The sequence goes on along the minus strand of OU862920.1, from coordinate 17,749,463 downwards.
GGTATTTAGTCAGGTTGCTGTTTTAGACTTCAAACTTAGTGAGTCATCGGGTATTTATTATGATTCTGCTGGTTTAACCATCAGTTTCGCCAGAAGTCAGGCCAGCTGGAACTACGTCACGTCAACGCAACGGACCGATTTTAAAGGCAGTGTTCCCCGTAACCAACACCACCACTTCCATTCACCGGAGAGTTATTATAATACCTGCCTTATGTTATGACGTGGGTTCATTACTTTCACATGGCATGCTAAACTTCTTTGATTCTAGGATTTTATTATCACATCGGATTGAAGTCATTATTATTTCAGAAAGGCAAACGCCGATTGCAACTTTCGTGAAAGATCTTAGTCTTTGGAGGCTTAGGTACATTTATTAACAAGCACTAATAAATCTATAAGAAGCTTTTTTCTTGACATTGCGACAGTCCCTTTTCTTTCTATTCGTAAAATATACTTTGCTATCTGTCGTTTTTCCTACTAACACAAATCTTTTTATATTTCAAGATTTTCTCAAAACACTATACCTATACCTACTATGATAATCACTGACCTTGAAAATGTTAAGTGCAGTTCTCCTGGTAAGGAATTCGCGAAAAACTGCAATTATAATATACTAGCTGAAGTCCCCGGCGATGGCCGGGCTTAACACAGAGTTTTCGAAATTAAATGTAGACAGTATACAGTGACCTTCCTTTGCATACTAATCATATCCACACCGCCCGCTTGCCAGCTAGCTCGTCCACCACATACATACATTCTTCTTTATACATTATGTATTTCAACCAATTTACACAAAACCTTGACAAATAATATAAATAAACATCATGAATCACTCTATCAATTTGTGAAAACCGCATGAAAATCCGTTTAGTAGTTTTTGAATTTATCGCGAACAGACATACATACAGATGCGGCGGAGGACTTTAATTTATAATATGTAGATATATTATTAGCATTACCTATATCATCATTCTTATACCTACATCGTAACCTGCATTGTTTGTTTATTGTTCTAATAATCTATTCTAATTATTATTTACGTACAGAGTTTTGTGGCAGACGGCGTGGATTTGATTATTATACAAAACTACAGTTTTATTCCGAGATTGAGAAAATATTGCGTATTTGATGTTTAAAATAAGAGAAAAGTCAATGACTACATAAGATTTTTAAAAACCATCTTTATCCCCTTTTCCCGCCACATAATGTAGAATGTTGATAACTGTTGATGAAATTTTGGACACTTGACCTTCAAAATAAGTCGAAAATTACTGTCAACGTCTGATTTAAAAAAAACTCCGCTCAATATTCTTTAACGTAATAATATAATCCATTTTAATCGGTTTGTAATATTTTTACCGGTCATTTTTTGAGTTGGTATCGTTTGGGTTCAATTCTTTGGCTGGCTCAGTCCTCCTCGCGACACAAGCAATATTTGCGCTTACGGTGTGATAGTAGGAGATTTTAAAATATTGTCAAGTTATTCGTAACCTGGAATTGTTTGTCTTTGAAAAAAAAATCACGGCAACACTATATCAAAAACATTTCAGCACAGATTTTTCTGGTGAGGTGGCCAGGAACCATTATAATTTATAATATTTACAGTACACAAGATTATTTCTTTATATAGGTACCCAATCTATGTACAAATTTTCTTTTTTACGATTATTATGTATATTTGAAATGATTTAATTGCAATTGCAACTTTTAATAAATAAAGTAAAGTAGATGAATTCCAAATAATGTTAATAAAAATGCTGTATCAGAACACCGTTCTTACATTTTTACATATATTCATTTGGAAAGAAATGTATTTTTTTAATAAATACACAACAACAAAACATACGGAAGCTTTGCCGATGATTATTTTATTAAGCAAAAAACTTGTTATTTTTTTGCCAATGTAGAGATAACACAAATACTAATTTGGTATTTCAACGTCGGTATGGATTGGCAGATGGCACATGGGTATACCCACATGTATCTCTGTAAACATCAATATACCTACCTTCTACCTCTATTATTATTGTTTGCCGGGTTCCGACCCCCGACCTATTTAGAGCCATAGGTAAAAAAAAAACTTACATCAATTTACTTCCGAGGCACAGAGCTATCAAGATTCACCTTTTTACTTAAATTAAATATGTATTTAAAACATATAAATAAAAATAATATATATATACATATGTAAAAAATATATCCTATCGTATTTATTATAATATTATAAAGGCGAAAGTTTGAATGGATGTCTGGATGTATGGATGTATGGATGTATGTATGGATGTATGATTGTTACTCTTTCACACGAAAAATAATGAATGGACTTAAAACATTCCTTCACTAATAGAAGCTACATTATTTGCGAGTACTGTAGGCTATATATATTGGTAAGCTCTGGCGTTATGAAATTATTTATTATACGTTTATTGTCCAGACGAAAAGCAAAGCGTTGCTAAGTAATTGTTTGACGTGCGCTGTCCATTTTGTTATTAGTTTAGGTTAATACTATGGAGATCTCTTTGACAGTTAAACTTACACTAATCTTACTAATATATAAATGAGAAAGTGCGCGTGTTTGATTGTTACGTTTTAATAGGTTGCACGCGAGCAGTTTGAAAAATATGTTTTATGTTTTGTAACTAAACAATAAAACTAAGAAAATAACCTTACACTGTCACACTTTATTATCTATTATTAATTATTATCAGTGGAAAGTTCATAATTGGCATAATTATCATATTATTATTGTATTATTTTGTAATCTCTGATTTGCTGTCAACTTTCCCTAAAATAAATAAAATAAAAATAAAATAAAATAAAATAAAATAAAATAAAATAAAATAAAATAAAATAAAATAAAATAAAATAAAATAAAATAAAATAAAATAAAATAAAATAAAATAAAATAAAATAAAATAAAATAAAATAAAATAAAATAAAATAAAATAAAATAAAATAAAATAAAATAAAATAAAATAAAATAAAATAAAATAAAATAAAATAAAATGAATGAAAAGGTATGGAGGGGGTGGGGGAGGGTGTTGGGAGAGTGTGGGGGGGGGGGGGGAAGGGAACAGGGAGTTGCGGGGGTATGGGGGGGGATCTGGAAACAGAAAAATCAGAAAAAGATATCGGCAACTCTGGGACTCGAAACCAGGACCTTCGGCTTTCCGGGCCGCGACTCATTTTTATATTACAACTCACACACGCATTTTGATTCAACCTTCTCAAAATTGTAAAGAATTTGAAATTAGTGCAACTAATCTAAAAATATTACAAACACGTGCACAATCATTGACCATAATATAATATCACTTGTGACATTGAAAATGTATCTCTATTTGATTTAAAATGAAGACTACATTATTACCTAATCAAAATTAATTTCTTCTTTATTTGAACATTAAATTAATGTTGTTGTTGGATTTAAGTTAATTACCCAAAAATATTAATTTTATCTTCATTAGGTATTTAACTAAAACCCAAAGTTATTACATAATCACATTTACAATCGTTGATCCCGTTATTATTACGTTTCTGGTTTTCCGTAAAAAAATTATTTGATTACAATGTAAAATAATATCATGAAACTTATAAAAAAACCAACTCCATTGAATGATAGATGATGTAATGTTTTATGGCAGGATATGGCCTTGAAACTGGCGGATGAAGTGCATTAAAGCATAAACATTTAGATATTATGATGATTAGTATTATAATAATACCACAAATGTTTCGGAGTCTTTAGTTTGTTATCTGAAAGTATATCATAAAAAATGTAAATACCGAACCTGTCTGCAAAATATTTAAATACATTGGTTAGTTCATCACTCGTTGTCAGGATTAAAACCAGATTTCTGGGAAAGCGTTTTCAAAACCCACATTAATTCCGAAAAACATTTGTGCAATAAGAAATGTTGATTTATGAATTTCTCAGAATAATACAAACATGTTAATTTTTGGCGTGCGTAGATAAATACATACATTTTGTGATTTTTTTTTTTGGTTTTTCAATATTAGGATAACCTGAATAAATACATGTAGGAATCTTTCCATGAACTTTTCTCACACACTGAATAAATTCAATTTCAAACCATAAAATAAGTTGATTTTATTTTGCAGTAGAGTGTTGTGTTATAAAATTATTTCATAATAAAACTACGTTCAAGATCGTCTAAAGTGTCTTCAGATTATTGTAAGATGAGATGGTTAATTGCAAACTTGAAATATTTGGGTTAAATTGGTAGTTTTGACACGAGACTGGAATTGTGGTTATTTCATTAATTAACCATAATTGTGCAATGGGGTCTCATATATGTTAGAACCAACAACGAAATTGTTGTTGACATATTCAGATTTCAGTCCTCAAAAAATCAGACGTAAGTTAGTTCAGATTTTTCAATTGTTTGCCAAGTGATTTCAAGTCAAAAAAAAATTTCAAGTTTTTTTTTCACATAATTTCCCTCAGGGCCTATGTCATCTTTGGGGATGCTGTGTGGATGGTTTTTTTTAAGGATATGAAGGAGAGGAGAGATCTGGGAAGGAAAAGGGTTTAAGGGGTGGGTAGGAATCTGGGGTTCGTTGTGTCTTGGTCATCCGCCTCCAAGACCTAGGCAAACCTCACCCCATGAACCCGGGCACTCCTGCTAAATCACCTTCACTTGGGGTGACCTATGGCAAAGGTGTTGGTTATCCAATAAAGGTTCCCGGGGCGGCGGTACCCATTCCCGCCTCCCAAATTGAAAGTTAAATTTATATACTCATATGTAAAATTTAATTTGGTATCAGAACTTAAACATCCCAAATATTTAGTAATCTAAACAAAACGTCTCACAACTCTGTACCAAAACCATAATTATTAACATTCAAATAAAACAAAACATTTTTAAAGGAACAATCAACATATTATTACTTATCATTACAGGATTTCAATCAAAGGCATATCCAACACGCTAAGGAACGCAACATAAATATTTATTATTTTTAAGCCATCTGCAATTTATAAACTGGATTCTATTTTTTCTTCTTTCTCTATTATCTCTTCTCTTTTACGATGTTATACATACATGAATGCTCTTTAATGATAATAACTCCTCACAAACATCAATCCTAAAAAAAATATTCTAACATATGTACATTAAGACATAAAAATGACAGTATTTTAAAACTGAACACATTATTGAAATAAAAAAAAATTACATGTTATGTAATTTAAAATATACAAAAAATACGCCTTTTCAAATGGGACTATCTTGTCAACTAATCTTGTAAAATGTGAACGATAATAGAGATTAAAAATAAGTAAAATTCAAAGCATCAGATTACAATGTAAATGAACATTAGTTGAAAATTTCATTCATGTTTTAATTTTTTTTAAAAACTAGTCATTACTCTGAAATAAAATTACACATTTCTGACATGGATTGATAAAAGATCAAATAAACATAAAATATAGCAGTGCTGAGTTCAGAAAAATGGGATAATAATAATTTTTATTTTTTGTTCATTTATAATAGTTTTTAAAATATTTATGCAATTATTATGTATTCCAAAATGATTTTTATATACTTTTTATATAATTGTTTTTTATGACACCTTTAAGTAATTAATTCTCACCTTTACAAGCTTTTTGTGTGTAGTTGTCTATACTTGTTTCTCTCTTGTTATATTTGTTTACATTCTGCAGAAAAAAATCACTTGCTTTTGAAGCATGTTGATAATTTTGAATAAATAAGTGGTGTGTTACAAAGTAAATTGTATTCATTTAATTAAAATGACGCCATAAAGTTAATTTGCGAACATTGAAGAAGTTAGAATGGTGGTATTAAAAAGGTGTGATCCTTTACCAATGTCATTAAGAAAATAGTGCAGTTAGTGATTTTGTATTGCTCATAGCAATATCCCTTTCTTTGTTTTGAGTTGTCTTTGTTTACGGTTTACTTGTTGCCAATAATTATTGTTTCATGATCGCCATTCTTTCCGATAAAAAACCTGATCTAAATTAGTTTGAAAAGGGATAATTTGCCGCCTTGGAATATCCCGAGGATTGTCGCCCTCTTAGTGGGCCCCGCGTCGCGAGGCTGTCGTGTGGTGAGTGTGTTGGGAGAGGGCGCGCTGGCCGAGCGCCCCCTTGCCGCGCGGGGCCGCCCGCTCGCTACCGGTTTCGCGCGGGAGAGGGGCGCCGTGACGCACGCGCGCTTGCCGCTGCCAACCCGCAGGGGGTGGGGCCGACACCGCCACTATTTAAACTGATCACACAGACCGAATGCACTCATTGATTTGTTTGCGATCTTATAGATCAGTTAGCAATCGGTAATCCGTTCGCTTTTATCGCAGTTCGACAGACAGGCAGCAGTCACAGCCCGTGGTCGTTATTCGTAAAGCTTTCGAAGACTTGCTAATCTGATCCCTATTGTACCAGCAGTGGAAGCCATCGTGTTCCAGGCTAGTTTCAGTAATCCAACAAGATCGTAATAGTTCAAGGGTAGATACCCCAGTGTTATTAATCCGCGAAAGTTCCCCACAAGCAACAAATCAAGATGATGGCCGTAGCAGCAGCACAGAAGAACCGTGAGATGTTCGCAATCAAGAAAAGTTACAGCATTGAGGTAAGCGTTCCTGGCGAATCTCCTATCTAATCCATCTATGTCCTTGTGATCCAGTCTAACCAACCATCCAACACAAGGTAGCCACATTCACTCCACTTGTTATCTCCCACATTACTTCAATTAATTCATTAAAAATTCTAAAAATTATGTGGAGCCAAAAGCTCGCAACAAATTAAAGAAAAAATATACAGCGATGTTATGTGTAGTTATTTGTTAAAATATGCGTAGAGTACCTATTTCCATTAAATTGAATCATTCAGCAATAAAAATAAAAACAATCGAGAACTAACGATTCCACTCTCTTTGTACTATTAAAACACCTACGTAACAAAAAGCACACTGCAAACACTTCCCTGAAATCTGAAATTTTCCTTTCGTTTTCTAGAATTACTTAGATCTAATATTAATTATCGGGAAGATAATCAAACGACAACAAACAAACGCCCATTGTTCTCTTAACTACATCGATCTCAAAGAGTAATTAAGAATATTCTCGGATCTCACAGTTCTACATAAATTATCTACGTTTTCCATAAACATGAAATATTACAGCTCAGTTAAAATCACGGCGATTGTGTGTTTAGAAGCACCGACTACTGACAAGGTTCAGTGTTGCCTTGCCCTTGATGAACGTACCTCCATTGTACGCTCTATTTCCAAATGAACTTGATCATATAATATTACAAATTACGTTTGTAAATTACCGTAAAAACAGAAAAACGGGGCTAGACCGTCATTGGTCGGGTATGGCGAGAAATCACCTCCATCGACTGACGGATGGTACTTCATCTGATCGAGGGTCAAATGGAGGCTTCGAGTAGCTCAGAATGGGGCTTGCAATTGACTAAGGCTTGTCAGATCAAGTGAGGCATGCGAGAAATCAATGGACGCCACGCCAAGATTCCCTGTTAAGGCTCCCAATTTGGTGCCTGTCAAATCTAGACGCAATAAATCCGGTGCAGTTCAATCTGTCAACTTTACTATTTTCGTCAAATCGATGTTAAATGGTTTGAGAGTTAATAACGCAATATGGATTAATTTTCTGAAAGTAGAAAAATATACAAGCTCTTAAACGCAAAATTTTAATTATTTAATTGATAATTAAGTCACCGTAACTGGGAAAAAATTTCGAACAAGATTGAGAAAATATTTAACCTTCTCAACGACGACTTTAACATTAAAATAGGCAGATCGAAAAAAAATAGTAAATTTTTAATTTTTTTTTTGAAAATAGATACATTTAGTAATGAAGTAAGACAAAAGTTCAACAATTCACAAACGTCTATAAACAATAACCTGTTAACACGCGCTATACGCAAAAGAAAGTAACGACGCGATATTTAATTATTCTTAATAATAATTAATATAAATAGCACAAACATACGTACAAGCACAATGCCGTAATATCAGTGAGTTGACGACATTGAACTTGTCAAAATACTTTAGTAAACATGTTAATTAACCTAATAATATATATAGACGCTGCCAGCTCCCAGTATTGTGTTGTGGATCGCTGAGCTCGATTCACTTTTAAAAAAATGGCCTTACCGTGCTTAATGTGCTAAGAAGTAATTACTCAGAAATTGTAAAATTATAATTTAAATTGAAATTAATATGCCAATTATTACAAATGACGAGGATTGATTTCCAATCGAAGGCTGCAATTACAAGTTTCTTTGTCTGAAGTTGGAAGAAAATCCTTGCTCGATCATTTTTATGTTCTTAAGTAATCTTTTTCAATCAGTAAAAAATGGCAAATAAATGCTGTAACAATCTTTGTGGCAATTTATAGCGATTAGGTTGGAGCACAATTGATAAAACTACTTGATTCTGTGCAAAGGAGGGCGGACCCCTCTAATTGACAAACCATTGTTAACAGACCGATTGCCATTCATATTGGCATCAAGCTGAGTCTTTCTAAAGGTATTTTAATGTAGCCTGTTCTAAGGAGCTAGCAGCATTGATCCTTGGTGCACCTGTGCGTGTGCGTGAAACCCATTTTCAGTTGATGGCTTCAAGCTAACTAAAAACTTCTTTCAGCCTCTCTCTTAACCCGCCTCTTAACGCTGCCCAACCGGGTGGCGACATAGTTTCCCTGCCTTTACAGCGTACAGCCGGGGGCGCTCTTGTGAGGTGTCACATAAAAAAACAACTACATAATACGTCTCAAGGTTAACCACTTATAATAATGATAATAATAATAATCGTTGTAGGTCGTTGTTACGATGCACTGGCTCCACTAAGTGTAACGGAATTTTCAGTTTACCAACAATTCTCGTGTGTTACTTCCCAAATAAATTTTATAACCAATTTCTGAACGATAAGTTTTCGCAATTCTCGAATTCAGCATACATTATTAGTACATTTATTACCCATCTGAGATTATTGTCTTTATCTAATAATTTTTTGTTAATTTCAAAGCAAATCTAAGATCAAATTAGTTAACAATCAGTTTATTTAATGACGATATCAGGAACATGATGTAATTCAGGGTCGTGTATTAATAACTCTTTCACGCTTTTACCTCAAAGTTTATAAGCAAATGTCTACAGTAAACGTTTATGCAATTAACCGTGGTTAGATTAGCAACCTTTATGAATCGAATTTCGCAATGTCTTATTAATAAAAATTGACAATCTCCAAGTTAAACAGGAATAGTAGGTTACGAGTAGACAAAGACACGATCGCCAGCGGAACCTTGCTTGTTGTTAAACCGGGAATGTCTTATGACAACCGTTGCTTATGTAAGAGGACGATAATGAGAAGTAACCGCGGAGGAAACACCGAGTGGCGAATGGCGAGTGGCGAGTGCGTATCTGATTGCAAGTGGGAGATAAAATGATAAACGCTCAACACGCAGCCCCAAGGCTGAGTGACAAGGCCTGACCAAGCCAACAGGCCAACAAGCCAACAGGTGGACAGGCAAGTCCTAATTCCCTCAGTAAGTGATTGATTCAACTGTTCTTTATGCAAATTTATATTGCTACTTAAGCGAACGCAATCATTCCGAGAAGCTTAAGATCTTGCTTAATCAGAAATTTCCGCCATCATTGAGGGAGTACCTTCATCCGGGAATCGAGAGCCTATACAGTTTTTAGTACAATAAATGATAATTTGAAGCTGATATTTTTATTAATATTTAACTTAAAGCTTCGTTTACGACACAGATAATTTTATTATTATTTAAAAGTACCATGCATTAGGTTACATTACACTCTATTTTGCCGTTAAACAAAATTAAGTAAAAATTAAGTTTCTTCAGTTGTATGACGTGTAAAGGATTGCGGGCAAAATGAAGAGCAAAAATATCGATCGTAATTAATTTAGTCATACATAATAATGGAAGGCGCCAAGGTTCGGACAATGATTAAGCGGTTCGCGGACAGGTGCACACCGCAGGTGAACTTCGCTTCATACTACAAAGATCCCGTATAGGTGAACGACATTGCGGGATGTAGAGGACCTTGCATTGTGGAGCCCGTTGCGCGGCGGACAACAAGCGCTGAATGACAATCTCGTTCCACTCAATAATGCCTCAAGACGTTTGACTTCCCAAATAACCCTCAATACCAATGAAAGACAGGCGTGATTCACTTCGATACACAACCATTTACGTAACCTCCTAATGACTTGAATGAAATCGGTCGTGTTTACCTACATTTCATTAATCGGACGCGTTTGAAGCGTCACGTCAACCTGGTTCGAATTGTTATTGCTAATTTGAAATATGCACAGATTTGTGTTTGTAAAGGTTTCGAAACCATCCGCTGGGCAATCTTCCAATCTTGATCGTGAAACACATTATACTAATGTGACGCAACAGTTCTATGACCTGTTGATATTGAAGTGTTGCGGTTTTACATCAACATTTTAATGTTAAAATGAAGACTCAGAAAATATTTTCAAATGCAAATGTTAAGTTAATTACGATACGTAAAATGTATTACGTTTGCATCAATATTGCAAATTAGGAAATAAGTTTGTACAGTTAGTTAATAAATTTATATAACATAATAATTACATTAGGAAGCGAATATATTATGGGTATTAAACGATCTTAACTTCAATACAAATTATTTAATAAGTAATTAAAATGATATTATAAAATTATAAGAATCTTTATAAGAATTAAAATGATATTATTAAAAATATTAAGCGGAAAGTTTTGGAAAAATTAATGGTTAAATTTCCATCCCAAAACGGATATACGCAACGAATAGTTCCCATCGGAAAGGATCCTTAAATGAAAAGGAAATTGGTTTACGAACTCCTTTCTTTCAATCTATTTTCAGACAATTCTTAGAACGGTGTAGTGATATTCATTTTGCGCTAGTAGTAGATGTCCAGTCTCTTACAACAATAGGTACTAGAAGTTTATTTATATATAAGACCGATCGGTGGCTAAGTTGGCATTGTGTTTGGGTTCCTCCCAGGCGTTGTGGGTTCAATTACTGGCTTAGTCCTCCACCGCGACAAAAGCAATATTTACTGTGGTGGTAGTAGTATTTTCAAATATTATCAGGTTAGTCGTGGTAACCGGACAACTCGGAATGAAATCAACTCACAACCTCCTCTGAAAAGTAATTAAAAGTGATGAAAAAAAAAGTTAAATAAAATTATTTTTTCATAGTTTTTAATGACTTTTCAAAGAGGTGTTGAGTTTACTTGATTCTGAGTTGGCATGGAATCGTTATTCGTTACCCGGGATTATTTGTCTTTCTTGAAAAAAAAATCGCGTCGAATAATATTACTTTTGTCCTATTTATAACACGAACGCGTCGATAAACGACATATTCACCAAAATCAAATGGTAATTTCGATTACAAAATGATTAAATACATTAGATAATAAAACTATTTAATCCACAAAAGGCTCGCATTCATTCGAGCCTTGAACTAAAAATTAGATACCTACTTTTACATCTTTTTAAGTGTATTTTAATAATCATTAGACATTGGCATTTGTGCAGACTTCTATACCAACAAATACAGAAAAAACGTTTTACAAGACACAACAATTTTGGATTATTGAATTTTTTAATGTTCATTCCGATATAAAGATTTGCTGAATTCTTGCATCCACACGCTTAATTAAAAATAATTGTCAGATAATACATCTATAAAACATTCATTGTTTTTGCTCCAAAGAAATATCCGTAGTTACGTAATGAAATACCACCGCCTAACATTAAAAAAAACGTATCAGACTGGATTTAAGTCTGCAGGTTAAAACCGGTTATTTGTTACCCCGTCAAGTTATGCAGATAATAATAAAAAGAACATAACTAAGACATGAATAGTTAAATTATCAATACGCAAATACTAAGTGCCTATCCCAGCAAGATAAAAGATAAAATTAGTACAGTCTCTTTAATGTATTTTCTTTCTGTAGAACTATAGACACATGATGTAATCTGAAAGTAAATAAGTTTATTGTCTTATTGACATGTCATTTTATTATAACTGGTTTAAGGAATGTGGGTCAGGGTGTTTGCACCCATTTACCAGTTTATTAAATTGCTTTGTAGTACACATTCGGAAAATGAAAACATCGAATAAAACCTAACTGTAGCGAACGGATTTGCGTTCATTTTGCAGTGTGGCGCAAACTTGTCTGCGGTTCTAAATGTCGAGGGTTATGGACCGACTTCATCAAATGTCAAATAAAACATTAAACACAAACAAATAAATATCAGATGCATGTACAAACTTTTTAATGCGTTTGTACATCATTTTTATTTTTTTTATTTATTGAAGTGAAAATTTCTTCAGCACCGTTGTGATTTCAAACTCGATTAAAACAAAAAATATCGACAATAAAAAGAGATAAACATACATCTTAAGAATTTAGCCTGCGATAAAATGAGTAGACTAATCGATCTCCTCTGTGTGCGGTGCCTCGTAACCTATCGGTCTCTACTTTGTGCGGTGCTTCGTAGCCTCCCCATTCTGTTCTATTTTAGTTTTCTAAAGGTTTCACTTCTACCGCGTGTCATCTGCATACTCTGATTTTTTGAATTTTTAAAGCAAAGATACAAAGCAATAACACGATGTATAATATTCTTCATTAACTAATTTGACCGGCAGCTAGTCTATTTTATATTAATATACACTTAAAAATAATAAATATAGTTATAACAAAATTGCTGAAAAAATAGTTTGAATGTAAAATTTACAGTTACTAAAATATTAGATGTTGGGTAATAGTGAATAAGTACAGGACGAAACGTTTGTATTTTGTTGTGTGTGGCCAACGCTTTCGTTAAAACTCTTTCAAGATGTCGTCATATCAGAGAACGAATGTGGTGCTCGTATAGCGATAACAATCCCACATTATTAGAGTCGGTAGATTGAGTTAACAGAAAATGGTAAAAAGCCAACAGGAAGAAAGGAAATGAAAAGGGAAGAGTGGCCGGGGGAAGTCGCAGTCCTTTTATAGAGTAAAGCCCAATGTTAATGGCGCGAATAATAGAAAGCACTTAGGACAACTGCGCGCGAAAATGCGCTCCAACAAGTAAAAAGGAAAGAGCGATTTATCCCCGGTCCACTGGCTATATAAATCCGGCTTTAGACCGAGGATGGCGAGTTAGACCCGCACTACGTGTAAAGCGGGCTTCGGTAATGGCGGGGACCGGACGTGTCTGGGCCCCTAATGATATCCCGGCTTTTGGGAACTTTATGGAATTTCATTCTAACTCTAGCTGTATGGGCTAAAAGGAAAACTCCGGCCTGAACTAATTTGGTAATCAGAATCAGACTTGTTCATGCGTGAATATCATAGCATAGAGATGACGGATGTACGGGGAACCCAAATCACTAACGGGGAGAATCTCCACACATTGGATTTTAATGGTTATTTTAAAATTTGGGTTATATTATTAATTTCGTATTATTGTGTGCTTTCTATTATGAGTGTATGCATATTAATATTGAATCTATTGAGAAAACAATGTTAAAGTCATTACTTATATAAAATGTTTAACATCACGTCGAAGCGCATAAATTTATCTAAGAAATAAAGTAACTATAGAAATAAGATTAAAATAATGTTAGGCGAAGCGAGGGAATTGCGAGGAGAGTACAAAGAGCTTCCTAAAGACCTTTATACTTTACCAAAGAGGCATCGTGAGATCTAATATGAACAGAAAGCTTTTACGTAGCTTTTGCCGTCGCTAAAAGCACTGGTACTATTAAATCATAAAACTTATATTTGCTATAGAAATGTTTACGTCATTCCATATTTGTACAACCACAAGGACTTAATCGAATTAATTGTTTCTTTAACTTCGCTTTGTGCGTAAAACAAGTTGAAATGGAAATTAGAGATCCGGACTTCAGAAGTACGAAAAGGCTTCGGGGCGAATATGTTGTTGACGTTCACTTACTACTTCTGAACTTGCCATATTCAACGTTTTCCGGATACGTTCGCTCGCCTTGTGTCCTGAGCTATTTCCATTGAATTTGCCCACTTACTATCGTGTCTTTTGAAAGGACATTGTCTGATATATTACTTCTGGTTTTTGTTTCAGAATGGCTATCCATCTCGCCGTCGTTCGCTCGTAGATGATGCGAGGTTCGAAACGTTGGTCGTCAAGCAGACCAAGCAATGCGTGCTGGAGGAAGCCCGTCACAGGGCTAATGGTTGGTACCCTTCAATTAACCCAACCAACATATTTAATGTCGTTTCTGTAGTCTGGAATTCTATAAACATTAGCAGATTCAAACAATCATCACATTGTTATTATGTATCTACCTATGCAAGATTGAATCTTAACTTATGGAATTCCAGTTTTTATTATATGTTTTCTGCATGATCATTTTTTTTATTAATGTTTGCGTAGTTTTAGTTTTTTAGTTTTTTGTGTTTTCTTACTATTATTTTCAACTTAGATTCGAGTTTGGAATGTGAAATTCATGCACACGCTCAGGAACAACTCGAAAACAAGCCGACAGTCGAGGATTGTATCGCACAGGATGACGTCAGCAATGGTGGACTTGGTAAGTTTGGTTGCTTCCTCATTCTTTAAATCTTTTCTAATGAGCTCAACATGGGAAAACTATCTATTATCATAAATCAAAAGAAGAAAAGTATAAGTATTTTTCTACTACAGTAAAGTTAACGTTCTTAGTGAATATTTTGGTTTTCAATAATTTTGTGAATAGATAGATTTCCATAGTTAGCTTTAAAGAGAACAAGAACGTAATTTATTAGAACCAAATGCTTTTAATGTTACGACTTGTTACCAATGGTATTACCAATCTATAGAACACAGCTACTTGCTGTTTTGCAGTTCTCTAGCAATTACTTTGAAATCAGTATTAAAAAGGTCTTCCAGATCTATTATTTTCAAGCACGCTATGATTTTAAAGCTTACCTGCCTGATGTATGTACCTAGTTGTTATATTGCCATTATTTATTTTTGCACGACTGTTTGTATGTATTCTGTTGAATAAATGCACGCTTTATGTTTGTTTGTATATTATTTTAGCCGATGTACCAGTCAACGGAGATTGTGGCGGGAAACTTGACGGTAAGAACACATTGCACTTTAACGCATTTAAAAATTCTTTAAAAAATCGTCTTATAAAAAAATACGCTTAGTTACTAACCAAGCAGGATAGAAAGAATATTATAATAAATTGATATAAAAAAACAGAGTTTGAAGGTTAACTCGCAATAGATATGCAATGTTTTTAATATCCAATCGCCAAGGCTACGTTGACAGGCTAACATGGAAAAGTAAACTATTAATTATTTATTTGCCTACTCTACATTCAACAAGTTTTAACGCACAAGATCAGCAGTGATCGAAGTAATAAC
This sequence comes from Limnephilus marmoratus, assembly GCA_917880885.1. Lineage (NCBI taxonomy): Eukaryota > Metazoa > Arthropoda > Insecta > Trichoptera > Limnephilidae > Limnephilus > Limnephilus marmoratus. The sequence continues at coordinate 17,734,035 of OU862920.1, read as the reverse complement.
AGTTATTATTATTGCGAGTTTTACCGAAGGAAACGGAACGTGATTGCGCCACTAAATACCTTCAGCTGGAATCATAAATCAAATGGAACATTAACCTTAAAAGACAGCCGCAGTACTCCGTGCATAGTTTTGATCTGGCACTAGTCACGATATGAAAATCACTTAATAAAACATTTCACATTATCAAAAGATTACTCTTTATCTATATCTCAATTATACATTATTTCATTTTTGTAAAAGTTCAGTATTTCTGTCTAAAGATAGCACGATGTTTTTTTTATCCAATTCATCCGCGCACTAAAAGAGCTTTGCGACCTTATCCGCAGTTCAAACGATGATCTTTTCTTAAATCCCCCATGAGAAATTGCCAAGTGAATCAAAGATTAAGTCAGTGAAAAGAAGCTGGCTTTTGCGGGAAGAAATAAAATAATTTATTGCTTTTTTTTTACTCCCATAATGATTTATAATTTTTCTTATAAAATGCGAGATCCGGTAATCCGAGAACCATGGCCGTATTTGTAGGGTGTGCAATTTAATAGCGCGCATTACACGGCAATCTGGATTAAGAGCCAAGAGTCACTTTAAAACGGCTCTGCTCCGTGCAAAGTATCAAACGGCACTCATTTAATTTCAAATCCACTTTGAGTCACACAAGGGAACATTACGCTCTTCACTCACTCACACTCCTCTCTGTCGCTTTTCACCCTCGGTACACAGTACGTCAGGCACAGCAACTTTCCCACCCCTTACTTGTAATTTCATCTAACCTTTTTATTAAAATTTGTATTATAATGTTATTGTACAACAGACGCTGGACTGACTGAAGAGGAAGTCTTGCTGCAAAATGCCATCGCCGAGTCTCCCGAGGCTGACCAAGCCACTCAACACGCGGCTCTACTACTGCGCATGCGCGACGGTATGGGCTCCCTGGGACGTATCTTAAAGACCGTAGACAACTACAAGGGCACCGTCAGTCACCTGGAGACCAGGTCTTCTAAGGCCGATGGAATCCAGTTCGATGTCCTCGTGACCGTCGACATGTCCCGCACCAACCTTCTGCAGCTCATCCGCGCGCTCAGGCAGTCTTCCGCCTTCGTGGGAGTCAACCTCCTCAACGAGAACAACACGTCCATCAAGGACCCTTGGTTCCCCAAGCACGCTTCAGACCTCGACAGGTGCAACCATTTGATGACCAAGTACGAGCCTGAATTGGACATGAACCACCCCGGATTTGCCGATAAGGTTTACCGCGAGAGGAGAAAGGATATTGCCGAAATCGCTTTCGCTTACAAGTACGGAGATGCCATCCCCCACATTGACTACACCGAGAGTGAGAACCAGACCTGGGCTAGGGTGTTCAACACCGTGCTCGACTTGATGCCCAAGCACGCGTGCATCGAGTACAGGCGCGTGTTCGCCATGCTCCAGGCCGACAACATCTTCGTGTCGCACCGCATCCCCCAGCTGCAGGAGATCAGTGACTTCCTGAGGAAGAACACCGGATTCTCCCTGCGCCCCGCGGCCGGTCTGCTCACCGCAAGGGACTTCCTCGCCTCTCTCGCCTTCAGAATATTCCAGTCCACACAGTACGTCAGGCACGCAAACTCCCCCTACCACACCCCCGAGCCGTAAGTACCCTTTAATAATACTAAGGTTTAGACGTCATCACTCCGAGATTATTCTAAACCACCTCTACGAAACAATATTAATTATTTTACTAAATTGAATCTACAAAGCACAATATGAGATAAATAATTTGTCCGTCAACCGACGCGCGACGCGACGTCAATGAGTCGTATTACAATATAAATGTCTAATTCAAGTAAGCGCGCCTTGATCGCACCTCCCGAGGGAAATCGGAACAAAAGATTCAGTCGAGCTTATATTACTTTCCCGACTTTCCGCACTTTATTTCTTTTTACCTAGAAATATAATTTTTATTACTCGGAGAGCATACCTTGAGTGGGATGGAAAAAGAAATAGCAATTTGCGATACCCTCGCCATATTCTGATCGCGAGGCCAATTACGTTGCTGATAGAGCGACACGACTAAAAGCGATTGTACTAAAATGTCTACGGCTGTGACATAATGGGTTAGTAATTAAATTACGACTAGAGGCGCGCAGAGCTTCAGTGACTATGAATCAATTTAAACTTCGTGTCCGTGGCTAATGGACCAGCTCTCCGTCTCCTGCATGCTCCGCCATTCAACAAGACTAGAATTTAACATAAAATTTTATATTAACTAATTCAGTGAACTAGTCTCTGAATTCAGAGAAAAGAATTATTAACACAGAAAATTTTAACTCTTCGTTTTAGCTTGTAAATGTGAAAGAACGAATGTTTGCTAAGTTCTAGTAAATAATAAGATATATTTTTTGTAGCGATTGCATCCACGAGCTCCTTGGCCACATTCCCCTCCTGGCTGACCCCGGATTCGCCCAGTTCTCTCAGGAAATAGGACTCGCCTCCCTTGGCGCGTCTGACGCGGAGATTGAAAAACTTTCCACCGTAAGTCGCCTTCATTGGTCCACAAAGCGAAATAATAAACTTACCCTTCATTAGCATTTCTTCAAAAGCATTTCTGATAATACAAAACTAACCCTGAAAGGTATTATTAATAAATAACGACATTCTGTCGTTACAATTACCAACTCGTGTTTAATATTATTATGTGCGAAATATATTGTAATTGCGAAATATTGGTATCCATGTATTACTATTTTGTAATCATTCTTTGCTTGGTTAACCTAATGACTTCTTGTGTTTGTGTGTTGAAAAAGAAATGTTCAATAGATTTGCGAAAAAGTACTTCTATAAATGATTGTCATAATTCTTTGTTGTTTAGGACCATGAACCATTTGTATAGGAATAGCATCTTCATGTGCGGTTTTTATTTATAACAAACTCATGTTTTCTTCTTAATCTGGAGCGATCAAATCATCTTCTTTGCAAGCATTCTAGCGTTTGTATTCGAACACAAAATGTAAGTGTTTTTCATGTGAAATGAAGTGACTATGGCTAAATTAGTCACGTGCGAATAATGACAACCTTTTTGGCGATATACGTACTAACGCATCATCAGTTTAGGTTATGCAACAAGTAGCAAGGAATTTATAATAATTGTTTTCCAGGTCTACTGGTTCACCGTTGAGTTCGGTCTCTGCAAGGAAGACAGCCAGATCAAGGCGTACGGAGCGGCCCTGCTGTCCTCCTATGGAGAGCTGTTGCACGCCATCAGCGACAAACCCGAGCTCCGCCCCTTCGAGCCCGCTTCCACTTCCGTGCAGACCTACCAGGACCAGGAATACCAGCCCATCTATTACGTAGCCGAGAGCTTCGAGGATGCCAAAGAGAAGTTCAGGTAAGAATCACACCACTCTGTGCTACTTATAGGGTGATAAATACATTTTTCTGCTCGTGTGTCTGTGCTAACTGGATACGTTTGTCTGTTTGTCTAGGCGCTGGGTGTCCATGATGTCCCGCCCATTTGAGGTCCGCTTTAACCCGCACACAGAGCGCGTTGAGGTCCTGGACTCCGTGTCCAGCCTGGAGACCCTCGTGACGCAGCTGAACACCGAGCTACTCCACCTGAACAACGCTCTCAACAAGCTGAAGAACAAGACCTTCTCTTAAATCGATCCGGACCAAACGTCAAACACCCATTACTGTATTTTAGCACCATTTGATTCAATCAGGGGGATCCTATGTTTTCAGTTTCCTAGTAGGAAGAACGAAGCTTCGTTTAGAGCAAGTTGCACCAACTTATATCCTATTTCTGTAAAGCGCGCCAGTGGAGTCGAACTCTTCTGTGACTGGTGGATTGACGCCACTTGACGCGTGATCCCCGCTCGACTGTCGCATCTTATCATTGTATAAAGTTCTCATCTATTTTATTTTATTTCGTAATTTTAATTTCATCGCATTTTTCTAACACTTCTTGTATTTATATTATGGCTATCCATAAAACGCTGCGTTCCTGGGCGGGTGGGAGAGCCGCGACCGCCCCATAGCTTTGCTATCAAATAATTTGTGGTTAATTTAGTCAGATCGTATTATTTTGAAAGTATTAAAAAGAACTCGAGAAAGAAATCAAAGAACGCAGTTGTCCGGAACCGCTGTGCATGAATGGAGTGCGAATGGAAGTATCAATATCTCAAGGTTAACTATTTATTTTTGCGATCTGAAGAACAAAAACTGTTGTGAGTATTGTACAGCGATTTAAATTGCCCTTAACATCGTTGTACAGAATTCGCATCGATTCGTTATTCCGCGATATGTCAAATGTAATCAATGTTTTATTTTTAATCACGCTGTGTTTATAGAGAATGACTGCAGGCACGTGTGTTATGTGAATAAATTGAAATTGAATATTTAATGTTGTATTTATTTCAATTTGCCTTTCCACCCTCCCCTCATCTCTCCGTACCCTTCCCGACTCGTTGAAAACTAGCGTTGCTTCATTATGTTGCTGTTTAATATAAAATGCTTATCAATGGCGATATTCAAAAATAAATTGATAGACTGCGTGGGACGTCACGTGGATGCGTGTTGTATAAAAATATATATTTATTTTGCTGCGAATCTATGCGTTCTTTAGATTAAACATTTCCCATTATTGTAATACAGTTATAACTATACAACCAAAGATATTCAAATACAATATACAACATATTTTAAAATAAGAAATAATATTGTGAGAACCAGTATGCGCCTTGTAATTGCCCTTCCGCCAATGCACTACAAACTCTTATCCCTTACACAATACACATATAGTCTGTCAATTAAGAGTAGAAAATATAAAAACTTGAACTACTAAATTTGTAGACTGGCAACACCAATTTAACTGTCAAATATTTATTTGAAGTGCAATTACACTGAATGTATAGAACACAGTAAACCTTATTTTAAAAAACATTTTTTCTTCACGACATAAATTTGATTAAAAGGTGGTTTATATAGCGATTTGCTTTAATTTAATTTAACATAAATTTGAATTTAATAATAGATAGAAAGGAAGAATCACTAATGGTGAGTTTAGTTACACTACTTTTAGATCTGAATGAGTTAAATATAGTCAGATCTAAAATTAGAGACATGATCTAAAGCCCAGGCAACACTAGGTACTTTATCTAGTATTAAATAAATGTGAGCAATTTCTAAACTGTGCTTTATATTTTATTACATTATAGTTATTCTTCATTATGTTAACACAAAATTGCAAAGGTATAATAATAATATACCCATACGCAATTCTAATTTTGAGATCGGCGGGTATCTATACTGCGATGAAAAAATATTTTTTCCACTATTATGCCTTTTTGATTTTTTATAAAAATGTAGGTTAAACAGCTTTACTTTAACACCATGAGTTATGTGTTTAGTATTGCCATTTGATCAACAGTGGCGCCCTCATGTATTTTCTACTTTTATTTGACAAACTGTACCTACATCACTTAAACATGTATGTATGTGTGAGGTCTGTTACGAACATTATTATAAATACCCAAAAACAACCTAAACATGAAGGGACAATTATTTCGCAGATTTTTTAATTTTATCTAATTTCAAATTTAATTTTATCAAATTTCAAGTGCTGTTAATATATCGATGAAATTTGATAAATTGTTCAAATTCTGTGAAACATCTGGCGCTAAGTGTTGTGCGACTTCAACAGATTGTTCTTTTGCGATCACAAAATATATATCTATCCCTCAATTAACTTTGGAAACTTTGTGTCGTTTTGTATACATGTATATTTTATATCTTATTACCATTGACGTAGGGTATACTTGGTCGAAGCTTATTACAGATATAAAATATGCATTCGCCCTTCGTGGTTAATCACTCAAGTGATTCAAATTCGGCATATTTCATTAATTTGCGTTATTTCACAATTTAATTATTTAAAATAATATTATACAAGACGTAGGTACTAAAGGTGTTTGCTCAACAATATGCTATACTGAAAGTATTTTCCAATATTAAGTATACTATTGAAAGACTTGTGACCATATGTGAATAAAAAACTTCGTCCCCGCCTTCCTCTTATCCATCTCCTTCCCCTCCCCACGTCTTTCAGCCTAACAACATACCACAATTATTGAGGTTGCCATAATCTCACTGGCTTCAGTTCACTCTAGTGCGGCACTCACATAAAAAATAAATTAAAAAATCAGAGTGTGCAATCTACAAGCTGTAGAAGTGAAACCTTCAGAAAATTAAAGTAGACAAGGTTGGAAAGTCTACGAAGCACCGAACAAAGAGGAGACCGATAGGTTACGAAGCACCGCACAAAGAGGAGACCGAATTTACTATCTCTTTCTCTCGCAGGATAAATCCTGTAAATTTATGTGTTTAAATAAAGAAATTAATTAAAGAAGTTTTTACTTCAAAAATAAATAAACAAAACGATATTCGGGCTCTTTGATGATTGATGGTAAGGTTGAATAAAAAGTGTGAATTAGACCAAGGCTTTTGCAGAACAGTTGTAATTAACGCTTCAACAAAAGTCGTTTCTCTGACATCAAAGCAAAAATTATTTTATCAAATTTCCTGGTTGCTTCTATTATTTCAACGCGTTAAATGGATTATTAAGATATATGTTCTTAGATATGTTCGTAAATCTATCCAAAAAACTTATTTATAGACCCTTGTAATGAGCGCCACCGATATAATTACGCACATCGCGTATACTCGTGGGAGATCCCACGCACTTTTTTATGCTCCGAAAGCGAGAACTTCTGTCTATCAGAATGCACCATTAAGCAGGGCAACTTAACTTCTTAACGACTTTGCATTGAGCATCGACATCTTAATGTCTGCAGAGACTACAGTACTCTTGACATACGTCACAACATAGTTAAACTGCCCCATGCAATTTAAAAAAAATAAAAATGTAATTTTCTCCATATTTTTAAGGGCATAACTCTTTTATGAAAAACCGGAAAAAAATACATAAATAAATATATAATATGAAATATCCTATCCTCATTATATTTAAAACTACTTTTATAATAGGAAAATCTTTTTATATTTTACAATAGCTCCACGCAATATGGAGACTCATTCCCCCAGGGCCTATATCATTGTCATTCAACGTCATTCCTCTCTGTGTCTATATCATTATCATTCAAAATCATTCCCTTCAGGGCGTAGGTATATCATTTTCATTCAAAATCATTCCTCTTAGGCCTTATGAGCGTTTAACCAGCCAGCGGACGAAAATCCACATTTCGTCGAAAGTTGTTCTTCCGATGGTGCAGGGCGGTTACAATGAGAAAGATTGATTATTCTCCGTACCAGCTTTTTTAAAATTATAACTCAATATCGAATTTATTTCAATCCAAATTAGCTTTAATTTATACCTTCATCCAAAAATGCTGAAAGGCGTGATGATAAAACTATTAAAATAGTGTACTTTTTGTAGTTATTTTTTGATTATAAGTATTTATCATTTTTCAATAATGTCTAAATTTAATAAGAATGTTAAAAAAATCTGAAATATATTAGTTTGTAAGTGCGCAAATAAATACACAAATGGACCAATTTTCGTCAAGAAACACATGTACGTACATATTTTTTAATGATTTTATTGAAACTAAAATTAAAATTCTAATACATAACTTTGCTAGATAATGTATTGATTTATTTTACTGCATGATTACATTATTTGAAATGGGTGCGGTATAATACAAAAACTTTTTTGAAAATTTAACAAATCTGCCAATGACCTATGGAATAACCTTATTATACTAAAAATTTAAAAAAATTCTAAAAATTTATTACATAACTATGCTAGATAAAAGAACAATCTTTCGAAATCCATTTATAATTTTTTGTGGAAAAGAGTCAATACGTCTAAAAACTTTTTTGAAAGTGGCGTATTTCCGGCTTTCTCTGGTAATGCCCTCTTATATCATTTTCATTCAAAATCATTTCCCTTAGGGCCTATATCATTTTCTTTCAAAATCATTCCCCTTCGGGCCTATAGCATTATCATACAAATCATTCCCCTTAGGGTCTATGTCATTTTCATTCAAAATCATTCCCCATAGGGCCTATATCATTTTCATTCAAAATCATTCCCCTTAGGGCCTATGTCATTTTCATTCAAAATCATTCCCCTTAGGGCCTATATCATTTTCATTCAAAATCATTCCCCTTAGGGCCTATATCATTTTCATTCAAAATCATTCCCCTTTGGGCCAATGTCATTTTCATTCAAAATCATTCCCCTTAGGGCCTATATCATTTTCATTCAAAATTATTCTTCTCAGGGTCTGTATCATTTTCATTCAAAATCAGTCCCTACGGCCTATATCATTTTCATTCAAAATTATTCTTCTCAGCGTCTGTATCATTTTCATTCAAAATCAGTCCCTACGGCCTATATCATTTTCATTCAAAATCATTCCCCTCGGGGCGTATGTCATTTTCATTCAAAATCATACCCCTAAGGGCCTATATCATTTGTGTGCTCTGCGGGGGTCTATTTGAGAAAAGAAGTAGATATTCTGGGAAAGAAAAACCTATGAGAGGTGATTAGGATATTAAAATATTATATTTATTATACGTTTGTAGTAAAATAACTTTCCTGACAAAAGCGAAAAGCAAAAAGAATTGTTGCTGTGGAAACGATGTTGATATATTTGCGGGAAATTTTATTTCAGGCGTTAATTGGTTAATATCTACCTACGTAAATTAAAATGGTTCTCTGAAATGTTTGCGCATAACTTCCGAACGACTGCACCAAATTGGATAATTATTTTTTTCAAGTTTTGTATAAAACTATCTGTGAGTTCTGGCATTATGAAATTTGTATAAAAAACTTGCAATAGGTGGCACTCGAGCTGTTTGAAAACTGAATGTACCGGGAATGAATGTATAGAATGCGGGAGGGGGAAGTGGGAAGGAGTGATGGGAAGGGGGAGGGGGTGGTGGGAGGGGGGAGGGGAACTCGTGTAGAGGGTTCGCGGGAAGGGGGGGAGGAGAACCTGTGAGGGGGGAGGGATACACGGGAGGGGGAGGGGAACCCGGGAGGGGGGAAAAGGGATCTTGGGAGGGGGGGTCGCGGGATGGGGGAAGGGGGGGGAGTGGAGTGGGGAGAGGGAAGGTGGAGGAGGCGGACGCACGGGAAAGGACATGCAGATTCCTTTGAATGGCATTGCAACGCATGCCGGGTAACAGTTAGTCCTACTAATATTATAAAGGCGAAAGTTTGTATGGATGTATGTAAGTAAGTTCAATAATAACAAAATGGTAGATTGGCTTAGGTAGGGTGGAATCTGAAAAACTATTAAATTATGTCACTTAAAATTTTACATGGCTTATTAACGGCACATTTAGTAAAAATTTAGTACGTATATTATTTAAATAAAAAAAAAAATAAAAAACATTTTTCTTTTCTTTTTCTTTTTTCGTTACAGAATAAATTTTCTGGCATTTTTATTAATGTATATTTAATTTAAAAAATTAAAATGCAAATTTTGTTAAAAAATTTATTTTATTTTTTTGCATTTTCACCAGCATTTGGTTCCTTAGAAGGGGCAATTTGCCTAGCTAGGAACTAATATCGACCCACAAGACATAATAACACTTGTACACATTTTATAGTTATTTTTCAATGTTATTATTATGTTATTTTTGCCATACAAATGTATCAAATGTAATGTTATAAATAAAATAAATAAATAAGTATGGATTGCATGAATGTACGTATGGATGTATGTATGTTTGTTACTCTTTCACGCAAAAACAACTGAAGGGATTTTAAAGAAACTACAATAATATAGCTCATACGTCAGATTTATATATATGCTATAATTTATAAGGCTAGCTAGGGGGGGACGCGCGAGGCGAACGGGGACGCACGGGAAAGGTGATTTAGGGAGAAATAATATATATATATATATTTTTACATGAATACCGCACAAGAGTCCAAACTGCTCCCGTCTGGAGCCAGTGGGACTATGGCATCCCCAATTGGGGTATGTTGTGAGGCTGACGGTAGTAGGGAGGGGAAGGAGATAGGGAAGAGGAAGGTGAGGAAGTACCTGGCTATTCAGATCTGGTCACCAAACACGGCTAAAGCCATTTCAAGCAACGTTTCAATTCTGAATGGTGGTCTCACACCAGGGCGATACTGAGAGTATCTTCCACTCTGGAACGTGCAGCAAATATACTATATTATTATTTTTAAATGAATAATTGTGAAATAACACAAATTAATCAAATAAAATTTATTTGCCACGCCGGGATTCGATCCCGCGACCTTCGGAGTGCCAGTCAAGAACTTTACCACTGGACTACGCCGGCCGTCATTGTATTTAGTGAAACATTACAGAAAAAAAACTGTTGAGTGGTTCTAACAAGTAAAACGCTTTACACGTTTCCAGAGTTATTGTTATGGGAGTGTTGGTGTACTAGACGTTTGTACATAAACTAAATATAATAGGGAGCTGGCCACAATGACACGCCAATGGAGTTTCGTACGCCAGTGGATTTTGGAACGCCACTGGTCTTTTAAATGAATTTACTACTTTGACAAAAAATGCTTCTAGGTATAATGGCAAAACTGATTTTAGTACTGGATTAAAATAAATATTTTTCACTTTGGAGACTGTGGGAGACTGGGATTTTTAGGTTACTGGGATACTGGGATAGGTAAACTGAATCTAAGACTGACTAAAACACTTTAAAAGAGGTTTGAACTTGGAGACTGTTGGTATCTTGAGTTGGTATCTTTCTTCTTGGCTGATAGTTTTGAACTGACTTCCTACCGGTTTGACTTCTATTTTTATAGGGCAAACTCAGGTCGGACTTTTGGGGGACAGAACCTCCTTAATTTTTCTAAGGTACTTGTTTTAGGTAATTTCCCTGGTCGCTACGATTGGAAGTCAGCTGTGTCAAAATTATGTGTGATAGTTTTTGCCATGATCTTACCAACTTAGGATACCAAAGTCTCACATCATTTTTATTGTGTTTACAAGAAAAGGTACAAGTATACATATGTGATATAAGGTACAATTTTAAACAGTAAATATTTTTCTTAAAGTGCAACAATCACTGATAGACGTCAGTTTTTGGGTTGTTTTTGTAGCATATACTCATTTTTAGGTGATGATGTTTATTTCTTGATCCAAATTATTCCCAATTTCTCGAAATTGAGCTCCAAATTTTTCGGAACATGAATTCGCTGTCGTAAATATTCACGATTCAGATTTTTCCTTTGTTCAGAATTGACCAATAGTGGCTCGGCTGGACGCATGGTGGGGGTGACGTAAATAGACAGCCAATTCCTTGGTGTTGATCATTGCTGTCTAGACTCCCTTGTGGAAGTATTAGGTAGTTATTTAGATGTGTTTTCCAGTCCAATGAGGCTGCCGCACGTATTCATTATCAATTTCATTAATGTTTTCAATTGATTAGTTAGTTAAAGGACATAATTGCGTTGTAGACAAATCATTTGGAAGGGGCATCACATGCACATTGTTCCGCTAGCCAATAGCAGCACTCAGATTGTCGTGCTCGCGGCACGGTACTCTGTGACAGCGTAAATTCCAATCTTGAATTTCCAGGGTTGTCATATGCTTTCGCGCACTCGTTCAATGCACACGTATTCCTATGACACGTTCGATATACTCCCCTCAGTGCAGTCTCGACTGTGCTCAGCTACTTCGTCGGGCGTGTCCTTTTCCGATGTCTGAGTTTTGAATCGGGTGTCTTCGCAGAGGGTACAGTTTCATCAGTTGCTGGCGTGGCAGGCAGAATGACGGCGATTTTGACTGCCGGCCTTACGTATATCCCAGTACTGGTTTGGATCCGGGCAGTTCTGACTTGTCCATCAGCTGCAGGTATTGCTTCGATGATACGGCCACGTGGCCAACTGTTTCGAGGCAGTGCTGGGTCCATGATGATCACTAGGTCATCCTTCTTAATTGGTGTAGTTGGATGGTGCCATTTTTGCCGGACAGCCATGGTAGGTAGGTATTCCCGCAGCCATCGCCTCCAGAAGGTGTCTGCAAGTTGTTGTCCGATGCGCCACTGGCGGCGTAGGCATGTTTCCTCTTCTTTTTTGTCGTAGAAGGATAATTGGGGGCGCTTCCCGGCTGACCCTAGCAAAAAGTGGTTGGGTGTTAAAGGTTCTTCATCACGTGGGTCAACTGAAATGTGGGTGAGTGGACGATTATTTACCACAAACTCAGCTTCTGCAAGTGCGGTGCGTAGCGTTTCTTCTTTTGGTGCTCTTTCCTTTAGTGTAGCGCTTGGGCACTGCTTGGGGAACAGGTGGCTCCGAACATCATCGATGACATTTGATAGGTGTCTGGTTCGTGATGGGGTGATGTCCTCCACAGGAATAGCTGGGACGACTGATCTTCTCGCCTTATTTTTATTTGCAGGAACATTTCTTTGATGTCTGCAGCAATAGCGATGTTTCCTTCCCGGAAGCGTATTATATTCCCCAGGAGGGAGGACAGCAGATCAGGACCAGTAAGCAGCTGGTCGTTGAACACCACTCTGATTTTTCCTGGCTTATTTGGGTTGATTACTGCAAAGTGGGGCAGGTACCATTTGCGAGGTGTGGTGGTGGAAGCTTCATGGCTTGATAACTTCTTGGCGTAGCCTTTGTTGATAAGTTGATTTATTTTGTCATTGTAGGCCACTGCTAGATTTTTGTCTTTTTCTAGCTTTTTCTCCAGGGACAGAAGTCGTTTCAGCGCACACTGCCGATTATCAGGTAGCGTGGCTTCTGGATTGTGCCATAGTAGACCGGTTTCCCACCTTCCTACAGGAAGAGGACGGGTAGTTGCATTCATAAGTGCAATTGCCTGTTGTTCGCTTGCATTGACTCTGGTGGCTGATGTTACTCCGAGGGAGTCGATGGCGAAGTTGGTTTTTACTAGCTCCCTCAACTGTATGTCTGCGGCCGTTTCTGGTTGTGGTGCCAAAGTGGTGGTCGTGTTATTATCTCTGGGGTTGACTCCCCCATGAGCGATCCATCCTAGTGCGGTGCGTGATGCTATTCGCGTAGTATCATTGCATTCACGAACTTCCCTTGACACGATCAGGTGAGCGTTATCTTGGCCTATTAGCAGCTTTGGGACAACCGACCTTCCTTGGATCTGTTGCTCCGGCAGGTTGAGGTTGCTTATTGTGCTGGCAGATATGTGGAATGTATTACTGTTGCCTGCACCTCGTATTCTTAGTCTCACTCGTTGGGAGAGATTGTCGGAGGTGCACATTCCTTTCGCGCCGTGGATTCGCAGTCCGTGAACTGGGCCGTTTGCTCCGACTTGTATTGCGGTGTCAGTGTCGACAAGTGTTACTGTGGATCCTTCATCCAGGAGAGCGAACACTGACACTTCTTCTTTGTTTGGAGCGCTTAATATGACTGGCGCAATTTTTAATAGTACTCTCTGTCCGGAGTCCTGGCGTCACAAGTTGACATTTTCCACGGCGCTTTTTCGTACGAACTCGGGATTATGTAGCAGGGGGTGGTGTGGGGATCTGCAATCCCCTACTTTGCACCATTGGTTTATTTTGCAGCTTCGTGAGTGGTGTTTTTCTAAGCACTTGCGGCATAATCTTCCCATGCGTACAGTTTCCCATCGGAGTTCAACATCTTTGGCTGCGAATTCTTTGCATTCGCGGGTTTTATGATTGCCGCCACATTGGGCGCAGCTTTCATCAGCTGTTTTTCTTTGTCGGCTCGGTCCAGGGTAAGTATGTTCCTCGTTTACTTTGCGTTTTATGGGGGCGATCTTTTCTTTTGGGCCATCCCTGATTTCTTCTTGATGTCCGGCATGTATTTGCTCATGGCTCGGTAGAAGTCGCATGCGTTCACTCTCTTCTTCCTCCTGGTACCCAGCATGTATTTGTTCACGGCGTGGTCGAGATCGTATGTGGTCCACCATCCCACTGTTTGGAATTGCGTTTGAAACCTCTTTCAGAAAGGCAGCGAGCTGGGTTATGGTAGCCGGAGAGTGTTGTTTGCGGATCTCGATTAGCCATGCCAGCCGCAGGGAACTCGGCATTTTGTCAGTGACGTCATTCAGTAATGCAGGATTGGTGAGATAACCTTCGGTTTTCAGGATCCGGAGAGATGCCACCAGGTTTTGTACCGTCCCGGAGAAATCTGCCAGGTCCTCGAGTGATACCTCGGTCGTGAGGTAAGGTAGTTTTTTAACCTTGTCTAGCATAAATTTTGCTATGGAGTTAGCGCTGCCGTATCGCTGCTCGAGGACGCTGATGATCTCTGGGACTTGCGCAGGATCCATTAGTAGGGGACCCACGGTATCTCGTGCCTTGCCTTTGAGGGCGCGCTGCAGCCGAATGAGATTTTCGCTCGGAGTCATTTGGCAGGTGGCGGTGGATTGAGCGTACTGTGCCTTCCAGGTGGGCCACTCGAGGGGATCTCCGGAGAAGGTAGGCAAATCTTTTGCTGTGGATTGCCTGGCGATGAGGGCAGCCATTCTTGAATCATCTTCTAATGTGCGGGGGCTATCTTGCGTTCTGGAAGAGCGGAGCGCCTCCGCCATCACCGAGGCGATCTGGGCCAGTGGGTCGTTGCCATGCTGCAACCATTCTCGGGTGTGCCGTGCTGTCTGATTGGCTGTGTGCGGTGGTGTAAATAATGGGGAATCCTGGCCGGAGGAGGCTGGCTGATGCTGGTACCCTGCTGTGTTGTAAAGTGGGCGCTCGGGTCCGATATGGCTGTATTCGGCCGTAGGGATGTTCTTTGCAGGGCCCGTCAGTAGTGTGTACTCTTGGGTGGCGGCGGCGGCGTATCCGGTTGGATCGGTTACAGCAAATTCATTGGTAGGCTGACCGGCTGGTGTGTCCATTTGAGTAGTTGCATATCTCGTTGCAAACTCTTCGGCCGGCTTGTGAACTTGAGTGGCATATCTCGTTGCAAACTCATTAGTAGAAGGGCCGGTTGGTGCATGCACTTGAGTAGTTGCATATCTCGTTGCAAACTCTTCGGCTGGCTTATGTACTTGAGTGGCATATCTCGTTGCGAACTCATTAGTAGAAGAGCCGGTTGGTGCGTGCACTTGAGTTGTTGCATATCTCGTTGCAAACTCTCCGGTAGACGGGCCGTCTGACGTGTGTACTCGAGTGGCATATCTCGTTGCGAACTCGTTCGTAGACGGACCGGTTGGTGCCTGGGTTTGAATTACTACCTGACCGAGGTTGGCTCGCAGGGTCGGGCTGGTTGGTGCGGGCTCCTGGGTAGGTTGGCTGACTGCTTGGCGTGTTGCAGCGTTCAGGGCTCTGAGCAGATTGGCTGTCTGCTTGGCGTGACGTCTGTCCCGAATGCGCATCTCTCGGCGCAGCAATCGCAGGGAGTCTTCAGTTGATTCAGAAGTTGTTTTACTGCTTTTACTGTTGGATCCGTGGAGGCTCTCGGCGACACATTCTGGAGCAGGTTGGTCAAGAGTGATGAGGTCAGGGTTCCTGGCAGGGTTCGCACCGGATAGATCGTGGCGGGTTCCGCTGGATGGCGTCTCATCGGTGTCTACGGTGCGTGGGCCCGGGGTCCGACGGGGTGCCACTGGCATGTTTCGGCTTGTTCCCGGGGCGTTAGGTTTAGACAGCGATATTTCGGAAGGTGTCGGGGTCTTACGGCCACTGCGAAGAGACGGCATTTCCACTGGGTAAGACTGAAGGCGTGTTATGTGTAGATCCGGCTCGAAGGACCAAATGTACTAGACGTTTGTACATAAACTAAATATAATAGGGAGCTGGCCACAATGACACGCCAATGGAGTTTCGTACGCCAGTGGATTTTGGAACGCCACTGGTCTTTTAAATGAATTTACTACTTTGACAAAAAATGCTTCTAGGTATAATGGCAAAACTGATTTTAGTACTGGATTAAAATAAATATTTTTCACTTTGGAGACTGTGGGAGACTGGGATTTTTAGGTTACTGGGATACTGGGATAGGTAAACTGAATCTAAGACTGACTAAAACACTTTAAAAGAGGTTTGAACTTGGAGACTGTTGGTATCTTGAGTTGGTATCTTTCTTCTTGGCTGATAGTTTTGAACTGACTTCCTACCGGTTTGACTTCTATTTTTATAGGGCAAACTCAGGTCGGACTTTTGGGGGACAGAACCTCCTTAATTTTTCTAAGGTACTTGTTTTAGGTAATTTCCCTGGTCGCTACGATTGGAAGTCAGCTGTGTCAAAATTATGTGTGATAGTTTTTGCCATGATCTTACCAACTTAGGATACCAAAGTCTCACATCATTTTTATTGTGTTTACAAGAAAAGGTACAAGTATACATATGTGATATAAGGTACAATTTTAAACAGTAAATATTTTTCTTAAAGTGCAACAATCACTGATAGACGTCAGTTTTTGGGTTGTTTTTGTAGCATATACTCATTTTTAGGTGATGATGTTTATTTCTTGATCCAAATTATTCCCAATTTCTCGAAATTGAGCTCCAAATTTTTCGGAACATGAATTCGCTGTCGTAAATATTCACGATTCAGATTTTTCCTTTGTTCAGAATTGACCAATAGTGGCTCGGCTGGACGCATGGTGGGGGTGACGTAAATAGACAGCCAATTCCTTGGTGTTGATCATTGCTGTCTAGACTCCCTTGTGGAAGTATTAGGTAGTTATTTAGATGTGTTTTCCAGTCCAATGAGGCTGCCGCACGTATTCATTATCAATTTCATTAATGTTTTCAATTGATTAGTTAGTTAAAGGACATAATTGCGTTGTAGACAAATCATTTGGAAGGGGCATCACATGCACATTGTTCCGCTAGCCAATAGCAGCACTCAGATTGTCGTGCTCGCGGCACGGTACTCTGTGACAGCGTAAATTCCAATCTTGAATTTCCAGGGTTGTCATATGCTTTCGCGCACTCGTTCAATGCACACGTATTCCTATGACACGTTCGATATACTCCTCTCAGTGCAGTCTCGACTGTGCTCAGCTACTTCGTCGGGCGTGTCCTTTTCCGATGTCTGAGTTTTGAATCGGGTGTCTTCGCAGAGGGTACAGTTTCATCAGTTGCTGGCGTGGCAGGCAGAATGACGGCGATTTTGACTGCCGGCCTTACGTATATCCCAGTACTGGTTTGGATCCGGGCAGTTCTGACTTGTCCATCAGCTGCAGGTATTGCTTCGATGATACGGCCACGTGGCCAACTGTTTCGAGGCAGTGCTGGGTCCATGATGATCACTAGGTCATCCTTCTTAATTGGTGTAGTTGGATGGTGCCATTTTTGCCGGACAGCCATGGTAGGTAGGTATTCCCGCAGCCATCGCCTCCAGAAGGTGTCTGCAAGTTGTTGTCCGATGCGCCACTGGCGGCGTAGGCATGTTTCCTCTTCTTTTTTGTCGTAGAAGGATAATTGGGGGCGCTTCCCGGCTGACCCTAGCAAAAAGTGGTTGGGTGTTAAAGGTTCTTCATCACGTGGGTCAACTGAAATGTGGGTGAGTGGACGATTATTTATCGTCCTTGCATCGGCTTTGTGAGGTGGAAGGAATTTTTTTATTTTTATTTTATTTTATTTTATTTGGAAAACCAACAGTTACATTCTTTACTTAGGTGTATTTACATATGTATATGTTATTGAACCAATAATAGGTTTTCACTGGTGTGTATTAATTAGAGAGATTAAAAAGTAATAAAAGTAATAAAAGTTATAATAGTTATAATAGCTTATTGGGATGGGATGGTGGGCGGGAGGGGAAGGGGACGGATCTATTCTCGGAGTGAATAAGTTATTTGTATAGAAGTATAATAGTTTGTATATGTTTAGAAGTTATTTATTGTTTATTTTTTTTAGAATTTGGGGTGCTGTGTTGAATAAGTCGAATTCATTGTATGAATTGTTAAAAAAGTGTGAAGCGCGGTTAATGAATGTGTTTTGTTTAGAGTTAGTGTTGCATCGAGGAGTGTTAAGTGTGTGATTTAGTCTAGTTTGTCTGGTGGGCACTCTTAATTGAATTCTTTCAAGTAATTCCGGGCAATCTATCGCAGAGGTGGCTATCTTTTGCAAGAATATTACGTCTGCAGAATTTCTACGATTTTCTAGTGACGAGATTTTGAAAAACGTGGCTGACTCCACATTACTTAGATGAGGACGATATCCCCGAAAATCAAGGTATCGTAGAAAACGATTTTGTATTTTCTCAATCCTTTCTATGTATGTTGTGTACCTGGGATTCCAGACTTGAGAAGCGTACTCCAGAGAACTGCGTACATACGCAAAGTACAGCATTTTCATAGTGTTTACCTTTTTAAAGTGTTTGCAGGTTCTGAGTATGAAGCCAAGGAATGCGAAAATAGTACAATATTTAGTATTATAGATAAACTAGCAGACCCGGACACATGTTGCTGTGGCTAATGATACAAAACTCCATCTACTGACAACGCCATTACCAAAGCTTTATAACCAACGCCATCTATTAATTTGCAAATGTATATCAAATCCACATCGCCCGCTTGCCAGCCCGCTCCCTTTATATATTATATATTTCAACCAATTTACAAAGAACCTTGACAAATTATATACCTAAACCTTTCGTCATGAATCACTCTATCTATTGGTGAAAACCTCATGAAATTCGTTGCGTAGTTTAAAAGATGTAAGCGTATAGACAGCGGGAGCGACTTTGCTTTATACTATGTAAAGATGTCGGTGAAGGTATTCCTATGAGAGATGCGTTATAAATTCTCCCTCTCTCTTATTAACCACGCGTGTTATATGAAGAGACCTCCTGACCAGGTTCCTAGCTAATATAAAAAACGACCATTTTCCCTCTGGGGTTGTAATTTATTCAACCATTGTTAGTTTGGTCGTAATATTTATTTTAACAATCTAAAACTTAAATTTTTAGGAAGGAAAGTCACACTTAACCTTCCTAGGTATACACGCGCATTATTCTCTCAGACCGACAAATCATTAATTCGTTGTTTTTTTTTAAATTAACAACAATGGGACTTTGATTTGTGCTGAATGGACGTATGACACTTATTTACTGTTATCGGTTTATTATGTAAGTAACAATTCTTCTTCTACGATGGCGCTACGGCCCATATCTAGCCTTGGACTCCTGCAACATTCGCCTCCAACTACTCCTGTCCTCAGCAACTGACTTCCAGTTTGTTATCTGGAGAAGCTGTGCTGTATCCTCTCTTATCTGGTCTTCCCACCTCAGTCTGTGTCTTCCCACTTTTCTCTTTCCACCTGGGTGTCAAAAATTCTTTTTGGCTCATCTCAACCCGAGGAGTCTCATATGTGCGGAGATGCTAACGGCCTGATGTATATCATACAGTTCTTTGTTATTTATTGCACATAACTGAACAGCCTCAGTAACAGTATTTTATATTTGTTTTAAAGATAAATTGAAGATGTCCACTGACTTGGTATAATTATTTCCCTCCAATAGTAATAGAAACAGTTGTTTCCCTTTCTATTATAAAAATTATAAACTTATTTATTATTTATTTTTACAAGAAACCACAAAACATAAGGCGATGATAACGTGTATCAAACATTTGTCTAATTTATGTGTGTGATTTTATTTTTAAATTGATGACTTCTTTAGCATCGTCGTGATTTGAAACTCGATGAAACGAAAAATAGCGACACTAAAAAGCAACAAACACATTCATTTATACATCTATATGATACAGCCTGCGAGAGAATGAGAAAGTATAATCGGTCTCCTCTTTGTGCACTGCTTCGTAGGCTCCCCATTCTTGTGTACCTTACTTTTCTAAAGGTTTAAATTCTACCGCGTGCACACTCTGTTTTTTTTTCGTTTTTAGTTAAAAAAAACGTAAGGTGAGACATTTAAAAAAATTTTTAATGTTTGCATTCAAAATTTTTATACTTTAAAAACAGAGTACGCAATTCATGAACCTGGGCACCCCTGCTAAGCCACCAAAATATTTAAAAACTTTTTTCTGCGACTAAAGATTTGAAAAAACTTTGGTTTAATTAATTAATTGCTGGCAAGTTCGTCTGAAGTTGAATAATTCGCATGCAATTTCAGATGTTACAGTGATTGTGCTTTGTGTCTGGTACCTCTGATTTTTTAAATTCTATGTTCTTCAAGAACCTTCGAGTCTTTTCATTTCATCGTTTCATCGAGTTTCAAATCACAACGGTACTAAAGAAGTTTTCACTTTAATAAATAATAAGTAACATTATTATTGCTGGAACACACCCTTGTGAATGCAATTCAATGAATAGTACCTAGCAAATTAAAGTTGTTGCTTGTAGATTATAGTACGCTCCGAACTTAAACGATCCACTTCATGTAGATTTTTATTCGGATTGAAGCGACCTATGTTTTCAAAACAACGGACAAAAAAAACATTTGGCCCTACCCCATTATTTTTGCATCAAGTTTGCACAAAAATTTGGTTCAATGTTTGTTGTAATATTGTCTTGTGACCCGGCTAAATCGTCACTTCATTTAAACGGTTCTGACTTCACTTTACCCTGTTCTGAGGTATGAGGTGTCAAAGTTTGAAAAGATGATTTCTCATAATATATTCAAAAATTTCTGATTTTGAGGTTGAACCTTGTGTAAAGTATTTTAATTGAACATATTTTAAAAGAAAATATTTAAATAGGACGTGAACTTAGCATTTTAGAATATATCTCAACATGCAAATAGAACCATATGAGCTAAACATAGCTTTCCCAGATAATTTATTGATTTATTTTACTGCGTGATTGTGATATTATGATGAAATTTGTGTTGGTTAATATAAAATTTTGTATCAAACGACCTACGGTAAAACCTCATTGTACTAAAAATAAATATATTTTCTCAAATTTTAAAACATAGCTTCACTAGATAAAATAACAGTCTTTCGAAATCAATTTATAATTTTTTGTTGAAAAGAGTCAAAACGTCTAAAATTTGATTTAAAAATGACATATTTCCGGTTTTGTCTGGTGATTCCCCATTAAAGAATTCAACTTTTCATGATTTTAGAGGCAAATTTGGAAAATATTTATGAATATTTTCTAATTCATAAAAACAATTCAATTTAATCTATTCATAAAAATAATTTTTCTTTACCTACCTTGTCAATATGATAAAATATATTTTATGAGGGATTAAAAAAAATGATGAGCATAAATTATAAGTAACTGGTAGGCGGCTGGCGGTGGCAAAACGAAAAATTCCAGAGCCGCTCATTATTAAGAGGGCATTACCAGAGAAAGCCGGAAATACGTCATTTTCAAAAAAGTTTTTAGACGTATTGACTCTTTTCCACAAAAAATTATAAATGGATTTCGAAAGATTGTTCTTTTATCTAGTGAAGCTATGTAATAAATTTTTAGAATTTTTTTTAATTTTTAGTATAATAAGGTTATCCCATAGGTCGTTGGCAGATTTGTTAAATTTTCAAAAAAGTTTTTGTATTATACCACACCCATTTCAAATAATGTAATCATGCAGTAAAATAAATAAATACATGATCTAGCAAAGTTATGTATTAGAATTTTAATTTTAGTTTCAATAAAATCATTAAAAAATATGTACGTACATGTGTTTCTTGACGAAAATTGGTCCATTTGTGTATTTATTTGCGCACTTACAAACTAATATCTTTCAGATTTTTTTAACATTCTTATTAAATTTAGACATTATTGAAAAATGATAAATACTTATAATCAAAAAATAACAACAAAAAGTACACTATTTTAATAGTTTTATCATCACGCCTTTCAGCATTTTTGCATGAAGGTATAAATTAAAGCTAATTTGGATTGAAATAAATTCGATATTAAGTTATAATTTTAAAAAGCTGGTACGGAGAATAATTAATCTTTCTTTCGAACAACTTTCGACGAAATGTGGATTTTCGTCCGCTGGCTCTTAAAGAATGCAACTTTTCACGATTTTAGAGGCAAATTTGGAAAATATTTATGAATATTTTCTAATTCATAAAAATAATTCAATTTAATCTATTCATAAAAATAATTTTTCTTTACCTACCTTATCAATATGATAAAATATATTTTATGAGGGATTAAAAAAAAAGATGAGCTTAAATTATAAGTAACTGGTAGGCGGCTGGCGGTGGCAAAACGAAAAATTCCAGAGCCGCTCATTATTAAAGGCAAAACAAGTAGGTACATTGTTGTTATTTAACTAGTCAAATTTGTTTTATGAGGCCAACCAAAGATATTGAAATATAATTAGATGTGCTATCTGCTGTTTTTACTATGTGGGTCTGCGCTTCCGGGTGTCGCCGATATTGTTTACCAATTAACAAATAAACTAAAAAACAAATAATTAACGAATAAACCAAACGAACGTTAAACTAAATGAACGAATTCTTTCCTTATTCAAAATATATATTGTTAACCTATATTAATGCTCATTTTCAAAAAATCAACGAAATGAACAAATTCTTTTTGTATGAAAACTACGCTAATTAGCGCGTAGTCCGGCGACAGTTGCGCGGACACCATAGCATATCTATTCTGTATTTGAATATCTTTGGCCAACATACAAAACAATAAAAGATTAAAAAATCATTTGGCTTGGCGTATTTTGATCTTCGCATATATACACAATACTGGATTGAATCACCGATTGTATTTGTGAGCCTTTATTGAAATATTTGAGTTTGTTTATGAATGAATCTATTTATTCATATATTTATATTGCGTTTGTAGGGGCGCAAACAATTAATTAACGCCTTAATTATTTTGCAAAAAATATTTTTACCTTAAATAATTTAATTAACGCCATCTATGAAAACGTAGATCGTAACGCACGTTCCGTTTAACCTTAAAAGAATTTATAATCTATCTTTCATAGATGGCGCGAGTTTCATTGTGTTATTAATTTTTTTTACAAGTAATGCTTTAAAATTTTTATTTGTTTGCGCCTGTACATACACAAAATTAGCTTTATTCCAATTTAACACAACTTCTAAAAAGCGTTTTTCTCTAAAACAATTAAACTCGCGCCATCTTCGAAAGAGAAAATAATTGTGAATTCTCCTTAAACTACACCTATTAACAGAGGGCCTATATAACAGAGCGAGTTCAGTTCAGTGGTGTAGCGGGGGGCGGGGGGGGGGGGGGGGGGGAAGAGGGGGGGGGGGGGGGGGCACTTTGAAGGGGGGGCGGCAAAACCATTTCAAATCATTATTTAAAAATGTTCTACGAAACTTTTGTTTACGAATCCAACAATTTTTATTATTATTTATTAAAAATATCAATAATTATATTTTTTTTAAGCTGCAAATGTCGAAATTCGTAGGAAAACCGCACGCATATTATGAGAGTAAGCTGATAACTCGCAAACTGATTCACTCTTAATTAAAACACCAGAATTGTGTTCAGAATGTATTAACGAATTAATTTCATTATTTTTATTACCATTATTTTATTTGAAGTGCATAAAATTCTAGTTGCAGACTATGTATGTGCTGCCAATATCAAAGAGAAACCATTTTCATATTCTGAGTGTAGTTTTAATTCGCCAAATATAGATTTAATTTAACCCGTCTAATCACAGGAGACACAAATTGTCCCACACATTTAAATTAAAAATAAAATTGGGAAATTATGTCCCACACATTTAATTAAAATAAATTTGTGATTGCGATAAATAGTTAAGGCTCTACAACCGGGCCCGAAAAGAAGAAGATGGAGAGATACGAAATTACGAATGTTAGAGGAGAGCGCTAACATTTACAGCGACAAAATCGATGCTAAAATTGTGAAGATGTTTAATAAAACACGACTCGTTTAAAATAGAGCAAAAATCTCGCGGGCATTATCTTAAACAGCATTTAAAGAAACACTGTCAATTTTTTCATACATATAACTTGTAACATAACTGAAACAAACGTGTTAATAATAATTTTTGGAGTATACTTTGCGATTTTTTTCTATCCAGGGAATTTTATATAATTTGCGTTTCGGCGCGGGCAAAGTCTAGATATTATCTTCAAGAATAACACATATTTTTTAAGAGCTTTATAACTTACCGTGTTTAAGGGAAATATGTAATAAATCGGTACAAATCCGGGTTGCGGGCCCTTAAGATGCAGTTTTATTACAATTTTTTTTTTTAAAAGGAATCTGTCTTTAAAATTTTAAGTTTATTCTATTAGGTACTTTAATTCGAATATCCACATTTTCAATGTCAAAATTTTAATATTTAGAAACAATAATGTTTTAATAAGCACATGAGGAAAAATTACTATATCTAGATTTAAGAACAACTTTGTTTTTTGCAAAAGGATAAAAAAAACAATAAAAAGAAACAAAGAAACAACACACAGGGAAGAACCGAAAATTTTATGCGCAAACATTGATAGGCAAAAGTTTATAGATATTTTTTCTTATTATTCGAAGGGTTAAACCAGTTTTCAGAATGTAAAATTCCATTTGAGGATTCATCTGCTGACACGATTCAAAGGAAAATATTATCTTATTCGAAGTTCAGTTATAAAATTCTAGTTGCAGACTCTATATTCTGTACCTGCTGCCAGAATCAGAGAAAAACCATTTGTCATATTCTGAGTGTACTTTTAATTCGCCGCATACAGGCTTTATTCAAACCCATTTTGTGTTGAGACCATAATTTTCCAGTTGTGGATTCGTCTATATGTTGACACATTTCAAAGGAAAATATCCTCTTATTTGAAGTTCAGTTATAATATTCTATTTGCAGACTATGTATGTGCTGCAAGAATCAAAGTTAAACCATTTTCATGTTCTGAGTGTAGTTTAAATTCGCTAGTTACAGATTTTATTTAAACCAGTACAGAATGTAAAATTCCAGTTGGATTCGTCTGCTGACACGTTTCGAAGGAAAGCATTCTGTTATTCGATGTGCAGTTATAAAATTCTATTTGCAGACTATTTATTTAACGCCAGAATCAAAGTAAAACCATTTTCATTTCTGAGTGTAGATTTAATTCACCGCATTCAAACTGGTTTTGTGTTCAGAATACAACGATAAATTAAATAACGAGTTGCAGATTCGTCGTGCATCGAGTGAAGTTTTACATTTGAGTTACATAATGCTGTAAAATTCTGAAAAATTGTTTGTTGCGTGTGTAACTATTATTTAGGGACTCTAACGCAGTATCAATAAATCAACTTTAGGGTAGAATTTATAAGCATGATTTTATTGAAAGAGTACTCGGCACATGGACTTATAAAAATCGGCTCAAAAAATAGAAACCCCCCCCCCCCCCCACCCGGTCAGCGCTTGAAAATCTGCAGAAGAAGGCGGCCGAAACCTACGCTACGCCACTGGTTCAGTTCGATTCTATTTTAGTTGATTCTTTGATTGAACGTCAAAAATTGTTTGCGAAAACTTGTGAAACTTTATTGAAAGAAGCTCCACACAAAAATGTCGTGTAGATGATAAAATGATCGACTAAAATATTTATATTGCGTATGAACGGACGCAAACTCATTTTAATATTTTAAAGCAAACCACTGAAAGAGAAGATTATGATCTACTTTAAGTAAAATAACTTTAAGTTCTCAAATTATGATTTTTTCGTCGAAATTTGAATTGCGAGGGCAATAATTTGATTTCTTTAATTTAGATATATAGAGTCATCTATCGGAAACACTGGGAAACACTTTGTGGTAGTGAACATCGCTAACAGCAGCTGTGTTGGTAGCAGAGCTAATTTATAGCAAGAACCTTGAACCAAACGTTAGAAAACACCACTTCACAGAATAAGGATTAGGATTGTGAACGAAATAAACTTATAAATATTTTTCTTGCCCTAGAAAATTGTATATTATTCTGTCTTTCCTTCCTTTCCTCAACCCCTTTAGTGATGCATATTTTTTTAAAGTAAATCATAAGCGTATTTTACTGGTGACTTAAAAAAAGTTTTATTATAAAGCTAGTGCAGACCCGTGAAAAATCTCGAGAGTCTGAATTGTTGACAAACAATTAAAAAGTTTAAATGATTATTACGAAAATGTCAAAAAAATAATTTTCTAATCAATATAAGTATTATTATGAAATAATAATTGTAAAAGGTTGGTCTGGCGTGTATAAAATTTTCACCCGATTAGTCCCTATTTTGAAGAGCCCACTTAAAATAACAGCAAAATTCAGTTTATTGAATCTGAGGAACGCAGGATCCACAGACATTTTTTTGGTAGTACACAGCAGAAAGTTGTATGAAGACAGCAGAAATTCATTAGTATTTTTATGATTTTAATAAAAAGAGATATTTTAAATCATCTAGCCATCTATGATTTCTTTTAAGAACCATTGAAATTTTGGATAGGTACCAACAACGAATTTATCAGATTGATAGCTTACGCGAAATCCAAATAGATGTCTCTCAATGACTTTTTTTAAAGGTTGTATCTCTGACGTCAAAATAAAATTTATTCTGACTTCATAAATGAATCCACGGATCGTATATATTTGGTTACTAATAATTTTAGTGTGAATATTATTATAGAATACTAACTTAATGTATGCGATTTTTTTTGTAATTTAGGGCATTTTTTTACGCCCATGGGGCTTTTACATTTGGTACGAAATGTTAAAAAAAATTACCGAATGGTAAGTAATAAACTAATAGATAGGTTAAAACAAATTATTTCTTACTTTTGTTTGTAAGAAATAATTTTACTTACAGATAACTTACTTACGACTTATAATTTACTTAACTTACTTAATACTTACAATTGGATAAATTTGAAGGAAATAAAATGATAACAACAATAAACATAATATTATCAGAAATAATACGTAAAACAAAAAAGTTTAATTACTAAAATGTTTTAAACGTAGACATTTTTACTTTGAAATGCCGACATCATTTGTTTATTAGTTTGCTAAACTATGTAAAAAGCGAGGATTTGGCAAGTTTGCCACATAATTTTTTCGTAAATGATGGCATCGAAATGATTCCACGATAGTTGATCGCCCGGCAGTTGACCTCCCGGCATACTTTCATTCAATATGCAGTCGGTTTAGGGAAAATACAGCACCTATACCTACTTACACAAAGTAAGTAAGTATAGGTACCCGAAGGGGTGTGCAGAGAGGATGTACATAGCCATCATAATGCAAAAGCATCTATCAAGGATAAAACTACTCTTGTCTAAATACCGCGTATAAAAAATCGTCACTGCAAATATATTCTTTAATATCCATACCAACTTATTATTAAAATATATTTTTGAAGTCGATTTTTGGTTACAAATAGGTGAATATTTCACAAAAAATAATAATTTTCAAATAATTATAATTTCGGGGGCTAACTGTTGGGGATCAACGTCGGGTCCCCATTGAAATAGGTTCCCTAGTGAATCAAGCAGGTACTAGGTTAGCCCAAATTGACCCTACGATCAATAGTTTGCGATAGTCGAGCTCCGAATTTACACATTTTAAAAAGAAACACAGGTCGCTTATATTTCGCCGATCCTCAGATGTATGTATTTTTAAAGTATTTAATAAAAAAAAGTGTAGTTAATTTGTTCAAAGGGGATATTTAACTTAAAATTGATAAATCGTACAAACTTTCGATGAATTCCATCGACATTTTTTGATATATATCTATATTATGACATAAATTTTATGGTGATGTGACCAAAGGACAGAATTATATTCTAATTGCTTACAAACTAAAAAGAAAAAAAAATCATGATTGGTAGAAAGTTTTTTATGGTTCTCAGTAAAAATCACAATAATTTCATACTATTACTAGCTGATCCGGCGAACTTCGTACCGCCTCAGAATCAAAAACTGTTGTCAACTTATTAGCTGAATTGATCTAAATTGTTTCTCCCTGCGTATCCTTTCCCCTCTCGCGTTCCCTCTCCCTCTCCCCACTCCACTTCTCCCCTTCCCCCGTCCCGCTAACCCCCCTTCCTGAGTTCCTTTCCCCCCTCCCCTCTCCCTCGGTTCACAGTTCAATATTATACCCCTTACAATATTGCTGCAGTTCTTTCAAAATAGGAGAATTCGTTCCATACAAAATGTATGGGGAAAATAATTTTCTTCGGAGTGGAACACCCTTTACTTTTAGGGGTATGAAAAATAGATGTTGGTAGATTCTCAGACCTACCAGATAAGCACACAAAATTTCATCAAAATTGGTCCAGCCGTTTCGGAGGAGTATGGTAACAAACACCGTGACACGAGAATTTTATATATTAGATTTTAAAGTAATTTATACGGTGTACAAATTCTAGTGTTTCATCAAATCTTAGGACTATGTCGAAAGACGAGCTGTTTCAAAAAATAATGACCCGAACGCTGATAAAATGGAATAATATTTAAAAAAAAAATTATAATTAATTAGTTTAGAAAAAAAGTTTAACAGCAATAAAGGTTAATTTTATTTTATTTGTTTTATATCTTACTAATATTGTAAACGCGAAAGTTTGTTTGGACGTATGTGTGTTTGTTGTTCTTTCACACAAAAACTACTGAAAGAATTATAATGAAATTTCGCAATAAAATAGCTCATACATCAGAATAACATATAGGCTATTTATAAAGGTAAGCTCTGGCGTTTTTTATTGTCGCTTACAAAAGGACGAAAAGCAAAACAAATCGTTGGCTTGGTAACTATGTTGATATATTTGCGGTAAATTATATTTCAGGCGTCTTAGTTAAAAAATGATTCGCCGAAATGTATGTACGCGCATAACTTCCGAACAACTGCACCAAATTATTTTTTTTTGTGTTCGTGATCGTGATTGAAACTACTGGTGAGCTTGGAATTATGAAATTTTTATAAAAAAAATGCAATAGATGGCACGCGAGCTGTTTGAAACTGAATGTACCGGGAATGGATGGATGGAATTCAGGAGGGGTGAGTGGTGAGTGTGGAGGGGGAGTGGTGAGGAGGGTAGGGAAGAGGGTGAGGAAGGGGGAGGGGGTTGGGGGGGGGGGGGAAGAACCAGGGTAGGGGGTTCGCGGGAGTGGGGATGGGAACCCGGGAGTTGGAGGGGAACATGGGAGGTGGGAGGGGAACTCCGAATGGGAAAGGACACGCAGGGAGAAACAATTTCCTTGTTAAATGGCAAAGCGATGTATGTCGGGGACCAACTAGTAGTTGAATATTTTCTATCGCATATTTGAATACCAGATTTAAATGTCCGGGTTAAATTTTCCCCAAAAAAAAAAAGGAAAAAAAGAAGGAAAAACTAAACCCTTTCACACACTTCCCCAAATGATCATCTAGTCAACCCACGCTATGCAATTGCACTATATAAGTATTATAAATACAAAACAATACAAGAACAACATGTCAACCTACTAGAGACCAAATGGGAATATAATTAAACCGACTCCAGATATTTTCATATCAGAGGGTTCGGCTCTGTGGCATTTCTAATTGAACCTATAAATCCTACCGATCCCTCAATATCAATATTTAAAAAACCTTTGTAATCCTACATGTATTTAAAATGACTGATTTTTGCATTTTTATATACAAATTCTTTGACAAATCTAATATGCTTAAATTTTGAATCAGATTCCTAGGTATTATGCCAGTGGCCGAAATAACAAATGGCAATATTTTTATAGTCCGAGAATGCCAAATTCTTTTAATCTCATTTCCTAAATCTGTGTATTTTCTTATTTTTTCAGAAATAGTTTTTTGAATATTACAGGAATTTGGAATAGCTACATCAATGATATAAGTTATTTTTTTAATTTTGTCATGTAAAACTATATCAGGTCTATTAGGACTAATTGTTCTGTCTGTTAGTATAGTTTTATCATAATATATTTTATAAAATTCATTTTCTAAAAATGAATTTGGTTCATATTCATAATATGGTACTATATTACGGCAGTCAATCAAGTTATGTTTAATTACCAAACTTTGGTGAATTATTTTTAAAACCTGATTGTGCCTAAATGTATACTCGGAAGGCGCTAATATAGAACATCCCGATATAATATGTTCTATAGTTTCGGGAAAAGCCAAAAATTTTCTACATAAATCATCAATTTGATTTATATCTTTGATTATATGCTTTCTATAATTTTTAGTATTAATGACTCTATCTTGAATGGCAAGCATAAATCCTTCTATTTCTGCGCTCAACTCTCCAATACTCAACCATTTGTTTGACGAAAGTTTGTCAACATACGTTTGGTTGAGATAATTGAAGTGTTTTGGGTGAATGATTTTATTTGACCAGGAATCTAATAATTTCTGGTTAGTATTTATAAGAATGTTGGCATTCTCGTCATATAAATTTAAAGGTGTAATATTTCTATCTGCCTTGCAAATTATTTTGTGCATTTCTGAGCTATTAGCTTTCCTATGGAAAAAATTTCTAAGCATTTCTACCTGATTGTGTTTCAAAGATGTTATTTTGACTACACCTCTACCTCCTAAATTTCTAGGTAAATTAATTCGTTCTATAGCTGAATTTGGATGATGGCAATTAAATTTTGTTAACGTAGTTCTAATTAATCGTTCTAAACTATCTAAATCTGTATTGGACCATTTAATTATGCCAAATGAGTATGTTAGTAGAGGTATTGCCCAAGTATTTATTGCTTTTACTAAATTTTTAGCAGATAGATTGCATTTTAAAATTTTTCTGATCCTAGTTTGAAATTTAATCCTAATATCATTTTTAATACTAGTGTGATCTAATCTATTTATATCCTAAATATTTATAAACCTCATCCCCTTTCATACTTTGAATTTTGAAATTTCTAAATATACCCTCGTCTCCATCTACAATTTTGCCTTTCTCTATATGGATAGTTTTTCATTTATCTAAACCAAAAGTCATTTTAATATCATCTGAAAAAATTTTAACTACCTTAATCATTTTCTCTAAATTTGATTCAGAATTTGAAAATAATTTTATATCATCCATATATAATAGATGTGAAACTATACTACTCTCTCTTGTATAACCCTTAATTTTTATTCCAAACTTGCTTTTAATTAACATTTTAGAAAGGGGATTCAATGCTAAGCAAAACCAAAGAGGGCTCAATGAGTCTCCTTGAAAAATCCCTCTTTTTATTGAAATGCCCGGTACTACTATTTTCTTACCTTTTAAATTAACTAGCAAATCTGTATTCCAAAAGGACATAATATTTTTCAAAAAGCTAATTATAATTCGGTTAACTTTATATATTTTTAATATTTTGATTAGCCACGAGTGCGGGACACTATCAAAAGCTTTTTGATAATCTATATAACAAGTATGTAAATTACGCTTTTGATTTTGAATTTGTTTTAAAATTACAGAATCAATAACTAACTGTTCTTTACATCCCATATGTTTTCTGCGACAACCTTTTTGTTGTTCAGATAAAATATTTTTTTCATCCAAATGAGTATATATTAAATCTGTCAAGCAAGAGGTTAAAATTTTGTATATTGTCGGTAGACATGTAATGGGTCTATATTGAGAGGGATTATTAATATGTTCGCTTTTAGGCAACCTATAAGTAATGCCCTTAGTTAGAAAATTAGGAAAATTTTGAGGTTCTCTGACAAGTTTTGAAAGATTTTTTGCAAAAAGAGGATGTAAAGTAGTTAGACGTTTGTACCAAAAATTATGTATCCAATCGCAACCCGTGGCTTTACAATTATGAGTATTTTTTATTATTTTGGCTAACAATTCAACCGATATATCAGAAAAACTCATTTGTTCAATGTCTGAACAATTGAGTTCTTCATTTTCTATCCAGTTACCTGCCTCATTATGTTTTATATCTTTACTCCAAATGTTTGTCCAAAAATCGCGTATATCTGATTCAGATGGCAACGGAATATTATTATTCGAAATAATATTCTGTTTATCGTGAAGTTTGGAATAAAATATTTTCTCATTTTTCTGAAATAATCTATTATTATTTCTTTTATTATACGTATAATTATATCTTTTTAATCTACTAGCTTTTAATATTGGCATTATTATTATTGTTTCCACAGTTATTTATTGGGCACGAAGTTATTGGCTTAAATTTGTTGTTATTTAAAAATAGATTAGGTATTAGGATAAATTTAACATTGTTGTAGCATGAGGTTTTGTCGTTAATAAATAGTAGGAAGTGTACATGACCTTAATAACCTCAGATAGCTAGCAAACTAACTTAGCGAATAATTTTCCCCTGCATTCCTAAAAGTCTTTTAGATTACGAAGAAATAATGTATGTGATGCTTTATTGAATGCCTTCGTAAAATTTGAATGATCTTCTTTTGCTAAAATTCGCGATGTTGGCTTGTTTTATTTCTTTTTACTGATTTAAAAGTCTGAATTTTGGATGAAATAAAAAGAAATATATATAGATGTAGAATTATAAATTGTATGTATTGTATTCTATTCAATAAAACAACAGGACAGATAATATTACGTATTATATTTTCAAGAAAACAATCACATGAACACTTTCTTTTGTTATAACAATCTAAATCTATCTAGTTCTAATTTTGAAAAAAGCTAAACTACCTATTCTTACCTAGCTCTGCTTAGCTACTTCCTCAAGTAGGTACCCAACTTTATTACTTTATTTTTGCCTCTACATAGATATACCTATTTTTATTTTTGCTATAATTCTTTTTCTCAAAAACAGTAAAAATGCAGAAATGAAACATTAAACAGCTTTTAAAGCCTTAAAAACTACAAAATCGCACATCCGACATTGTTCTTCGGGACCATCGATGTAAATATACTGTTGACTTGATTTTTTTATAAATGCACTAGCTGGTTCATATTCAAAAATAAAATTGTTTCTCCCTGCGTGTCATTTCGTCGTCCCCCTTCCCCTCCCGCGACTTCCTCCCCTCCCGCGTTCGCCTTCCATCTTCTCCACCTTCCCCGACTTCCCTCACACACCAACCTCCCTCCCGCGTTCCATATATTAGTCCCAGTACGTTCAGTTTTCAAACAGCTCGCATGCCACCTATTACAATTTTTTAAATTCAAATTTTCATCTTCAATATATAAAACTAAGTCTGGTTTGTTACACCATTTATAACTCAAGAACGTCTGGACCGATTTTTATGATCTTTGATTTGTTTGATTAGTCTCCGCCCCGAATAGCAGAATAACTATTAAAACATTGGAAAAATTCACGAAAAAAAAGATGAAGAAAATTAATTTTCTCATACATTTTGTAATGAACTGCTTTTTTATAATTCACTCAGACTTCAATATTATACTTATACAATATTGCTGCAGCTATTTCAAAAGATGAGATACACAATGTACGTAGGTCTGTTTCCTCCTTTTCATGCATCTCTCTTACACACCTCACCGTTACGCCCCCGTAGATCCCTACCAATACTACTTACCGTGACGATAATTTTGAAAGTATGGAATATAGTTACAAAGATAATATTGATGTGGGAATTAATTTCCAAAATTCAAAAAAGTTGAATGTCAATGCGCTAATTGTTTAGCTTTTATTCTTAAGGTTAAACATCACGTACGTTATAATCTACGCATTCACAGATGGTGCCAATCAAATTATTTTAGGTTTTTAATACTTTTTACACGTTACCCTTTAAAATATTAAGGTAAATTAATTGTTTGCGTCCGTAAATTTTTAATATGAATATAAATAAATAGTTTTGTCCATAAATTAACCCAAATCTTTCAAGAAAAAATACAATATTGGATTGAATCACCCATGCAAAATTAAATTTTTCAGCCTTTCTTGAAAGATTTGGCTTTGTTTGTAGAAAAAATTATTTATTTTTTATTCATATGGAATATGTACGGGCGCGAACAATTAATTCAACTTAATAAAATATATAAATCTGACACCAAGTCCTGGATTACCAGCCAACATAGATCCAACATCAAAGATTATATCAAAACTAACTTGTAAGTATTTATTTTTTCAATTTTACGTTGATGATTAACTGTTACTTGTAATATTGTGTTATTATTTGTACTTTGTATGTGTTATTATTATAAACTGCTCATGCGAAGCGCCTGCTCTCAACACAGGTTCTCCTAGTGAGACAGGCATAGAATAAAACAAATTGTAACTCAAAACTAATAAAGATGAATAATAAAAAATATTTTAAAGCGCAACTAGCAAAAAGTATTAAAATCCTAAAATAATTTGATTGGCGCCATCTGTGAATGCGTAGATTATAACGTACGTGACGTTTACCCTTAAACATATAATACTGCCCCTCTTTCTTACACACTAAATGTCAACAGTCGATAAAGTCGGTAATTATAAAAGCGTCCGATTTGATGAATTTTTTTTTGTTCGTCCGAACAAATAAATATAAATCCGTATACAACGCCATCTCTGATATATACCAGAAACAAAACACCGACAAAAATTAACAAGGCGTTGTATGCTGGTTCCGATAATGGTAGAAAATGGCGTTGTGTGCGTTATTCGACAGCTGATTCAGTTGCGCATCGATAATTGCTTTATTAAGATATTTTGAAGCGTAATTGCTTCAATAAGTAATTTACAATGCAATGAATTTATTTCAGGTAATAAATTAACACAACATTTATTGATCCTAAGGCGGTACGAAGTTCGTCAGCTAGTTTTTCATATATTACAAATATTCATTTTTGTATATTTTAAGAACCATCAATCAAATTTGGTACAGAACATAAGTACCTATTTGAAATATCTATAATTATTACCTCATATTAATTCATTAATTAATTTAAAGAGTTTTGACAGTTGAATAATCATTGCAAAATGTCATTCCCAAATTTTTGACAGTTTGCATGAATTTTTGTAATGGTTAAAAAACTTTTCAGATGTATTGTCATGTGCTTGTAATAATCCAGAAACCTTTGCGGGGATTTAAAGAAGTTATTTTGAAAATTTCAAACATTTCCTACGCTTAATTTAGCTATACACAATACACTAACCCCCAAACATATTTTGATAAAGCGACTTGAGGCATTCGAGATGTGGATCTACAGAGGAATACTCAAAATAAGCTGGATGGACAGAGTTTTGAATAAAGATGTTATGGTTCGGATGAATAAAGAAAAAAAGTTATTAAAACAATGAAAATTCAAGACCTTCAATATCTAGGACATGTGATGAGATATCCAGGGAAAGATTGCGGGAAGACCGGTTCCTGGAAGAAAGAGAACATTTTGGCTGAAAACCCTGAAACAGTGGTTTGGCCAGTCTACTGTAGAGCTGTTCCGGGCTGCAGTAAACAAAGACCGCATGGCCAACATGATAGCCAACGTCATATCACATATTATGTAAAGAAGAGTATCCTGGTGCGACGGTGTTGTCTATTTTTTTTATACAAATCTACATTTTTATTATGAAATATAGTACCTACACTTAACCTTAAAAATAACAGGCTGGTTACTGTTTACATGAGATTTCGAAAAGCAACCTCACCCTCTTTTCCCATGCCTTAAAACAGAATTTTGATACCACTTGACGAAATTTTGCCCACTTTCGTTCAAAATTCCGGGAGCTTCGGCTATTGTGCTCAAAACTACAGGATTGGTTTCGCTGAAAATTTCAAAGTTTGTTTGTTCATATCAATGCCATAATGTTTAGAGAGTGGTTTCAATGGTAGAATATGTCGGGGCGCGCAGGAAAGAATTAACACATAATCTCTTTACTGATGGACTGTATTTTTTTAATAGTAACAGATACAAAACAGATATTATTTAATAAATTCCAACAAACAAAAATTAATGCGACTTTAACACTTCACTATAAAGTAATTGTGGAGTTCCACATGGAAGTAGTAATACTAGGGCTCCTTCAATTTATTGCATTTAAAAAGTTTAAGTTTACATTTTAATTACGGAAATCAATGTGTATGTGTGAAAGCAACACGTTAAAATAACAATCAACGAATAAAGGTGGGAAAATTATTACGTTCGCAGTATATACTGTCCGAAGGAGATGATCGGAAAGAAACACATCACACAAACAGCTCGCTAGCCTCCTATTGCAATTTTTTTATACCAATTTTAATTTTTTATATTGGTAGGCGGGTATGGGTACCGCCGCCCTGGGACACATTTATTGGATGACCAACACCTCTGACACAAGTCACCCCAAATGGTTCGCCACGTTTGGCGACTTAGTAGGGGTGCCCGGGTTCATGGGTTTGTCTGATAAAAATGACGTAGGACCCAAGGAAAATAATTTTCCTCCGGGCCTATTTCATCTTTGGGGTTGCTGTGTGGATGGTCT
Source organism: Limnephilus marmoratus (assembly GCA_917880885.1). Lineage (NCBI taxonomy): Eukaryota > Metazoa > Arthropoda > Insecta > Trichoptera > Limnephilidae > Limnephilus > Limnephilus marmoratus. Next base: position 17,697,866 of record OU862920.1, on the reverse strand, counting down.
TTTTTGGAAAGAAAGGAATGAATCTGAAGAATACAGGGAGGGGGAAAACAAAGAGGCCAACAAATCGCTTCTGAACTCAAACACTGAGTCGTGGGAATGACCCATTCTCATGTGACAAATGCGTGTTTCTCGTGTGTCAAAATTATGTATAATTTGTTATTTGTTAGCCTTTTCTGAAAGATTTGGTTTTGCTCATGGACAAAACTATTTATTTATATTTATATTAAATATGTTCGGGCGTAAACAAATAATTCATCTAAATATTTTAAAGCAAAAATTCTTTTCCTAAAATAATTAATTCAACACAAATGTATCCGTGCTAGGAATCCACAACAAGGCTATCAACTTCAACTATATCCCAACGACGTATTTTAAGATGTTTGGAAACGTTGCTCGTCATACTGAGGAATACAACTTAGAGAAACTCTTGGTCACTGGCAAAATTTTTGGAAGAAAAAGCAGAGGAAAGTCACCAATGCGCTGAAGTTTAGTGACCAAGAAACACTGGTGTCCAGTATGTCGGTGTCTGCAGCGCAGTACCGCAAGGAATGGAGGAGCCTTGACCACCAAGGGAACTGGAGTAGGGGTCACAACCTCTGCAATTAGGAATCGTCAGGAAGAACCATGAAAACAGGTGGTTTTCGTGGTTTTGTACTTATGTTTAAAATTAATTTTTCAATAGTGATCGATATATTTGTTTATCGTGCCAATCATGCAGGCACAGGAGAATTATTTTTAAGATGGCACGTTATGAATTTGTGCACACGGTAGCGGTTCAAACTGATTCGAAAGAGTTTGCAACTCCATCCCTGGGGTCTTCCCTTGCCCTGCAGTAGTCCTACGATGCAGTATTACACAAACAAGAATCTGATTGTAGTGTTAACTACCTATTGGTGTAATTAGTTTGAGGTTAGAAAAAGTTATTTAACAGATCCAACTACAGTTTACCCTGGTAGAGGTATGCTTAAAACACAAAAAACGTTGGTAACAAAAATATCTCAAGCAATTAACATTTTTGAAGTGAAAACTTCTTTAGCACGGTTGTGATTTGAATCTCAATGAAACGAAAAATATCGACACTAAAAAGAGACAAACACATGTATCTATAGGATTTAGCCAGCGAGAGAATGAGATTGACTAATCGGTCTCCTCTTTGTGCAGTGCTTCGCAGCCTCCCCACTCTTGTCTATTTTACTTTATTGAAGGTTTCTCTTCTACCGCGTGTGAACTGCACATTCTGATCTTTGAAAGAACCTTCATGTATCGAAAATACATTTTTTCTTGACACGAAAGCTAAAGTATTAACGGCATCTGATAGTGTAACCTGAATAAAGACAAGTAGTGCTGGGATTGTTCAGAGGTGATGTTCCTTTGTAGATGGTGGAATTCACCAATGGATTAAGTGGTCCACCGCTTCCTAGATTCGCCACATATTTGTGCGTCGTGCTCTGTATTTTTAGACATCGGCGCTAGGCGTCTCGACGGACCAAGCGAGTCAGTAGACAGTTCGCTAGCGACGCGGTAGGATTGCGCGTGCGCTTACAAGTTACAATACTTCTCGCGCATTCGGATTCGGATTAGAGTCTTTAAACCCCGACCTCGCGTTGATTTAAATTTTGAATAATGAGTTCCCATCAGTGTTAAAAACTTTATCTTATTCAAAAATGAACTATTTGTCCTACACTTTAAAATGACCGCTGTTTAAATACAAATCTAGTATTTAAAGTAAGAATGTGTTTGCCAAATATTTTGCATCGTTTTTTAAGTGTTTTGTTTACCTTACGTATCTCCCGCTGCTGGGTAGATAAATAATCGGATTTCGCGAAAGAAAATATGTTTTTACCTAATCTTTGGCGATGGGGCATGAAGTTTAACGTATTTTGTTATTAAATCTTACCCCATTTTGATCTACGATAGTGTCGTTTTCAACCGAATTAACGAAGATAACTATTTAAAAAAAATCATCGAATTTCGATCACTGAAATTTCTATTATAAATATTATAGGTTTTGAGAAGAAGTTAAAATAGATTTCTTAAACAGGAAAAATCCTAGACAGACAGGTCCACAAAGGTGAACAGTGACATTCTGAAGCACTGTTGTGATTTAAAACTCGATGAAATGGAAACGAGGGACACTAAAAACGGACAAACACATAAATCTATAGGATTTAGCCTGCGAGAGAATGAGATAAACTAATCTGTGTCCTCTTCGTGCTTCATAGAATAAAATGTAAAATAATTATAAAACCCTACAACTATCCTACTCCTTAAACTTAAGTTTAACTTAGTTTTCTGAAGGTTTCACTTCTACCATGTGTGAACTGCACAAATGTTTTTTTTCTAACACCCTTCTTTTAATAGATATTTTATATTATTTTAACCTTGTGAAAACGTTTACTTTTTCAAAATTATTTATAAAATTGTGCGAACAAATTAATGATTTGATAAATAAATAATGCTTTCTGTAGAAAATGGGTATGAATTTCTCTGGACATCACAGGTACACTCGAATAAAATTAAATACGTTTTCAAAGTAAATACATATTTTGTATATTTGGAAAATTTTATTAAAATCTACAATATCACACTTGGACAGAAATTAAGATATATTTTTATTTTACCAATGTAATTTACAGCTGTTTTCGCGAAATAATTTTAAACATGAACAATAACACACATTACATGCTTCTAACAAATCACTGTTAAAATAATATAAAAAATATTGACGTAATAGCTTACAGAACGTAAAACGATAAACTAGCCTCTGCTGTAGATATTTTGAAACACATTATATATGGATTGTTAGTTTTAAAATGCATTTATTCCAAACAATTAACAAACCAATTTTTAAAAATTAAAGTAGACAAGAATGGGGAGTCTACGAAGCACCGCACAAAGAGGAGACCGATAGGCTACTAAACATCACACAAAGAGGAGATCAATTATGCTCTATCATTCTCTAAATCCTGTAGATACTCGTATATGTGTTCGTTTCATTCAAATCACAAAGGTGTTAAAGAAGTTTTCACTTGAAAAATAGTGCTTATAATGATTTAAAACTCGGTTTCCACGGACACTGAACCTGCTTCTATATGCGTACTGGGACAGTAGAACAGAAGAACACATCGCAGGCATAGGATCTATAGGCAGTGCGGGCGTGACGGTCACGCTCTCTGCGGAACTTGTATGGAGAACAGGGATTCCCTCCGAACTCGTCCCATTGTTGTGAAACATTTTTGCAACACCCGACACCCTCCGTGATGCCGAATTATGTGATGAATATATACATTTCATGCCCCGGCTTCGTTATGACGGTCGAAAACTTTTTTTGCATTTTTTTTTAAGACTGTGTAATGCGAAAGCAAAGCTTGCAGTCGGTTTTCTATTATGCTGCGCTCCGTTTTACTTTTTTCTGAATTTTTGATTGTGAAATCACAGGGCAGTGGAAGTAGCTATGCGCAAAAAATACGGAAAAGTTATTGTACTTAAACGAAAAAAATATTATAAACAGTGCTTATTTTCTGCATGCTCGAAAATACTTTCATAATTGAAGGATACCCATAGAATAGGTACCTACTTACATCTACATAATTGTTATTTTTATTTTCGTTTATCAACATAATTAATACGTGAAGTGTTTTATAGTAGTTATACTTTTGGATGTAGTTAGCAATAACTTTGTGGTTATCCATTATAGATAAATAAACCAATGATACTTTGTTTGAACCACTTGTATATTTGTTTAAAGCTGACCGGTTTCGGAACGACCATTCCTTCGTCAGGGCAAACGTATACTGATTTGACAATTACAAAATAGTGGGTGGGAACAAAGTATTATTACTAAGGATTGTGGTAGGGGAGGAGGCGTGGCTAGGTATTAATGAAGAGTGGGTGGGGAACATATCTAAGATTGGTAGATAATATAAGTGTTGAATATATCTGTAGTTATTAAGACGTAGCCTACATTGCGTGCTTCATACACTGTGCGTCCGACACTCCTGGACCTACTGACCCCCAGATTGCTACCCTCCCCTTATACCTTATCCTTCCTAAAACTTTTTCTTCTTTTTTCTTTTAAAAGACAGCACCCAAAATATGACATAGGCCCTGAGTGGAGCTATTATAAATATATATATTAGAGTGTGCAAATCACATGCGGTAGAAGTGAAACCTTAAGAAAACTAATGTAGACAAGAGCGGGGAGTTTACGAAGTACTGCACTCAAATTCCAGCGCGCCTTTTTCCTATACATTTGGTCATCTAATTAGTATTTGGTTTACTTTTGTATTTTCTTTTGCCTGTTCATTTTGGAGTGGTTTAAAGATTGCATATTGGTTTTACAAAAATACATATATATATATATATATATATTTTTTTTTTTTTTTTTTTTGGATTTCGTAGGATTCGATCATTGTTCTGCTGAATATCTGGCCGCTAAGGTTCGTCAGACGCTGTATACCACTAGACCTAAGGAGACTTGCGTGGAACGAGGATTTATCATATTATATTGGGACCAAGTACCCGTGAAATAAATAAATATTTTATTGCTATCTCTTTGTCTCACAGGCTAAATCCTCTTGTCTAGATGTATGTGTTTATCTTTTTAGTGTCGCTCGCTTCCGTTTTATCGAGTTTCAAATCACAACGGTGCTAAAGAAGTTTTCACTAAAAAAAATGCGTTTATATTACACTATATTCGAATTACGTTTCCATTGTATCGGATTTTACCGATCTTAGGTTGTTTTATTCTTCCTCTTCTATTTCCTTGGCTTACCATCATACATGACTTGGTATTCTAATTACGGCGAGTGGCGCGTGCGAAGCCGGGGCAAAAGCTAGTTATGGACGGCTTATCACAAAATGATCAATTACTTAAATGAGCTGAAATTAAGGTGACCGGAATGAATTCGACTCAACACCTCCTTTGAAAAATCATTAAAAGTGAAGAAAAAAAATATAAAAAATAGGTTACGTTAGGTTGGGGGATGGACTATTTTTCAATTATTTTTTAACATGGCTTTTAATGACTTTTCAAAAAGTTGTTGAGTGTTGAGTCGAGTTGATTATGAGTTGTTATGGGACCAATTAATAGGCCATTAAAGGGGACTGTTCTCTTGTAAAAAACAAGAAAACAAAATGGCGCGGAGCAGCGGATTGAGGAACAAATAAATGCGAGGGGGTTTCAAAATTTTTGAAACTTTAAGACTTTAAAACATTAATTTTTCATTGAAGGAGTTAGATGAAATGCATTTACTATCTATATTTTTTTAAGTGATGTTTGTTAATAATTTGGTCGCATTTCTTGCATTTGATAGATTATAATGTACCTAATTTTTATTTTATTTTAACATTAGCTCCACACAGGAGGCTCTGAGAAACATTTTTGCCCTGAGGGTATTTTTAGGAAAGGAAGGAGAGGAAGTTCTGGGAAGGAAAAGGGTATGAGGGGTGGGTGGAATAGGTTTCCAGGAGTAACTGACGTATGATTCCATCTTTCCCACTGTGGTGCTAGGCGAAATTCCGAGATAGTATAGAGAAGTCAAAGGCACTCCCTTAACCATTCTCTTTCGATTCGGCCTCCCATACTGCTGGTGGGTAGACGCATCCTCCGCCAAGTCCCGGACAAACCTCACCCCATGAACCCGGGTTTCCTTATTAAGTCACCAAACGTAATATGTGGTTTTAGCTCTCCGTTACGGTAAAATATCTACTCACATATTACATGCTCTCTATGAAAAAATCAAAACCCCACTGTGAAAAGATCAGACAATCCCAGTGAACTGTACAGTGAGTGATGACGCTGATCATCAAAGTGTGCCCGAGCGTCTAGTGTAAAGTGTCAGTGTCTAGTGTCAGTGTCAGTGTCGGTGGGAGTACCGGCGCCAGTGCCGGTGTCTAGTTGGGCCAGTTCCCCAGCTAGCGACAGCTATTCCGCCAGCTTCTTGCAGTGCAGGCGAGGTGGACTCGGCGGGCAGCACGATGACGTCGCGGGGGATCCGGCGGAAGAAGTCCTCACTCTCGGAGGTGAAGGTCGCCGTTATTGGCGCGCCGGCCGTCGGCAAAAGCGGTAAATACCATATTATTTTTTACTGACGAGGATTTGTGGAGCAAGTTTATTGTATTTGAATTTCACACCCAGCTGAAAACATGTTATTTTTTATTATAAGCAATAATAATTAGCCTGAAACGCTCATCTACATTGAAAAAATCTCACGAGAAAAGATACATGCCGCCGACAGGACTCAAACCCCCGTCCTTCTGATATCCGCGTCATTCTGATGTTTTTAACCAATCGCCTGTAATTTTTTCAATGTAGATGAATATTTCAGGCTAATAATCATTGCTTATAATAATTGTTACCCTTTGTGCTATGCATAAAAATCTTGTCTTAAACATTATATCAAACTTCCTTATACCGAATGTATTTTATAACAAATTAAATAAATAAATTAAAATAAAAGAATGAATGTATGAATCCATCAATTAAAAAATAATAATGTTATTTTTAATTTCACAAAGAACATCTAAATGAGCATAATAAAATAAAAAAAAAAAAACAAAATCGAAAACACTATAAAAAACAAATTCAAAAGAAACGTCAAAAACAAAACCATCAACGAAATAAAATAAAAAAATAAAATACTACACCAGGCAAGTTGTAGAAACAGTAGTCTTAACTTGTTGTATCTAAGTTTTTCCGACATATTATTAGCTAGGAGACTTAGAAAAATGTCAGGAAATTCTTCGTGAAGGTCGTCAAGCGTCACTCGGCAGTCATTTCACAGTTGTTCTGCAATTTTTTGCACAAGTTAGTCAGAAATCAATTATGGTGTCAGAGCATTCTCTGAACAACCTAACCCACTTCGTGACATGTTGTTGAATCGCACCACTACCATAAACTTCCACGAGCTTACGATGGATATTCGCGGCGGTATTGTTATTCTATAAAGTTTTAAAAAAATGCCGTGGCTGGATAAAATGGCCGACAAACATCCTGGACAAAACTAACTCACCATTAGGATCCCCTCTACGCCTCCTAAAATTTTCCCCGGCATCAAGAGCTCTTGCAACCTTACTTTCTGGATGACCCTCATATAATGAAACTTAATTAAACATAATGTACATATGTACACTAAAATTATGGCTTGATAAAAACCTGTTGACTTTAAATTCTAAAAAAACCTATTATTTACCATTTTCCATTAAAAAACAAGAAACACCTAAAGAATTAAACATAATAATCCACACTGTGACAAATACAGAAAACCACAAATGCAATATATTATGTACAAACATAAAAAGCAAGACCGATATTAAGTACCTGAGCATAATAATAGACCAGCGTTTAAAATGGTCCCCACACATAAATATTCTGAACAACAGAATAAGGAAACTAACATATATATTTAGATGCTTAAGAGATATTTTAAACGAAAAATTACTTAGAACCACATACTTAGCTTTCTTTCAATCAATTATGCAATATGGCATTATAGGATGGTGCGGTACATAGGTATACAAATCAAACACAAACAATTTACATATCACAAAAACTAATAACAAAAACAATTTTAAAAAATCCTACTCATATTCATCAGAAATGTTATTCAAACAATTTAAGGTCAGAAAATTAAGTGCGTTATAATTTTATCACGCAACATTACAAATTTATAAAGATAATATTCAAAATAAAGTTGCACCCTTCAAAAATAATAGAAATCTTAGACAAACATCAATACTTCCTATTCCAAAATGTAAAAAAACAATAGGACAGTTAAATCATAAATATCTCGGAGTTAAATTTTTTAATTCACTACCTGAAAAAATCAGAAGCATGAACAGCAATATAAAAAAATTTAAAACTCAGATTAAAACTCATACTGAAAATTTGAATTGAATAAAAAATAATAAATTGAACCAATATAATAACACCCCCCATACACACAAGCCCTGCTTATTTATAGGGGTACATCAAATACATGTATTATGTAATTAATTATTGTAAAAAATATATTATAATTTATGTATCTTTTTGTAAATAAATTAATAAAAATAAAAAAAAATATATCTTTGTACACTTGACGTTTCTTTCTCGCTAACAAACATTATTAGTAGACATAAGCAAGACACGCTTCTCAAGGACATCGCTGTACTTCGCTGGACATCGCTATGTACACCGAAAGCACCAAAAAGAACAATCGAGGGTGTGTTGTATGTTGTACGTGTATTCTTGCCAATGGTTTGCCACTAAGCTTCGGTCGACTAATATGATCTGCAAAGTTTAGAGGTGAAGGCTTAAAGACTCGCAATGCATTGTGTAAACATGCTAATCCTAATGGACTTGCATCGCCCATGCACCGCAACTTGCACATCGGCATCACTGCAGTTTACGTGCTTCATTCCGGATTTATTAGATACGATTCGGATACATGTTAATTAACGGATCGGGAAGCAAGGCGAAGCCAAAACGAAATAACGATGCTAGTTATTACCTGCATGGCGCCAGTAAACGTAACGAACTCGTAAAACTGAATTTAATATACCTTCCTAAGGATATTTATAGGCTTGGGATGTATTGTACTAACAGTCAACTAAGGAATCTGGAGAAATGTAACACAATATGTATTTCCACAATTCACCACAATTCTGCCTTATCCATAAAATATTCACAGATAAAAATAAATTAGGTACGTAGAACTGAAGAGATGTAGTAAAGTAAGGAATTTTGAAATAACAATGGCCTCAAAATATCATTCCGTTCGTCATTTGTGACAGATCAATTTTATAAATACTAGCGAGTTCCCGGAAGCGTATTTACAAAACCTATACCGATTCAGTCGCGGTAACGACAATTTACATTTTAAATATACTTCTATATTGGTTATTTTTTATCACATTGCAAAAACAAAAATTGTTCTAAAATCTAGATAAAATAATCTTTCTGATATTAGAAATTAATAATTTTATTTCTAAATATTTAAATTTTAATATTATTCCCATATTGTAAATACACCTCTATATTGATAATTTTTTATCACTTTGCATAAACAAAAATTGTTCTAAAATCTAGATAAAATAATCTTTCCAATGTGTATATTAGAAATTAATAATTTTATTTCTAAATATTTAAATTTTGATATTGAAAATTTAAAGCGACTGAAACACGGTTAGGGATTGTAAATTCGCGACCGGTTCAGACAAGTTCAGTACAACACAACGCGGCGTTCGGGCGTATTTTACGCCGTACGCTGCGTAAATTACGCGTTCTGTTTGACGAGGCCTTAAGGAATCTGGAGAAATGTAACACAATATGTATTTCCACAATTCACGAAATGCATTAACCATAAATATTCTCAGATAAAAATAAATTACGCAGAACTGAAGAGATGTAGTGAAGTAAGGAATTTTGAAATAACAATGACTCCGAAATATCATTCCGTTCGTCATTTGTGACAGGTCAATTTTATAAATAGCTAGCGAGTTCAAAAGAAATTGTTTCTCCCTGCGTGTCTTTTTCCATTCATTCCGTTCCCTTTCCGCCCCCCCCTTCCCCTACCACATCCCCTTCCCTCTCGCTTTCACCCTCCACCCCTCCTCCCTTCACCACTCTCCAAGTGAAAACTTCTTTAGCACCGTTGTGATTTGAAACTCGATGAAACGAAAAACCCCAAAAAGAGACAAACACATACAACAATAGGATTTAGCCTGCGAGAGAATGAGATAAAATAATCGGTCTCCTCTTTGTGCGGTGCTTCGTAGCTTATCGTGATTCGTAGCCTATCGTGATCGGTGATTCGTAGCCTCCTTACTCTTATCTACCTTATTTTTCTGAAGGTTTTACATCTACTGGGAGTTGTTAATTTTAACTAACTAACTAACTAACTAACTAACTAACCATCACGCCGTTTCCCCGCAGGGGTAGGCAGAGAGGACGGACCGCCAAACATCCCGGTCTTGGCACACATTCCTTGCCTCGTTTACATTCATGCAACGTCTCATACATTCTCTTCTATTATTCTGACTCTTGACATGACCCGACCAAGTATCTGATTCACTTGGTCGTGCCATGTCTTTCTTGGGCGTCCTCGACTTCTTCTACCATTCACATTTGCGTCGTATATTCTCCTTACACTCCTTTCCTCTTTCATTCGCTCTACATGCCCAAACCATCGGAGCGTTCCTTTCTTGATCTTACTCATCACGCTTACATCAGCCTTGCATTCTTTACGGATTTCCACATTTCTCACACGATCATACATGGTTTTACCACACATACGCCTCAGGGATCTCATTTCTTTAATTAATAAATACTAGCTGGTACCCGCCATGCGTTGCTATGCCATTTAATGAAGAAATTCTTTCTCCCTGAGTGTCCTTTACCATTGTCCCGTTCCCCTTCCTCTCCCGCGCCCCTTTCCTCTCTGGCGTTTCCACTCCGCCTCCTCCACCTTCCCTCTCTACACTTCACTCTCCTCCTTCCCCCGATCCGCGAACACCCTACCCGAGTTCCCCTCCCCCTCCCTCATTCCATTCATTCAGTTTTCAAACAGCTCGCGTGCCACCTATTGCAATTTTTTTATACAAATTTCATAATGCCAGAGCTCACCTGTAGTTTTAGACAAACCTTAACCTAACAATAACGAAAACAAAAAAAAGTGTGCAGTCGTTCAGAAGTTATGCGCGTACATGCATTTCGGCGATTCATTTTTATTTATATATATCATTACATAGTATAAAATGAAGTCGCTCAAAATGTATGTGCGCGTTAATCTTTTAAACTACGCAACGGATTTTCATACAACAGAATAGATAGAGTGATTGAAGAGGAATGTTTATATATATAATACATGTAAATTATATTAGAGAAAAGCCAAGAAATTCAAATAAAACATATTTTTGTGCGATTTAAAACGGCTGGCGGGCCGTACTATAGTCCCTTTTGAAATTCGTTCTACGGAAGATATTAGAAAATAGATGTCCTAGAGTAAGTAGGTATTTTATTTGATGAAGTCGCTCAAAATGTATGTGCGCATAGATCTTTTAAACTACGCAACGGATACTCACGCGGTTTTCACCAATAGATAGAGTGTTTCAAGGGAAGGTTTATATGTATAAACACATGCTTATTATAGTAGAGAAAAGTCGAGAAATTTAAATATTCAATTCAGGCAGCGGGGATTTTATAAATGTTGGTTAATGGCGTTGTGTTTCGTTAGCCACAGCAACGTGTGGCCGGGTCTGCTAGTAAGATATAAGATAAGGTAGATAGATAACGGTTTGAAATTTTACTAAATAAATGATAATTATTTTCAACTTGTCAAAACTTTTTTAGAATTAAGTACTTTCAATTTTGAAGATAATAGTTTTCAACATTGACGTTATATAAATAGACTTGCCATAGTCTCACAAACTCAAGATATAATGTGGCAATTAATGAAAACTCTTTTGTTTTCAGCGATTTTCAATAATTTCTTAATTCAAAAGTTATTCGTGTATAATAAAGATAGACGCTTAAAAGAATATGTGCATATGAACGAAACAAAAGATAGAACGCGGGCGGCATTTTCGTATTCAAAAGTTCCGTCGAATACTGTCTCAAGGCCGACTAAAGCAGGAGGCCTGGGCACCAGTCGAATTTCGAGGTGTCAAATAGCTATAATGAACAACGGTAGTTTGCAAATGGCGTTGATTGTTATTGTATTTGTTGTTTCTGCTGATTTGTATATTGTTTTACCGCAGGCAAGTAAATGAAGAATCATTAGATTATTATTATAAAAAGTAAATTTTACTTAGCGACGGCATGGCATCGACTTTGTAATTTGGCTGTTGCGCATCCAGACCTGTACTTTAGTAGGCCTTGAGTTCTCTAATGACACATAAAATCTTTGGGCGGAAAGCAATTGTATTTTTTTATAATCGATAATAATAAGTAATTTGCATGTATTTACAAATGAAATGTTATTCCTTCACTTTTACGACTGTTTACCGTGTAATGGAAACATTTTCTCATCACACGGGATGGAATTTTGGCGCTTTTTAATGCAATTTACTTACTAGTAGGACACGACCTTACTCGACGCGTGGCAGTTTAGTACTAAAGTACTAGAAATCGAGTACTCTACAATTGTCTTGTTGTTGGCTTCCCATTTTGAGATTTCTACCCCGCGTCTAAAGTATGTAACGTCTTTGGTTTTCAACGGTTATTTTATCACATTTGTTTCTAAAAGTTCTGAAATCCAAAGATAACATTTTCTTTGAAACCATAATTTAAAAATTCCAATGACTTTACAGACTTTTCGAATTATTGGTTGATAATGGGTGATATTGAACGGATTTACATATTTGCATATAATTACAACATGTATTTAAATTATTCGAATAATACGCAATATAATTATATCGTATTGAATAACTGAGCGTGGGTGATGGTTTTGAATAAATACGGAGTTCCTAAGTAATCCAGATATGTATGCGTCATGTCAAGACATGTTCTTTGCATAACAACCTACGAGCCTACGTCTCTGCCTCACGCTACGGGGAAACGACGAGAATGTAAATAAGAGCTTAAACAACGTTGAACGTTACCCCAGATTGATAAACCGCATAATTTATTACAGTACCTACCCACTGTTTATTTTCCCACGCGTAATTAAATCGCAGATAGTTAAAAATTCGAGAGTCAATAAATCAAGCGGGACATAAATGTTCGCTTTTCACGTTTTTCATAAAAACAGCGTTAACACAGTTCATTGAAATAAGCTTCTCCCAACTCGATATTAAGGGCCTTTAACCAGCCAGCGGCCAAGAATCCAAATTTCGTCCTGTTCTTACGATCTTACAGGGCGGTTTAAATGAGAAAGGTTAATTATTCTGCGCAGCAGCTTTTTAAATTATAACTCAATATTGATTTAATTTCATTCAAAATTTGCTTTAATTTATATCTACTCCAAAAAATGCTGAAAGGCGTGATGATGAAACTTTTAAAGTTATGCACTTTTTGTAATTATTGACGTAAAACTTCTTTGCTCACACTTGACTTGGGGAGTAAGCTGGCGAATGCATGACGAAAGCGTTATTAAAAGCGAGGCGAACGGTAGATGAGAGGGAGATATAATTTAGTGAAAATAGAAAGAGTGAGAGTTACGCTTCGTATATTTACTGTGGGGGCAAGAGAGAGAGGTGCGAGCACACATTTTCTTTCTCTCTTTCTCTGATAGCCAGTTACACATTGCAGACCTATTGTCTGTATCACATTGAAGGAGCGAGAGAGAACAGTGCGCGCGCACATTTTCTTTCTCTCTTCTCTATCGTATAGATAGAGCAGACGTTTTACTTTAGTTGTGTGGTCTAAAGCACACTCGTTTTTTTATCATTATATATATCAGTATTTATTATTTTCAATAATGTCCAAGCAAAATAAACGCGAAACAAATTTGGAAATATATTAATTTGTAAGACCGTAAATAGATAGACAAAATAGGGAAATTTTCGTCATAAATAAGTGTTCGGATATATTTTTTAATGATTTTATTTGAACATGCGTTCACTAAATAACTTATTGATTTACACTAATGTATGATTACATGGTATGAAATATGTCTTGTAAAATAAGATTTTGAAAATTTTGAAAATTTAACAAACTGCCAACGACCTATTGTATAACCTTTAACTAAAAATAAACATTTATTTCTCAAAATTTTAAACATGCCTTTAATACATAAAAGAACAATCTTTCGAAATTAATTTATAATTTTTGTGGAAATAGTGAATCCGTCTAAAATTTTATTTAAAAATTACATATTTCCGGTTTTCTCTGGTTATTCTCTCTGGCAATGATGATTATATTCAATTCAATTCAATTATTTATTCATTTTAAAACATTACAAAATAAAATTTCATATTTCAAAGAGTATTAATTTAAAATTAAAAATTTAAACAGGTTTAAGTAATTTATATTTCAATGAAGCACAATCACACTAACAACAACAAAGCTTTTTGTCTGAATTGTGCTTCATTGATATTAAACATATCGATATCTGAAGTGATTCTATTTAACAACAAGACAGCTCTCCCGACTGGCAAAACCATAGTCAAGTTAGTTCTGCACGTCGGGAGATAAAACAGTCTATATGCTGTCGATGACGGAGATAACCATTGGGAACATAGAAACTAATGCTCTCCATGATAGCCGAGTTTTCGAACCTTCCACGAATCAGTCTGAAGAAATGTGTTACAATGAGCGCATCCCTTCTGACCCGTAGAAGGTTCACACCAAGCATGCCCAAGAGAAAGTGGGTAGGGTAGAGCCACGGATAGTAGCCATACTTCCTCAGGTAAAGAAATCTCAGAAATTTCTTCTGAACCCTCTCCAACATGAGGAAATACTTCACTTGGTGTGGGCTCCAAACCACCGACCCACTCTCAAGCCTACTCCTGACCAAAGCATTGTGTCCTGAAACCCGGGTGTCTCTGAAGTTTCTCGCAGTGCGTAGGACGAAACCCAACATTCTCAGTGAAGTACTACACGCCATTATGATATGAGCATGAAAAGTTAACCTACTATCAAACAAAATATCAAGATCTTTCATAGTGGAGACACGTTTTAAATTTAGAGACCTCATAGTATACCGGTAAAACCAGGTATGATACGCTCTAGTGAAAGAAAGAATGAAACATTTAGAGATATTGAATTCAATCTGATTACGTTTACTCCAGTCAACAATTCTATCAATGTCTGATTGGAGTCGAATGCAGTCCTCTAAAGTGTGTATTTCCAAGAAAAGTTTTAGATCATCAGCGAAAAGAAGTAACCTGGAATGCAGAATAATTTCCGTTATATCATTAATAAAAATGAAAAAGAGGAGTGGTCCTAAATTAGAGCCCTGAGGTACTCCTGAGAAAACAAGAAACAATTTTGATAAGAATATTCCATGTGATACAAATTGTTTTCTTTCAGTAAAATAGCTTGCAAAGAATATAAGAAACCGGAAAGAAAAACCTATCGTTGACAATTTATTTAATAAGATATCATGGTGTCAAGGCCTTAGAGAAATCATTATAAAAAAATAATAATAAATATAATTATAAATCATTATAGTTATATTAATGCAGTCGCCGGACAAACAAGCGTAATTATTTCTATCAGACCATAAATTTAATAAAAAAATAGGCGTCATCTTAATGCATAACGAATTAGGTATCAGATCGGATAATTTAGAAGCACTAGAACTAAAGAAAGCCAAAAACATTAATAGCTGAATAATTAACGATCAAATAAATTTAAATAAAAGTCTGATAGTTGTTTCCCATTGACAAAGAACATTCCCTTTCCCTTTCCAATTCTACGACTACCGTTACGTCAATTTCTTCCTTCACTGAAGGAGTCCAGCCCATTTTGTTTTAAACCCATGTGAAACTGTATAACACATGTAACTTAACTTTAGTATAGTATTATACTCCCCGAAGAAGTTACAGATGTGGCGAAACCCGGACGACATAAAGTATGAACAATAAAAGTGATGTTCACAAACTTATTGTTTTATTTTAAATTTTAATTACCTCTTATTAAATGTGAGAGTTGCGGACAAGTCTGCCTAGTTTCAGGTTGGGGGAAATGAAGAATTTATCTGCACCAAAAAAATACCTGTCCAATAAAGAATCCAGAGAATTCACAAGTAAACAACAGCGGCATAAAATTCAATAATGTAATTTTTTTGTTGGTCTACAAATTCTATTTATTTGATTCTTGCATCTCGACAGTGTTTGTCGATGTTACTTGCATAGATGGGCGGCTACTTGACCAAGCTGTTGGTATAGGCGGGTTGCAGCGGGTTTGCAGAAATATATTACAGGATTGGAGAAATCCGTAGGGAATGTCGGATGGTTTAACAAGCGAACAGATTTCTGTTCTTTTCTGGTTTTTGCAAATAATATTACAAGTGCGGATTTCATATTTACGTTTATCTATTTATATGTATTATAAAATTTACTGAGTGTACCGAAGTCTTTCAGTAAATTTGTTTATGTGTCCGTGTCCGGACAAATCCTGTCAATATGGTAGCCGTATTTGAAAGTACATTTTTATACAGCTACAACTCTTGAGCGAGCTGTTAAGTCGTAGTAACCAACATTCCGCGTAGTCTATGCTTATAGAACAAAAGTACTAATTTCGGTTTTATGTCTGTCGGTGTAACTCTGGTTCTATGAATACGAATGGGCTTTGAATTTGAGCATCATTTTCAAAATTGAAACTGATTATGTATAGAATTCAGATAAACGATTTAGTAGGTACTAACGCACCTTTTACACAATATTTTTAACTGAAAGTATTTTAAATGATAAATTTTAAATATGGAATTGATTTGTCAAGAATTCAGACGTATACGTGATTTTCCACGAATCTCCTCAAGTAAATAAAATAAATTATTAAAAATAGATTGGTACATAATAATTTTCCACAGATGCACACAAATTTAAGTCACAAAGCTGCAAAATATGGAATAGAGTATACAGAATATACAAGTAGGGATTGTATTTTAAAAAAGCTAAAAATTCATACATCTACCAATGAAAAAAAAGAAACACAGGTTGTGTGAGATGTCGACAAGAATAAGCGTTCCAGGGTATCTAGCATGGTCGATCGATATACGTTTTATCGAAAATGTCGGTAACTTGTCATTGCTCCCGAGCAGGACTGCAGGCCGCTAACGAAAAAACAACAGTTCACAACGACTAATTTTTCCTAATTTATTTGACGTGAACTGTTGTTTATTCGTTGCTGATCTGCGTGGGAACGATGACAAGTTACCGACACTATCGGTAAATTCTTTAAAGATTGACCATGCTAAGCACTCAGACCACCTAGCACGGTCGATCGATAAGGCTTGACAGGATAACTTTCAGTAACTTCCCATAGAACAACTGCAGATTGCTAAAGAACACACAACATTTAACGTAAAATATTAAGAACTCTTAGTCATTGTGAACGGTTACTTATTCGCTGACGATATGCAGTCGTGTTAGGGAACATGTTGATGAGAAGGTACTGAAAATTATCATGTCAATCCTTATCGATCGACCATGCTAGGAGATCGACCAGGAGACATCCGAGTATTCCCCTGTCCCTTAGACGATTAAAAAAGAAAAATAATTGAGTTACGATATCCAGTGAATAAGAATGAATATCGATTTCACTATCATCATCTGTGCACTGCATTCCGGAATGGCATTTGGTCTCATCCAAAAATGTTACAGACTATTAAATTTAGTCCCCAGCCATTCTTCAATAATCTCCGACGAAATTAACCCACCTTTTCCACGATTCGCCTCTACGTTTCTATCACTGTGGGAAAAACAGAACTGTCACCATAAAGAATCTTTTGACGACCAACCTACATGGCTAAAAATAATCACGTGGGGGTCACTTTTCAGTGCGAGCGAAAATAATTTATTTTGCTTAATAATAATATTTGGATTACTTGTTTAGCGCCGTTTTTGTGAAAAATCACCTGAAAGGCACTGTACAAACTTGTAATACATTTCTACGATCTACTAATAACTACTAACTAGACAAACCACTAAAACAACTCATGGCTAAAAATTGAATCACCGATACGAAAATATATGTGCAATTATTTGACAAATGAACGCGACGCTGTTGTAAAAATTAACTGTACAGGCAGAAAATACAAAATATATAGGACCATACCTACTTGGAAGGTTACTAGAGATTAATACTGTGCTTGTTTATTTAGAGAAATTTAGGTACAGTTCGCACGCAGAGGACATAATTGGTACCATAATAAATAATATGTTCTGTAATGAGCGTGTTTTGAAAACAAAACAAAAATTTATGATACTCTCAGATAGGTATTTTTTATTTAAGGGTATGAGAGTCCAAAAAGATAGGTTTTTAATTTGGACCTAAATTCTATTGGGCTTGTTATGCATCTTTATTCCAAGCCTTAGGCCCAGACGCTCCGAAGGCGCGATCTCCAAATTTAGTATTTGGCTTGCGTTTAGGTTCCATTAGTCTGCCTTTAGCTGATGATGTTGCTGATCTAAGAGTTGACTGCCTCGGACCAGTATTTTCTGGGACACATTGTTCAGAGATGTAAGGTGGGGCAATTTCATCGATCGATTTAAACACTACCCAGCACAATTTGTGCTGGATTCTTTCGGGGCACTTGAGCCAGTGAAGGTTACGAAGGTGTTCTGAAATGTGTGAATATTTAGAGACTCCGATTATGAGCCATGCCGTTGCATTAAACATGGATTGAAGTTTATCAGTTTGATATTTTGAAAGCCTTGCTTAATTTCTGCACTTTGGGTAGGGCAAACGGGATAGGGACTAATCAAAACAGTAACTGACAATTTTTTCGTGTTACTTATATTAAAGTTAATTAAATTTCAAGATTCATCTCTAAATTTTGATCAAAATTACGACCTTAAAATTATCAGCTTTAATTTCGCACATTATCTTAAATATAGCCTCCCCGCGTGGGGTTTCCAGTGAAGCGGTTTGGAATAATTTTTACCCCCGAAGTAAGTCCACCTCCTCTCCCCTTCCTTCCCATGGGCACCCGCGGCGTTATGAAGTTAAAACAGTTAAGCCACTTCACTTAAAATAATTACTTTGCCAACAAAGGGATGTAAAAGCTACCGTGAGATGTGTCGTCAGAACCTCTCAAGTGACAATCTGGGAATATGTTATACGGAATCGCCGCTTAGGTCCTCTAGTTTAGCCTTACATCAACAGTTTAAAAACAAAGACATGGTGAGCGTCGCACGGTCCATATTCATGATCACAGGGCTGGAACACGGAGCAGGCGTACATTATTAAGCATACATTAAGGGAACATGAGAGGACTTTTATCTGTTTCGTAAAATCAGAATCAGTATAATAGCTCAC
Organism: Limnephilus marmoratus; assembly: GCA_917880885.1. Classification (NCBI taxonomy): domain Eukaryota; kingdom Metazoa; phylum Arthropoda; class Insecta; order Trichoptera; family Limnephilidae; genus Limnephilus; species Limnephilus marmoratus. The sequence goes on along the minus strand of OU862920.1, from coordinate 17,678,956 downwards.
AGTGTTAACTCTGCGACAAACGAATGACTTTAAACTAACATCACACAATGTTAATTTATCAAACTAAAATACACATAAAACTTGCTTGGAAAAATATTACAATACAGGAATACGATACAAGAATAAAGAATTCAAATTTAGGTATCAACATTTTGCATCTGTTTTCACATTTTTCAGAAAGCAGTCTATTTTGTGTGCTTGCCAATCCAGTTTTTGGCATAAAATCATCTCGTGGGGTATTTAATAATCATATTATATATTGGTAGTTGTAAAATTAACCAGGCGGTAGAAGACCGCAAAGGGATCACCTCAACGGAACTAGGATTTACGGGAGCCAAATATCTGTCTAGGTGACCATCTAACTGGTATGAACTAACATCTGCTTTATCGTGCAAGGCTTCTCGCTAAATAAAAAGGTTACAAAAACTGCTAATTCATGCACAACGAAATACGACATCAGCGCCCATCATAATTTCAAATGAGGCAGACTTGAAGAAGATGGACCACGAGTTTCCGGCCACAAGATCCAACGGAGTAGCTGCAGAAGGTTCTCAGCCGAGCCAAACGTCAAGATAAAGCCATTCCAATTTATTGCATTTCATACCAACTTCATTTTAATTTTTCATATCTTTTTATCTACTTAGAATGCTCCCTTTCCTCTGTCATCCCCCATACCCACCCTATGGATCTATTCACGTAACTTAGACACCGGTTATTATATATCAAAACTATTAAAAATCTGCCTTATACCCTAAATGTATCGCTCTCCATACAGAGAAAAAAATTGCCTTATTTTTAAACGCCCGGGGTCTCAAAAGTTTCGTATGATCTGTGGCTATTCAAAAACGTAAAAATAATTAAAATATTGTTAACTATTAGCCCGCAATGTCTGGAAGTTTTGAAAAAAAAATAGATTTCATGATTTGGAAAAAAAATAAAACAAAGGTTCCATGTTTTACATTTTGTACCAAACTTAATTTTTTTTCCATAACTGCAGTACAAAGAACGCATTTTTTTTTTTAACATTTATGATATGTTAAAATTTAAAAGTGAAAATAACACTTTTTCTTGATAAAATCAGTATTCTTGTTGTCTCCCTTCTATTCATAAATTTGATTTTTTTTCATTTTTGTCAGATATGCACATTTTTTAATAACAGAAAAAAACATTAAAAGGGTAAATTATTGAAAAAAAAAAAAAAATAATAAAAAAAAAATTGGGTTATTTTCTGATTTTCAATGCATTTTAGCGGGCTAATAACCATTTAAAAAAAATTAAATACAGTTCTCATTTTCTTTGTAAGACGGAACTTTTGAGAACCAGGGCGTTTCTGAATTCAAAAGTTGAAATAATTGACCCACCCTATTATACACCGGTTAAAAATTTAAAAAGATATTTGATTTTTGTGTTTAAGTGTTTATCAAAATTATTAAAAATCTGTCGTAAACATACCTGTTAACAATATTATTTTGTATTCTTTTGGTATAATTTACACCAGTCGTTTTACATCTGATCGGTTTTCAAATCACACTAAAATTAATTCGAATATGTTATCGAATATATTAAAACTATTTATTATCTATAACATATTTTTTATGTTCTCATACATAGGTATATATTTTATAATTATAACTATTCTACTTGTACCTGTGGGATTTATGATGGTTGTATTTCATATGTTATTACCACTTATATATATAATAACGTCTTGCATAATGTTTCTAGATGACATGCCGAACACCTTCAATTGTAATATACGAGTATTCTGTGAATTTATTTCGATTTTGTGTTTTGGTTTTGATTACTTTTTTTTTCGTTTTATTTGCTAATTTGAATTTTGGTCCACACTAATAAATTTTTTATTTTTTATTTATATTATATTAGGTACATGTATTAAATTAGAGATTTGATTTAATTGTTTTTATTGTAATTTAATTTAATTGTATTTATTTTATTTTTATTTTATTGACAGTATCTTGGATAAATGCATGCATTTTTATTTTGATATACGACATCTATTGATCTTTTCTACAAATCCACGATGAATATTTAATTTTAATTTTGGAATAATTTATTGAGCTAAACCTCAAATAATTGTAACATTTAATCATTGTACATAAAATTAGCAATTATCAAAAGAAATTTTGAAAAACAGATACGGTCGAATCAAGAAATTTAATCCAATTCCTTGCCTTGTCCAAAACCTTGTTAGGGCTCTGATCTAACCACTAAGCTAAATCGACCTGGTTCAATTCCTAGAATTACTAACAATAATTAAGATTCGAGAATTGCGAACATTGTATTCAATGATAAAGTATTATGATTTGAGGTTATTCCAAAAGTAAATAAAACACGTTACTTTCGTTCCGGAATACCTCTTGTCATGCAAAATTCGTAGTTCAAAGAGTTTTTGGTATTGAGATTCAATACACATATATAAAAGGCGAGAATAAAAACAGTTTTTACTTCTTTTTTTTTACACAGGAGGCCCTGAGGAAAATAATTCCCCTCCGGTCTTATGTCATATTTGTGGATGCTGTGAGGAGGGTCTTTTCAAGGAAAGGATAGAGAGGAAGTTCTGGGAAGGAAAAAGGTATGAGGGGTGGTTAGGAATCTGGGGTCAGCGCGTCCAGAAGTGACGGACGTATGAATCCATCCCGCAAGGTCAAAATATCTCCTTTAACCAGACTCTCCCGATCCGGTCCGTCACGCAATTTGTGGGCTGACGCTTCCGCCGCCAAGATTTATTCAGCACAAAAACTTAAATATTGGCATCTTGGTACCTATCGAATACAATACGGTTAATTTGAATTTTAAAAATACCAAACCCTTTACCTGAAGGAAAATACTAAAATGTAAATTAAAGTAAACTTCGGAGAATATTTTTATAAATTGTTGTGTATAAATTGCTGGAGATATCATGAGACGGATGCGCTACATTTAAGGTTTAATGAAATAGAAACCACTTTAAAAAAGATTTATAGAGGACAGGTGCGGAAAAAATGTCGGAAAACGTTTTTATTAAGTCTGGGTCGGATTTTAAAATTTTATCGTCATAAATCTCTCACAAGTAACACGGTTTGATTGAAAATTCACTCCGCGGCGGCTCGGCGGATTCTGATTCGGCTCGCTACTGCTCGATCTGTCATCACTCACAAAATGACCAGCTATTGAAAGTCATGAATTTTATATATATATATAGCTGACCCGACAAACGTTGTTCTAGCCTCATAAATTATTTCTAGTGAATATTTTGGTTGTTAAATAGTGTGTGGTTATGGAATCTCTGACAGAAAAAAGGAATGGAGCGCTGTAGACGATGACCGCCGATAAAAACAAAAAACACCAACTAATGTAGGAAAATAAAATAAAGAAAATCATAACACAAATAAGCTCGATGGTTAGCTCACGCGAGAACATGCGTTTGTTTTCATTCTGTTTGAAATACGAAAGACGATTAAATTTGTTAATACAAAAATAATAAAATCGCCATTAAAAAATGGGAGAGTGGGGGTAGGAGGGTTAAAATTTGAGCTTATAGGTATTTTTTGATTCCAAATAAAAAAAATATATACCTACCAAAAAATTATTGTCAAAAAAATAGTTTTTTTTTCTGTATATGGACACCCAAATCACCTAGCGGTATGAAATATACTTTAAAACCTATTCTTATACCTACCAAATATACATAAAAAAATTCATAAAAATCGGTCAAGCCGTTTCGGAGGAGTGCGATCACAAACACCGTGACACGAGATTTTTACGTATAAGATATGTAAATTTTTTTTTTAATTTTAAATTACCCAATATGTCGGTAATCGGTAAGTAGGTACATCCAGATATTAACCCGTCAGGAGCCAGTGGAACTACTGTAGTACCCCTAATAAGCTAATGTCAGCTAGAGAGCTAGAGCTCGTACTGACGTAATCAACGTCTCTTTCTTTTTACGCATCTAGTTTGAAAATGAAAAAGACACAAGATACTATCATAATGACATCACTTACGAACTCTCACTGGAACTAGTACCTCGTAACATGATTTCACCGAAATCAAAACACCTTCTAAAATTCCAAAATGTACTTTGAAAATTTAATATTAAGTATATCTATAATTCAGTAAGTTATAAGTTTTTTTTTGATATCCACCCTGTAGGGAACCAGGATGGGATAGGCGTGGAGCAAGCGAAACTCGAAAATTAGAAATTTTTCCCTCCCCCCTCCCCCTAACCCCTTTCACCTATCCCCTCCATACCCGTTACATTAATTTTTCAAACAGTTCGCGTGCCACCTTAAAAAAAGTAATTTTTAACTATCAAAGGGATCTCCATAGTAACGTAAACAAATAACAAAATGACAGCGCACGTCAATCAATTACTTAGCAACGCTTTGCTTTTCGTTTGGACAATAAAAGTTTAATTTCATAACGCCAGATCTTACCAATTTATATAGCCTATAGTAGTCGCAAATAATGTAGCTAATGTTCTATTAGTGAAAGAATTTTTAAAATCGGTCAGTAGTTTTTGCGTGAAAGAGTAACAAACATACTGTAGTGTTGGTAATATGTTAATCTGTCGGGTAGGTTCGGAAATACCGAACCTAGCCGAAGCGACCTAACATCGGTACGATATAATAGCGAGCGGAGATCTCGCGCGCCCTCTTTCTCGTCAGACGGCTTACAGCCAACATTGTACTATTATATTCTATTAAACAGTTTCCGTGTATCAAAGTACTACGTGTTTAAATAATAACCTTGAAAACATCCTAGAGGAATACTGGAGATAAAGGGCCCAGTATTGCCTGCAAATATTGGACATTACACATACATACATCCATACATCCATACATCCAGATATCTATACAAACTTTCGCGTTTATAATACTAATAAATAGGATTGAACAATAAGTTAGAGGCAAACTCTTCAATTCTAAAAGAGAAACAACAAAAAACGAAAATGAAGTAGCAGGAGTCATTTTCTTTAACAAACTGCGAAGAGGCGAAAGCCCATACATTGCCCTCTCGCAGCCCGTACTTGACATCCTCTGATTTTTTTAAAAGCGTTATATTGAAAGTTGGGCATTGAATAAACCAGCCACCATACCCAACTACAGGCGAGAATTTTCATCAAAAGATCATTCGACAACCTGCGCGCTTTGTGTCAAAGAGTTTTTCAAAATCCTGGTGTCAGATTCGAGGGGTGCCGGGCGGCTCGGCGAGGCGGCGCGATGATGGTTATTTTTATGACATATATTTTTTAATATGTACATACATTTTAATAGTACGACGTGTAGAATTCTTTTTGTTGGGTGCCTACACTAAAAAACAAACTAATAGCGCACCCATATACTTCTTTTTATATTATTTCACTTTTATTTTCAAATTTATATTTTAATAATATCTTGTATTCTTATGCTTTACTAGCATTTTTCCATTACATTACCGTGATACCTATGAGTATTATGTAAAATTAGTTTAACTATGTTTTTTTTTTTATTTCGCTGCATCGAACAGTATTAATATTGTAGCGTCTGCGTGGTTGAATTTTAGAACCCGGCTACGAATGCACGTCGGACGCCACGCCATGTGTGCCGCGCTACAATTAACATCTGCGTACGTGGAATTTCACACAAAGCTACTGCTAGAATTCAGTTAGATGAAGAAGATGTCGCTACTTCCGTCAGCAGGTCGGACGGGTACGTCTCCCCCCTAGATACATCTGCTACGAGTTCGTTAATATATGATATCTCTCAGGATATAAAAAGATTGACGGTAATACATGTTGTATCAAGTGGCTATATATTACATATGACGATATTGCTCTGTCTCTGTTACTTTGTACTGGTGACTAGCTACACAGAGAATCCGACAAACGGGCTGTTTTTGGAATCAGTTCATATTGGATCTTTAAAATGGTCACCAACACTAACTGGGCGAAGCCGAACCAAAAGCCGCCTGCAGGGCTTAGCAGTAAAAACCTGCGGAGCGGGTTTTTAACATCTGGTTTTATGTAATGTGCTTTGTACATATTCAAGTAATAACTCACGGCACTTCAGTGTTTTTGTCTATTTCTTTAAAGTAGGTATTTTGACCAACAAGATTTTTTTTTATAAGAATAAAACAAAATAGAAGAAAAAAGGGAGATAATTAATTGATTAATTAATACATAAATTAAAATATCTTAAAGGTATTCCAAACAAAAATAAAGAATCGAGTTTGAATTTAAAAAAAATATTTATTCCACAAAAATACAGAAAGTAAAAAAGGTATAACTTATGTATCTACATATATATATATATATATATATTTTTTTTTAATGCCGGCAACCCGGGCGTTTATTGGAACAATAATCATACACAAACAAGTTAGTAGCCCGCCTCACTAGACTAAGTCTGTTCCGAGGCGGGTACATATATATATATATACATTAACTTACACACATATACATTTACATATATGTACATACATAAACACAGTTATGTTCATACACACATACACGCATATGCGCACATACATACACACAGGCAATCGCATACGTGTACATAATCGAGCACATAGATACATATTAAAACATAAATACATATAATCAAATAAGAATTATTGGGAGTTAAAATACAGTTATCAAGGAATTTACAAATTAAAACCAAAAATTCATCAGATACACATAGTAATGCTAGCATCTAAATCTAGAACTATTAAATATCAACAAAATGAATACACATTAATACTAGCGTCTAAATTTAGATCTATAAGATTTCAACAAAATAATATACATATGAGGTAATAATAATATAAGCATTCGTAAAACAAAAGCAGTATTAATAATTAAGATAAAATTTCTATAAGTAACCAACACATATATGTAAATAAAGAGTGTGTATAGAGTGTATATATGTACCTACATCCTATTTTTTCCAGCTAACCCAACAAATACATGTTGTATTATAAAACCCAACAATTACGTATTATATTATACTCAAATAAAATACAGAGGCACTTCTTCTAATAGTGCAAAATTATTTTGTGGTAAAATTTTAAATTCAAATTAATAAATTACGTTGTATTAACCACTTAATTATTTATAAAAAATAAATAAATAAGTGGTTAATAATTTAATAATTTTTTTTTTTCATTCATTTTGCTGACGAAACATGTCGGTTTTTATAAATAATTAAGTGGTTAATACAACATAATTTATTAATTTGAAAATACAGAGGTTTTAAATTTATGTATTTAGAGTGTAATGAGTAAAGACATTTGTTTAAAAGAAATATTTTTAGTGATGGTTTAAATTTGAGTATATCGTTAATTTTTAAATTTTTAATGTTGCAAGGAGGGTTGTCATATACTTTAATTGACATGAAGTGGAGTTCTTTTTGAAATAAATAAATTGTTAGTTTTTTGCATTATCAAGGTTTTCGATTTGTGTTGTTTTTTTTTGTGGGAACTTTTCCGGAGATGATCGAACTAACAGACATTTTAAAATGTCTGTCACTGTCAGAAGTTTAAGATTTTTAAATATGGGTCTACATCAATCCAGGTGATCAGAGTTAGTTGTACGATATACTTGCTGTAGAATAGTAGATACCTACTCTCAGTATCGCGTCGGTGAAATACTCCAAATTCAGAAATTAAACCTTGCTTGAAGTCGCGATAGCCGTGTTAGGTGACCAAATGACTGGGTAATTCCCAACCTTCCTCTCCCCCATCTCCATCTGTTCCAAGCTCTCATCAGCCTAACAACAATATTTTCCAATTTGGGATGCCATAGTTCAGTGTACACATAGAAAAAAACAGTTGTGCTTTGGACCACACGACTGAAGAAAAACTTCATTAACTTATAAATGAAGAGAGAAAGAAAATGTGTGCGCGCACTGCTCTCTCTTGCTCCTACAGTGTGATATAGACAATAGGCCTGTACTATGTCTTAGATATACGAAACGTAACTGGCTATGAGATAAAGAGTGAAAGAAAATGTGTGCTCGCACCTCTCTCACTTGCCCCTACAGTAATATACGAAACGGAACTCTCTCTCTTTCTATCTTCACTAACTTATATCTCCCTCTCAACTTCCGTTCGCCTCGCCCGATCACATTTTTCGTAACGCTCTCGCCACGCGTTCACCAGCTTACTCCTCAAGTCAAGCGTGCGTAAAGAAGTTTTACTTCAAAAATGTCTGTTTCAGCATTAATTTCAAATTATAATAACAACGGCCGTTCTGAAGAAAATAGTAAACGCTTTAACGACGATAGCGAACCATCGAATAAAAAATATTCCGAAGATTGCATCACAACTTGACCCCATATTTATTCGTTCGGTTTATTTTTAGTATTTTATACACCATTGCGCGGAGATGAAATTAATAACGTAGCTTCTGTGATGGATGCGGGTAGAGGGTATTCATGGAATATTGTTCTATCCACTTAATCCGGAGCTGATCTCTTCTTATTGATGTCTTGACGGGCCGTTATTTATTTGTCCCAAGAAGGGCAGCAGGACCACTCATAAAGGAAAAATGTACAACATTTTTTCAAGTTATATTCTTGCACGCTTGACTTGGAGAGTAAGCTGGTGAATGCGTGACGAGAGCGTTACGAAAAGCGAGGCGAACGGTAGTTAAGAGGGAGATATAAGTTAGTTAGATATAAGTTAGAAAGACAGAGAGTTACGTTAAGTATATGTAATATCCAATGTTGCAGGCAATACTGGGCCCTTTATCTCCAGTATTCCTCTAGGATGTTTTCAGGGTTATTAATTAAACACGTAGTACTTTGATACACGAAAACTGTTTAATAGAATATAATAGTACAATGTTGGCTGTAAGCCGTCTGACGAGAAAGAACGCCGCGCGAGCCCTCTGCTCGCTATTATATTGTGCCGATGATCGGTCGCTTCGGCTAGGTTCGGTATTTCCGAACCTACCCGACAGATTAACATATTACCAACACTACATCTCTCCCTCCTTCAACTCTGAAGCTACTTACTTAAATATTTCACACTTAAATAACAATTAACATACATTGTAATACTTCATAAACAATAATTTTTTAAGATACACATAATTCAACCGATTCTACAAAAAATTCGCATTTATCCGTGTTGACCCTCAACCCGCACTCTCGTAAACGCGCGCACACTGCCTGTAAATTATACACTAAATCCAGTTCGTTGGTTCGTTGAATCGTCTAAATAGAATGCCACCCCCTTCAACCCCTGAAGACAGCTTGCTATAGTTCTAGCGAAGATCGCTGGCGCTGACTTAAAACCAAAGACTAGTCTGTTATATTGAAATAACCCTAAATGCGTATTTATGGTAATATACTTTTTGCAAAAGTCAGCTAATTCTAATTGTGAGTAAGCCTGTCTTAAATCTAGTTTAGCGAACACTTTACCCGAACTTACTTTGTGAACAACTTCATTTACGGAGGGAAGTGGGTACCTTTCCAAGTCCGTCATGAGATTTAAAGATCTCTTGTAGTCCACGCAAATCCTAACATTCCCGTTCTTTTTAATTACCGGTACAATTGGAGACGCGTATTCACTGCTGGTTACCGGAGAAATGATACCATCAGCTACCATAGTTTCTAATTCTCTCTCAATTTTTTCCTTAATAGCGAACGGAACCGGCCTCGCATTAAAAAAAACAGGACGAGCTTCCTTGTTCACTTTGAAACTCACTTTATGTTTACTGAATTTACCCAGCCTCGGCGAAAACACTTCTGGAAACTCGTTGTAAATCATTTCAATTTTGTCTTTGATTGTTGAAACCGAATTATCCATCACTGGAACTATCTTCAGATTAAAAGCCTCCATGAAGTCCCGACCCACTATCAATTCCGAGCCATTAATCACAACAGTAAATAATAAATTATTTTTAATATTATTGTATTCTACGGTAAAACAAGCACTACCTACAAGATTAAGTGGTTTACCATCGTATCCAGATAAAGTACGCTTATCAGGTGACAATGTTACATCCCTAAAATAACGGTTGAAAATAAAATCAGGCATGACCGACATACTGGCGCCTGAATCAATCATAGCGGAACATTTTAATTTATTAATTATTACATTAGCCCTAAACGGATTAATGTAAGAAATACTATTAATAACCTTATCCCGGGATTGTTCAAAAATCGGATAAACATTGTGATTCTTACAGAATTTCTTCAAATGCCCTACTTTGTGACAATTAAAACATTTTGCATTCTTAAATTTACAATCTTTTTCTAAATGTGTTTCACCGCAAATGGTACATTTTTTAATATTCGAGAACCCACTCGGCTCGGGACTTTACGACCGCGAAAGTGACCTTCGGAAACCTTGAGTTTTATCCGGATGTGAATATCTCCCCGGCAAATTCGAGCGTTTAATGGAATTCACGCTGCCCGACGTCCCTACGAAAACTTCTGATTTAATTTCCAGAACCAGATTATCTAAAGCTGAAACCGTTATTGCTAATTCTTCCATTTTGTTAAACGTTAATTTAGTCCCCTCGAGAAAAATTTTCTCCTTGGCTCGGCCCGGCAAAATGCCGATTGCGAAAACATCAGCTAAACATTCCGGTAAACGCGTTCCGAACTCGCAAAACGAAGATAATCCTCGTAAACGCACTGAAAAATCCCTGACTGATTCACCAAGTGATTGCTTGGCCTGATAAAATTTTTCTCGTTCCTTGAACACCGATCGCGGTCTGGAACAATGTTTCTCAATTAATTCTATTAACTGATCGAATGCCACGTCTGTAACTTTAGAAGGAAAACATAAGTTGATCAAAATATTTAATGTCTCCGCTTCTAGAAGATTTAGCAAATATGCGCGTTTCTGTGAAGCATCTAACTTAATCGTTTTTGTGTCATCACGAATTAGTAGGAACTGTTCTAACCTCAGGCGAAACAAACTCCAATCCCCATTAACGTGAGAGAACCTGGAAATTCCGCCCGATTCCATGATCGCCCACACCAAAAAAAAAAACACACCCGGCAACAATAACACCTTCCAGAAAAACAAGAAACAAAACAACCTGACACCAGGAACCGGCGCCTTTGCAGTCCAGGCGCCCAGCCGCTTCCAGGAATATCAATACCGGGCTGGCCCTAGTTACCCAGGGTCCCGTAATTTCCTCTTCTCCACTGTATTACCGGGCTGGACTTAGTTACCCAGGGTCCCGTAATTTCCTCTTCTCCACTGTATTACCGGGCTGGACTTAGTTACCCAGGGTCCCGTAATTTCCTCTTCTCCACTGTATTACCGGGCTGGACTTAGTTACCCAGGGTCCCGTAATTTCCTCTTCTCCACTGTCTCCTATTATGCCCTGAGAATCTCCTGATGGATGGCACTTCAGCGATGCCCCAAGTGATTTATTGTCACCTTCGGGAGATTTTTGCAAGTCACGATCCCTGAACCGAATCGACTTGCCGCAATCTGATAAACAGTCAACCGTGTATTCCTTTTCAGCTGCGCCACTTGTAATATCCAATGTTGCAGGCAATACTGGGCCCTTTATCTCCAGTATTCCTCTAGGATGTTTTCAGGGTTATTAATTAAACACGTAGTACTTTGATACACGGAAACTGTTTAATAGAATATAATAGTACAATGTTGGCTGTAAGCCGTCTGACGAGAAAGAACGCCGCGCGAGCCCTCTGCTCGCTATTATATTGTGCCGATGATCGGTCGCTTCGGCTAGGTTCGGTATTTCCGAACCTACCCAACAGATTAACATATTACCAACACTACAGTATATTACTGTAGGGGCATGAGAGAGAGGTGCGAGCACACATTTTCTGTCTCTCTTTCTTTAGAAAGATTCTCCAGTTACGTTTCGTATATCTAAGACACAGTGCAGGCTTATTGTCTGTATCACACTGAAGGAGCAAGAGAGAGAAGTGCGCGCGCACATTTTATTTCTCGCTTCCTATCATGTAGATGGAGCTAAAGAAGTTTTACTTCAGTCGTGTGGTCTAAAGCACACTCGTTTTTTAAAATTATCTCCATACAGGAAAAAACTTTCCCTCTGGGCCTATGTCATCTTCGGGGATGCTGTGTAGAAGGTATTTTTAAGGAAAGGAAAAGGAGGGAGTTTTGGGTTGGAAAAGGGTATGATGGATGGGTAGGAAACGTCTAGGAGTGACGGACGCGTGATTTCATCCCTCCCACTATGGTGCAAGGCGATGCAATGGTTCGAGAGAGTCCAGCTGGAGGGGTCTAGGTGGGTCTATCCCAATCAATCTCTTACCAATCCGGCACAAAGAAGATGGGCAAGCGCACTAGTCTTCGAGATGTTGCTATGTAATAATATGATGATAGATTAAAAGCACTAACCACATAAGAATTGTTTTGATTGTCTAGAGAGGCAGCATCCTCCCGATGAAGAGGAATGTCTGAAGATTTTGTAACTAGGCCTAGATACAAAATACCCAACCAAGGTGAATAATTATTTTTCAATCATTAGTTACATTAAATATCTAGTACGGATATTATTATTATTTTTAATTATGGTACACTAGCTTTTTCCCGCGGCTTCGCTCGCATGGTATTCCATCTCCCCACTCCAATCAATCCCCACTGCCACCTATTATATTTTTTTATACAAATTTCATAATGCCAGAACTCAACGGTAGTTTTATACAAAATAACGAACAAAAAAAAAGAATTATCCAATTTGGTTCAGTCGTTCGGGTTTTTTGGGCATACATACATTTCGGTGATTCATTTTTAGAGATTGTTATTAAGTACGACGCCAATAAAGCACTCTTTTTTAGGGTGAATTGCCTAATTACAAAAAAGCATCGTTTCCAAGGAGACAATTGGTTTGCTTTTTTTCTGACGTTTGCAATAAATCGATTTTGTTAGTGACAGAAAACGTATGATAAATAATTTCATAACGCCAGAGATTATTATTAATAACGCAAGAGCTTACCAATATATATAGCCTATGGATCACGCAAATAATGTAGCTTTCTATTAGTGAAAGAATTTTTAAAATCCATTCTGTATTTTTTGTTTGAAAGAGTAACAAACATACATCCATACAAACTTTCGCCTTTATAATATTAGTAGGATGTACATATTGTACATGGGTAATAAAAGGAATCAATTTTGCTTCATTTTAGAGGATACTTTAAAATTGTTTTATGAGTATAGTTACATAGTTAATTATTGAAAAAAAACCATTTACCTCATTTAATGTGTTAATACAGTGAAAAATAAATAAATCCATATAAATAAAAATGAATCGTCGAAATGTATGTATGCGGATAACTTCCGAACGACTGCACCAAATTGGATAATTATTTTTTTTGTGTTCGTTATTGTCAGGAAAAGGTTTGTATAAACTGTAACTACTGGTGAGCTCTGGCATTATGAAATTGGTAAAAAAAAATTGCAGTAGGTGACACGCGAGTTGTTTGAAAACTCAATTTACCGTGGCTTCATGTATGGAATGCGAGAGGGGGGAGGGGGTGGGGTAACTCGGTAGGGGTTTCGATGGAGAGGGGAGGAGGGGGAACCGAGAGAGGGGAGGGGAACTCGGGAAGGGGGTTGGCGGGGGAAAGGGGGTGGGGAGTGGTGTGGGAAGAGGGAAGGTGGAGGAGGCGGAGTGCGAACACGAGAGGGGAAGGGGACGCGGGAGAGGAAGGGGAGGCGGAAGGGGAACGGGACGAATGGGAAAGGACACGCAGGGAGTAACAATTTATTTATTAAATGTCATGCTCTGTACCAGCTAGTAAAATATATAACGTCGTTATTAAGTAGTTAATTAAATTTCCATACGACAAATTTTTGTCGTTTTTCTTACCAGTTTATAAATATAGCTTTCCAGCTTTTGTGGAATACACGCTACTGTCCCTCAACAATAATTTAATACTGTGTCTTTAAATGCCTTGATGTTGCCTAACATTTTTGACACGGTTATTGTAACCAAAACATAAAAAATCGCCTCTAAATATCAAAGGAAGTCTTCAAAGTTATTTATTTGTTCGAAAACCGCCCACTGTCGTGCGACACTAGCGCCCGAGCGAGGAGCGAGAGCACCCGATATCGAGTCTCTTGTGTTTCTTTCCTTTATTTCCGCACTACTGAACAGATAATCAAAAGAGCTGTGTGTTAGGCGTGTTCGTGTGCCCGAAATTATTTCATTTTTCCTTACTTCGGATAAAAATGATATTAAAAAATCGGAGTGTGCAATTCGCATGCGGTAGAAGTGAAACATTCGGAAAACTAGAGTAGATAAGAGTTTAGAGACTACGAAGCACTTTTTTTAATCAATGTGAAGGATGATTTTTTCCGTATTTTTGTCGACGAATTCCAGTGAACTTTTTCTTACATATCATTTTAATTTAATTTTTTATTTTATTTTTATTTTTTAAAAAGAAAGACAAAAAAAAACATTCCCGGGTTACGAATAACCCAACAATGTTTGAAAATCTCCTACTACCATCACAGAAAGCCGAAAATGTTGCTTGTGTTGTGGTGGAGGACTTGGCCAGCCGAGGAATCGAACACGCGACGCTCGGGTGGGACCCAAGCGCTATGCTCACTCAACCACTGACCAGTCTTATTAGTACTCCTATTACTATTTGTGTTTTCTTCTTCGGAGTCGATAGATGTCGCTTTTTTGTGTTTTCTTTGCCTGGTCGTGTTGGAGTGGTTTGAAAATTGGAAATTGATTTTACAAAAGGAAAAAAAAAATTCTTAATTTCTAAAGATTTGATCCTTGGTCCGCTGAATGTATGGCCGCTAAGGTTCGCCAGGCTCTTCATACCACTAGACCAAAGGAGGCTTGCGTTGGACTATGGATTTATCGTATTATGTTGGAACCGAGTACCTGTGAAATAAGTATATATTTTATTGCTATCTCATTTTCTCGCAGGCTAAACCCTATAGATTTTGTTTTGTTTGTCTCTTTTTACTGTCACTCGCTTCCGTTTCATCAAGTTTTAATTCACAATGGTGTTATAGAAGTTTTCACTTCAAAAACTAAATTTTTTTCTTGAATGGATAAACATCAAACATTTCAGCATCGGCCACTACGCCCTTAAACGTGCCGATGAATTTGATTATCTGTTAAGAAACGAATTTCGATTTTTAATAAAGTTAAATAGTATAAACGAATTATACGAAGTGAAAACTTTTTTAGCACAGTTGTAACTCGATGAAACGAAATAGCGACACTAATCGGTCTCCTCTTTCTGCGGTATTTCGTAGCCTTCCCACTCTTGTCTACTTTAGTTTTCTGAAGGTTTCACTTCTACCGCGCGTGAATTGCATACACTATTTTTTAAAATTATAATAAAACCATTATTTATCACGTGGTGAAACAGTTTCGACTTTTCTACGTTTAACCAACTCAGAGTTTTTGTGTTTGCGTGAGGGTCATTTAAAGTTGACAGAATCCATTTCCATCGACAACGAGTCAACTTGCCGAGTTTCAGCTTAATCGGATGTCAGGACGTGGGTTAATTTCCACTTCAAAAAATGCATTCATTCATTTAAGAAAACCAAATCGAAATGCATTTAAAAAAACATGATCAATTTTATCAGAAGTAAAGCAAAATAAGCATATTTTAGGCTCAAAGACACGTCTACCATATATTTCTATCGGTATATCTCTGTTTGCGCAACTGTATTTTCAAAAAGGACACTTCTAAGAAGTATCCGTTCTGTGTTCCGCACACTTATTACTATGAAATACAGCGGCATAAGTTGGACAGTTTCCATAACTTTCTTAAATGAACTAAACTTGGAACTTTGCCCAACGTGTTCGGTGTTCAAACACTCCACGACAAGTGATTTTTTTCAATAGTGTAACGCGATGCATCTTCAAGGCATAATGAAAACACTCGGCCATTCAAGTTGTAATACCTGGCAGCGAGAAGCGGACTTTCGTGGAGGAAAACCAAACATTCTAGTAAATTATTGACATTCATTTATTGACATTCTGGTAAAATGCAACAAAAAATTGGGTTGTATTGGATATTATTTAATAGCATTTGCTTTCAGCATATCAAATTTGAAAGATTTCTTTGAATATTCTTGAATTTCAAGAAATCTTCCGCGATGCTCCTCGGGAAATTTGTCGACACTCCTCAAGAACTTGTGATCAAAAATGTTAATGCCCGATAGCAGTTCACCGACAATGTACTATTGGTGGACTGTAAAATTTTGTATTGGTCAAGCCTATTTGATCTGGCTTAAAGGAATTAAACAGGATACAATAAATGAAGCCTTACCTGTTTTTTTTTCTTTATGTTCTTACGTGCCCATCTCATAACCACAAATTTTGTATAATAGGCCACTTGCATCACATTTAAAAAAAAAATTCCGGTTTAGGCAAATATTCTAAAACATTCTCTATTTTTTTTTGTTAATCGTAGTTTTGAAACGCTGGTGATTTTTTGAAAATTTCAATCCAAAAATCAGACCATTTTTTATAAACCGGAAAGACACACATGACCGGAAAGACAGAATGACATAGTTTTATAGGTGCGAAAAAACGATAATTACATAGCCGAAAATGATTTTAAAAAAAGAACGTTTTCCACACGAATGGCACAGGAGAATAACGAGGCATGCCAAAAATCCATCTTATTGATCATAAATCATTATAATGTACAACGTCTATATTACTAAATCTAATGTAATATACATGTACCTTCTGGCAAATTATAATAATAATAAGAATATTATAAAATTTGATTTTGTTAAAATCAGCAACATAACCATTATACCTCTAAAACACGTACCGACATCGTAAAATGTACGGGGTTCTCTTCATAATATCTGTCCAAAAGTCAAACCAAATGATAAGTTCGCAGAGAACAAACAATAAATCTAGTGAACGTTAAATGTCAAATTCAAAAATTCGCCTGAAATCAATGTGACGCAATAAAAAAAAATAAATCAGTGTGGAATTTTACAAAATTAATAGGAACATTTTCGGAAACGGGACATTTTCATGTATTGACGTCACGAGCCCAAATAATGGATTTATTTATTTAAAAATATTTTTTAATAGTGTATGAAATCCATGCAAGTGGCCTATTCCACATCATAACACATAACTAGGGGATACACGATTCAAACCGATCTATTCGAATTCCACGGACAATGTGCGAGAGTGATGATCCAACTTTGTACGTAACTAGATTTCTTGTGCAATGACAAAGTTGCAAGAGCCACAAAAACGGTGGACGCGTGGTGTAAGGTGCACAAACATTCCAAATAATAAAACAAATCTAAAAACATGAAACTACCGAGTAATTTTTAAATGTGTTGCAACTGTTAGACGCCAGTGGAATAATAGTTGCATTCTCAATTTGTGAAATGTTGGAAAGTTCTGGCTAATCATAATCATAACTAACCAAACATAAATAAAGCGATTTGAAGCAAACTCTTTCTAATCAGGATGATTTTCCACTCTGAAAAGAGGTTCACCCATTCCAAATAAATCATCATCATCATCATATCATCTTCTTCCCCTTATCCTTTTCGGGTCGGTCTGTCCTTGTCTTGCGCTGTTTGTTCGGCCTCCGTCCATGGCAGTCCCATCCTCTCCTCACACAGTTTCTGGAGTGTTGCCTCGCCCAACTATATCTGGGGCGGCCCACTGGACGTCTACCCTCTACTCAGTATTTAATTAATCGAAGATAATTTTGTTAATTCTGAAATTTGAAATAAAAGATGACTAAAATGACGATTAATTTAAGATTTTTCGAAGAAAACTTCTTCTAAAAGGTTGTTACTTTGTGATGACATTATTTATTTATTAAAAGAAGTGAACATGGTTCACGAAACATGTTGATAGTATAAAATATAAAAAATAAAGTGATGTAAACTAAGTTATTTTCTTTCAATAAATTAATTTAAGAGGTCTTGGTAAGGCGAATTCGTAAGGTAAGGTATGGCGAGGGGTTCTGGATTCGACTCCCAGTTTATTTTTATTTTTCTGTGTATAGTTCTCTTTCATATTTTCGTTTAGATTATTAGTGTTATCTTCATCTTCAATGATATATTACCATTATATACATTTTCTTTCATCAGTTTTCAACCCATGACACATTTCCCAAAGCAAAACATCTCACCACTCAGCCGCAGTCAACCTTTAAGATTCAAATTTAAACGTTCTTAGTTTACTAGTCCTCGTAGATATATACTAAAATTTATAAAAAAACGAGTGTGCTTTAGACCACATGACTGAAATAAAATTTCTTTAGCTCCATCTATATGATAGGAAAAGAGAAAGGAAATGTGCGCGCGCACTGTTCTCTCTTGCTCCTACAGTGTGATCCAGACAATAGGCCTGCACTGTATCTTAGATAAACGAAATGTAACTGGCTATGAGAGAAAGAGAGAAAGAAAATGTGTGCTCGCACCTCTGTCTCTTGCCCGTACAGTAATATACGAAACTCTCTCTCTTTCTATCTTCACTATCTTATATCTCCCTCTCAACTACCGTTCGCCTCGCTTTTCGTAACGCTCTCGTCACGCATTCACCAGTTTACTCCCCAAGTCAAGCGTGCATAAAGTAGTTTTACTTCAAAAATCGATTAAATAAAATTGTATGTAACCACCTACTCCAAATCGTTCGCGAACTTTTATTTATTGGGTAGTAAAATCATAATGTATACACTCTTACATTGAAAACTTACGTTTATTTGTTATGATGGATTATATCATTATATTCTTAACGAAACAGCAGCTGCTAGTAAACTATTCTTACGAGACTACCTCAGACATAACAAGACCCAAAATAACAAATAAAATTCTTCGACGGAGTCAAATTAAATTTTAAAAGCCATCGCGATTTAACGTAGGTACATGATGCCAAACCTGACTGGCTTATCGTTTTAGACTAGCCACAGAGGGTTCTTTGTTTAGTTTTATTCGATTAGATTTTTATTTTCTACGTGCATAATAATAAATTTAGTTTAATGGTGTGGAGGGGCAATATTTCTTTCAACATCTTGGTAGACGGTTGACAGTGGCAGCTGGTGATTGTTTGAAATGATTTTACCTATGTTGAGTGATCATTACGTAAAACGTGATTGAAATAGTCAGAAACTTCGTAGACCTTCTTTTTTCGCCTTTCACCCCCCTTTTTTGAAGTACAACTTCTTTACGCACGCTTGACTTGAGGAGTAAGCTGTTGAATGTGTGACGAGAGCCTTACGAAAAGTGTGATCGGCGAGGCGAACGGTCGGACGAGGCGAACGGAAGTTGAGAGGGAGATATAAGTTAGTGAAGTTTTACTTCAGTCGTGTGGTCTAAAGCACACTCGTTTTTTTTCAGCTTTATAACTTTGGCCTTATTGTCGATCTTCAGACTATTTACATAGTTTCTAGTTGTTAAAAAAGTGGACTTTCAAAACCGCTATAGGTAGATACATCAATTTCATAAAAAAAGGAATTTGTGCAAAAAAAGTCCAAATATTTTTGAAGTGAAACTTCCTTAGCCCCGTTAGAATGATTTGTAATTCGGATGAAACGGAAATGACGGAAGTACGGCACCTAAGGAACGCACTACGGAAGTGACGCACTTCGAAGCATCAGACTGCGCTTAAGGTTGAGATATAAAACGGAAACGACGATAGGTCTGCGCTCATGGGCCGCTTTGTTTTTTTACGGGTCGTCGAAATATAATGCGTAAATTTGCGCCTCGCCGAGCGCGTCCCATAGCGCAGCGGTATAATGTGTCGCAAACCTCAGCGGCTACAAAATCCTACAAAATGCCAAAAAAATAAACATTTTTGTTTTTGTAAATCAATATCCAATCTTCAAACCACTTCAATCTTCAAATAAACAGGCGAATGAAAGCGACCTCTAACTTTCTAGTTTCACATCTATCGCGTGTGAATTACACACTTTAATTTTTTTAAGTAAGTAATTCTAAAAAGCTTGTCCCATTGATGGCTGATTGGTTTATACATTTTTCTTTATTTACTAGAAAATATGAACAACACAAAGATGTGGTTTAATTTTTATATGAGAATACTAACCGCCCCCTTTGGAGTATAAATGCACAAAACCTACATGCACATTTGATGATTGTCGAGAGCAAACCAAACCTCAATAAAGAAATATAATTTGGTGTGTTTCGCTTTCATTCCCTCTATTTTATTTTCTACAAAACAGAAACTGGCATTGTGGTACCAGGAAACCGTGAATTTGCCAAGAAATGCTTTCATAAAATAAGTTCCCAAGTACAGTCAGAAAAAGAAAGATCAGGAAAATAAAGAGTATGCCTACCTACATAAACCACATAGAACGTGTACTATATTTGAGACACATTCCAGAGTGGTAGCTACTTTTAGTATCGCCCTACTGAAAAACTACCATTCAGAATCAAAACGTTTCTTGTAATGACTTGTGTTTGCTGACCAAGCCCCGTAGCACAGTCGATCGATAAGTATTGATAGAATAACTTTCGAAAATTTCTCATCGTTCCCTAGCATGATTGCAGATCGCTAACGAATAAGTAATAGTTCGTAATGACTGAGTGTTCTTCATATATTCGACGTTAACTGTTGTTTGTACGTTAGTGGTCTGCAGTTATCCTAGAGAACGAAGAGAAGTTACCAAAAGTTATCCTATCAATCCTTATCGATCGACCATGCTAGGACCCCTGAACTGATTAGTCATGTGCTTTCCCCACCTACCCATCTCCTTCCCCTCTTTCTCGACCAGCATCACTACATATCCCAAATGGAGATGCTAAAGTAACGGATTATTCAGACAATCTCAACCAAGAGGAGCTTTGATAAGAGTGGTCATAATCAAAGCGGCAAATGAGCGCAGTTTGATGCTTCGAATTCCAAATCATAACGGGGCTAAAGAAATTTCACTTTAAAAAAATCTGCACTATTAAATAGCAAGTTACCCTTTACCCGTATTACCAAAATTAGTTACGCGAACAGCAATATATTTGAAGGTAGGTAACTCTACTCCTAGTAATCTGCGGTTGGCTTGGAATGCGGGTCAATTTTCAACCATCGTTTCCTTTAAATTTCGCACCTACCTCGCAGGCCTGAGACTGGTAAGTAATAATGTGGAAAATATTCGATTTCTATATAACAGTATTTTTTTTTAGAACTGGCTTCATAAAATATACAAGTTATTACTGATACCATATGTAAGTGATCACTACATCCATCAAAACTTATTTCAGCTCCTGGAAAATTTACCTACGTACCTACCAATAAACCAAAAATAAGATATTTACAAACTAACATGTTCGCTACGTCAAAAGATATTGTAACTTACCCGATTTCACCTTACAACATCCAGTACGGGAAGGTTAAAAGTAGTTTGAATGCTGTAGATATGAGTAGTAAAAACATGTATGACCGTTTGAAAAACGACGGGATTTGCAGAGAATGCAAGGGCAAGAAGAAATGGACACTTAGTGGATGAGCGAAGAGAGAAGTGTAAAAGATTTTTTTTTAAATTTCAACAGATTTCATTTAAAAAATTGCATGGTTGCATGAACTAGTGAAGTTTTCGCAAAACATTTCCATTATTTATCAAAAACCAAAATAAATATTAAATTTTTTACAACAACTCTCTTTTTATGTTATTCCCATAAATGTAATATATCACTTAAGAAGAAGATAACACTAATAATCTAAAAGAAAATATGAAAGAGTACAAGCCACAGAAAAATAGAAAAAGTTAAAAAAAAAAATTCGATAGAGAGCAACACACAGAAAAATAGAAAAATTAAAAAAAAATCGGATACCGAGACCCTATCTAGCTATCTAGGTTACAAACCAGTTCTTAGAACGATTGTTTCCAATGAAAAAGATGTCCTTGATATGGAAAAATTAGTCGAAGATAATATTGTTAATTCAAAAATTTTGAAAATATGAGATTGACAGTTATGACAGTTTGATGGAAGGTGGCAATGGCTAAATTGTTAAAAGAGCACGTCCCGGTTAGACAAGAGATGCTAGTTCGAGTCCCAGTTGAGATCATTATCTTTTTCTATTTTTCTTGTTCTCTTTCATATTTTCGTTAAGATTATTAGTGTTATCTACTACTTCAAGATGAAAATAAATTATAAAATGACAATTTTAAATTGGAGTTGATAATTTAAAATTAAACTACGTTTGGAAGGCGGGTATGGGTACCGCCGCCCCGGGAACCATTTATTGGAAAACCAACAACTCTGCCATAGGTCACCCCAAGTGGTTCGCTACGTTTGGTGACTTAGCAGGGGTGACCGGCTCGTGGGATGAGGTTTGTTCGGATCTTGATGGTGGATGCGTCTGTTCACCAAATGCGTGGTAGGCCGGATCGGAAAAGACTGCGTGTGAAGGGAGATCTTTTGCAGTGGGAGGGATAGATTTGTCCGTCACTCCTGGTCACACTGCTCTCACACTGACACCAGATTCTTACCCACTCCTCACATCTTTTTCCTTCCCAGAACTTCCTCTCTTTCCTTTCCTAAAAAAATCCTCCACACAGCATCCCCAAATATGACCCAGAGGGGAATTATTTTTCTCGCCCCGGGAATCATTTATTGGATAACCAACTCTTCTGCTATAAGTCACTCCAAGTGGTTCGCTACGTTTGATGACTTAGTATCCTCTTCATTCTTCTTCCTCTCAACTATTTCCTTAAATATATCCTCCACACAGCACCCTCAAAGATGAAAACAATTTTCCTCGGGGCCTCCTGTGTGGAGCCAACGTAAAAAAAAATCCACTAGCATACATAATTGTGGTGTTATATGAAATAAAGAATGAGTTTCCAGGCGGCGCAGTTACGCGGTGTGAACAAATGAAAAGTCAGAATAACAGAAGGATATGCCTGTATATGAGACGAATGAACGTTAATAAATCAACTAGCAGTTACAAACCCGCAGGTTTTTGCTGCTAGGCTATGCGGGCGGCTTTTAGTTCGGTGTCGCCCGGTTTGAGTGTTTGTGATTGGAATGTGAAATGGATTATTTTATAATCCGATAGGCCAGTTCCTCGGATCCACTGTGATCCAGTGACAGATAGTCACCATCGGTGACTCACCGGGACAAAGTAACAGTGACAAAGTAACCGTGACAAAGTAACCGAGCCATGCAATGACGTTATATGCAATTTATAACTACTTCGTCAAGTATTGCCGTCAATCTTTCCAAATCCGGAAGTGTACCTAAAGTAAATAAATCCGTAGGACTTAAACTTATACCTAGGAGGAAACATCCACATGCGAGCTGCTGACGGAAGTAGTGACATCTTGTGTCGAATTCTTGAATTTGAAACCGAATTATAACAGTAGCTTTGTGTGAAATTCCACGTACACAGATGTTATTTGAGGCGCGGCCGTTAAGCGTGGCGTCCGACATGCAATCGTGGCTGGGTTCTGAAATTCAACCATGCAGACGCTAACGTAATAATACTGTTCAATGATTACGTGTCAAGACCGAGTTGTTTGGCGGTCCTTCAACTCCCAAGGTCCCACAAGCTGAAAAACGGTGTGATGGTTCGTTAGCTAATATGTTGAAAACTTCCACGTTGACTAAGACACACTTGGAGTGTGGCCCTACTCCCCTACTCCACAACACAACGGCTAAATGTTGCGTACCGACAAGCTAAACACTTTATTGCGTGGCGCTCACAAAACACATAAATCATTACGAGTTAGTTATTTCACTGAAATATAGAATGAGCTTTCAGAGGGCGCATTTACGCGGCGTAAACAAATACAGTGTGTCGCGCATCGGTCCGGTAATAAAATGGTTACATATTAAATGAAACATTGTGTAATTTGGTTTTATCTACGGCCCTCAAATTGTTTTGTAGATATATCAGTATAATTTGATGACCTAGATGCAATGATAGCCATGTTTGATGGAGTCATAAGAAGTAAGCTGGAGTATGCCAGTGGTGTGTGGACTCCGCACCAAGCGAAATATATTAATATGCTGGAACAAATTCAGAAAAAGTTCCTTAGGTATGTCTATATGAGGATGCATGGAACGCACCCGAGATTCATGCACCATATAGAATTACTTGAGGCAACAAATAGATTTAGCTTGGAAACTAGACGTTATGCAAATCTTGCAATTCTTAGTTTTAACATAATCCATAATCGTATTGACAGCCCATTCCTCTTGGAATGTTATGGCTTATACGTGCCTGAAATTTTCAGCCGTAGTCGACACGACTTGATCAAAATACCATTCGGCAGAACAGATATTCTAGCACAGCATAGCATGACAAGAGGAATGGTGCTGTTGAACGAAATATCGGAAACACTACATATATATAACTCTTCTTTAGATAGCCTTAAGATTTTTTTGTATAATAATCATCTTTCTAGGTGTTAAGACTGTCAAAATCAGAATACAGTAATTGGATAAAAATCTGTTGTACAATTTAAAAAAGAAAAAAAAGAAATTAAAATGAGTACTAATGAATTAAAAAAAAGCATTAAAGTATATAAAAAAAATTTACGTGATAACTTCTTTAGCACCGTTGTGATTTGAAACTCGATGAAACGAAAAATAGACACACTAAAAAAAGACAAACACATACATCTATAGCAGTGGTTCCCAACCGGTGGTGGGTGGATCACAGATAGTCCGCGAGATATAACATTGGTCCACGAAAAGTTTATTCATTTACTACAAAACCGAATCGAAAGGTATCCAAAAGCTGATTCGTAACCCTTTTAGTATTATAATGATGGAGAGGTAGCTGATGAAGTCCAAGTAGATCCCATTGAATTGCAAAATGATAGTAATTGCAAGGATGCGATTAATTATTAAGCGTTTAACAGTTTATCATTATTGTACCTCGTGGTCCGTTTGAGAATAAATAAATGTCATAGTATTCCCTGGTCAAAAAAAGGTTGGGAACCACTGATCTGTAGGATTTAGCCTGCGAGAGACTGAGATAGTATAAAACTCTCTTGAGGCCTTGAACAAGCGCCCTTGAGGTGATTTTTCACGAAAATGGCGATTTATAAATCAGCCAAATAATAGATATTATTACTATTGTAATCGGTCTCCTCATTGTGCGGTGTGTTTCGTAGCCTACCAACTTTTATCTACTTTAGTTTTCTGAAGATTTCACTTCTACCTGCATGCTTAGAATTTTTGCTGTAGGCATCGTGGTGGCTCCAAACAAAAAAAAGAGTGTACTTTAGACCACACGACTGAAGTAAAACTTCACTAACTTATATCTCCCTCTCAACTTCCGTTCGCCTCGCCCGACCGATCGCCTCACTCGATCACACTTTTCATAATTCTCTCGTTTTGTCTCAGCTTACTCCCCAAGTCAAACGTGCGTAAAGGCCCGACCGTCGCCTCGCCCGATCACACTTTTCGTAACGCTCTCGTCACGCATTCATCAGCTTACTCCCGAAGTCAAGCGCGCTTAAAGAAGTTTTACTTCAAAAACATGTTGTCTATAACAATACGTATTTTGGATTTAAGAAAGGTAAATGTTTACCTCTTAGGGACACGCTCAATAAATACTTTAAATTTTTTAAACTATGATCTACCTAGTACAATTTTAATTTTTTTTAAAATGCGTAGTGAGTGCGTCCCTAATAGATAAACATTTACCATTTATACAAACAGTTTATTTATAAAAAAGCTCGGCTATGTAAGTTTTATTATGCGTAACAGCTGTTTCGCCTTCTGAAGGCATTATAAAACTGTGGTTATACCACTCAAAACCGAGGTATTTATATTATTTCTAGATAGGTATTTATGATTAAAAAAATTTTATTGCTTTTATTTTTATTACCCACGCTCGTACTAATTTTTGATTAAAATGACTGAAATTATTAATGGTAATTACCCTTGAAGTTTCCTCAATTACTGCATTGTTTGAACCAAAGATTAGATGTGCTATCTGCTGTTTTTACTATGTGGGTCTGCGCTTCCGGGTGTCGCCGATATTGTTTACCAATTAACAAATAAACTAAAAGAACAAATAATTAACGAATAAACCAAACAAACATTAAACTAAATGAACGAATTCTTTCCTTATTCAAAATATATTGTTAACCAATATTAATGCACATTTTCAAAAAATCAACGAAATGAACAAATTCTTTTTGTATGAAAACTACGCTAATTATACACTAATATAATACTTTCGTAGTCCGGCGACAGTTGCGCCGACACCATAGCATATCTCTTTGAATATCTTTGGTTTGAACTGTTTTTATAAATTGAATAATAGTATTAAAATGGACTTCTACAAAATAAATTTGATAATAATAAATTATCATCATGTTGGCTAAATCAAACCCGCAACCTCCAAACTTCCTATACAACTTGGGAGGCCAACGAGGTGTTACAATTCACCTCAAATGGGAAACTATAAACGAACACATAAATATTATATTATTATACTGTGCGTACCACAGTTGGCACGTCTCTACCATTATATGTATAATGGCCACTGAACAGACAAACCGATAGAAGTGTCATTTATACCGATTTGAAAACCTTTCGACGGGACCCTAGTACACATGCCAATAAATTATCATTGAATGAATTATTTTTTAATTTCAGCTAATATCAGAATATTGGTAAATGCACCTGCATATCATCTGTCCGAATCAGGTGGGTGAATTAAAAATAATAATTTCAATAAAATTTAATAATATGCTTTTGAATGTAGCTTAACTTTGTGGTTATCCATTATAGATAAATGAAACAATTTAACTTTGTTTGAACCACTTTTATATTTGAGTAAATCTGACCAGTTTCAGAACTTTTTTTTGTTTCGTTCTGAAACCGGTCGGATATACTCAAATACAAAAGTGGTTCAAACAAAGTTAAATTGTTTCCTTTAAAATTTAATAATATTATTATCAAGTTCTGCAAGTATTTTAGTATGTATTTTTGTTACGGCTGTTTCGGCTTAAAAGGCCATTTCAAAACTGTGGTTAAACCACTTTGAGAACACTTACTTATGCGATTTCAAATGTCAATTTTTGAAGGTGTCTAAATTGATGTATTACCAGGTAAACCAATTTGCTGAGACACTAAAAAAGTAAAGTGAAGTTTATTGCGAATTTATCTCCGTGCATGTGCCCGAAGTTAGTCCAATATTTCTTTTTTAACTTCTTTTGAAAATAATCAAATATTTGACATGCTACTTTTTTCCAGGTAAATAAAAGCTAATTTCTATCCGCATTGAATGAACATATTAATCACACATAGCGCACTTGTAGGATTAACGACCCTTGAATAATGACATTGTTTTTTTTACTTTTAACTCTGAGACAATATCATCATCATCATCTGTGGCTCTACAACCCAGGTCGGGTCTTGGCCTCCAGCAGAGCCTGCCTCCATGACTGTCGGTGTTGTGCTGCGTTGCGCCAGTTTCGGATGCCAATGGTGCTTGCATCCTTCACCACTCCATCCAGCCATCGAAGCTTTGGTCTTCCAACTCTTCTCCGACCCCCAGGTGCACCATCCATAATTCGCTTTGGAATATCTCCTTCGCTCATTCTCTGGATATGTCCAGCCCACCTGAGTCTTCCAGTTTTGATTTCCTTGGAGATGTTAGGGTCCTCGTAAAGATCGTATAGCTCCTGGTTGTATCTGATACGCCATTCTCCATTATCACAGACTGGGCCGTAAATCCTTCGCAGCACCTTCCTTTCAAAACTTTCTAGGGCTCCTTCATCACCCTTACTGATTGTCCAGCATTCCGAACCATACATAAGAACAGGTCGTATAAGGGTCTTGTAAAACAGGACTTTAGTTCTTCTGGTAAGGTGGCGAGATTTCATATGCTTCTGTAGCCCAAAGTAGTATCGATTTACAGCTACTATTCTTCTTTTGATTTCGCTGGATACATTGTTGTCATTTGTCACCATAGTACCGAGATATTCAAACTCGTTGACAGTTTCAAATGTATAATTATCTATCTGTATACTTGGTGGTTTCTGGCGTCCATGTACGGGCATATATTTTGTCTTCCCCTCGTTGATGACCAATCCCATGTTCCTTGCCGACGTAGCTAAGCTTTTAAACGCCGATTTTAGTTCATATTCTGAGCGTGCGATGATATCTATATCGTCAGCATAAGCAAGGAGCTGAACAGACTTGTTAAAAATATGGCCTGTGGTTTGTATACCTGCATTTCGGATGGCCTTTTCCAGCGCTAAATTGAATAAAATGCAGGCAAGTGCATCTCCTTGTCTTAGTCCATTGAAGGTCTTTAGGGTGTCTGACAGATCCTGTTGTATTCTGACTAGGCACTCAACATTAGACATTGTGGGCCTTAC
Organism: Limnephilus marmoratus; assembly: GCA_917880885.1. Lineage (NCBI taxonomy): Eukaryota > Metazoa > Arthropoda > Insecta > Trichoptera > Limnephilidae > Limnephilus > Limnephilus marmoratus. Next base: position 17,650,709 of record OU862920.1, on the reverse strand, counting down.
TAAGTTTACCAGTTTTCTTGGGATATTAAATTCATCCAAGGCTCTGTACAGTCTTTCTCTATTTACCGTGTCATAGGCAGCCTTAAAATCTATGAAGAGATGGTATGTATCAACATTAAATTCTATTGTTTTTTCCAGAATCTGTCTCAGTGAAAAGATTTGATCAGGTGTAGATTTCCCCTTACGGAACCCAGTTTGATATTGGCCAATTATGCCATCCGAATATTTTATAAGCCTACCACATAGTACATTTGATAGGATCTTGTATGAGATATTCAGCAGCGTTATGCCCCTATAGTTAGAGCAGTTCATAGGGTCTCCTTTCTTGTGAAGAGGGCAATTTATTCCACAGTTCCTTCACGAGACAATATAGTGTGGAATTAAATATATATAAATAAAGAATTTTCTGAAAAAAAATGTATCACACTGTAGGAGCAAGAGAGAGCAGTGCGTGCGCACATTTTCTTTCTCTCTTCCTATCATATAGATGGAGCAGAAGTTTTACTTCAGTTGTGTGGTCTAAAGCACACTCGTTTTTTTTTTTGAAGGTTATAATCATCAATGTAATATATAATTGAAGAAGATGATTTTAATAAATCTTAATTAAGCATGAAAGAAAACAAGACACAGAAAACAAAAAGGTAACGGCCACCCAATGGTAATTAAATCATGGATCTCATCCTTACCGGGTTAATGCTGAAACGTCCGTCCGTCAACGTCTAAACGAAACAAGAAACAGAATCAGACAGAAAAAAAATCGAGTGTAGTTTACACGCGGTAGAAGCGAAACTTTACCAAAACAATCTCAATCAATACTTGAGAAGTAGGGTCATAATCTAGCGGCCTATGAGCGCAGAACCAGCGTCATTTCCGTTTCATTTCTCAACAAAAAAAGTGACATCATAATCAAAGCGGCCAATGAGCGCAGTTTCATGCTTCGCAGGCGCAGTAATGCGCCATTTCCGTTTAATCCAAATTACAAATCATTAACAGGGATAAATAAGTTTCACTTTCAAAAATAACGGTGGCAACTGAGAATTAAATCCAGGATCACTACCTCATTGTGACAACGCGTTTGTTAACGTGGCCATTGGGACCTAATCGTTTTACGTCATTTTGGGCCGAGCTGGCATTGTCCCAATGAGATAGTTCGATTCTGGTTCTGTTTCATGTTATAATAAATAATCTATTCGTTGTTTCGGGTTCACGAACCCAATTCTATCGGTTTATCTGATCAGTGGACGCGAGCCACCTAGCTACGAGTATAAATCTAGAGCGTACGTCGGGAAAGCGTGTTTGCCGCTTACTTGACACTGATTCCAGGCGGCTGATGGGACGTCCCATGTTATGACGCCCCAAATATCCAATGGCTTAGGGTGTACTTTGCGGCAGGCGAGTCTCAAGCAGTTACCAGTTGTTAGCTGTTAGCTGATGGCTGTTAGCTGTTAGCTGCTGGCGGCTCCCAGTTAGCCGGGAGATGTTAGCTGGTGGCGTGCAGCTTCTTCATTCATGCATTTTGCGCAATAAGTTGCTACTTTCATTCCACTTAGCGGCGAGCTAAGCCAACTGGCATCAACAAAAATAGGATTACTTTGACGGCGGTGCTGAAGTTGTAGGCTGGAAGCGTGTAAATACTATTCGCATGAATGTAATATAATTAAAGGGAAATAATAGCGTTGTACTAATATAATAACACATGTGCATATTATAAAATGTTCTATTACCGGGTATTATGAGGTAAATCATCTACATATAGAAATTTCAAAATATGCTTGCTTATAATGTATATTCGTACTCGTATATGTAAGTTGTTTATGTATTGCTATATTAAGCGTAGGAAATGTTTGAAACTTACAAGATACCTTCTTTCTACTCTTATGAAGGTTTCTGGATTATTACAACCACACGACAATACATCTGAAAAAGTTTTTTAATCATTAGAAAAACTCTTACGAAACTAAATTAATCCATTTACTTAAAGTCCTAAGTAAGAACTATAAGTATTTTAAATAGGTACCTGTAAAAATGAAAATTTGAATAAAAAAATTGGAAAAGGAGGCACGCGAGCTGTTTGAAAACCGAATATACTGGAACTGAATTTATAGAACGCGGTGGGGGGTTGGCGAGATGGTGGAGCTGGACAGGGGAGAGGGAAGGCAGGGTAGGTGGAGGGGAAACACGTAAGGGGAAGGAACATTTATTTATTTATAAACAGAAATAAACAGTACGTTACTTATATAGGTGAAAAAAATTTACAATTAATATTTTCAATTAATAAATTTACAATTAATAATTTCATGGTGGGTACCTATTATGTGTTTCATTGTAGTGTCTTATTTATGGTATGCATAATATTAAGTAATTACCTGGTGATGTGTGTAGTGGGAAGGTGTGTGTGTGTGTGAGTGTGTGTGTATGTATGGATGTATGCGCTTTAAACAATGTATGTTATTGACATGGGAGGGAAGAGGCGTCGGAAAGGGAAAGGGACGAATGGGAGAGGATCCGCAGGGAAAAACAATTTATCATTAAATAGCTTTGCAACGCATGCCGGGAAATCGCTAGTAAATTTATATGTATTTTTAAGGTAAACATCGTACATGATTTTCAACTGCTCCCAACCGACCGTAGGAATGTAGCATACCCGACTGAGATATTCGCGTTTGGTTCCCACTCAGGCGTAGTAAGTTCAATTCCTCCATTACGACACAAGCAACATTTACCGCTTACTGTAATGGTAGTAGAAGATTTTCAAGCATTTCTAGGTTATTCCTAACTCGATAATATTTATCTATCTTTAAAAAAAAACAGATATTTTCCTCCCGACTGATTCTGCATAAACGATCACGTGGAGGTCATAAGACATACTCGAAAATGTCCTAAGGGTTAACCCACAAATGATAAACATAAGCACCACCTGGAAATAAATTGCAACAGATTGGCCCCATTGGAAAACCACCATAGTACCTACATAACATATATATAACTATTTTTTTCTAAATTGTGTACCTTTCTAAGATATTTATTTCATAACTTCTTTGATAATTGTTTACACATTTCGTTAGAACATTATTATTATTTTTTGCATGTAAATACTCCTCCCATAAACACGAGCTCCTAGAGCTCAACTTATGGAGTAGTAGAAAAAAATATGAATTATTTTATAACCATGCGTGTATAATCATGTGTAATGTATAAAACAATCTTGAAATAAATAAATAAATAAAAATAAAAAACATATATATAGCGATAGTACAATTGATTAGTCAGACATCTCCTAAAAATCGAAATTTAAGTTGAGCATGCAGTTATATGCAAAAGTGGACCCTGTATCTGGTACAACACTCAGATTATTCATGAACACCACCAAATCAATTATGATACACAAAAACTTGTGCTGAATTGAACAAAATGTTGATGTTTTCTGGATCACTGTTAGGATATTTCAAAATGTCATACAAATGCACCGGACTATTATGCCTCCCGATGTTATTTTATAGCATATTTAAAGTGTAAAACAGACTCAATCAGTTTGATTTACGTGAGTATTTGTCAATTTTTAGTTAGTAAGGTTGCACGGTCATTTGTCAATTGAATAAAATTTTTCCGACGTTTTTTAGTAAGGCTGTTAGAGATCTTCCAATCTGGAACGTGCCGCAAATATATATTATTTTAAATGATTAAATTGTAAAATAACACAATTCAATCAAATAAAATTTACTTGTGATTTGAACCCGCGACCATTGAATGTAAGCAGAGAGCCTTATCCCTCGACCATGGAGGCATTATTTTTATAATTTTCATAAGTTGGATCCCTCAGACATCTGCAATTTTGGTACACTTCTATCCTTTATGGACATTTTTCATTACTCTAATCCACTTTCATTAGTATAGACAAGTCCACGCAAGTTCCAAAAACACAAGAACCCTCTGAAGAGACACGAAGGAATACTCTAGGAGGCTATTCGGGTGCACTTGTGGCGTTTACTTTAAACGAACGAGCACTTTTAGAGCATTACACTAAATTCGGCGAATACTTACACTCGGAACACCGAAATAATGCTCTATAACTGCTCACAACAAAATGATTTGGAAGAGCACTTGAGGTAATCCAACCGCTTTCCCGCCCTGGTATAAGTAACATATGGTTACTCCTTCAGGGCTCTCACAAGGACTCTATTTTTTTACATAAACGAAACTACTTTTATGTTGAACGAAGCTCAACCCTCAAATGTCCCTGCGAAGCAGGAGTTAATCAGTGATGGTTAGATTATGATTTGGAAGAGCAGTCTAGAATGAGCATTTGCTCGATTGGTCTAACTAAATCCACATGTACATTTTGCCATCGGTTCTATACATATATAAAACTACGTTGGATAAAAAAAGTAAGTATAGATGTTTTTTATGAATTTTTACAAGATAAGGTACTAACACCATGTATTCAAAATTCCAATGTATTCGGGAGTCCTTGAGCCAGCACCCTGTCGGATTTTCTCTCACTGAACAGAAATAGGCTGAAACAAGTATCTTGTACCCACCTATAAGTATCCACAGCTATCTATAGCTACGCATATAAATCTATAGCCATCTATTATAGTATTAGTTCTGGCCACCTACGGCCGGCGACCAGCAGTGATGTGCGCTCGGGCGGGCGCACCAGATTTGCGAGAAAAATATGGGTTTGTTTATCCTACGGTGTGTGAGGTCGTCATCTGAGTACTTTATTTTCTTGCAATTAACTAACTTCGTTGATGTGTTTAATATGCTCACTGTACTTGTACATGTATGTAACCAGTAAAATGACATGATTGCTTCCGTTACCAGAAAGAAATGTTCTCTGTTTGTATGTAATCTGCATTATTAAAATATGACTTGGTGTTATTTAATTATGACTCCATCCGTGGTAGAGAGGTATGTTCAAACTCGGCGTGCGCAGGTAAATTTTATTTTATTAATTTATGTTATTTCACAATTTATTCAATTTTATAAAGTGTAATTATATTTGCGGTATGATCCAGAGTGGAACACACTCTCATAATCGCCCTGGCGTAAGGCCACCAGTCAGAATTGAAACGTTGCTTGAAATGGCTTTAGCCATGTTTGATCAGATCTGAATAGCCAGGTACTTCCCCACCTACTCTTCCCCATCCCTTCCCCTACCCACTATCTTCAGCCTCACAACATAACCCAATTGGGGATTTATATTTACATATTTATTTATTAGGTATTCACATAAAAATAAAAAAAATATTTTGTGCAACTACGATGCGGTAAATATTAAAAAAAAATGAGTGTGCTTTAGACCACACGAATGAAGTAAAACTTCTGCTCTACGTATATGATAGGAAGAGAGGAAGAAAATGTGCGCGCGCACTGCTCTCTCTTGCTCCTACAGTGTGATACAGACAATAGCCCTGCACTTTGTCTTAGATATACGAAACGTAACTGGCTATGACAGAAAGAGAGAAAAAAAATGTGTGCTCGTACCTCTCTCTCTTGCTTCTCACATCTCCCTCTCAACTACCGTCCGCCACGCTTTTCGTAACGCTCTCGTCATGCATTCACCAGCTTACTCCCCAAGTCAAGCGTGCGTAAAGAAGTTTTACTTCAAAAATATATTATCACTTGGTATAAATTTACTTATACTTTAGAATGCAATAGTTTTTCACTTTTTTTTCAATTGTATTTAATTATTGGTAGATACGAACGTTTCATTATGAAATTATTTTCTCTTTAATTCTAAATCCGTTCATCTCGACACACCACTGCTCAAGTAAAATGAGAGGCGTATGTTTTGTGTAGAAGTTGTGGAATACCTAGAAAATTTCATTGTTTGCAGGTACTTAGATAATTATATATCTAGTCATAGATGGAGTTCGTTAAACCGTTCGCTTCTCCCACATTTCCAATTTGACTGTATCTGCTTTAGACTTCGTTTGCCACCGAATTAGATTTTAGATGCCTCAATATGAACTAACGAGCCGACAAGTGGACGTTATCTAGCCGCTAACACCAATGCCATTAGCAGCCGACATTCGCGGTGACCACTGGAGAGTTGATCCGATAGAGGGCGTGTCCCGTGTGCAAGAAGTAAGCTCAATTTTTCATACTCGTGCCGAAATCGATTAAGTTTCTAAACTATTTCTTGAACAGATAAACAATGTCATTGACTTTTCTGGGGCCTCGGAGGGAAAGGTCTTAAGTATTAGAGTTGATCTAAACAACAAAAACTGGTGCATATTGGTGTTCTATATAACATAGCGCCGTTATAGTGAAAAATCCCTTTTCGCCGACGCTGCGCTCTTATGGAAAATTACCTGCAGCACAGCAAGTGGCAGAAATTTTGATATTGGTATATGGATATTTTTCATCAAAATACATTGGTGTTTTTATGGGTAGGTACTGTAGAAATGTACTGTACGTAGATAGGTACTTTTTCTTCCAGTTTAGCACCGTTGGCCGATACAACTAATTGTTTTGTAAAAATAAGTAGTCAAGTGCACGGTTTTGTAGTAAGCGATATTGGTATCGAAATACGCGTCTCAACCTACCCAATCCGAAGGGTTTAGGGAAAAAAAATTGCAGTAAAATCCTAGGACCTTTTTTGCGAGAAAATGCTCAGTTGGTTTTTTAAATAAAATTAAGTAAAACACTTAACGCCTTGAGCAGGGCGACTGGATTGGCTCTGTAGAAGGTGTACTGAAAAAATCGGTAAGCTCTCTGGACCATTTAAAGAATTCGGTGACCAAAGTGGCTCAGCGGTAGCAGGCTTAGAAGTTGGAACATGAAAGTAGGCGATATGGGTATCAAACTACGCGTATCAATCTACAATACCTGAAATTGAAAATAAATAATTAAGCAGTAATCTCCTTGGCATCTTTTTGCGAGAAAAGCCCAATACTGAACGCCTTGACCCGAGCGACCGAGGTGGCTTAGTGGCAGATGTACAAAATTGAGCGGTAATAAGTCAGGTACGTCTCCTACGTCATATGTAAGTCTGCAAACAATAAATAATCATGAAAACAAGCTTTTGGGTCCGAGTGGTTAAACCCCCGGGCCTCTTGTTTCATCCACATTCAAACATCGTTTTTTTTTCCTTCGAATATTTAGATTAAACAAAAAAGTAGACAAACACCCCTTATTTTAGGTCAGATCGGAAGAGAATTGAGGCAGACCTTTTGACCTCTCCAGTAGGACTCTCTCGGTAACATGCCTTGCACCACAGTGGGAGGGATAGATTCATCCGTCCGTCACTAATGGTTACACTGACTCCCAGATTCTTACCCACCCCTCAAACCTATATCCTTTCCAGAATCTCCTCTCCTTCCTTTACTGAAAAGACCCTCCACACAGTTGACATAGGCCTCAAGGGAAATTGTAATAGTAATTGGAAATTCCTCAGGGCAACTAATGTAAGAAAAACAAAAACACTTCTAGGAATTTTCCGACGAGTGGCGGTGACCAACAGCACCGCTGACAGATGCAACGCGCTCACAAATACTTCCTCCCCTGGTAACCCAAACAAACGCGCCCCAATTACCTAGAAAGACGAAACTAAAAGTTCCACAGCGGCCGTGAAGATACGTCGCGCATATTTTATGAATGTGTATTTTTAAAACGAACACTAGCACTTCTTGTTAGCCGGAAAGTTACTGCAGATTTAAAGCGAGCCAGTTTTTCGAGGCTTATTAAATTTGTTTGTTTTGTTTCTAGCGGTCGTTATTCGTTAATTAAGCTTTTATTTAAGCCTAATAACCCATGGTTTTGATTATGACCGCCTATTACGCATGATTTTGAAGGCCCTCATGATTGAGTAGTTACGATAATTGGCTACAAATCCGGAGGTCGCAGTTTCCACATAATCTTCGGATCTTCGGCAATGTTTGGATAAAATATTGGGACATTGCTAATCAATCCAAGGGTGCCCGCTACGCCTCAATACAAATGACTATCCCATCAAAACCGTGGTTTCAAAAATTCCCCCATTTTTCCAAAAAAGAAATTTCCTCACTTATTCGAATGAGAATCGGACATTGTTCCGTTCCTTCTCACCTTTTTAAAATTCACCCTCTCCAGATTGTACATTCGGTGGTCTAGATGTGGAAACTTTAAAAAACATATTTTTTGATTGTCCCTCTCTAAATAAATATCCTCTCTTCTATCAAGTTATTTATTAAATATATCTCTTCTATCTTTATCTAAAATTGCCTCCCCTCTATTCAACATTTCATCTCTTCTAAGTCAGAACTCTACTACAATCTTCCTTTTAATTCAGAAATTTGCTCGTTCAAATAAAATTAATGTATAATTTCACCTTTCCTTTCTGTAATTTTAAATGATGGTCTAGAACACCCTTGAAGGGTGAAAGCCAGAAATAATTGAAAAAAAACCGCTGATCTATTGTAATGAAATTCGCCCAGATTTCTGTCTGGGTTTGCTACTTTAACTTTAGAATATTCAGCTTGCAAAGTCAAGTGCTTTATAATAAAATATGTTTAATTACTAAAAGGTGGTCTCTCTACTTGAAATATAGTCCTCTCTAAGCAACACATTTAAAATAAGAGTTAGAAAAAGATCACTCACCGAGGCAAAACTCGTTAAGAGAGAAATATATTTTCAGTATCACCCCGACGAAGGATATAATAAGAATAAGAAGTAAGCGCTGACTAAACTTTTTTAACTGCTTAGAAAGTGTTGTTTTAATGCTCCGTTAAGTTTGTTATTTAAAACCACGGTATCATGTTTAAAACCTTGTTAATTTAATAGCTTTGAAAAGCTTCAATTAATAAAAAGAGAAAATATTAAGAAGTAGATATATCATTATTTGATTGTCCAACTAGTATAAGATGCGTCTAGAAAAATACGCAAGATATATGTAGAACTGAGAATATCGTTATAAGATTACTTTTGATAGCATGGGTTTGAAATAAGCTATAAACAACATGTGTACTATTCCAGATCATGTGGGAGTGACCGAAGAATCTCGTGGAATCTTTATAGTGGAAGCAAAAAACGATCAAAACAAAACGCAATAATAACACTGAGTTTAGCGCAAAAAATCTACTCTGTTTTCAGTGAAAAAATAGTGGTCACCACATCATAAAAACCAGACGATCCCGGTTGCACTAACTATCACACTAAACTGATTTACTATCTTCAAAAGAGAGCAGTTAAAATTTTAAATATGCCAAACACACGTAAAATATTATTTTTACTAACCTGGTTTTGCGAGTTGCACTATTTTTCAAACTGATATCTGACTGGTGCAAGTGGTCAATTATTTCAGCATTTTAACGACCAGTAACATTTTTCATTGCAAACTTGTATCCTACTAATATTATAAAGGTGAAAGTTTGTATGGATGTATGGATGTCTGGATGTGTGTTTGTTACTCTTTCACGCAAAAACTACCGAATGGATTTTAATGAAACCTTACAATAATATAGCTCATACATCAGAATAAGATAAAGGGTATAGCTCAGGGCTCTGGCATTATGAAATTTGTATAAAAAAAATTGCAATGGGTGGCATGCGAGCTGTGAATCAATGTAACGGGTATGGAGGGGTTTGGTGAGAGGGTTGGAGAGGGGGAGGAGGGAAGGGGTGGGGGGAGGGTTGGAGAGGGTGGGAGTGTGGGGAGTGGTGGAGGGGGGGGAGGGGGAGTGATAGGGGGGGGTGGAGTGGGGATAGGGAAGATGGAGGAGACGGAGTGGAAACCCCCCTAATACTATGCGTGCTAAGCCGGTGGCAAAAGCTAGTTGAATATAAAGCCAACTTCTTTTTAACAATACCGTGCTTTATTACTAGTACGCATAACAAAAATAATTTCAATAAAATAATATTTAAAAAAAAATTCTTGACAAAACAATGAGTTTCTAACTCCAGCGTTGCACTTTAAAAAAAAGGAAACATAGCATAGGTACAACGTGCAAAATTTTAATTCCAACCTGAACTTGAAACGATCCATTCTACAGATACAGTAACTTGACTGACTTTACAATGACTGTAAGTGAAATAGAAAGATACGTAAAACATACTCGTTCAAGCGACAGAGAAAGGCATGCCACTTTTCTGAACTTGAAACTCGGCAATGGCTACGAATTCTGTATCAACTTCAGGTCGGTATTTAAGTTTGGCGTATACTATAAACCTACTTACTCTATGGTAAGTTATCATTATACAAACATCACAGAATAACGGAAACAGAAAAGCTCTGAGAGCCAAATTGGTCCAACATTACGTATATAATTAATTTGGCAACTGAGATTAAAATAGTTTTTATTTAAAAAAAAGTATTTTATTAGTTGCACGTAAGTACTAGGTATTTTAAAATAAGTGTCGTGTAAATAAAATGTTTGAATTAGTTTCATAAAATTTTCTCTGGGCCTGATCACAATTTTAAGATCCCACATTTTGAAAGCAACCTTGACACATTTTAGTATTCTTGTATTGTGAGAAAGTTGCTCACGGAGCGGGTAAATATTTTAATGAATTTTTTTTCTCAGATTAAAATGAAATCTGCTTTTCAGGAAACTAGTATGAATTATGACTATTATATAATTATTTCCTTTGTCTCAATGTTTGCCCGAAGGTTTGACGCAAAGTGAGTAATGGACTGCGAACGCGTATTTAAAATTATTAAATTATACGTCTTGCCGAAATGAAGTCCAATCAATTAAACTATTTATGTCAATGCGTAAAGCCTGGATAAATAAAAATACAATATTAAAATGTATACAGATATGCATCTTCTTCTTAACAAATGGGTTAGATTAACGATTTTCAAAAAAAATCTGCTTGAAAATGATGTGAGATAGTGAGAACTCAACGCTGATCAACATTTTTCTTCTTAGAGGTAGGCCAGAGCAAAGAACGTGACATTGGCAAACATTGCTTCATACATTGTCTCACACATATCGCCTTCTGTTATTCTGATACTGACTTATTTTTTTATTTCACTCCTTTCTCTGTGCATCCACCCATTTTAGTCTTATTCATATTTTTAACAGTCTTATTTTTTTTTTTGAAGTAAAACTTCTTTACGTAAGCTTGTGAATGCGTGACGAGAGCGTTACGACTTTATTTTTACAACAGCCTTTTTTTTATGTAAAACTTCTTTACGCACGCTTGACTTGGAGAGTAAGCTGGTGAATGCGTGACGAGAGCGTTATGAAAAGTGTGATCGGGTGAGGCGAACGGAAGTTGAGAGGGAGATATAAGTTAGTGAAGATAGAAAGAGAGAGAGTTACGTTTTACTTCAGTTACGAGAGTGAAGTTTTACTTCAGTCTTGTGGTCTAAAGTTTTTTTTTATTATTTATTACTTTAAAAAGGTGTAATACATATTTATTTTGGTTTTCCTAATATAAAAATGATCAGTATTTTAAACTCCTTTTAAACGATCATAGTGTATTGCTTCTTTTATTAGTTGTGTTATGTTTCGCCCGAGGAAGACATGGCACAACCAAGTGAATCATCATACTTGAGTCGGGCCATGTGAAAAGTCGGAATAATAGAAGAGCATGTATGAGACGATGTATGAATGTAAACGAGGCAAGGAGTGTGTGCCAAAATCGAGTTGATTGGCGGTCCGTCATCTCTGTCTACCCCTGCGGGGAAACGGCGTTGTGGTTAGTTAGTTAGTTAATTAGTTAGTTAGTGTTATGTTTATGGTTCATGTATGTAATTTTATTATTTTCAGCTCGTCCCTTTCATAATAACAAAATTAAATTTAAGAATCTCATTTCCAGAAAACTTAAAGCGGAAATTTTTGCATTCTCAGATTTTACTCTTAAATTATTTGACCTGGAATTATGAATTCGTGCAGATATGTCTGGATCTAGATTCTACTCAACTATCTTCAACTTGCGACGGAATTTACGTCTTGAGCTTTGGACTCGTGAAATCTTCACACAATTGATAAAAAAATTGAGGGAACTTACCGACATAATGAATTATTTGTGAAATATTTTATTGAGCCAATTTTTTGGACTACCTTGCGATGTCCACCAGCGGTGCAGAACGGGACACTGCAAGGCTATCTCAAACGTTGGCTCAAGAACGAAATCAATCAACATAATATTCAGCTTCGAGAATCTAAAATCATAAAAGTATACAGACAATTACGTATTTTTTAATTTTTCAAGGAGAGAAAAAAAGAATTAAAGTCTCTGGTGAAGTAGGTTAGTAAAACCACAATAAGAAAAGTTCGTTGAGCCTAAATAATCGTTATAATAAAATGATTATTGTCGCAATTAATCAACTCCATTGATGCGTGCAGTGTTCTACTTGTGTTCCGGTAAAAACAAACCTAAGGCTATTTATTAAAACGATTAAAATAAATAATAATAATGGCTGAACACAAAGTTAGCGGGTTTGGGTGGTTGCGGACATATAAATGAATAATAATGTCAATTATTTATATTATGATTTTCCTTGTCGAGCAGTCGACAAAACAAACGATTTTGGCAATGGTCCCAAGCACTTCATTCCTACGTTTCTGTGCACATAAAAATACTGTCTTTCTTTGGATTATCGCTATTAATATTATTTTTTTATGAAAAAATACATTTATTAGAATTACGGTAGAAAATATATTATACTAGGCAGACATGTGAAAAATCAAGGGATGTTATGTTAGTAAATACTTCTTTCTTGAAAATGGATTAATCGAAAAATCTTGCAAAAATCACAATATTTGATTTTACTATTGTGAAATACATCTATAATATAAAAATGAATCGTCGAATGTGTTGCTAAGCGCATAACTTTCGAACGACTGCACAAAATTGGCTAATACTTTTTTTGTGTGTTGGTTATTGTCAGGACAAGGTTTTTATAAAACTTCCGGTGAGCTCTGGCATTATGAAATTTGTATAAAAAATGCTATTGGTGGCACGCGAGGTTTGAAAACTGAATGTATGGAAATCGGGATGGAGGGAGAGATGGGGGCGGTGGTGGGGGGAAGGGGAAGGGGGAGGGAGAACGCTGAGAGGGGGGGTGGAGATGAGAGGGGGGGAGGGGGGGAGGTGGAGGAGGCGGATTGGGAACCCCCCCTACACCATGCGAGCGAAGCCGCGAGAAAAAGCTAGTTTTAAATAAAAATGATTTTCTCGTATAAAACACATAATTAAAGGTGTGTACTTTACCGCGTGTCTAAATTCTCGACAAATAATTTCCAATTTTTAATGACACTTAATTTTCATCTTAATGACATCGAACCAGAGTTACACCAAAGACAGACTTACATATAATCGAAATCAGCAAGTTTAACGATGACGGTATGTCCAGTTAATTTAAGAAACAAGAAGAAGGATGTTTGGTTTCAAAAAATAAAACTTCTAAACTTTTTGAAGAAAATAACATTTTTTTAGTGTTTGATTTTCTTATTGTCGCTCCGGTGAAAGAATCGAACCGTTTCCTGAAATGGCAATGGCTGCTTTGGTGGCATAGACTCACTGGTTGGAGGCATTTAAGGCGACGGCGGAAGTAGCCGTATTAGACGGCTACACCAAAACTAAACGCGAAAAAACACAATAAGAGGATTATTAATCCATTCATATCGGCTCAGATGATGGGCATTGCAAGGCTGTCTAAACTATCGGCTAAATGAGGAGGAAGCTCAACATGGAGTAATACCCCTAAAATTTAATCACGATTAAATAATATGTAATAGTTAAAATTATCGTGAACATAAGATTTGTTTTCGTCATTTTTAATGTCTCCAGGTTTTGAACCCGCGGTCTTTTGGCACGGAGCCTAAGATTATACCGCGCTACTATCCGAGGTCGATTACTTCTAAAATGTTTTTGAGATATCAGCATCTGGAAATAGAAGATCTACGAATGGAATAATCGACCGTATAAATGCCAAAGTGGAATCGACGTTCTGGTATTCAAGAGTTCGATTTTGTATCCAGAAGCTAACAGAAGCAAGATTTATTGAAAACAAGCTAGAAAAAGCAATATGAAACATGAGGAAGGACGAAAATATAAACAGAAGAAAATCAATGCTTAATGCAACCCATGATATCTTTCCTATATTTCTATATTGGATCTACGTTACTTTATACACCTACTGACAAACTCGAATCTAAAAGGCACGTCACACCGGGACAGGATTCTTCTTGATTGGGGTGGTAAATTTATATCACATGCATGTGAAAGTATCTATGCCCTGATCTACGATTATGGCAGAGTTGTGTCAAACATGGTAGGTACCTACCTACTCCCACAGGTATATTTTTTGCACTAAGTGTTTTTGAAGTAAAACTTCTTTTCGCACGCTTGACTTGGGGAGTAAGCTGGTGAATGCGTGAAAAGAGCATTACGAAAAGTGTGATCGGGCAAGGCGAACGGAAGTTGAGAGGGAGATATAAGTTAGTGAAGATAGAAAGAGAGAGAGTTACGTTTCGAATATTACTGTAGGAACAAGAGAGAGAGGTGCGAGCACACATTCTTTCTCTCATAACCAGTTACGTTTCGTATATCTAAGTGCAGGCCTATTATCTGCATCACACTGTAAGAGCAAGAGAGAGCAGTGCACGCGCACATTTTCTTTCTCTCTTCCTTTATAAGTTAGTGAAGTTTTACTTCAGTCGTGTGGTCTAAAGCACACTCGTTTTTTTGGACACGTTCTTCCTTTCGCGCCTTTGTGGGATTTTTTTCCTCAGGGCCTAAAGTAAAAAAAAATGCGTCCGTTACTTTTTTATTTTTCTGCCGATAAGACAATCTTTTAATTTTTATGCTACAAGATGAAGATGTAGGAAAAAACCCTCAGGTCAGTGTTATATTTCGGAATGCTATGTGGAGGGTATTTTTATGGAAAGGAAGGAGAGGTTAAAGGTTTGTGTGGTGGGTAGGAATCTGGGGGCCAATGTGTCCAGCAATGACGGTCGATTGAATTCATCATCGTTAAGATTTTATTATTATTTTAAACTACTGATTTATACATATATCTCTAGAATTGGATGAAAATCGTTGGCATGTACGAAATAATCGCAGTGAACTTGGCCTAATTCTGCGAAGCAAGGCTTGCAATATATGTTTTTACCAAGAGGACAATGCTCCTTCAAAAATATGTACGGCAATGCTTTTCATCAGCTGTCTGCAAGGTAGTTAAAAAAAGATATTTTACTTCACGAGAGCTTAACAACAACACCGTGCAAATAATACAACGCATTGATAAAGTGCCTCCGCTATGACCTTACCCTCGCAGCCAGCTGATGCTTACGTTTCTGTTGTTGACTCACAGTTGAGACATTTTAGTTTATACAAGAAAGCACGATTCGGTAAAAAAAATTACAATAAATAGGAACCGTCAATACGATTTGTTCATTATGAGTAATGTTTTTATTTTTAGGATGATTGGAGAATTTACAGAAGTGGGTGTGACAGCAAGTAAATGTAGAAAGATTGTTTTCCATGAAAATCTTAACCCGGCCTCGGGAAAATTCTGTCAGGTCAAGAAATATGCAAAAAAAAAACAAATAAATAGAGAAAACGAAAAAATGTTTTGAAAGGTGTCGTTAAAAATGTTTTTGAAAAATGTTATTATTAGAACTAAATATATAATTTTCGACATATTGACAATAGCTCCTCAAACGTTTTTGCTAAATAAAATTAATGATAACGAATAAAACAAAAAACTTTATTTATTAGACATTTATATTATAAATGTTATTATCACATCACCTTTTTGTTGTTTCATAAAAAAAAATTCCAAAGTTTCATATTTTTTAAGTAAAAATTCTATATCCCCGTCGAGATTTGGAATTCGGATGAAACGGAAATGACGCATCCAGCATCAGCGAAGCATCAAACACCTTTCAAGGCTCCTATTGGTTTAGATATAAAACGGAAATGACGCTAGGTCTGCGTTTATTGGCCGCTTTGCTTATGACCTCATTTTTCAAAGGCTCCTTGGTTCTTCATTGTTCGAGATTGTTTGGTAAAGTTTCGCTTCGGTCATTGCGGTCGGAGTCTTTGGTTTCATAGATGTGCACATTTTAACGTGGTTAACTTGTTGATAAAAATACTAGGGATAATTTGTAGAGCGCCGTTTTCTTGAAAATCACCTCTAGGGCGTTGTACAATCTATTATGAATTCGTAGGCTCTATCTAACCTTATTAATTGCAAAAAGATACACAGACAAAAGATACCTGGCAGGTCACTTCCAATAAACACACTTTTTTAGAAAGTTTATGATTGGAGAAAATATGACTTTGCACGTCGAGGACATTATATTTAATATACTGGACATTGAATGATTTTACATTTGCTCCCCCATCACTGTCGGTATTGGCTTTATAAGAAGATTAATCCCAAAGAAGATAATATTAGGTCCTTACATATGAAATTGGCGTTTTGTATGGGAGGAACATAAAGTCATTTTTTTTAATATAATATATTTATTTAATCAATGTATGTACCATTGCTATCTATGCACTTTTGCCATCTCATAGGTAGTTCATCGATCCCTTTACTAAAAAAAACATTCGGACGGGAATCAATAAAATCCCATCGGAGTTGAATTTTTTCCCTTGCAAGAAGTTAATCAAATTTCGAAAAAAATGGTTATCTGTTGGGGCAAGGTTAGGAGAGTACGGCGGATGTCTTAGACATTCCAATTGAAGCTCCTCTAATTAGGTAGCCGTCTGTTGTGCAGTGTGTGGTCTAGCGTTCTAACGTGCGTTTGTTGATTTGCTTCACTCAATTCGTGAGGTACCCACCTTTCAAGCTTTTTCACCATCCCAATTTGCTTCAAGTGGATTAAAACAGTTTTATCACCAACACCGCAGCCTGCAGCTAACTCGGACGTGGTTTGCGATGGATCCGCTTCCACAATAGCCTTCAATTCTTCATTATCAACTTTGGTTTCCAGCCGTCCATGGGGCTTGTTCTGCAGGTCGAAATTTCCAGAACAAAAACGTTGGAACCAAAAATGCACTGTGTTTTCTTTTGCGACACCGTCGCCATACACATCATTAATCCTTCGAGCCGTTTCTGCAGCACTGGTGCCACGGTGAAACTCTTTATCGTAAATAACCCTATATTTCAAGTTTTCACAAAAACAATTAAGGAAAAAACAAATGAATTATAATTTTCGAAACACCAATAAATGAGTAAATAGCTGTATAAATTTGAATTTGGAATTCCTAACCAAAGAGAGGATATTTGAGATCAAAGTTGCCAGTACGGCAAAATACCAATTTCATATGTAAGGACCTAATATTTATTTTAGAAGAGCATTTTAGGTAAAAAATGATACACTGTAGTACACTGCTCTTAACCAGCTTTTGCTAATCATAAAGTGTTGTTAAACCTAAATTGCAAAATAAATGATTTATGTAAAACGTAAATAAATATTTATGTCCCAACAACCAACCATCCCAAACAACTAACTTTTTTGTTGTTTCTACTACAAGCGTGAGGTTTTAGGTATCCAATGGTCAAAAAGTTATTTAAAAGTGCAATTTATGAATACCGTCAAAATAAAACATATTAATTACCATCGTATTCGAGTGGGCAGGTCACTCGGCAGTCAGTCGAATGGATGAACTTTAAATGTAAAGGGGGGTGTAGCTGGGAATTTCCCAAACTTTTATTTTCCGATTTCCTTCCCGTTCCAAATCACTGTTTTACAACGTACCCCAATTGAGAATGTCACGGTCCCATTGGCTCCGAAGATCTGGGAAAAAAACTTGAAACTCTTGTGAGGCGCGGTGCAGAATTGACCTCCCGTCAGGTGCAACTAATCTGTGAGATGAAGTGATTTGTTATTTATGTGCCAAAGGGTAAAAGTATCCCTGATCAAGGGGTGTGGCCTCCTGACTTTTCCTTGTTCCCCCCACTCACAGAGGGCCAGTTTCCGTTCGTCTCGTGCGCATTGTGGGACGCTGCTAGATATGCTGTATCTATCAGATGAATTGCGCCCGATTGTGTAAGTACTGCATTCCAGTCTAAAGCCTCGCGAATAACATTGTAAAACATCTGTTTATTGCTTTTTTTTCTTGACCAGTCACACTGTTATTTTATGGTATTATATTTTGTTATCTCTCTCTCTCTGGTTTCAATCCTGGGATTGGTTTGCAGCAATTTCCTCTATTCTTCTTTTGGAATGTTTTTGAGGTGAATTATTTTCCCATTTGGTCTATGGTAGGATGACATGTTGTCCTTGTATTATTTTGTTTAATAATACTTACATAGTGCAATTGCATAACGTGGATTGACTAGATGATCATTTGAGGAAGTGTGTGAAAGGGTTTAGCTTTTCCTGTGGGGAAAATTTAACCTGGACATTTAAATCTGGTGCGTAAAAAATCTCGTGTCACGGTGTTTGTGGTGGCACTCCTCCGAAATGGCTTGACCGATTTGAATAAAATCTTCTGTATATATTTGGTAAGTTTGAGAATAGATCGTAAAGTATATTTCACACCGTTAGGTGATTAGGGTGTCCCTATTTAGATTAAAAAAAAAATTTTTTTAGACAATTTTTTTTTTGGCTAAAAAAAATACCTATAACCCCAAATGTTCAACCTCCTACGCCCACCTTCCCTTTATTTCATCGCGACCCTCTTATTTTTTAATCGCGATTTTAATATTTTTGTATGAATAAATTTAACCGTGGTTCGTATTTCAAACATAACGAAATTAAATATTCTACGTCCATCGAATTTTCATCCACACATGTGTAAGTCATTCACGAGAAGCGTCACTTAATTTTGATATTTCATTCGGCATTTGTTATGTATCACAACGAAGTACGCGCAAATTTTTTTACAATCAATTAATTTTAATTTTTCACTTTACATTTAACTTTTAAGAGATCGAACAACGAATATGTCCATGACATTAATGGAAAAATGAATGGATGGTGTTTTTTTTTTGTTTTTATTGACGGTCATCGTGCACAGCTCTCTATTCCTCTTTCTGTCATAGATCCCAACCCCACACACTACAATACATTCGTTATTTTTTTATATAACAACCAAAATATTCACTAGAAATAATTTATATGGCAGAACAACGTTTGCCGGGACCGCGAGATACTTTTAAATGTTTTTTTAAAGGTTCCTTTACAATACATGAAAGACAAGTGAAGCATAAATTATCGCATTCCACGTACAAAGTATACGATTTTTCAGGAGAGTTGCCATTGGAGAATGCAATAAATCTACCGCTGATAAAAATAAATTCATTTACTTAATAAAACAGAACTTTGTCAAGGAACCATAGAGATTGGGGAGATTGGTAAAGTTGTTCGTAGGGTGTGCTTTTAGTGACCATAAAGACAGAAAGTGAAAAGAGGTGGGGTGGGAGGGAGTAGAAATTTAGAGCCGCGAGTTTGCCAGAGAGAAATAAAAAATGAAAGACTCCCGTAAATTACTTATCCAAGTCCGTGTGCGATAGCAGAGATCTTTGATAAATTGGAAAAATCGCTATTTTAAAGCGTAGTTTGCAGTCGTAAATCTAACTCTCGGCGGAGATGTATTACAACACTTCAGCGGAGATTAAACAATCATGTTAGGATCAAGAAATATTATTCATTATGATCTTATAAACGCGCGTTAAAAATACTTAAGCTACGTAAATAATAAAAAAAAATCAGAGAATGCAATTCACACGTGGTAGAAGTGAAACTTTCCGAAAACTATGGTAGATAAGAGTGGGGAGGCTATGAAGCACTTTTTTTTATCAATGTGAAGGATGATTTTTTTCCACATCTGTGTCATCGAATTCCAGTGCCCCTTTCCAGTGGGACTTATTCGGAGCAGCTAGATGTAGTTTTCTTTTGCCAGTGGTTTGGAGAGGTTTGAAGATTGATTATGAAAAAAATTAATACTTTTTTTTTGCATTTCGTAGGATTTGACCCCTGGTTGGCTGAATGTCTGCAAAGATTCGCCAGTTTTGTACATTAAGGGCACCTGCTTTATCTTTTTATATTGGAACCGAGTACGCGTGAAAAAAAATTGCCATCTCATTCTCTCGCAGGCTAAATCCTCTACATGTATTCTCTTGTCTCTTTTTATTGTCGCTCGCTTCCGTTTCATCAAGTTTCAAATCACAGCGGTGCTAAAGAAATTTTCACATCTAAATATCTATTTACTTATTTATGAGCGTTTCTCTCTTGGCGACGTATACACATTTTTTTCTTTCCATAGCAAATCTATCCGGCAACCTCGGAATCTCAATTCAATGTGTGTACCTACCGTTCAGGCACAGAGATTATTATAATTTTTTCGGAGGTGTTACGTAGAATTTTGCTTAGGTGTATTACATAAAATTTAATTATGGTGAACACGATTTCTTTATACTCGCAGAAAACAAGTAAACAAAATGTTATGTCCACAATTCGGCCATGATTCACTGCAACGAAAATCTTCTTCTCATAGACATCTTCTTCTCATGGTGTCGTCCATTAGCAGAAGCCAGAAACTGCTAGTTTTAAAGTAAATCCATTTGGTACTGCTCTTCTGCAGCACGTAATTAGCGAGGCATCCTCGTCCAACCAATTCGTCTGCCACGATTATTGATAATTTCTGTTTTTTTTTTTTTTAAATATTTGTATTTATTTTGGAAACAATCAGCCATACATTATAGTACAAAAAACAAACATTCGTATTTTCTAGAACAGAAGTTCTATCAAGTAAAACGTTGATTTAGTATTTGTACCTATAAAATATATTATAAATGTCAAAAAGAAAAAAAAATGTGGTGAAGAAATATATATTACTAGCTGACCCAGCCACACGTTGCTGTGGCTAATTAAACACAACTTCATCTACTGGATGGTTACCCAACCTAGATAACCAAGTGTTGTGTCGATAAATTAACTCACCCCGCCATCTGTTAAAAACTTAAGAAACTTATAAATAATTACGATGCATTGTCCTATAAAAAAACAATGAATTCGTAATTATAAATATTACTGAACAAATTACACACAGGAAGCCAAATTTCATAAAAATCGGTTAAGTAATTTCGGAATTTATCTCGAACAAACATCGTTTCGCAGGATTTTTATATCCTATGTAAAAGATAAACATATAAATAAATACTGTTTTCGCATGATTCACTATTCACAACAATAAAATAAACTGCGAAAAATGGTTCACAATAGACAAAAATTTTAACCAAACAAAAAAACGACTTAAAAAAATGCACTAAAACAAGCCGGGCCGGGTACCTTGGCTGGCACCGACTCCAAAAATAACAATCGTATTTACAAATTGATGAGTAGAAAAAGTAAATTATTAAGTTGTAAAAGTATACGATTTTTTTTTAAAATTTTTAGTGCATTTTTTGTCGTTTTTTTATTTGGTTAAATTTTTTGTTTAATTTTTCATTTTTAGTGAATCTGAAGTAAACTAACTAATTTGTCTGAATATGGGTAGACCTACTAAACGTGCTGCTCATATAGACATTACTTGACCGTAACGACGATACGGTAGGTGACTCAAAGATCCGGAAAGCCTATAAAAGATTCGGCCGATTATCGTTAATTTGCTCCTAAGAATTGAATAGTTCCGTTACTTCGTCATGGATCCCATAATCAGAACCTAACCAAACTCTCATCAAACTACCCTTGAAGTACATCCTTTCCAATAAAAAAAGAAACATTGAAATCGGTTGGCGTGATATTGAGTTTTTCGTCCATTTGTCGCGCACGTACATAATGCAAATTTAAGACTTATATGATTTTCTCATGGATGCCAACGTCAGAACTGGACCAAATTGAAATGGGACCAGACGGAAAGCACCAGCTTTCAAATAAAAAAGAATCATCAATATCGTTTGACCCAGTCGAAAGTTCTGAGGTAACAAACATAATAAAAAAATACAGTCGAATTGAGAACCTCCTCCTATTATTTGAAGTCGTTAAAAATAATGTTATTTTAAGTTATTAATTTAGTGAGTTTCATTTTATATGATTTCAAGTTACAGTCAAAAATGTCTACATCAAAAGTTTTACAGATACGTCACATTAAAGAATTTTCTAAATAAGCCGTTCGATCTGGTGTTGTCTTTGGGGCAACGAAATGTAAACTTTTCTTACAGATATGATGAATCAACAGTACTAGTGTGTGTGCTACGGTGAAAGTCTTTGCAGGTAGTAAACCGTTTATATTAATTATTAATTGTTTTTGTGTTTAATTCGTAGAACACATTTTTTTTGTTTAATGTTATGTCTGCCCTTTCCTCGACAGATGGTAATTATTAATAAAGGTTCTTTTAATATAAATGCGTTTATTACTTGAATAACCTAGCTGGATAGCTACGACTGTTTACTATTCGGGGGTAGGTAAATCTCTGGAGCCTTGCCACGGGAGCTCGTAAAGTATATCTCTGATACTGCTTCTTGTACGCCAATGCCATCTGGCGAGCTATGGTGCAAGCTACATGCTTACCGCCATCTATCGTATTCTTTCCATATTAAATACTTAATTACTCTACATTACACCCTCCCCGACCTAATCTCAAGCCCTGGCTACAATAAATACAAATCATGTTCTTTTCAAAAGAAGCTATACAATTGACAAAAAATGGGATTTTAAATATTTCATTTTTACACGATTTTATACACTAAATTCAACCAAACATATTTTAAATATTAGATTTTAAATATTTCAACTTAAGTACTTCTGTTTCTCTGGGAGGGATCTCTATGAACGCTTTGAACGGAGCCTTCCTTCCCAAGGTCTTAGTTGAGTAGTTTGCTCTCGATCATCTGCTGGTAATCTGAAATCAAGAGAACTCCACGTTAGCCCCTTCAACAAAGCTGAGGTCCCCAACTCGTCTGAAGCGCATTTCGTGACCTCAGACGCGGTGGGCGGGTTATTATCTTCACTCTCCTCTTCCCATTTCACAGATAAACTCTTTAACTGATCAATATGCCTCTTCCAAGTCAACGGAGTACCACAGATCCTAACGATATAAACTTTTTTACCCACTTTCCTTTCTACAATACCTCTAACCCAACCAACTTTATTCACCTGACGGAAGTCCTTGACCAGACACTTTTGTCCAACATGTAAATTCCTAATTTTTACGCCCCCATAATTCCTTATTTGATTATCTTGACTCCTTTTTATATTATCGTTAGCTATTTTTCTCTGTTCTGACACATCTTCCTGAGTGGTTTTAGGAATTAAACTACTGAAAGTTGATTTCAGTCTCCTACCAAACATCAAGACTGCCGGTTCTAATCCCGTTGTGCAATGTGGCGAATTTCGATAATCAGATAGAAAATCACATAATCTACTTTCATAGTTTACTGGAAAATTATTCCTAACCATAATTTAAAAAAAAAAAAATTTTACCGTTTTAACTGAATTTTCAGCTTGCCCATTACACTGAGGGAATTTGACCGGTGAATTTAACAATTCTATGTTATTCTCTTTAAGAAATTCTCTAAACTCTACACTAGAAAATGCTGTTCCATTATCCGAAACTAGGCAATCAGGGTTACCAAAATTAGAGAAAATTCTTCTCAATTAGTTAATCGTGTTAAACGAATCCGCCCTTGGGACCTCTAAGCAGTCGATCCACTTGGAAAAAGCGTCACAAATTACAAGAAACATTTTTCCTGCTACAGGCCCGCAGTAGTCTACGTGCACCCTACTCCAAGTTGCCCCAGGGTTCGGCCACACTGACAAGTGACTCTTAGGAGGTGCCGGCCTCATAGCCGCGCAACCATTACATTTTAGAACCATTTTTTCAATGTCATTGTTCAGTGATGGCCACCAAAAATAAGCTTTTGCTAGGCCCTTCATTTTAACTATTCCTAAATGAGATCTGTGTAATAACTCTAGCACATGTTCTTGTAAGGAACTCGGAATGACAATTCTATGTTGCCAGAAAAGGCAATCCTTGACTATGGACATTTCGTTTCTCTTAACCCAGAATCTCCACAGTACATCGTCTCGACCAACTCTTTTTGGCCAGCCCTTACGCAAACCCGTTAAAACTTCCTGAATAACCGTGTCTGTCTCTGTAGCTGTGGAAATGAGCTTGATATCTATGTGCTCGCATTTATCTACATAACACACAAAATCTGATCCATAATCATCTTCAAATTCTTCTTGAGAATTTATCCCAAGATCGAAACATTCCATAAAATCTCTCCCCACAATTAATTCTGTTCCTTTTATTACTACAATAAAACTAATATTTTTGTTCCTACCCTTAAATTTCACATCAAAAATCGCCTTTCCTACGACTTTTAAACGATTATTTCCATAACCTGAAATAATCCGCTTGTCTTGTGACAAAATGATTGAACTAAAATGTCGTTTAAAAATACCCTCCGGCATCACACATAAAGATGAACCGGAATCAATCATTGCCGTAAACTTCTTGTTATTAATTTCAATTTCAGCAGTAATCGGACTAATTGACGCAACTAAAACTTTACTATCCCTGTGATTTTCAAAAATGGGATTTATAGGATTATTCTTGCAAAATTTCTGTAAATGCCCAACGCCCTTACATTTAAAACATTTCGCATTACGAAATTTACAATCAAACGATAGATGATCATTCCTTTTGCAAATAAAACACTGTTTTTTAACATTACCCAAGGGTGATCTAAAATTCGTACCTGAATTTGATCCTAACCTATAAGCTGGTTTCGTGTTAAAACTACCCTTGGGGCTCGTCGATCGTTCCCTACGCTGATCTCGCTTGAACCCATCGCTAGTAACTCGTTTTTTTACCAGGTTTACCTCTGATTTAACTGTATTAGCACTATCCAAAGTTGACATACTAACTGCAAGTCCTTCTATTTCATTAAACGATAACGTTTGCCCTTCTACAAAAATTTTCTCTTTCGCGCGCCCCGGTAACAACCCGATTGCAAACATGTCTATAAGATTTTTTTCAAGCCTCGTTTCGAATTGACAATACGTTGCTAAAGAACGAAGTCTAACCGCGAAATCTTTTATCGTCTCGCCTTGTTGTTGTCTTGCTAAAAAAAAATTCTCCCGTTCTTTAAAAACTGAACGATTTTTGTTACAATGTTTGTCGAGAAGCGCTAAAAGTTTATCAAAAGATAAGTCCGTTACTTTATTTGGAAAACACAGATTAATTAGTAAGGTTAACGTTTCTGATTCTAGGAGATTCAATAAAAAAGCCCGTTTTTTCTCCACAGACGCTTTGTCATCATGGATCACGAAAAATTGCTCTATCCGAAGTCGAAACAATCCCCAGTCTCCGGAGAGATGGCAAAACGGTGGTATTCTACCCGATTCCATAACTCCCAACAGATAGATCGGCAAAAACAATCAACAAATAAAACAATAACAAATTATCCCTCTCAAAGAAGCAAAAATACTTATCTCAGGAACTCTTCTGGTCTCCCTCTGGGTTTTATCCTTGTCTTCTGATTAATCCAATGATTCGTCCTTGAAACGATTAACCCAATGATCCGTTTTGACCTTGAAACCAATCCAATGATCCGTTTTGACCTTGAAACCAATCCAATGATCCACAACCAGATCGCCTCCTTGCGGTATTTTACTTGTGTTCCTAGAACAAAAAATCTTCTTATCCAGCCCGTAGCCACGGAACCAAATGCTCCTTAATCTCGAGCAGAATCTCTTCCGATTCCTTGGCCAAAACTGCAAGTCACTCCAGCAGTGACTTAGTCCTCCGTGTCCAGCACCAATTATTAATTCGTACGCGTAACTTCCACACAATTATACTTTTACGGCTGCGCCAAATGTTATGTCTGCCCTTTCCTCGACAGATGGTAATTATTAATAAAGGTTCTTTTAATATAAATGCGTTTATTACTTGAATAACCTAGCTGGATAGCTACGACTGTTTACTATTCGGGGGTAGGTAAATCTCTGGAGCCTTGCCACGGGAGCTCGTAAAGTATATCTCTGATACTGCTTCTTGTACGCCAATGCCATCTGGCGAGCTATGGTACAAGCTACATGCTTACCGCCATCTATCGTATTCTTTCCATATTAAATACTTAATTACTCTACATTACATTTAATTAAAAATTAACGTTATTAACAAGTTCTGAAAGTACTTTAGTATATCGAACGTGTCATAGGAATACGTGTGCATTGAACGAGTGCGCGAAAGCATATGACAACCCTGGAAATTCAAGATTGGAATTTACGCTGTCACAGAGTACCGTGCCGCGAGCACGACAATCTGAGTGCTGCTATTGGCTAGCGGAACAATGTGCATGTGATGCCCCTTCCAAATGATTTGTCTACAACGCAATTATGTCCTTTAACTAACTAATCAATTGAAAACATTAATGAAATTGATAATGAATACGTGCGGCAGCCTCATTGGACTGGAAAACACATCTAAATAACTACCGAATACTTCCACAAGGGAGTCTAGACAGCAATGATCAACGCCAAGGAATTGGCTGTCTATTTACGTCACCCCCACCATGCGACCAGCCGAGCCACTATTGGTCAATTCTGAACAAAGGAAAAATCTGAATCGTGAATATTTACGACAGCGAATTCATGTTCCGAAAAATTTGGAGCTCAATTTCGAGAAATTGGGAATAATTTGGATCAAGAAATAAACATCATCACCTAAAAATGAGTATATGCTACAAAAACAACCCAAAAACTGACGGCTATCAGTGATTGTTGCACTTTAAGAAAAATATTTACTGTTTAAAATTGTACCTTATATCACATATGTATACTTGTACCTTTTCTTGTAAACACAATAAAAATGATGTGAGACTTTGGTATCCTAAGTTGGTAAGATCATGGCAAAAACTATCACACATAATTTTGACACAGCTGACTTCCAATCGTAGCGACCAGGGAAATTACCCAAAACAAGTACCTTAGAGAAATTAAGGAGGTTCTGTCCCCCAAAAGTCCGACCTGAGTTTGCCCTATAAAAATAGAAGTCAAACCGGTAGGAAGTCAGTTCAAAACTATCAGCCAAGAAGAAAGATACCAACTCAAGATACCAACAGTCTCCAAGTTCAAACCTCTTTTAAAGTGTTTTAGTCAGTCTTAGATTCAGTTTACCTATCCCAGTATCCCAGTAACCTAAAAATCCCAGTCTCCCACAGTCTCCAAAGTGAAAAATATTTATTTTAATCCAGTACTAAAATCAGTTTTGCCATTATACCTAGAAGCATTTTTTGTCAAAGTAGTAAATTCATTTAAAAGACCAGTGTAGTTCCAAAATCCACTGGCGTACGAAACTCCATTGGCGTGTCATTGTGGCCAGCTCCCTATTATATTTAGTTTATGTACAAACGTCTAGTACATTTGGTCCTTCGAGCCGGATCTACACATAACACGCCTTCAGTCTTACCCAGTGGAAATGCCGTCTCTTCGCAGTGGCCGTAAGACCCCGACACCTTCCGAAATATCGCTGTCTAAACCTAACGCCCCGGGAACAAGCCGAAACATGCCAGTGGCACCCCGTCGGACCCCGGGCCCACGCACCGTAGACACCGATGAGACGCCATCCAGCGGAACCCGCCACGATCTATCCGGTGCGAACCCTGCCAGGAACCCTGACCTCATCACTCTTGACCAACCTGCTCCAGAATGTGTCGCCGAGAGCCTCCACGGATCCAACAGTAAAAGCAGTAAAACAACTTCTGAATCAACTGAAGACTCCCTGCGATTGCTGCGCCGAGAGATGCGCATTCGGGACAGACGTCACGCCAAGCAGACAGCCAATCTGCTCAGAGCCCTGAACGCTGCAACACGCCAAGCAGTCAGCCAACCTACCCAGGAGCCCGCACCAACCAGCCCGACCCTGCGAGCCAACCTCGGTCAGGTAGTAATTCAAACCCAGGCACCAACCGGTCCGTCTACGAACGAGTTCGCAACGAGATATGCCACTCGAGTACACACGTCAGACGGCCCGTCTACCGGAGAGTTTGCAACGAGATATGCAACAACTCAAGTGCACGCACCAATCGGCTCTTCTACTAATGAGTTCGCAACGAGATATGCCACTCAAGTACATAAGCCAGCCGAAGAGTTTGCAACGAGATATGCAACTACTCAAGTGCATGCACCAACCGGCCCTTCTACTAATGAGTTTGCAACGAGATATGCCACTCAAGTTCACAAGCCGGCCGAAGAGTTTGCAACGAGATATGCAACTACTCAAATGGACACACCAGCCGGTCAGCCTACCAATGAATTTGCTCTAACCGATCCAACCGGATACGCCGCCGCCGCCACCCAAGAGTACACACTACTGACGGGCCCTGCAAAGAACATCCCTACGGCCGAATACAGCCATATCGGACCCGAGCGCCCACTTTACAACACAGCAGGGTACCAGCATCAGCCAGCCTCCTCCGGCCAGGATTCCCCATTATTTACACCACCGCACACAGCCAATCAGACAGCACGGCACACCCGAGAATGGTTGCAGCATGGCAACGACCCACTGGCCCAGATCGCCTCGGTGATGGCGGAGGCGCTCCGCTCTTCCAGAACGCAAGATAGCCCCCGCACATTAGAAGATGATTCAAGAATGGCTGCCCTCATCGCCAGGCAATCCACAGCAAAAGATTTGCCTACCTTCTCCGGAGATCCCCTCGAGTGGCCCACCTGGAAGGCACAGTACGCTCAATCCACCGCCACCTGCCAAATGACTCCGAGCGAAAATCTCATTCGGCTGCAGCGCGCCCTCAAAGGCAAGGCACGAGATACCGTGGGTCCCCTACTAATGGATCCTGCGCAAGTCCCAGAGATCATCAGCGTCCTCGAGCAGCGATACGGCAGCGCTAACTCCATAGCAAAATTTATGCTAGACAAGGTTAAAAAACTACCTTACCTCACGACCGAGGTATCACTCGAGGACCTGGCAGATTTCTCCGGGACGGTACAAAACCTGGTGGCATCTCTCCGGATCCTGAAAACCGAAGGTTATCTTACCAATCCTGCATTACTGAATGACGTCACTGACAAAATGCCGAGTTCCCTGCGGCTGGCATGGCTAATCGAGATCCGCAAACAACACTCTCCGGCTACCATAACCCAGCTCGCTGCCTTTCTGAAAGAGGTTTCAAACGCAATTCCAAACAGTGGGATGGTGGACCACATACGATCTCGACCACGCCGTGAACAAATACATGCCGGGTACCAGGAGGAAGAAGAGAGTGAACGCATGCGACTTCTACCGAGCCATGAGCAAATACATGCCGGACATCAAGAAGAAATCAGGGATGGCCCAAAAGAAAAGATCGCCCCCATAAAACGCAAAGTAAACGAGGAACATACTTACCCTGGACCGAGCCGAAAAAGAAAAACAGCTGATGAAAGCTGCGCCCAATGTGGCGGCAATCATAAAACCCGCGAATGCAAAGAATTCGCAGCCAAAGATGTTGAACTCCGATGGGAAACTGTACGCATGGGAAGATTATGCCGCAAGTGCTTAGAAAAACACCACTCACGAAGCTGCAAAATAAACCAATGGTGCAAAGTAGGGGATTGCAGATCCCCACACCACCCCCTGCTACATAATCCCGAGTTCGTACGAAAAAGCGCCGTGGAAAATGTCAACTTGTGACGCCAGGACTCCGGACAGAGAGTACTATTAAAAATTGCGCCAGTCATATTAAGCGCTCCAAACAAAGAAGAAGTGTCAGTGTTCGCTCTCCTGGATGAAGGATCCACAGTAACACTTGTCGACACTGACACCGCAATACAAGTCGGAGCAAACGGCCCAGTTCACGGACTGCGAATCCACGGCGCGAAAGGAATGTGCACCTCCGACAATCTCTCCCAACGAGTGAGACTAAGAATACGAGGTGCAGGCAACAGTAATACATTCCACATATCTGCCAGCACAATAAGCAACCTCAACCTGCCGGAGCAACAGATCCAAGGAAGGTCGGTTGTCCCGAAGCTGCTAATAGGCCAAGATAACGCTCACCTGATCGTGTCAAGGGAAGTTCGTGAATGCAATGATACTACGCGAATAGCATCACGCACCGCACTAGGATGGATCGCTCATGGGGGAGTCAACCCCAGAGATAATAACACGACCACCACTTTGGCACTACAACCAGAAACGGCCGCAGACATACAGTTGAGGGAGCTAGTAAAAACCAACTTCGCCATCGACTCCCTCGGAGTAACATCAGCCACCAGAGTCAATGCAAGCGAACAACAGGCAATTGCACTTATGAATGCAACTACCCGTCCTCTTCCTGTAGGAAGGTGGGAAACCGGTCTACTATGGCGCAATCCAGAAGCCACGCTACCTGATAATCGGCAGTGTGCGCTGAAACGACTTCTGTCCCTGGAGAAAAAGCTAGAAAAAGACAAAAATCTAGCAGTGGCCTACAATGACAAAATAAATCAACTTATCAACAAAGGCTACGCCAAGAAGTTATCAAGCCATGAAGCTTCCACCACCACACCTCGCAAATGGTACCTGCCCCACTTTGCAGTAATCAACCCAAATAAGCCAGGAAAAATCAGAGTGGTGTTCGATGCCGCAAGCCGATGCCGAGGAACCTCCCTCAACGACCAGCTGCTTACTGGTCCTGATCTGCTGTCCTCCCTCCTGGGGAATATAATACGCTTCCGGGAAGGAAACATCGCTATTGCTGCAGACATCAAAGAAATGTTCCTGCAAATAAAAATAAGGCGAGAAGATCAGTCGTCCCAGCTATTCCTGTGGAGGACATCACCCCATCACGAACCAGACACCTATCAAATGTCATCGATGATGTTCGGAGCCACCTGTTCCCCAAGCAGTGCCCAATTCGTCCGAAATAAAGTGGCTGAAACATACGAGCACGAGTACCCGGCCGCCGCAAAAGCCGTACGCACCAAGTTCTACATGGACGATTACCTAGATGCAGCAGACACACCCAATGAAGCTGCTGCACTCGCCCAAAGTGTAAGTGCCCTGCTCGCGAAAGGAGGGTTCCACTTGACAAATTGGGCGTCCAACAGCCCGGCGGCCCTAGCTAGTGTACCTATAGAAGACCGTGCCAGCTCCACGATACAAATCAGCAGCGGAGGTCCGGAAACAGAGCGAGTGCTTGGTTTAATCTGGGACCCCACCACAGACCGCTTCCTGTACTCATTTCGTGAGGCAATCTCCCACGACACGGCCACACAACCTACCAAGCGGCAACTATTATCCATAGTAATGAAGATCTTCGACCCAGTCGGCTTCGTTGCCTGCCTTACCATCAGATCCAAGATACTACTGCAAGCAGTGTGGCGCTCAAGCGTCGGCTGGGATGAACCCATTGCCCCTGAACATGCCCAGAGATGGACAGACTGGCTAAACCTGTTGCACACGAACAGCATCTCAATCCCGAGACGTTGCCTCTACAACAAACTAAACAACGTAACACTACACCTTTTCTGCGATGCATCGGAGCAAGCTTGCTGTGTCGTGGCCTACTTCACCGAAAAAATAGATAGATCCTTACGAGTAACATTCCTTGCAAGTAAATGCAAGGTAGCGCCACTGAAGCCTCTCTCCATTCCACGCCTCGAGCTTCAAGCCGCCCTCATAGCAGCGAGACTAGCCCAGACGATCCAAAAAGAAAGCAAAGCCCTGATATCCCGCACCTGCTTCTGGACAGACTCCACAACTGTACTATGCTGGTTACGCACCGACCCACGCTCCTACTCAACCTTTGTGGCAAACCGATTGGGCGAAATAGACGAACTAACCAATATACCCGACTGGAAATGGGTACCCACAAAACTCAATCCCGCTGACATAGGAACGCGAGACTTAGAGGTGCCAGACTTAACACCAGAAGGAAGATGGTTTACTGGCCCAGCCTTTCTCACTTCCCCGGAGGGTGCGTGGCCAAAAGAACGGGCACCCGCCCACAGGCCTGACGACCTGACACTAGAAGTCAAACCTCACTACGTTGGCCTTGTGTCCACCAGGGGCGAAGCACTCCCATCAGTAGAGCGGTTCTCCTCATGGCATCGGCTGATTCGCTCCACAGCTTGGATCCTCCGATTTATCAGACGATGCAAGATGGGGCCCAATAAACCAGTAGAAGGCCCACTACTAGCCGAGGAGATAAAAGCAGCAGAACACAGATGGATCAAAAGGTCCCAGGAAAACGCTTTTACAACTGATCTACACATCATCCGACAAGGTAAAAAACTGCCTGCTGGCAGCCGCCTCAACTCCCTGAACCCCTTCTTTGGACCAGATGACCTACTACGAATGGGGACCCGACTACAAGCCTTGGAAAGAACAAAGATTGTGGCCCGAACTCCCATAATTCTGGACGGCGACGAACCCTACACTCGACTTCTGATCAGTCACTACCACAAAAAGGCGGATCATCCTAGTACTGAGAAAACAGTAGCAGAAATACGCAATCATTTCTTCATAATACGACTACGCACAACAAGCAGGAAGATAACGCACGCCTGCCCCACTTGCTTCATACGACGCAGCAAACCGACTCCACCTCTGATGGGCGCATTACCACCACCCCGCCTGATGCATCACGTCCGCCCATTCACACACTGCGGGCTTGATTATTTCGGCCCTATGGCTATCACGGTCGGTAGGCATCGAGAAAAACGATATGGAGCCATCTTCACCTGCCTCTCGACACGCGCCATTCACCTAGAACTAGCCGCTTCACTGACTGCTGACTCGGCCATCATGGCCCTACAAAGAATGACCGCCCGCAGAGGACAACCAGCAGCCATATACTCGGATAACGGGACAAACTTTCACGGAGCTGACACCGAGATGAGGGACGCCTTGCTGTCAATAAGTCAAGACGCCAGAATGATTGACGCAATAGCTACCCAGGGCATCGAGTGGCACTTCATACCACCACTAAGTCCGCACATGGGGGGAGCTTGGGAAAGATTAGTACGATCAGTAAAGAAAGCCCTAAGCGCTACACTAAAGGAAAGAGCACCAAAAGAAGAAACGCTACGCACCGCACTTGCAGAAGCTGAGTTTGTGGTAAATAATCGTCCACTCACCCACATTTCAGTTGACCCACGTGATGAAGAACCTTTAACACCCAACCACTTTTTGCTAGGGTCAGCCGGGAAGCGCCCCCAATTATCCTTCTACGACAAAAAAGAAGAGGAAACATGCCTACGCCGCCAGTGGCGCATCGGACAACAACTTGCAGACACCTTCTGGAGGCGATGGCTGCGGGAATACCTACCTACCATGGCTGTCCGGCAAAAATGGCACCATCCAACTACACCAATTAAGAAGGATGACCTAGTGATCATCATGGACCCAGCACTGCCTCGAAACAGTTGGCCACGTGGCCGTATCATCGAAGCAATACCTGCAGCTGATGGACAAGTCAGAACTGCCCGGATCCAAACCAGTACTGGGATATACGTAAGGCCGGCAGTCAAAATCGCCGTCATTCTGCCTGCCACGCCAGCAACTGATGAAACTGTACCCTCTGCGAAGACACCCGATTCAAAACTCAGACATCGGAAAAGGACACGCCCGACGAAGTAGCTGAGCACAGTCGAGACTGCACTGAGGGGAGTATATCGAACGTGTCATAGGAATACGTGTGCATTGAACGAGTGCGCGAAAGCATATGACAACCCTGGAAATTCAAGATTGGAATTTACGCTGTCACAGAGTACCGTGCCGCGAGCACGACAATCTGAGTGCTGCTATTGGCTAGCGGAACAATGTGCATGTGATGCCCCTTCCAAATGATTTGTCTACAACGCAATTATGTCCTTTAACTAACTAATCAATTGAAAACATTAATGAAATTGATAATGAATACGTGCGGCAGCCTCATTGGACTGGAAAACACATCTAAATAACTACCGAATACTTCCACAAGGGAGTCTAGACAGCAATGATCAACGCCAAGGAATTGGCTGTCTATTTACGTCACCCCCACCATGCGACCAGCCGAGCCACTATTGGTCAATTCTGAACAAAGGAAAAATCTGAATCGTGAATATTTACGACAGCGAATTCATGTTCCGAAAAATTTGGAGCTCAATTTCGAGAAATTGGGAATAATTTGGATCAAGAAATAAACATCATCACCTAAAAATGAGTATATGCTACAAAAACAACCCAAAAACTGACGGCTATCAGTGATTGTTGCACTTTAAGAAAAATATTTACTGTTTAAAATTGTACCTTATATCACATATGTATACTTGTACCTTTTCTTGTAAACACAATAAAAATGATGTGAGACTTTGGTATCCTAAGTTGGTAAGATCATGGCAAAAACTATCACACATAATTTTGACACAGCTGACTTCCAATCGTAGCGACCAGGGAAATTACCCAAAACAAGTACCTTAGAGAAATTAAGGAGGTTCTGTCCCCCAAAAGTCCGACCTGAGTTTGCCCTATAAAAATAGAAGTCAAACCGGTAGGAAGTCAGTTCAAAACTATCAGCCAAGAAGAAAGATACCAACTCAAGATACCAACAGTCTCCAAGTTCAAACCTCTTTTAAAGTGTTTTAGTCAGTCTTAGATTCAGTTTACCTATCCCAGTATCCCAGTAACCTAAAAATCCCAGTCTCCCACAGTCTCCAAAGTGAAAAATATTTATTTTAATCCAGTACTAAAATCAGTTTTGCCATTATACCTAGAAGCATTTTTTGTCAAAGTAGTAAATTCATTTAAAAGACCAGTGGCGTTCCAAAATCCACTGGCGTACGAAACTCCATTGGCGTGTCATTGTGGCCAGCTCCCTATTATATTTAGTTTATGTACAAACGTCTAGTACATTTAGTATATATTTTTGTTATGTCTGTTTCGGCTAACAAGGCCATTTTCAAATTGTGGTTAATTCACTTTGAGACGACTTTCACTTTGAGATGACTTATGTATGCGATTTTAAATGTCAATTTTTGAAGATATTTAAATTGATTTATTAGCAGTTGAACCAATTGGGAGAGCATTATGTGGGGTTCGGAATCGGTTTCCTCCGCACCGATAGTTAGGGGTTTTTTAATTGTTTTATAATGACGTTACTGCTATGACTAAAACAAAATGGTTGTGACCACAGCACTTTATTTTCCTTTTTAAGAAGTTATTTCTATACCACAAATGCATAATATTTTTTTGAAGAGTTTTACTCTCCATGCATATTTGTTATTTCAATTTTAATTGTTCAGCTACCGGTTTCGACACATCCGTGTCATTTACCACCAAACTTAAAAATAATTTTAAAAAATTATACAAGTTGAGAAAAGATTAGATTTTATTAGGTTGGGGTAGTAGGAGGGGCGATTTCAAGGGTCACCAAAATTCCTGTATCACACCGACATCACTCACTATACGTATACAATGTATCTCTATTTCTTCTCAATTATCAACATTCAACAATCATTGATAGACTGCACTGAAATTCTAGAAACTATGTACTTAATTGAATTTGGCCCGCCTGTGTTCACAACCAGATATAATTACGTAATATAATTAGGTATTTCACGGTTACTAGGTACTCGTACACTGTGAACGTGTCAATACTCAATACCATAAATACATAGTTTTAATAGGTTTGGTAATCAATCCATTTGTCTTTTTTTTTTTGAATTCCCAATAAAATTTAAGTTAACCGTAGCTAGTGCGTAGCGGAAAAATAATTGCAAAAAATAACGATTATCATTCAAATATAGTTAATAACATCCTAAATAAGAAATTTTAAAAAATTGACAATTTTTTAAATTTATTTTTTTATTATTATTCTTTATTTATAAACATATATTTTTCCAGGTAAACAGTTTTCAGGTTTTTCGACTACCACATAAGGCACATGCCCGTATTATGGTAGTTGAAGTATGTAAATATAATTATAAAATGTAATGGTTGGTAGTTTGTTTTAGTACCTATTAATTTATTTTTTTTCTCTATTTATTTAAATTAATGTTCTGTCCAGATGGGTTTTTACGAAATTAGTGTATGATTCTGAAACACATTTTTATATATGATAGATAGATACGAAGATAATGTATTAGTTTTTAAATTGTAGGTGGCGTAGAAATAATAATAATAAATTTACAGGTTACTTATGATGGTCTGCGATTACTAAATAATACATGACTAAGTGCTTGTTACAGAAATAGAAAAATAAAGAAAATGAGTTTGTACATAGGTTTGTACATAAACAGAATAACAGAAGGGATAGAAAAATATATGCAGTATCTCCTATGCGAAGATCTTTAAACATTAAAATATGGTACAAAAAAAATATTATTCAGGTAGTAAAAATATTAATCAGAAAATAATGTTAAATTTGAGTATGTTTGTCGATATTTGAGGTGTATTTGTTTCCATGTGTATGAAGGCTAGGAACAGGTGCGTGTTGACAAGTAATTTTTTACTCTACAGCCACCTCTCATAATAATAATATAACAACTGACATTAATCCATCTTAACAATGGCGTAGAATCTTAAACATCAATATTTTTCTCAAATAAGCATAAAATAATCTCCCATCAGATATAAGATCAGCATTTTACACGAAAAATAGTTTACGAGTAGGTAAGCTTTTAATGAACGGAAGGATGAAGAAGATAGTTTAGGCCACCCTGGTATTTATTTATTCCTTGTTTTTTATAGACTAAACAGCACGTAACATTAATACCCGTGTCAAAGATCACGATGTTTAAATAGTAGTTTGGCTTCTTCGAAGTTGCGAACCATCTCATTGAAACAGATCATAAATTGAATAAAACATAAGCGTCACCTTATTGTATAAAAAAAGGTATCAGATTGGATAACTTAGAAGAACTAGAGCTAAGGAAAGGCAAAAACAATAATAGCAAAGTAATTAACAACCAAATAAATTTAAATGAAAGTCCGATACTATTGTATTTCCCATTGATAAAGAACTCTCATTTTCAGTCTTCTGTTTATTTCAGTCTATTTCCTTCACTGGACCCATTTTTATCAACGCACTGTGAAAGCAGTATTCGAGTAGGTATATTGAGTCGTTCAATTTCTATATCCGCTACATCAACTTACATCAGCTACAAAAACTGTCATATCTCTAGCGTAAATAAAAAATTGCATTTCCTTTTTTTATATAATGAATTCAAATAATGTACATTCGAAAAGTGTCAATTTTTCAATGCATGTCTAAAAATATTTAAGGAATTTGGATAAATAAAGTGAATGATGTGGAGGATTTTGATACTCGCTTCGTGATTTATATGGAATATAGAGGATTTTGAAACTCAATTGACCTGAGAAGCGTGTTTCTACACCCGCCATCTTGGAAAAATAACTGCTTGGGATCGGTTGAATTCTGATAGAGCGGGTTGTGGTAGTAACTTCTTAAGGGAGGTTTTGAAACTCAATTTTAGGTTAGTCTTGTTCCTTGCAAAAATGTGAACAAGATGTCATACTCAGATCATTTTGTCACAGAATCAGATATAGCGGGTATTGAAATTATAGGACTTAATAATTTTTTATAACTAGTATGATTTTAGTAGAGCATTATACTGCCATGAAGAAGCTACGGTTGTTGCGAAACACGGTCGGCATTAAGAACGAGTATACATAAAAAATAAGGTGTTAACTAACTTACTGATTATTTAAAAAAAATAATTGCCATTTCATGAAAATAACACATCATTATTTCCTTCTTCAAACACAGCAATTACGTGGCGCCATTACAATTAAAAGTTCAACAAAGTAGTTTTAGTGTTTTAACCACTTCGATTGTTTAAAAAAACAAACATATTTCGTAAGCAATGCTTATGAGATGATAAGGATTGTATGTTTCCTTTGGGGAGGGGGGGTGCAGACATACGTTCACCGTTTGTCTCATTTTCGACTGTTGTTATTTAGTGTGTAAGAAAGAGCTGCAGCATTAAATGTTTAACGTTATTACGTTTTGAATTTTTGGAATTCACTCACAATATTGTCCTTGTAACCACATTCCACAATTTCAAAATTATCGTCACGGTTAGTAGTATTGTAGATGCCGTGGAGCCATCACGGTGTGTGAGAGATGCAAGAAAATTATGATTTTTTTCCTTTGGCGGTAACAGACCTATGTAGATTGTGTATTTCATCTTTTGAAAGATCTGCAGAATTATTGTGGTAAGGAACATGTTATGTTTATTATCTTTTTTATGCCGTCCCGTATAAAAGCGCTTTTTGTGAATTAATATTAAAACTTCCGCTTATATTACGTGCGCGTCTGCATGAAAAACGAGGGAGTTCTTCGAACAAACACATAATATGCCTACTTCATAATTTAAAAAAAAAAACAACGTCACATTGACGTCGATTTTGGCGTCGTAGGTGAGCAGTGAGCACCACCTACGACGAAACACGTCATATTCGACGGATGACCTTTCAAGTCTTGAGCACTTATTTGTCAACGTGTCTTGAAGTCGGAATGGTTCACGCCAGGAGATGATTGTTTGGCTCTCCTACTCGGTCCGCGCTTTGAGTACTCTGCTATTATAGTATTATGATTAATGAAGAAAGTATTTTATAAACACCGTGTAGGCCGAATATAATACCGAGCGGTCCATGGTCTGTCAAAGGGCTAAATTTTTTAATCTTGATGACGTTTTCGGTGGATTGTTGAAATATAAGAAATCAATTTGGGAGGCGGGTATGGATACCGCCGCCCCGAGAACCATTTGTTGGATCAACATCATTTCTTGGATAAACCAACATCCCTGCCGTAGGTCACCCCAAGAGGTTCGCTACGTTCGGTGACTTAGGGGTTGAGGGAGATCGAACCTAGACCTCTCCAGCCCAAATGAGAAATATTGGCAGCGCGATACATATCTCAACATTGCGCGCATGCGCAGGCTTATTGGGTTAAAATAAATTTACTTAAATTCACGAAATAAATTTTTGTTGTTCATTTTATGTAAACTGATTTATGAAGAACGTTTTAAAAATATTTTTGATTAGTTTGAAAACATGGCTTTTTCTTTTATTGTCGTAATAATTACCTTTCTTGTGTACAGCTGCGCATATTTGATGTAGCCGTGAGTATTAACGAAATGAATTTACACATTATATACGTATTACATAATATAGCCCCCTGAGATTCTTTTTCATAAAAACAACGTTCCACAAATTATCCATTTGTTATTATAATTAGATGTTATTCGTTTGCGGTTCGCTGAAGTGAAGTACAGTGCTTTATGAATCTTCCGATACCAAAAGGTGTTCACGTAGTTCACCCGCAGCATTTAATATATGTAGATGATCAGTGGCGTAGCAACAATCCTTATAGTCCATATTTCTTAGAGAACTTCAAAAACGGATTTAAAATCATGTCGTCGTGAATCTTTCTTGAACGGATTTAAAATCATGTCGTCGTGAGGCATTCGAGATATGGATCTCCAAAAGAATACTTAAAATAAGCTGGATGGACAGGGTTACAAACGAAGATGTTATGGTTCGGATGAATAAAGAAAAGGAAGTAATTAAAACTATAAAAATCCGAAAACTTCAATATCTTGGACTTGTGAAACTTAGTACAGCACCATATTCCTGTATATAAAAAAGACTTAGTACAGTACCATATTCCATCTTTCATTGTCACTAACTGCCTCTAATAATTCTACATTTCTAGGCACTTCATAACTAGCTTTGTCGAGCTTCATCTCTAGCTTACCCATGGCGCGCTACGCTACTGTAGCACTGAAGCATTGAAACCATACCCGACTATTGCTAAAGTTCCATCAACCCACGGGCGGAGAAGCGCCTGCTCTGTGTACTTGCCTTCAATTATTAGAATTAATATAGATTATTTTCATTCTACTGATTTTGTGTATGAAATATTTACTCACAAACAAATTACTTCCTTCCTGTTGGTACTCGTGAAATAAATAAATAAAAACAATATTAGTACTCTTACTCGCGGAATTACGGAAAACTTACAAAAGTAAAAAAAAAAAATATATATAAATAATACTAATATAATTTTTTTTTTTTTTTTTTTTTAAATCCTTTATTTTTCCCAATTTTACATTTTATAGTTACATATTTTAGATATAATAAAAATAATGGGAACCCACTAAGGCGCAGCCTGTGCGTGGGTAATATTATAGTTAAAAATATTTTATTTTAGTACCTAGAAAAAACAAACAGTGGTATTCAAGCAAAAAAATTATTAAAATTGGTTTAAACAGTTTGTACAAAAAGTGTGTACAATAGTGTACAAGGTAATAATTAGTGTATAGTGTAATAACAGTTATAAGTGTAATAATAAGTGTAAAGTTTGTGAGAAGTATAAACTGATGTAAAATTAAATAAATAGAGTTTTTACATCTGTGTGGTATAGCCATATTTTTAACTCTTTTATGTAATGCTGAAGTTTAGTTGCAACTTGGATATTTTTTGGTAAAAGGTTAAAAGTGCGAGGTCCAATAAAACTACTGTGAGTTTGCATTTGTTTTGTGTTTGTTTGAGGGGTATAGAATACATTATTATTTCTAATGTTTGTTCTGTTTTCATTTTTTTCGAATTTGTTTCTGTTTTTATAGATATATTTCATAGTTTGCAGTATAAATAGTTTACGGAGACTGAATAATTTAGATTCTTTGTATAAAGCATGTGTTGAAAATGTTTTAATTCTATAATTTTAATTAATAGTAGAATTGAGAATAATATATGAAGGCATTGATTTTTTCTGCTTTTGATCATGCATAGTGTGTATCATGCCTGCAAGCATCAATGTCTGTATTCATGCATGCATGAACGTGCGTGAAATATTTACGCACAAACAAATTACACCATAATGATATAAAAGGTATAATCTCGCACAGACCGAATATGTGGGATTTGTGAAGCTGAAAGCATTTGTATTAAAAATTGTCTCAGGATCATTGCCTTTCGAAAGAAGAGAATGTTAGCAAACTTGAAAATTGCGACGTCTAACCTTAAATAAAATCTGAAAATATATCTATCATCCTTTGACTGGTCGGTGGTTGAGTGGGCATAGTGCTTGGATCCCATCCGAGCGTCGCGTGTTCAATTCCTCCATCACAACACAAGCAGCATTTTCGGCTTTCTGTGGTGGTAGTAGGAGATTTTCAAACATTGTTGGGTTATTCGTAACCCGGGAATGTTTGTCTTTCTTTTTTAATAATAAAAAAAAAGTGAAATGATAAAGATACAATACTCTTCTATATTCATACTAATCGAACAAAAAATATAGCAACGCTTTTAAAAAGTACAGGCAATTAAATAATAAGGATATCCCATATGAACAAATTTCATGCGTTTTTTCCAACGGCATCGGCCCACATTCCTGCTTTACTGATAATTAATAATTCCTGATATGCAAAAAAAAAAATCACTCGACATAAAGAAGAAACGCAAGCCCAGGTAATTTTATTCCATCTTTTCGAATTAACAATGTGTGTGCACCACGGCAAATATTTAACCATTGAAATCTGGCTGCTTCCCTGTTCTATGGAAAAGCTGTTATCTAACTTAAAAAAAATACATTTAGAACGGGCGATACTCATGATGTCACAAATTACCGACAAATTGCATGCTCTCTACAATCCCCAAATTGTTTGAAAAACTTATACGCGATACCTCTACCTATACCTCATCGACGTGACCCGCGGGCAGATCCACTGCAAAAATTCTCTCTTTATACGAACAATTTATATCATGTTCATTTGAAAATAAAATTCAAGTAGGCTCAATATACACAGATTTGTTGAAAGTGTTTGACAAAGTTAACCACAATTTTTTTCTTAATAAAGTAAGTAAACTCGGATAAGAGGATAAATTATTGGAATGAATAAAGAGCTACCTACTGAAGAATTCTTCAAGTAAAAAATAATTATAACCTGTCCCGCCAAAAGCTACCTGCGGTGTTCCTCAAGGGTCATATATAGAAACAATATTTTTCTTTCTTTTCATAAACTATATTGTTTCTGTTTTTCATAATATTACATATTGAAGTGTTGTTTTTCGCCAATGATCTAAAACTATAAAAACTATAGTTGGTTGTATTCATATTCAAATAAATTTAAATACACTACAAGATTGGTGCAAACTAAACAAACTTTATGCATAAATTTTTGTCAGCATTAGATTAACCATTGTTAATCTAAGAAACCTTTGGTTTCGAAACATGCATATGATTTTGATTAAATAGTGGTGTTTTACAAAGTGGTTT
Source organism: Limnephilus marmoratus (assembly GCA_917880885.1). Lineage (NCBI taxonomy): Eukaryota > Metazoa > Arthropoda > Insecta > Trichoptera > Limnephilidae > Limnephilus > Limnephilus marmoratus. The sequence continues at coordinate 17,608,599 of OU862920.1, read as the reverse complement.
GTTTTAGTTTAATAAAGAATTATTAATTCACATAAAAAAATATTTTTTAGTTTGGTACTTACTCGCACTTTCTCGCTCGTCTGATATATTATGAAGAGATGAGTAATTTTGCGCATTAAGCAAGAATATTTCACATTATTTAGGTACGCATGCAGCAAAAAAACCGTAATTAGTATGGTTGATATTACTGATTCTTGTGGAAATGAGAATATTATTAGGTACCTACTCATTATGTCTGCTTTTGATCATGCATTGTTAATTTCTTCCTGCTTCTGAAGGATGAAAGAGCGAAGTTTGTGAATAATTATCAAGTTTAAATATAATTATTGCTGGGCCTTTGTGCAAGAGTTTGCAAAACACAAGAATTCCCATTTAATTTGTTTTTGGAAATCGAGTTCTTAGGATTCTACAAATTGGGTACAGTAATGATTTAGTTGGTTTGCAATCTGGGAGGCGGATATGGGCACCGCCGCCCGGGAGCCATTCATTGGTTAACCAACACCTCTGCCATAGGTCCCTCCAAGTAGTTCACTAAGTTAGATGATTTTGCAGGGGTGCCCGGGTACACAGAGTTAGGATTGTGTGGGTCTTTGCGGCGGATGCGTTTACACGTCAACTGTTTGGTGGTCCCGAATTGGAGAGACTGGTTGAGGAAAACCTAGGAGGAATGAATTCAAACGTGCGTCACTTCTGGACACACTGATCCTCAGATTCTAGGGATGTTCCATCTCAAAGGCAAATTCTGTTCCTCGAGGTCCTATGTGTAGCTAATGTAAAAATAGTTGGTACAAATTCAATAGCTTAAAATAGATTGAGGCACGTGATTATATTGATCTATAAAACTAACATTTCATTTTTAAAAATAAAGCCGGTTTTCATATACAACGGATTTCATAATAATTAGAAATTAAACAAAATAATATTAACCATATATTTTTAATAGCTTTGTCTATTATACCTTTGCAAAATTTGTATATTTTGGCAATTTTTTTGAAATATTATTAATGTTGTCATTTTGGACAATTATTCTTTAATAAATTGGACAATAATAACGCGGAAATTTGCGGAAAATCTATGGACATTTACAGATATTTTTTTAATATTTTAATGTTTATGAACTTTTATGGATTTTAAAAGGATATTACGGATTTAGTTGAATATATAGAGTTCGATATTTCTAGATATTTATAGACGTTTATGGATATTTATGGATTTAATGGGTATTTATTAATTTCTAATGGATATTGATTGATATTTTTACGATTAATTTATTAACAACATCGAGGAAAGGATTTCTATGGATATTATATTGGAATATTTGGGGATATTAACGGAGCAAGTCACATTTGGGATTCATATCACAATTCGTTATCAAATCGGCCAATTCCAACTGCAGTATAATATTATGTCAAATTTGACAATTAGCCTTAAAAAGTGTAGATGGTGGCACTTGTGTTTGTAGTAGCTACTACATACGGAGCGTGTGTAGACCAGATTTTAGCGGCGCTCTCACAGCCTTACATGGCGACTTTAGAAAACCTATACGGCAGGCATTTAGTTGATAATACATCAGATCATGAAAAACTCAAGAAATAAACAAAATTCTATGATACTGGTCATATTTAGAAAATTCCCTCAATTTTCAAAATTTGTGTGTGGTGAAAAGCGATTCTAAAAAGTGGATTTGAATAAATTCTGGTTTTTGCATCTGGCGACTATTACTCGGAACATTATGTTCCCGAATATGTACGTACTTCGTAAAGTATAAGGAGACCACGCCTTTGTGTGGGTTAATTTATTAGGAATGTTCTCCAATATTTATGCAACTGGCCTCAAACGGCTTGGAGCGGTGGCGCTGCTTGTGTGCTTTTTTCATTACGGAACTACCCGATTGATGATTTTGATTAGCCCACGGTTTTTTTGGGATTTCGGAAAAGAGAAAATATCTCACTGATTCTATGTATTTTTACGTCTTTGTATATTCGTGGTCTAGACGAAATCTCGTACCACCATTAATATTTTTTTTCCTAGAATGAACTTGTAAATGGCGCTATTATCAGGAGTTGGCTGTTTTGGGAACAAAACCACTGGGAAGGGGGTTTAAAAAAAAAGTATTTGAATCAATGCACAGGTAACTTTGCTCTTTTACCATTTTAATTTTTTTTTTTTGAGTATACTCTTTAATGTGGAAATTGTCTTTGGAAAACTAATACATTATTTTAAACCTACTTTGTTCCTTCAAACAACATTTTCTTTGTTTCTTTTTTTTATGAATACTTCACAGGAGTCCCAGCTGCTTCCGTCTAGATCCAGTGAGACTATGGCATCCCCAATCGGAGTATGTTGTGAGGCTGATGGTAGTGGGGAGAGGAAGGAGATGGGCAGGAGGAAAGTGGAGAAGTACCTGGCTATTCAGATGTGGTCACCAAACACGCGTAAAGTCATTTCAATTCTGAATGGTGGTCTTACACCAGGGCAATACCGAGGGTATCTTCCACTGTGGAAGGTCCGGCAAATATTCTAAATATAATTTTAAATGAATTAATTGTGAAATAACACAAATCAATCAAATAACATTTATTTGTCCACGCCATGATTTGATTCCGTGACCTTCGGGTTGAGAATCAAGAGCCTTACCCCTCGACCACGCCGGTCGTTAATTTTCTGTTTAATTCAACCAATAATGTAATTATCTGTGGGACAAGAATTTCAGTTGCTCTTTAAGCTCGACTTGAGAAATATCTACCTTCGTCAACCGTTAACAGTCGACTTATTCGAAGATGTTGATGACATTTCCCAGAATATTCAAGTACTGGTTCTAAGACAAAATATCTGTTTAGCTGTAAAATACCATATGCTACATTATTTCATCATTATTCGAAATTCAGACGAAGCCAGGCGGGAAAACTAATTTGTACTCTAACATATTTTATCGTCAAAAGCCACAGTCCATCATCATTTATCTTCTCGTAGTTTTCCGTACAGTTTAATCAGTAATAGTATGACAATATAATATGTAGACTGCAAATGCAGCACGCCTCGTGCTGTGAAGTTCCAGTGGTCCACTGGGAACGGGCCCGCCGGCTGACGCGGATGCCTGAGAGCTTGAGTGATGGCGTTGTCAGCGGGAGCGATCCTGCGCAATATTTACAAGTGGTCTGCGCACCGTTAATCCCACTCAAGTTATAATATCTATGTTTTTTTCCCGCCCCTTTTCCCCCATTTTGACCTGTGGTCCAATTCTGAACCCCGCTCTTACAGATAACACGTGGGTAATGTAAGCTTAACACGGCATCTCCTGCCGGTGAAACAGGTTTTTTTTTCTCATTAGCTCTACACAGTAAAATAATTTCCCTCAGGGACTATGAAGGTTTTTGAAGTAAAACTACTTTACGCACGCTTGAATTGGGGAGTAAGCTGGCGAATGCGTGACGAGAGCGTTACGAAAAGCGAGGCGAAGACTTCGTATATTACTGTAGGGGCAAGAGAGAGAGAGAGAGAGGTGCGAGCACACATTTTCTTTCTCTCATAGCCAGTTACGTTACAATTTTTCGCGCAAATTTTCTTTCTCTCTTCCTGTCATATTAAAGGAGCAGAAGTTTTACTTCAGTTGTGTGGTCTAAAACATACTCATTTTTTAAGGAAAGGAAGAAGAGGACGTTCTGGGAAGGAAATAGGTTTGATGGGTGGGTAGGAATCGGGGGGTCAGTATGTCCAGGAGTGACGGACGTATGAATCCATTCTTTCAACTGCAGTGCAAGGCGATGGGTCGAGGGATTCTAGTACCTTCTCAATCAGTCTCTCTCGGTCCGGCCAGCCACGCCGCAGGTGGGGCCGTCAAAATCTTGACAGACCTATCCCCATGAACTCGAGCATCTCTGTTAAGTCTCCAAACGTAGCGTACCACTTGGGGTGACTTATGGCAGAGGCGTAATTATTGTATTATCATATAATATACACTTTAACAATAAATTTTAATAGGGTTGGTAATAAAGTTAATTTACCTATGGTACGGATACCTACGCTTTATTTAATTATAAAAGACGATCACAAGTAACAACTAACTTTATTTTTTTTTTTTTTAAACATTACATATTACAATGATCTTTGGCTCTCCAACTAGGAAATTTACCCGTTTTAGGACAGTCAGATTTATTACATGAACTATTGTTTTGTCTATTATATTGGCTTTTACTTAGATCTTAGATGGATACTCCACTTCGTGGATAATTTAATAAAGTTTTGTTGGTATATACAAGAAGTTGCTTAAGAATGTAAATATATATTTTAAAACAATGTAAACGTAGAGAAGAGAAATAAAAAGAAAATTTAAAAAGGAGGAGGAGGTTAGGGGAGGGAGAGGGGCGAGGGAAGGAAGAGGAAATGGGAATGATGGAGGAGGGTACGGGGAAGGGTGGGGGAAGGAGGTTGAGGGGGGGAAGTGATGTGGGGAAAGGGAATGTGGAGGGGTAGGGGGTGGTGGGTGGAGGGAGAGGGGGAGGGAGTTGATGGGGGGAGTGGAGTAGAAAGGGGTGGAAGAGGGGGGAGGGAATGAAGGGAAGGGGGAGGGGTGGAGGAAGGTGGAGGGATGTGGAGTGGGGAGGGTGTGGGGTAGGGGAGATGTGGGAGGAGGAGGGGGAGGGAGAGGGGGTTTGATGGATGAGTGGTGTGGGGTGAGGGAAGGTGGAGGGGGGAGGAGGGTAGTGGGGTTGATGGGGGGAGTGGAGTAGGGGAAGGGGTGGGTGGAGGGGGAGGGGGATTGATGGGGAGAGTGGAGTGGGGAGAGGGAAGGTGGAGGAGGCTGAGTGGAAATCCACTAATACCATGCGAGCGAAGCCGCGGGAAAAAGCTAGAGTACTGTCAAGATTTTTGAAGAAATTAGAAAGATAATCCAAATTTTCTTCTTGCATTTTATTTTGCTTTTCCGTGTCGCCTGAATATGTCGTTTCCCGGAGTTGAGAATAACGCCCCAGGTTATTATTTACTATGGAGGAGTGCGCGGAAGGGTCTGGCGAACTTCTGAAGCGTGTGCGGTGTGCTCCTGCGACACAAGGCTGGATACAGAAGTCGCGGTTGCTGCTGTGATTGGAACACGACCATACCAGTGCACCAGGGTAAATTGCATCGTACGGGTCTCACTCATAGTCCTATATTAACCTATTAATCCACAAACCCCTGAGTGGCACCTTGTGCAGTTCAAAAAGCCCGTTTCAACATTCAGATTACGACAATCGCAAAGCGTTAGGATTTTATTCATTTATGAAAAACATTAAGACATTTTACTTAGAGTAAATTTTATTATCACCAAATTAAGCGGCTGCTTGTTTCATTGATGACCGTGGTTTCATGGAGTATAGTTGTTACTTTGTATGAAGGCTAGTGTATAACATACACAATATATATTATATGGCTGCCTATTTCATGATGACCATGGTTTCATGGAATGTAGTTACTTTGTATGAAGTCTAGTGTAAATTTATGGATTTAGTGTATAAATATATGCATATATGTATATGTACATACATTTACATACACACAAACATACGATACAAACACACATACATATACACCCTTACACGGCACATAGATACGCATGCGTACACATAGATAAACATAAATCGTCATATATATACCCAAACAATATATATTCCTCCATTTAAGTAGAGAAACAGGCTACTAACATTAACACATTCACACATCGAAAAGTCATACACATATATATGTATATGTATATACACACAAACACAAACGTACACATACAAACATACATACTTACACGGCACATGCATACGCGAACGTACACACGCACCGTCACTCGTCACATGTGTAAACAAAGATATAAAAACATATTTATCGCAAATATAATAATAATTATAACGTAATATTTGTATAGCGCAGTTTTGTGCCATTTCACTTCAAGTGCGCTTAACTATATAATAAATTAAAAATTATCCTACAGTGCTCCTTACCAGTCCATTACAAAGTATTGATTAAAGAATAAGAAATAAAGAATATATACAGTATTTACAAAACAATGACAAGAAAACAAAGATTAACAAAAATAGTGCTGTTTTAGCACACACAGAATAATACTTATAGACAATAACGGTGTTATTGTAGCACAGGACAAAACAAGATTTTTAAAATTAAAATATAATATATTGACTTCTTACAATAAATTTGACATTAAATTCGGAAATTAAACATACAAGTACAATTAGGAGGAAACCGAATCCAAACAATTACCGGAAACTTGAGAACATGGCTTATTACGTGTATTGAAAAGATGTTAGGATTCTTGAGGGTTTGATTTTAAAAATAATTTTTTTTTAAAGTCCGTTTAAATTCAGCCAAAGCATTAGGTTTTTATTTATTTATTTAAAAATTACACAATATTTAATTAAGACATGTTATTAACCTGTCAAGGGCCAGGGTTTTTTGGAATTTTTTTTGGAAATTACCTTAAGAACAAGAATGGAGGAAGCTATTCTGACTTTTTCCTTGGTACAGTTTCTTTATACAAAAAATTTAAAATCGCATCCAAATTATTTGAATTAATATTCTTTTTCGAAATTCCAGTCTCGCGCGCGGGCGCGTTCCTGGCCTTTGAAAGGTTAAGAGTACATATATTAAATCATTATGTTAGCTGGCGGCCTATATCATGGTGACCATGGTTTCATGGAATGTAGTTTCTTTGTAGGAAGTCTAGTGTAAATTTATAGATTTAGTGTATAAATATATGCATATATGTATATGTACATACATTTACATATACACAAACGTACGATACAAACAAACATACATATACACCCTTACATGGCACATAGATACGCATGCGTAGAGTCACGTGGGGTAACCGTACGCAGTTTTTACATTGGGATTTTTGTATTAAAACGCTTTAGGTATTTTGCTCATTTTTTTTGTTAATTGATATGATTGATCATTAAGGCATCTCAAACAAACATAAAAACCTTATGTAGTTCATAAATCAAAAAGTTATATAAAAATGTTTACATGCATGTCGATTACGAACACATACCCCACGTGCGGGGTACCTAAGTATTCGCATACCGTAGAGAAGTGTTCAAATCAGATTAGTGGTTATCTTTAATAGAATTATCACTTTGCACCCGTGTAACTAACAATATTTTACCAAAAATTACCATAGACCACATCGCTCTGACTCAGTTGGTTACACAATAGCATACATCGGTAAGCAAATATGTCGATAGCAGATGACAAAATTTAAGAAAAAGCACGAAAAACAATAATTTACCTACCAATTTTTATTTTCAAATTAGGATTCACTGTACTCATATCCTGCTTCAATGCGACCCAAAATGCTACTGAATTAAGGAACTTGCGGGCGCGAAATAGGCACGACCACTTCGGAAACATCATTGCGAACACTTACACTCTGCGTACGGTTACCCCACGTGACTCTACACATAGGTAAATATAAATTGTCACATATATAAACAATATATATACCTCTATTTAAGTAGAGAAACAGGCTACTAACATTAACACATTCACACAACGAAAAGTCCCCTAGCGCCTTCCTGAAACAGTTGTATTTGTCTATTGACTTCATTTCAATTGTTAAATTATTGAGCCAAAAACAAATAACGAAAACACTTTTGGCCGTGAAAATCTAAAAACGTATCAGCTCCCTGCTAGTTTATCGATCCGGTCCGCCACGCAGAAGTTGGGCAGACACATCCGCCGTCAAAACCTAGAAAAACTTCACCCCATAATCCCGGGCACTCCTACGAAAACAAACGTCTTGAACCACTTGAGGGGCCCTATGGCAGAGGTGTTGGTTATCCAATAAATGGAGCGGCGATACTCATTTCCGCCTCCTAAATTGAAAAGTTACTAACTCACTGCCAAATAAATCGTAAACATTGAAAATATTTCTAAGTAATAACAATTGACTTTAAGCTTTCCTAAATGTGCAGCATAATACGATAATCAGTTGCTTTGATATTCGATATTTATATATTAATGTTGTTGGAAGAGCGCCGCGCTAAATGTACATGTTTTGTTAAACCGAGTTAATCTCAATTCAAGCTTTGATAATTTCTATCTAACTAATAATATTCCTCGTTGGCGAATCATAATACAAGTAGATTAATAATATTACATGTAGCATATAAATGTACAATGTAAGTGTGCATACATGTAGCATCGGCGGAGAATCATCGCGAGAGTTATGTTTTTGTTTGCGTATGCCAGACTTGCAGACAACATCATCAAACGTCTGAGTACAGCAGAGTCTCGATGTTCGGCTTAGCCAGAAAACTGGTTATCCGTGAAATCAAAATACATTAGATTAAAAGATCCTAGGATTTCAAAAGTAAACACTCAGTATAAATTTCCATCAAAGAAAAGCTTGAATCATATTTAAAAATAAAAGTTGTGTGCAGTTCGCACGCGGTAAAAGTGAAACAAGAATAGGGGGGCTACGAAGCATAAGCGGAGACCGATAGGCTACGAAACACCGCATAAAGAGGATACCGATTATTCTAACTCGTTCTCTCGCAGTCTAAATCCCAATGTATGTGTTTGTCATTAGTGTGCCGTTTTTTCGTTTCATCGAGTTGCAAATCACAACGGTGCTAAAGTAGTTTTCACTACAAAAAATAAAATAAAAAGCAGGCATTTAAATAATTTTACTCCAATTTTGACGTCTGGAGGCAAAAAAATAAAGAGTACAAAAAAAGACTTCGAATGATCCACAATGTTCCAGAACATTCCACATAATTCTAGTGTTCTAGGATGTTCCGCAATAATGTTTCCGATTCCCTATTCCCGGACATTCCACAACATTCCAGAATGTTCCGGGAAGTTCTGAAATGTTGTGGAATGCTCTCGAATACTCTCGAATGTTTTCGACTGTTCTAGAAATTTCTAATGGGCGAAACTTCCAGCCTTTATATCTTCAAAAGCACGATCTTCCGGCAAAAACGGGAACCTTCCTCATGGACGGGGGGCTACTACACCGTATAACTCCTTTGATCGTACCGGGACTCGCTTCTGAGTTTAAGCACATTGATGCTTTCTTTTATAATATGTATTGATTATCATTGAGTAATAATGAGGTATCTATTTTTTTAATATTCTTCTGGTGTTCTAAGGACGAGTTATTCCACAGAATTTTAACAATTCATCAAATTTTAAAGTGAATTTCACGTTCCGTAAAGGTTCTATTCAACTTCTGATATTATATCAATAATGACCAGCTGTTTTTCAGAACTAAGATGATAATATAATTGTATAGAACTTTCACAGACCTTAAAAATTATCTTTGAAATTTATGAATTGTACGAAATCTGTGAAACAACTGGCTCTAATTATCTTTGATTTGGCATAATAGACCACTTGTATGATTTCATAATGACTTGGAAAAATCGTGTGGATGGATTTTTCTACTAAGATTACGAAAATGTAACAATTTTTTTTTATAAATTTATAGTTTTGTTTTAAATAAGTCAAGCCGTTTTTTCACGTCACCACTTGAAAATGTTCCGTCTCCGAAATATTCAATTGATTTTGTAAAATTCCACACATTTTTTTTAATATGGCAACACTTTAATTTTTTAATTTGACACTTAAAATTCATTAGATTTGTTGTATGTTACTTTGTGAACTTATGTTTGGTTCGACGTTTTGACAGGTGTGGTATAAAGTGAAAATCGCACAGATGCTTTCCGCTGTGGCTGACTTAGGAGCATAATGGTGGTAGTGCTGATTTTAACAAAATCACATTCTATAATATATTATTAGAATTATTATTTACAATAGAGAACTCCAGTCCAATTTTTAATTTTTTTTAAATGAATAAAGACCTTCAAACTTAAATAACTGCATTATTATTTTTATAGTTAGTTTTAATAGTTAAAATAATTGTCAAAGTTTTAATTTTTCAAGACCCCTTAAAATCACCGTATCTATGGTGGATTGTGTGACGTCATCACTCATCACCCATAGTTGTTTTATTTACTTTCAACTTTCAACAGGTGTTGTCATTTTGAATGATAATTATACGGAAGAAAGATGATAGATGATACTATTCGATAAGTTAAAACATTATTTAGGTGGAATTATTTATTTATTATATTATATTTATTATATTGTTGAATATTATTACGGGAGGGTGGTATAAAAATTGTTTGAAATTATTATTTTTTTAGCTTTTAAAATCAATATTATCAAAAATGAAGAATCACCCACAAAAGTGTAGGCAAACGATAACAGCTGATCGATTGCGGCCATTTTGTTTAAAATTTTGGCCTATGTAGCATTATGATTTAGTATATTTATACGATTTTTTCGTACAGTTTAAAGTTTTTCAATCTTTTAAATAATAGAGATAAACTAATAGAGATACCTCTAGTTTTGATACTGAATTATTTAGGCTTAAATATTGTTTCAATAAACACATCAACTAAATCTCTATAAACAGTGTGAAATAACGAATAACATGAAATGTTGTTAATACTGATGGCTTTTGTCGTACCTACATAATCAAAGTTTCAATACAATGACTGGTGACGCGTGACGTCAGCACTAACCATTTCAGTAATACCAACTTTACAGTGTGTTTTGACGAGAGGTTTAAAAATGCACTTTTTAATATATTTTTAAGAACTCTTCTTTTAATATTATGAAATTAAACTTATATATTCAGAATCAGCGTTCATTGGTCTGTATGATCATATTTTTTTAAAGCCATCATATTTTTCTCTGGAGTTCCTTATTACAAGTTTATCACATTGGATTTTCCATATGTAGACGTTGAACATTATAATGATGAATGATCAATGAGATGGATCAAGGTAAAAAATATTTATGAGATGTAATATTTTTGGTATGCCATTCATGTGGAATACGTTGTTTTTTTTAATAATTTTCAGCTACGCAATTTTTTTTCGCCCCTGTAAAATTATTTTTTTTTTTTTATTGAAATTTTTTTATTTTTTGGTACAGTACATACAATAGATACATAAATATAATGAAAGTATATAAAAAAAACTTAATACAATTATTAAATACAAATATACATATTTTTAAAAAATATTCTCCCATAATAAGCAGATGCTTGTGTGTACGGGAGGAAGTATTATTTGTTAGGTTATTTTGATTTTAGAAATTTAGTTTATATAAAGAATAAGAGAAACTTATGTGTATATATGTATACATTTTTTAAAATTTTTATATATTATTTTTTTTTTTTTAGTTAAGGTTTTAAGTATATTTTTTTAATTGTGTTTTGAAATTTTTGAAACTGTCCTTAAGGGATCTTATATTTTCTGGTAATTTATTAAAGAAATTTGTTCCCAAGTATTTGTAGTTTTGTTGACCCAAAGTTTTTTTACAAATGGGAATTGGTAACATGTATTTTTGCCTGAGATTTACTGTGTTTTTGAAAGGTATGGTTTTGTTTAGGATATCCTCTTTGTAAACTTGTAAGGTTGAATGATACAGGAAGAGAGTATTTAATTTTCTGACTTTAAATTCCTTGAATATGAGTTCAGATGGATATAGAAATGATTTTTTTAATATTATTTTAATTATTAGTTTTTGCGCAATGTGGAGAGATTGTGTGTGAGTTTTATAGGCGCCACCCCATCCTATTATACCATATTGGATTATGGATTGACAGAAAGCGAAGTACGTCATTCTCAGTAGTTCTTTACTTAAAATGTGTCTCAAACAGCTAAAAATATATGTCAATTTTCGTACTCTGTTTTTAAGAATGGTTATATGCGGTATCCATTTTAGACATTGGTTAATAGTGATTCCTAGATATTTGGTTGAAGTTTTCATTTCAATATTAGTACACAATAAGTTACAGTGGTGTTGTTGAGTGTGTGGTGCAGAATGGATCCGTATGTTTATTTCATACGGCGTATTTGATTTTTTTGTGAAAAATGGTATGTAATGTGTTTTTTTAGAGTTTAATGTTAGTAGGTTATTGTCAAACCATGTTTTTAATTCATTTATGTCTATGTTAGCCTTTATATTATTTTTATTTATGTCCCGTCTTTCCGGTTTATAAAAAAATGGTCAGATCTCAAGTTTCAAAAAATCGCCAGGGTTTCAAAAATACGATTAAAAAAAATACGGAAATTTTTTTTAATAAATGTAATGCAAGTGGCATATTATGGGGGCACGCAATATTTTGTTTTTTTTTTTCAATTTTTGCTTCGATTTCTTCCGTCATCAGATTACCAGATAACTTGTAGTTGTTTTAAAATTGGTTATATTGTGTATGAGTTGGGTATGTTAGTGGGGAGGGGTAGAAAATGAGGGAGAGGAAGGTGGGAAAATATCTGGCTATTCAGGTCTGGTTAAACACGACTAATAGCGTTTCAAGAAAAGCTTCTATTCTGGAAGGTGTTCTTTCATCGGAGAGATTATGAGAGCATCTTCCAATTTGGAACATGTCTCAGATATGCTACAAATTATTTTTAATTAATTATTTATTTATAAAAATAAAAAGTATAAAAAAAATTACGTGAACAAAATTTTCTCACGGACGCCGGGATTTGAACGCGTTACCACAAGATTCGTAGTCAAGAGTCTAACTCCTAACGTGCCTGTCTTGGAACAGATATCGTTTAGTGAGGCGGGTAACGTTCTCACATAAATATATACCTATATTCAATGTCAGTAAACGCCCGGGATTGCGGCAATTAAATTAAATTATATTTACGAGAATTTTTGTACATGCTTGTATCCACCGGGAAATTCATTCAACCGGGATTGTCTCTACTATTTGTCCTAGTAATATGGAGTTCTACTGTATCCAGTTTATTACAGGTAGATATCTACCGCTGCTGGTTTGTACGATTCGCAGTAGCGGGCAAGGTGTTATTACTGAGAAAGGGGCCATGTGTGTTTAGTTAAACCTGTGGATGTTAAACTGAAGGAAATAAAACTAAATAAACCATTGATCTTTGATTGGAAGAGCTTGTTTTTGTAATTAGATGGTTGATTGAACAGCTCGCAAAACTTACCATTACATGGTTTTAACTGCCGTTAGAAAAAAAAATCAATTTTATTATTGAAACAAATATATAATCTTTTATAAACGCGAAAGTTTGTAGGGATGTATGTGTGTTGTTACTCTTTTACGCAAGAACTACTGAATGGATTTTATTGAAAGTTTACAATAATATAGCTCATACATTAGAATAACACATAGGCTATAAATTATAAAACTAGCTGGTAAGGGGACGCGGGAGGGAACGCGGGAGATGTGATTCAGGGAGAAACAATGTATTTCTTTGAATATGGCATTGCAACGCATGCCGGGAACCAGCTAGTAATATATAAATATGAACAATTCGATTGCAGTTGACACGCGGTAGAAGCGAAACTTTACCAAAACAATCTCAACCAATACTTGAAAAGTGAGGTCATAATCAAAGCGACAAAAGAGAGCAGACCTCGCGTAATTTCCGTTTCATATCTCAACCAATAGGAGCCTTCAAAAGTGACATCATTATCAAAGCGCAGTTGATGCGTTGCAGGTGCAGTAATCGTCATCTCCGTTTCATCCGTAATCCAAATCACAGCGGTGCTATAGAGGTTTCACTTCAAAAATTACTAAACATTACTCTACCTATTGTGTTAGTGCATTTTAGTAATTAAATGTATGAATCATAGAAATATTATAAACCATTACAACTTGTAATTTTATTAACTTATTTAAAATTTTATTTTTTTTCGTCATTTAAAATTTGGGAAAATAATCTTACCAATCCCCAATGTCCAGTGGCTGTTCTTATTATATTGTTCACAGATTTTCATAATTTTTTTGTTATTTTGGAAATAAGGTTTAATTCCTGTAATATGTAGACATCTTCTCAACTTGATATACATTTACTACCCTTTTGCTTTTGCAACACCAGGACATTCTCTTACCAAAATTCCCCGATTCCGAGACTTCACAATCGCGGTAATAAATATTCTGATCTGGGAGAAATGGTGAAAAACCAGTATAAAAATTCTTTATTCCAATTCTTTTATACATCTAGACCAGAGGTTCCCAAACTTGTTTTTCTCGTAGACCCCTTTCGAAATTTTACCGATTTCGATGGACCCCCTGCTGCTACATTTCTATCACATTCCCAAAACTCGTCAAAAAATGTGAAGATTAGGGAACGTACCCATAATACGTGACCTGTTCAGGGGGGGGGGGTCTTCAAAATACCACGCTTGGTACAAATGAGCAGCGAGGGGCTTAGGTTTTTAGTCGGGGGGGGGAAGGTTAAAAATTGCAAAAAGTTGGTCACGTAGTATGGGTACGTTCCCTTAGATCTAACGATGGAAATTTGCGTCGCGGCTGAGTTACAACCCTAAATTCGGAGTGGTATAAATAATAAAAAAAGTAGTGTATTTTCTTGTGTTCTATTTATTAAAATAAAATGATTACAGACTTAGGGGGGAAATACATGTAGATGACTCAAAAAATGTTTTTATTTCATAAATTGTTAGTATAACTATTGAATATGTTCCCAAAGTTTTAAATAAAAATTTCAATTCGTTCCGGTGTTAAAAAGGTATTTGTGCCGAACTCGGCGGGGGTCTACGTTGGCGTGATTAAAAAATGGGGGTCCACAAGTTGTATGTGGGGGTCCACGAAAATTTATTTGGTTTCGATAGTAAAGAACAAAAATGTTGGCTTATTTTCCAATATTTACCAATATTTTCCTTTTTTTAAAGCCTCACTTAATTTTTTTGAGTATTGTATTTTAAGAAGATCAGCGACTGTTACTTGTAAAAACTTGCATTTCGATATTTAATTCTATTAAGGTGGGAAATACAGGAACAGGACTAGGTTTTTTTTAATGATTTTCATGAATTTTTTGGAATGGAAGAAATGTGTATAATTTATTGAAACTTTGAGGTCATTTTATAAATCTATTTAAGAAAATATTGTGAATTTTTTGAAGCATTACCTCGGAAAATATGAAGCTGCGAAAAATTGAACGTCTCCATCAGACGTAGCTTTTCGTGCATTTTGGAGGCCATAGTTTTCATCTCAGATCAATATGGTTTCAAATTTAATTTAAGAACATGAGTCTCTTCTATGTAAACCGTACTTTTCCCAAAAAAATGGAAACTAAATTTTTTACAGGTGTGAACAGGAAACCTTGATTTTTTGCCATTTTTTTGCAATTAAAAACACCTTTGACAATGATATTACGAAAAATTTCGGTTCACATAGATAGAGCGTAATTATATAAATAAGGTATTTGCAAATTTTTAAAATGTTTGGTTAAAACTTTCCGAGCTAGAATGCAAACAAATTAAAAAAAGGCGTTTCAAGTTCAGATAAAAACCATGTTATTTTTTAGTAGTTTCGAGGTACCCGGGGATAAAGGGCAGTAACTTTGGGAGGTTATCCGATTTGATGCGGAGTTTGAAACTCCCATACTTTAATTTTCAGACAGAAACAGTTTAAAAATAATGAATCATTCAGTTTTGATAAATAGCAGATACGTTTAACTAACACTCGGAAAGTTGACTGTGAGCTGGAATCCTGTAGAAGTTGCGAGCAGCAGTGCAGTTTTAATCCAGTTATCCAGACGCGATTAGCGAGTGCGGCAATAAAACCAACAGCCTGGTCGGAGTCCGCAGAACACCTGTTACGGGAGAGCGGGGTGCGGAGTGCGGAGAGCCGCGCACGCGATCTTCCACTATTCCGCCGGCTTTACCGGATTGTATATCACTAAAGGCCGATTTACACTTGGATTAGAAAGCCAGTGATAGTGATTACTAATTAGAGATAGGGTAAAATCTAAGCTACCCAATTTTTATATTTCTTAATGCGATTTATACTTTGATTGGCGGAAAGTGAGAGCGCCAGTGATTTGTGCACCAAGTATGAAAGGACGTCTCAATTTGGAGTTTGCGAGTGATTAGAACCGCGGTCAACTATGTGCGATTAGCAGCTTTACGCGTGCGCCCGCACACCCCCGCACTCACAACGTTGCCTATACTAACAACAGCACGGACGCATTCCCAAAAGAATAATTATAAAATCCAAAAACTGAAATACAAAACCGTTAGATAATTTGGTGAAGGATTCGAAATAAAACTCTACGATCTGCAGTAATTCCAATAATTCGAATTCGTCTTGCGTTTTCCTGATTTTCATACTGTAGTAGAAGCTTCGCCCTCTCTCTCTGGTTTCAATCCTGGGATTAGTTTGCAGCAATTTCCTTTATTCTTTTCTTCCATTTTTCCCTGTCTTGTACGGCTCTTTTGAAGTCTGCATACGATGAGCAGCGCACATCCACCAGCAGGTCGTCCAGGTACTCTCGTAAGAATACTCCTGAAAACTCTGAGAATACTCCTCATCTAGACTTATGTATGGAGTATCTTGATGTACGGCTGCGAAACATGGTGCCTATCCAAAAGAGATAAACGGTGACTAGAGGCTTTTGAGATGTGGTCCTATAGAAGACTATTAGGAATTTCCTGGAAAGACCACATTACAAGTGAGGAGGTTTTCCAAAGAATCGAAGGAGGAAGGCACCTGCTCAGGACCTTGTCCGAAAGGCGTGCAAGATGGATCGGCCATGTAATACGACAAGAAGGCCTCTTGCATGCCATAATAGAGGGTATGACCGAGGGGACAAATTATAGGGGACGCCCATGCCGAGAATACCTGAAGCTTCGCATTTTTCAATTAATTCGAAATTTATCATGTATTTCACACTGCAGTAGGTTCGACTATGGCAAGCAGGCCATTTTGTTCACCAGTTTCTTTAACTCTGTCGGTTAGTGAAATCTTATTCGGTTCATTCGAGTTAGAATAATTTAATATTTTATAATAATAATAATAACAGCTGGAGATGGGAGTGAGAACAAAAAAATGCGTGATTTTCAAATAAATTCTTTGACTTTTTATACATTATTAATATTTTATGCATAATAGATCAAATTATGATTAAAACATGAAATCGTATGTCTCAAACCATGATTTAATGAGAGAGTTACACAAATAACATCAAAGTATTTAAATCTAAGCTGAGTAGGTACTCGTAAATTGAAATTGATTGAAGGAAGATTTTTGGATTAGCCGAGGACTTAATCCAGCAGTTAAGATGAAATGGCTGATAATAACTACGCCGATGTGATGTAAAGATATAAAAATAATATAGGAATAAAAAATTCTTCGAAACCCAACCACGCTCTTTTTAGATCCCACTTGCAATATCGTTTAAAAGTGAAATGAAACAGAAAATTAAACGCAGAAGAAATCGTTTGGTGGATCGTGGCTTAGGGATTTTTGTCTTACTCTCTGCTCGACAGGAGGAAATCCCAGGGATTACATCCGCAAAACATAAGTGCTGACTCACAATACTCTGCTACACGGCCCTTACACAACAGAGAACTCGTAAAAAAGTCATTTGAAATTCACTCGTCAATGCGTATTTCTTTCCGCGTGTTTATCCCTTTTGCTTTGCGAGTTTAGTTTTTCTCCTGCCATTTTACCCAGACAAATTGTGGAGTATGCTTAACTCCAAGCCTGGCTTACCAAGAGATAGTAGTTTCTCATACGCTGGTGATGAAGGAAAGAGAACCTCGTATGTCCGATTTTCACAATTTAAATGCTCTTCACAAAAACATGAAAAATTAAGTAATTTCATTTGAATAAGTTGAACGGTTCCACGGCGGTTGATCTCCCGATAGTTAACCTCCCATCATACTTTGTCATTTTCATAATATTGTATAATCAAAAACCTACCTAACGACCACTCTGTAAATTGCCATCTCAACACAGGCGTTTCACACCTAGTGAGATGGGCAATACGTCATTACTATAATTAAAAGTATCTAATATTAAAATAATGAAATAAATAAAAATGAATAAAATAAATATTTGTATACAATATGCCATTTTTATACAATATTTAAAGTACGAAAATATGGTATACCTGCTTACACGAAATATAACTAAGTGTCCTCATAGAGGTGTGCAGAGAGAATTTACCACCGAAAAACAAAAGTCTTAACAAATTTTAATTCAAATGCATCAAGGAAAAAACTACTTATTTAAATACTGTTCCTATTTACTTACTAGAAAAAGCACAAAAAATAAACACTAAATAAATTGGTATCCATACCAACTTATCGTTTTTTTAAATCGATTTTAGGTTTAAAATTGGTAAATTATTATTCCAACGGTGTCAACGGGGTCACCAACTTGAATGTAGGTATTGCATATTTTAAAAGTTTTAACGTTTCTGGACAGATAAGAGATAAAACCAACATAGAACATTTTCAACGAATAGCCAAAAAATTATAAATTGCAATAGTTATAAAAACAATTACATTCCATTTTCTTGGTCACATTTGAGGAGTGCGGAATTCATAAATGCAACTGAAAATTGGAGAAGATTGATGGAATTGGCTTCGATGTAAACGTGAACGGTGCAATATATAGTCTGCAGTCTTGTAGAAGAAGGATTACAGTAATAATAACAAACCTCCGATAATAAAAAAGCGCCAGATACAGATATTCTTCTTTGATTTTTGTTCCAGTCCTGGAAAAAGCATTTTCATTTGCCAGGTTTTGCTTCTTAATATCTATCACGATTACTCTTCTGGGGAGCTGGCCCGTGAGACTTTTATGATGCGGCTGAGTCGTTAAGTGACCATAAAATGGTGATTTTTACAAACGATGTCTGCTAAGTGATAAACTGCCCGCGGCACTTTCTCCCCGCGGCGCATCGCAAGGCACATCGGGCGGGAACCATTGTTGGCGGGAAGTGAGAAAAGCGCCAGGTACAAGGTTAATAACAAAAGCCAACTTTGTTACCCGTAGCCGTAGCCGCCGGTTTATTACGCTACTTTATGTAGAAATTGCAGGCGGCAATGCGGTACGAACCGTTGAACGCATTGTATTAAGTACAAGATACTTAGTCATATAAATGAAATTTGACAGTGCATTTAGGTAGTTCGATTACGATTTCTTATTCATTGATTGTTTTTGTGGTGTTATGCCGTGTTGCGCTATCTCCTTCTTTAGCCAATGTTTCGGACAGCTTTACAGTGTGAAATATGACAGTGCATTTAGGTAGTTCGATTACGATTTTTTTCGTTAATTGTTTTTGTGTTGTTATGCCGTGTTGCGCTACATCCTTCAGTAACCAACGTTTCGGACAGCTTTACAGTATAAATCATCAGGGCAGTTGTGTGATATAAAATCATATCTATCTGACGAAATTTTATTTTAATTTTTTTAAATCCACAATGATCCGGCTTGAAAGCTGTCATTCCATGGGTTAGATATTTATTTTTCGCTCTTTTTGTGATTTTTAGTGAACTAAATTAACGTACAACTGCGAACTTTTCACCTCATATTTATTCATATTTTTGGCGAATTTTACAATTTTTTTAGCCCGACATCGTCGCTCATCGCTGAAGTACAAGGAAACTTAATCACCAATCTTTAAAATTGCGGGCGTTCTGTTTCTCTATCACAAAAAATTAAACGGCATTTTAATCTGTAGATTTTTGTGTCAGATAAGCAGAACTCTCGCAATCGCGGTCACCGCAATTCTAAAATACTTCAGCAATCAGCGACGCTTTTGGGTTGAAAAAATTGTAAAGTGTGCTCAAAAAATGAGTAAATATGTTGTGAAAATTTCGCAGTTGTATATTTATTTTGAACGTCAAAATAAATTCTCAAAACAGCGACAATAAGGACCTTCACATGGGAGTGAATGTTATGTACGTAAATGTCCTTGAGTACTTCGAAGAAAATATTGATAGCGCAAAAATCGCATTTATTAGGTTGTGACAATTTTAAATTATTATCATGATCATGGAAAAGAAATAATTTAATATATAATAACGAAGCAGATATCTAGGATAGGATTAATAGATTAGAGCGGTCGAAGTGAATCCTTCACCCACACAATCTCAACCAATAGGAGCCTTGAAAAGTGAGCACATAATCAAAGCGGCCAATGAAGCTTCGTAGGTACTGTACGTAGGTAAGGTTTCATTATCTCTCACTCTCTCACAGACTAAATCATATAGATTTATGTGTTTGTCTCTTTTTGGTGTCGTTTCCATTTCATCAAATTTAAAATCACAATGGTGCTAAAGAAGTTTCACTTAAAAAACATTCCAAAAAATTGCAAATTGGCTAGTTTCGTTTCCGTTGCAAATAATTTATATGCCTTGTTAAAAGTATTTTATTTGTGATTTAAAATTCGATGAAATGAAAAAGCGATACTAAAAAGTAGGACGAAAATAGAAACTCGATGAAACGAAAAAGCGATTACACTGCGAGAGAATGAGATAGAATAATTGGTCTCCTCCTAATGCGGTGCTTCGTAGCCCATTAGTCTCCGGTTCTCTTTCCCCACTTTTATCTTATCTTTTCTAGTTTCTGAAGGTTTTACTTCTACCGCGTGTGAATTGCACACATTTTTTTTAAACTAACAGTAGGTACCTAGTTGTCTTTCTCACAAACAAACTCATACTATTTATCTCACTATCCGCAATGCATAATCATATAAATAACTAATTAAAATTATAAACGCTTGCTTTAACGACAGTTATTCACAGTTTAAGAAATAATCTCAGCTTTAAAGCCGGGGTTAATCTGAGCCCAGAAGAGCATAAATTTTATATGGCCCTATCTGCAGCGGCCGGGCGCGGTCTATTTCCGGGTCCCTGAACAATGGGTTTGTGATGTCCGGTTTATCCAGTTTAACATCTTTATTATCGCATTTCACAATTCCTTCGCCTTGCTCCTCCCGAGATGCTCCACACGATCATTATCATTTTGGACATCAACGAACAACAAACTAAACGTACAAAATTAGTATGTGATAATAGACTATGAACTAATAAACCCGTGTTAAACATTCGACCCCGATAAATTAAAACCAAGTAAAGAATAATACCGAACTTTTCGCACAGATCTAGTACGAGTCCCTTCTGCTCCTATTATATCCAAATTTTCTATTTGTTAGGCGGGTATGGGTACCGCTCCCGCCGGGAACCATTTTTTTGAATAACCAATACCTCTGCCGTGGGTCACCCCAAGTGACAAAGGTTCGCTACGTTTGGTGACTTAGGAGGGGGTGCCCGGGTTTTTCCGGGTCTTGGCGGCGGATGTGTCTGCCGACCAACTGCATGGCGGGCCGGACTGGGAGAGAATAGTTGAGGGAGTCCCTTTGACTTCTCCAGCCGCCCTCTCTCGGAACATCGCCTTGCATCGCAGCGGGAGGGATGGATTCATACGTCCGTCACTCCTGGACACACTGACCCCCAGATTCCTACCTACCCCTTGTACTATTTTCCTTCCAGAAACTTTATCCCCTTCCTTTCCCAAAAAGACCGGACTTTACTAAAAAGACCACACAGCATCCCCAAAGATAATAGGCCCTGAGGGGAATTCTTTTCCTGTGTGGAGTTAACTAAAATATAAAAAAGGACGGCTATGGCATCCATAATAATTGTGGTACACTATTAGAGGGGCAGAGGAAGGCGGTGGAAAGGGGTAGGAGGTTGGGAAGTACCTGGCTTTTCCGATTTAGTTACCAAACACGACTAAAGCCATTTCAAGCAATATTTCGATTCTGAATGGTGATCATATACTAGGACGATACTGGGAGTATCTTCCACTCTGCAATGTTTCTCGATTCAGAAGAAGATTTTCTCGAAGCCATTGTCATATTATATCAGGGATGCGACTTGGGGAGTTTTTGAAGTGAAAACTTCTTTAGCACACCGTTGCGATTTGAAACTCGATGAAATGTTGCAGGTATACAAACCACAGGCCATATTTTTAACAAGTCTGTTCAGCTCCTTGCTTATGCTGACGATATAGATATCATCGCACGCTCAGAATATGAACTAAAATCGGCGTTTAAAAGCTTAGCTACGTCGGCAAGGAACATGGGATTGGTCATCAACGAGGGGAAGACAAAATATATGCCCGTACATGGACGCCAGAAACCACCAAGTATACAGATAGATAATTATACATTTGAAACTGTCAACGAGTTTGTATATCTCGGTACTATGGTGACAAATGACAACAATGTATCCAGCGAAATCAAAAGAAGAATAGTAGCTGCAAATCGATACTACTTTGGGCTACAGAAGCATATGAAATCTCGCCACCTTACCAGAAGAACTAAAGTCCTGCTTTACAAGACCCTTATACGACCTGTTCTTATGTATGGTTCGGAATGCTGGACAATCAGTAAGGGTGATGAAGGAGCCCTAGAAAGTTTTGAAAGGAAGGTGCTGCGAAGGATTTACGGCCCAGTCTGTGATAATGGAGAATGGCGTATCAGATACAACCAGGAGCTATACGATCTTTACGAGGACCCTAATATCTCCAAGGAAATCAAAACTGGAAGACTCAGGTGGGCTCGACATATCCAGAGAATGAGCGAAGGAGATATTCCAAAGCGAATTATGGATGGTGCACCTGGGGGTCGGAGAAGAGTTGGAAGACCAAAGCTTCGATGGCTGGATGGAGTGGTGAAGGATGCAAGCACCATCGGCATCCGAAACTGGCGCAACGCAGCACAACACCGACAGTCATGGAGGCAGGCTCTGCTGGAGGCCAAGACCCGACCTGGGTTGTAGAGCCACAGATGATGATGATGATGATGATGGCATCCATAATAATTGTGGTACACTATTAGAGGGGCAGAGGAAGGCGGTGGAAAGGGGTAGGAGGTTGGGAAGTACCTGGCTTTTCCGATTTAGTTACCAAACACGACTAAAGCCATTTCAAGCAATATTTCGATTCTGAATGGTGATCATATACTAGGACGATACTGGGAGTATCTTCCACTCTGCAATGTTTCTCGATTCAGAAGAAGATTTTCTCGAAGCCATTGTCATATTATATCAGGGATGCGACTTGGGGAGTTTTTGAAGTGAAAACTTCTTTAGCACACCGTTGCGATTTGAAACTCGATGAAATTAAAAATAGCGACACTAAAAAGAGACAAACACATACATCCTTGTCTACTTTAGTTTTCTGAAGGTTTCACATATATATATTTTTTTAATAAGAGAAGTAAATATAGTCCTGTGTTGAAGGAGGGAGGCAAAATAAATGCCGACACGCATTCCACAGTCTAAGTTAAAATGTGATGTGATTTAATAGGTATTCAGTGGGTACTTTTTTCTTTGAAGCATTTGCAATATTGGATACCAACCGCAAGAAAAATTATAATTTATTTAGCCATGGTGCGGAATAATATTAAAAAATGTTTAGTTTTACACTTTTTTTAGGCAAATTTTGTCACATAAAGAGTGCAGTAAAAGCAAGCAATCACATAAATATTTATTTACCCCTCAGGCCTCAGGCCCGTTTTGTCGGGAGGTCAAAATATTTCCGCTTTACAAACAAGAATTCAGAGTGTACAGAAAACTAAAGTAGTCAAGAGTGGGAAGACTACGAAGCTTTGCACAAAGAGGAGACCGATTATACTATCTCATTCTCTCGCAGTTTAAATCCTGTAGATGCATGTGTTTTCTCTTTTTATTGACAAGAAGGCGATGAAAAACGCTATCATCTTTTATAATTCGAAATAAACATATAATTTTTTAAATACAAAAATTCTTAAAGCTATCGTTCTTTCTAACTAAAATTATTGGTGAAGAAAATAAAAAACATACAAATATTTTATTAGGCAAATGTATTGTTTAACGTCATCGTCATCTCACTTTTTTTCATTTCGTGTAAAAATAATCTATAAAAAATTCTCAAAGAAACATAATTCTTTTCGAATTATTATTATTATTTTTTCGAATTATTATTATTATTTTGTTCTTACGGGTACTGGACCCTTACTTTTTTGTTTTACTTTTTAATTATAATTTTAATTATATGAAAATCTGTCATTGGATAGTATGTATATTATTAATGTTATTATTATAAGTGTAAAATATCTGTTGATTTTCCATAATAAATAAAAAAAAAATAATAAAATAAAATAATCAAATAAAATAGAAACTTTGGGTACATTTAAATATTTGGTAGTTGAAATTTAGATTTTAATATAAATGGTTTAGATCATATTTCTAACCATGACAGTAAGGGAGACATGATGATAATTTTTTTTTTTTTTTAATTTTAAAAAGAAAAACAAACATTCCCGGATTACGAATAACCCGACAATGTTTGAAAATCTCCTACTACCACCACAGAAAGCCGAAAATGTTGCTTGTGTCGTGATGGAGGAGACAGCCGAGGAATGGAACACGCGACGCCCGGGTGGGACCCAAGCGCTATGCCCTCTCAACCACTGACCGGTCATAACAGATTTCTGTGAACATGAGTTGTTCCGAAACCGAACAAATAGGGGTTTAATACTACGATATTCATTACGAAAACTACCTACCTAAAATATACATTTACTTTATCTCAAAAATCAAAATTAACGTGAATTGTTATCCTCATCAAAATAATTATATATCTCCTCATTACTTCTTAAAAATCTTTAAAAACATATATTTTATAAATAATTTTCAGACGTCTATTAACTCACTATTAAGAGGGCATTACCAGAGAAAACCAGAAATAAGTCATTTTCAAATCAGATTTTAGACGTATTGACTCTTTTCCACAAAAAAATATAAATGGATTTCGAAAGATTGTTCTTTTACCTAGCATTCGCATGTAATAAATTTTGAGAAATTTTTTTAATTTTTAGTATAATAAGGTTATTCCATAGATCGTTGGCAGATTTGTTAAATTTTCAAAAAGATTTTGTATTCTACCACACCTATTAAAATAATATAATCATGCAGTAAAATAAATCAATACATTATCTAGCAAACGCATGTTTTAGAATTTTAATATTAGTTTCAATAAAATTATTAAAAAATATGTACGTACATGTGTTTCTTGACGAACATTGGTCCATTTGTGTATTTATTTGCGCACTTACAAACTAATATATTTCAGATTTTTTTAACATTCTTATTAAATTTAGACATTATTGAAAAATGATAAATACTTATAATCAAAAAAAAATTACAAAAAGTACATTATTTTAATGGTTTTATCATCACGCCTGTCAGCATTTTTGGATGAAGGTATAAATTAAAGCCAATTTGGATTGAAATAAATTCGATATAGAGTTATAATTTTAAAAAAGCTGGTACGGAGAATAATTAATCTTTCTCATTGTAACCGCCCTGCACGATCGTAAGAACAATTTTTGACGAAATGTGGATTTGGGTCCGCTGGCTGGTTAAACGCTCTTAATTATTACATGTCACACAAAAACGATGTCCACAAGCAAATGGTTTGAATATTGTCGCGGAATGTTATAATTTTGCACAATTCTCAACAGATTGCAATGCATTTTATTCAAGTCTGAAAGGTTTAAATGTCGGAACGTTCACAAAATAATTTTTATATACAGTTTTTACAAGTTTTTCGATTTCCACACTAGGCAATGCCCGTATTATAAAGCAAGCACATATTTTAATTAGATTTTCTGGGATAATTGTCTAAGGATTAATGCTAACCTAAATGTATTTAGTTGTTATCACATTCATTGTTAGTGTATAATTGTCTATCCATATTTTTACAACGGTTATGTTCCTAGCTGTAGAAAGATAATCTTATTTTTACCTACCTTAAAGATAATCATACGTCTGAGACACGTAATGAAGTTCATAAGTGAATATTTCACATATTATCACACTTACATAGTTTATAGATAGTTGAACAATTAGTTTAGGGTTTTGTACTTTAAAAATAAAACCAAAATAATTATAATAAATGTATTGTAATTAAAAAAAATAACAAAATTCTGTAAATCCCTTACAAATCAACTACAAAAAATTATGTCTTTTTAAATGAAAAATAATGTGTCATTTTACGTAAAGATGGTATTTTTTATCATGCTAAAGTTTAAATGCTAATCAGTCGTTATACTTAAAAATATTTTTTTATTTATTTTTGTTTCGCTAAATAATATTTATACGAATAAGTCTGAAAGTTACACAAAAGGTCCTAGAGACGTACTGAAGTTTCACAGTGTACATTTGACATATTATCATACTTACACAGTTTAAAGGTAGTTGAATTATTAGTTTATACTTCAAATAAAACCAAAAAAATATATGTATATATTGTTGTTAAAATAAATAACAAAATTCTGTACACTCTTACAAATCAACTACAAAATATTAAGTATTTTTTTAAATGAAAATAATGTTTAATTTTATGTCTTAATCATATTTTTTTATATGTAATGAAAGTTTAAATGCCAATCAGTCGTTATACATGAAATAATACAAGCAATTCTTTTATATCGCTTACATCTCTCAGACGTAGATTATCTTTCTAGGGTTAAAGAAAACCGTATTAACAGCAAAACTTAGAATTTTTGCATCTATAGGCAGATTACACAGTTCATTTAAATTAAAAATAAAATGTGACCCAAAACGCTTCCTGTGCCTCAACACCGAACTAATTGTCAATTGATTGCTGAGACAGTTAATTGATTTTTCTACGTTGTTTACGGTAAAATAAAACGATTTAGTTATTGCTTTGTTAAGTCAAACATCTACGGGTAGGTATATTGTCGAATTCTATTTTCTCTTCCGTCATAACATAACCCCAATATAAAAAAATATCTACTAGCTCATAAATAATGCCGACTCCACGCTTTATGAAATAAACATTTTTCTTTTGCGTAAACTTCTTTTTATACGGTATTTATTGCCCCATCACGGGCGAAAGTTTTATACAAATATTTTCCGTATTGGTAAAAAAAACACCTGCTCGTATTTAAACACATATTTGTAGGAACAATTTTGTCCCAAAAATAATTTTTAAAAGTGGATGTCGGGAAAACCCAAGGATTTTTTTTTACGTGAATACCTCATAAGAGTCCCAACTACTCCCAACCGCCTGGAGTCAGTGAGAATATGGCGTCCCCAATGTTATGGGGTACGTTGTGAGGCTGAAGGTAGAGGGAGGAGAAGGTGGTAAGGAAGAGGTAGGTGGAGAACAGAACGTTACCACACACGATAAAAACTATTTCATGTGACGCACGATTCAATTCTGCTGGTCTTACACCAGAGCGGCACTGAGTGTCTTCCACTCTAGTACAATTCTAAGTTCAAAATAAATAAATACATAAGTCGGGTCATGTCAAAAGACAGATAAATATATTTTGCGTAGAGCAGGTATTTATGATTTGCGTAAAGAGTTAGTTGTTGGCGCGGTAATTTCTCACAACTCTCAAACGATGAATAATAATGTTAGCATCATTTCAATAGCGCCGTTTTTATGAGAAAATCAACTCTCGGTCGCAGAATCCTGGTTTCATGACATTTAAAAAGCCTGTACCATACCTACCAGTATTCTAGTTCAAAGCAATTAATTCGTTATCTAAGGGACTGTAACATTATTTATTTTTTGACATCAGTAAGTACGAAATTTCGCCATGTGGTTTCTTATAAATTATGCAATATATTGATCAACGTATGAAATATTAAGAAAATCAGTAATAATTCACCTATTGAAAACTCAGGCGCAGCCGGATAGTAAAATCATTCAAATATAAAACGTGTACGTAGTTTTTTTAAATTAACTCCACATAGGAATCCATGAGGAAAATAATTTCCCCCCGGGCCTGTGTCATCTTTAGGGATGCTGTGTGGATTTTTCTTAGTAGGAAAGGATGGAGAGTACGTTCTGGGAAGGAAAAAGGAATGAGCTGTGAGTAGGAATCTGGGGTCAATGTGGTCAGATGTGACGGACGTATGAATCCATCCTTCCCACTGGATAGGTAAAATGTCTCTCCTGATCCGGCCCACCACGCACCACAAACCCGGGCACCTCTAATAAGTCACCAAACCTAGCGAACCACTTGGGGGTGACCTATGAAAGCAGAAGTGTTGGTAAACCAATAAATAGTTCCCGAGACGGCAGTACACATATCTACCTCCCAAATTGCATTACCTTTAGTTTCGTATATTATATCAATGCACAGACAAATTAGTTCACACAATCAAAATTAGTTGAAACCAGTTTGCTTTGTTTGATTAAATATTTCCTTCCCGTCTGCGGGAATGTAATTACAATCACAGTAATTAATAGTTGTTGAATATGTTTCTGACGTATTAAGATAGCTCCCTATTTCATATTACGAAACACTTAGAATCGTATATCATAGATACGAGACATACTTGTTACACAATCTTAAAGGTGCCAAAACCATCATATGATATATGTGTATTACAAATGAATAAAATATATATGTAGGTTTAATTTATTTTCCACTGTTGAAAACAATTATCACTCTTTGTGATAAAGGAACTAATGGTATTGGTTCTACGATTATTCTATCTACAAATATTGAATATGTAATTTATTGATTCTCCACACGAAAAACTTCGAACACAAGTAAAAAAATATTATCGAAGAAAGCAAACACTTTGTGGCTTGACATTACACAAATGAAATAAGTTCTTTGTTTAAAACCACTATATTTTACAAGTATTTATACAAGTCGCCCGATTTCGGTTAATCTCATCCTTCATATGTTATATGTATATGTGTATATACTGTATATGTATACATGTATGTTTATTATCCCGATGAAAGTTGAAATCAACCGAAACCGGTAGACGTGTATAAATAAAATATAGTGTTTTTAAACCAAGAACTTTTTTTCATTTGTGTAAAAAGTTTGTTCCTAAAGTATAATTTATTCTACAAAAGGCTATTTTTTATGCGAGTACCGCACAATCGTCCGCACGAGTGAGACTATTGTATCCCTTATTATTGGGGTATATTGTGAGGATGAAGGTAACGGGAAGAGGAAGGAGATGAGGAAGAGAAATAATGGAAAATTCGTAATTGAATTCTTCTCATTCACCAGCTTACTCCCCAAGTGAAGCGTGCGTAAAGAAGTTTTACTTCATAAATAGCAAAATTAATTTGTTATATTTGTGGTTATAACAGCCATCGTCAGAATAATCCGATCACCCAAGTACAATTTCTCAAATTCCAATTAATTTTTATGACCTTGTAAAAATGAATATTGTATTCAATTAAAAAAAAACTGATGTATCGGTGATAGGAGGGAATATAGAGACTCACACTAGTTTATTGTGACGTGTGGCGTTCGTTCAGATCAGGTGACATATTGTACCACAGCTAATGGAATTGCTTGTTGATTCCAATCTTATCGACACCACGATAATCAGTGTGTTCTGCAGACCTAATTGGGAGAATCCATCATTGATTCCTGATTGATAAATGATCATCAATAATCAGCTGCGTTAAATCATGTCCATTACAATCAATTCCATACCGCATGTACAAAATACATCGTTGCAGATAATGAATTACACAGGGTGTTAAGGAGAAATAAAAATTTAAAAAAAAATTAAAATAATGACCTGTAAATCCTGAACTAATAACTGAATCCATTGATCAGCATTTAACATTAAAACAACATATACAAGGTACTAAAGACAACATCATCCCCTTAATCAGCGCATTTAGCCGGCTATTATATCTGTTGCCAAATAAATTGGAAAAATGTTTATATCGTAGTCTCGTACATTCACGTTTAAATTATTTGATTGAAATCTGAGAAAACGCATATGAAACATACATAAATGAATTACAGATAATACAAAACAAGGTTAACAAAAAACTATTTCACTACAAGCCTAGAACATCCGCAAAAAAAATATATATGGAAACAAAACTATTTGAATATAATACATGTCTCCTTATATACGAAATAAACAATAAACTCTAACACACAAACACAGAATTCATTAAAACATACCAATTACCCAAACACTTACAACACAACACAAACAAACAGCATCCACACTAAATATGGTAAACAATCCATTGGTTACGAGGTGGCAACTTATATAATTGAATACCAAACGATATTAAAAAACAAAGAAAAACTAGTTAAATTTAAAAAAAATTTAATGTCTATTTTTGATAAACAAAGTAATGACATTGAAAAGCGCTGTATTTTTGTTGTATAAGGTCCTTTACATATGAAATTGGCTTATTGTATGCTAGGAACATAAAGTTGATTTTTTTTTTAATATAATATATTTATTTAATTAAAGTATATAACATTGCTATCTGTGCACTTTTGCCATTTCGTAGGTAGTTCATCGATCCCTTTACTAAAAAAACCATTCGGACGGGAATCAATAAAATCTTTGAAGGCGGTTTGGACTGCCCCATCGGAGTTGAATTTTTTCCCTTGCAAGAAGTTATCCAAATTTCGAAAAAAATGGTAATCTGTTGGGGCAAGGTCCGGAGAGTACGGTGAATGTCTTAGACATTCCAATTGAAGCTCCTCTAATTTGGTAGCCGTCTGTTGTGCAGTGTGTGGTCTAGCGTTCTAACGCGCCTTTGTTGATTTGCTTCACTCAATTCGTGAGGTACCCACCTTTCAAGCTTTTTCACCTTCCCAATTTGCTTCAAGTGGATTAAAACAGTTTTATCACTAACACCGCAGCCTGCAGCTAACTCGGACGTGGTTTGCGATGGATCCGCTTCCACAATAGCTTTCAATTCTTCATTATCAACTTTGGTCTCCGGTCGTCCACGGGGCTTGTTCTGCAGGTCGAAATTTCCAGAACGAAAGCGTTGGAACCAAAAACGCACTGTGTTTTCTTTTGCGGCACCGTCGCCATACACATTATTAATCCTTCGAGCCGTTTCTGCAGCACTGGTGCCACGGTGGAACTCGTAAATAACGCGATATTTCAAGTTTTCCATTTTGTAAACGCAAAGAAAAAAAACAATTAAGGAAAAAACAAATGAATTATAATTTTCGAAACACAAATATATGAGTAAATAGCTGAATAAATTTAAATTTGGAATTCCTAATCAAAGAGAAGATATTTGAGATCAAAGTTGCCAGTACGGCAAAACGCCAATTTCATATGTAAGAACCTGATATTTAGTTTAGTTATACTTGTAACCGTTGTTATTTGAAACTAGGATGAAACGGAAATGGCAATAAAAAGACACAAACACATACATCTATAGGACTTAGCCTGCGAGAGAATGAGATAGAATGAAATCTTACTAACTTACGAAGCGTCAAGCTGCGCTCATTGGCCGCTTTGATTATGATCTCACTTTTCAAGGCTCCTATTGGTTGAGAAGTTTCGCGTGATCTGCACTAGATTTTTTTTCTACAAAAACTTAAAAAAAAACAGTAGATGTTGGACACTTGGGGGCGGAGTAAGTGGTTGGGCGTTTTCTCGGATGAGTATCCACAGTAGGAGTGAACATGCAGAAAAAAATGGATTTTGGAAAGAAAAAAACTTGAAAAAAAAAAATCATTGATAAAGACACTGGAAACCAAAATTTTATTTGCATTTTACTTCAAATAATGTCAGGAATCACTGGTTAAACTACTAAGTTAAGTACGTTTCTTAACATCCTGTATAACTTCCGGGTCTCCCAATATTACAGCGGGGGTTATATATTTTTATTATTATTCGGCATTATTTTTATTCGTGATTTCAACACAAAGGCTTGTTTCCAATATCATTAACAGAAGTGGTCTATTAAAAGTTTTAAAAAATTATTTTCAGGAAAATTACCTAGGTAACAACAGAACAGATAGATATAGGCTAACAACTGAAAAAATATTCCTCCATATTCGAAAGAGTGTTGATTTTTTTAATTGGTAAATAATTTATTCCTATTATTATTCGGTTATATTTTTTCCAAAATATTTTCGCTTTGCAATGAAATACAAATAAATGGAATATTTCTGAACGTTTCCGAAAATTTATAACTCAAAATAAATATATTATTTTTTAAATATAATGCTGCAGATTTTGCTGAAAACATTGTGATGCAAATATAAAAAAAATTGAAAATGGCTCACTTAACATTTTTTAACTAAAATTACTGATAACGATAAAAACATATGCATATTTTATTATACAAATGTATTACGAGTATAAAAATGTTACTTATATAATAACTAGCAGACCCGGCCACACGTTGCTGTGGCTAACGAAACACAACGTCATTAACCAACCTTTATAAAATCCACACCACCCCCGCTTGCCAGCTGCCCGCTGCCCGCAACCTGAATTGAATATTTGAATTTCTCGGTTTTTCTCTGCTATAATAAGCATGTATTATAGATACAAACCTTCCTCTTGAATCAACTATATTATTATTTTATTTATTTATTTATATAATAATATGTTTACCTAGTTAGCAATCGCCACTAATTATACAATGCTTGCAATGCAACACTGGATATTTGAAAAGGGAAAATCAAGTACCTACTTACTCTAGGACATCTATTTTCCTATTTCTTCCGTAGAACGAATTTCAAAAGTGACTATAGTACGGCCCGCCAGCCGTTTTAAATCGCACAAAAATATGTTTTCTTTGAATTTCTCGGCTTTTCTCTAATATAATTTACATGTATTATACATATAAACATTCCTCTTCAATCACTCTATCTATTGGTGAAAACCGTATGAAAATCCGTTGCGTAGTTTAAAAGATTAACGCGCACATACATATTGAGCGACTTCATTTATACTATGTAATGATTTTGACGTTACGAGTATATAAAAATTCCTAAAGTTTCAATTTTTTTTTCAAATTGTGATTGAAAACTTTGGTTTAATAAAGATGTATACTTAAATTATTTTGAGGATAACCTTTAGATTTTAATATAAAGCGTGGTTTTTGAAGTGAAACTTATATAGTATAACTGCACTCGATTGTTTCTCTCTTTCAAGTACCGTTTTAATCATACTTCTCACCATGATAGTAAAGGAGACAACGTTTTCTATGAGTCCTATATGAGTTGTTCCGAAAAGTGAACAAATTAGAGTCAGGGTTTTAACAAATCTTGGAGACCTCGGAAGAAATAAAATCACACTTAATGAAATAAGATACTTTTAAACAATGTGTCACTGTAGTGTTTTGGTCTGAAACCCTCCAAATGACCGCGATGCATTTGATGGTATTTTTGTAAAGGACTTGTTTTACTAACAAGTTCTAGTGACTACTATAAAATGATACTTTAACAGGGTTCCCAGTCAGAGAGAAGAATTTCAAAGTGTTTCCTTTACTTGTAGCTTTACCAGAAAGTTGGGCATTAGTAAATGCTTGAATAGTACGAAAAGGGGGATTCAATATTATAAAATTTATTTATTTAATAAAGTCAGTTTTGTGTTTGAATTAGAATTCTACCCATTACTACGAATGTAGGAATTTAAGGATGTTTTTGTGAAAATTTAACATTTATTACTTAACTGAACGCAGTAGTTTTATAACTTTGAATTGTTGGTAACTCATATCAACGCATAGCATAATGGAATGGAACATCTCGAAATTGTTAAGTTCACTTTTTTTTAAATGAAAACTTATTTAGCACCGTCGTGATTTGAAACTCGATGAAACGAAAAAGCGATAAACATCTATAGGATTTAGCCTGCGAGAGAATTAGATAGACTAATCGGTGTCCTCTTTGTACAGTGCTTCGTAGAGTATCGGCCTCTTCTTTGTGCAGAGATTTGTAGAATAAAATGTAAAATAATTTTTATACTTGGTAACAATTTTGTAATAAATAAACCCTACAATTATCCTATTTCCGATACTCTGCATTCGTCCCATTCTATAGAAGTTTAGTTTTCTGAAGGTGTCAGTTTCAGTTTTATTTATTTACATTAACTTAACACAGGACACTCTGAGGAAAATAATTATTCTCAGGGTCTTCGTATCTTTGGAGATACCATTGCGGTGCAAGGCGATGTTCCGAGAGAGTGCGGCTGGAGAAGTCAAAGGGACTCCCTCAACCATTCTGCACAGAGTCAAAGTTTTTTTTCAGGAGTTTTGGGGCTCCAGACTATAGATATGGCTGCCAAATTCAACAGTTAGATGCACTTGCCATTAAAGTATATGCGGGCTCTGTACAGCACGCCCAGCTTCTGAGAGACTAGCTTGACTCTGGTTTCGATGGAGCCCCCGAGTTGCTCACTTATAGTTACACCAAACATATCAATGGAAGGCCTATTGGGAAGATTACTTCGGTTGAAGGAGACTAGTTTGTCAATTCGATCTCTTTTAGTCGTAATCAGACATGATTGGGTTGAAACATTAAATTTAAACTAAGAGGAAACTCCCTCGAGGTAAACGTCCATCCTCTGCTTCAAAGCCCTCCGAGCTGTTGGAGTTTTTGTACCCTTTGGGGACCTGTCAAACCAAAAACTATCATAGACGGTACTGTCATTCGCATTACAAGGAATAGGACGCTAGCTCACGAAAATTGTAATAAAAACGTGATTTCAGGATTAAAAGATCTCTCTATTTAATGTAGGACATACATACATATATACACTGAACGGATAATTTCGCTGATATGTTATATTTGTACTGAGTTCTTACAGTTTCCGAAGTTCTCCATCGAATTGAACCTACATAAAATTCTTTTGAATTTTTATTTGGAATATCTTCTACGTTCATTTAATACTAATTTTAAATTTAGGACGGGTTGTTTCACAGAAATTGATTAATGCATAAAATTTCAAAGTTAATATTTAAGTTTTGTAAAAGAACCATTCAATTAGGTTATTATCAAATTACTTTGAAACTACCTGCCATAACGATAAAAGAATTTTCACAGATCTCGAATTGTAAGTTTAAAATTTGATAAATTCTCTCTACGGAGAAAAATAGTACATCGGGGAAACTCACACAGGGAAGAATGCCAAATACCCATTTAATTTGGTAATGGTGCCAGTGACTTATGCCTTTGACTGAATGATATTTGAAAACATTTATTTTTTATACCACTTTCAAGGGTAAATTTTAAATTAGGTTTAGCTTGATACTCCTTTTTTCGATGATGATAATAGTTGGAAAATGAACAAAATGAAGTAAAGTCACTTTGTAACTTGGACTGAATGACATTTTATGAGGTTGTCCTTAAATTCCATTAATTATGTTAAATATCACAATAAAGCTGATAAATTATCAAGTTCCTAGTAGACCAACTCGAATTAAATCACCTTGTTATTTCAAAAATACTGAAACTAATGCAGACGAAATTTCAATAATACTTCGTTTGTCAGATAAGGTAACTATTATTCTAACATCGATAATACCGGTAGTATAAAAGATGCCTAAAACAAAATTTATTTGCCAGTTCCAAGTAACCATAATATATCAGTAACCAAAATATAACCTACCAGTTCTTGTACAATACAACATTTATCATAATATACAACTGCCATAATCTCTAATACCTACCGATCATAATTATATACGATTCTCTCGTACTCTCTTATTTTTACCTAAATTATTTATATTTTTTGTCTCCTACTAATAGCATTAATTAATTCTTTACCTTTTTATATTAATTTTTATCCCTTTTTTAGATGTTTCATAGTTTATACATTTCGCTTTTATTTTTACTATGTATTTTTACTTTATTCTTTTTACTTAAAATTTTTGACTTATTATTGTTTTCCTTTAACTTTTTACTTTACACTTTTACTGCAACATACTTTATTTTCAAATTAATAGATAACTTTGTATTAACCACTTAATTATTTACTTCTGACTTCTAATACTTTATTTTGTTGTAATATTAATACATTAATTTAGCTTGTTAATGGCACATCTTTGAGGCGGGTACAGATTGCCGTAACGTAACACGTAATGTAACACGCAATGAAAGAATTTGCCGTCCACATTGCCGCAATGTATCATGCAATGTAACAGAATTTTCATAGTGTGGACGCCTTGCGCGCACGAACCGCGCACACTCCGCGCGGGAACAGAGCATTTCAACTCGTGCGCGCCGCAATCCACAATGCTTTGGTTTTATCGCCGAATACAAACGAATACTGTGCGCGGAGCATCTGTGTGGACGGCTTGTTCGTGTCTGTACGTCAGAACGCGCGCGAACAATGGAGAACTTGTTCTCGGCAGACTGAGCTATGTTCACCGCGCGCATGCCGGGAACAGCTGCGAATAGGTACATGTTCGGTTCGTGCGCGCGCTGCGTCCACACTTATGAAATGTTCCTTTCATGTTACATTGCATGTTACGTTACAGCAATCTGTACCCGCCTTTGGTACGTGGAAATAAATAAAATCATTTAGCTAGAAAATACATTATTTAAAATACGTACTTGAAAATTCTATTGTCGGTTTATCTCTAAAACTTTTTCTTGTTGTTGGCTGCGGTTGATGTTGGCCCCGATGAAAGGTAACTTTCACCAGGGCTACTTTCACTTTGGTCACCGACCAAATAAAAAGTCACCATTTTCATAATAACGGTGATTATAGTTCATTTGTCGAAACTATAAAATAGTTCAGATTTGTAGGAAAAACAAAAACATGTAAGAAAGGCGCAGTAAAATGATTACAAGATTTTCAATTTTATTTCCATTTTTATGGATATGATTTTGGCGGAGTTTTAACAGCTTCTAACATAAGCAAAATGAGCAAAGTCCAATAATGGCACCACATCATATTTATAATATTCTAGTGAGGCAGAAAATATTTTCACTTTGAGCTATCGTTGATTCTATGACGAGATACAAACAGAAGATCGTAGTGAAATAAACATTCATCCTGTGACAAATCCTACACCCATATAGCCTACTCATCAGTATTTATCACGATACATGGGTTCAAGATAAGGCGAAAGTTTGTATGGATGTATGGATGTATGGATGTATGGATGTATGGATGTATGTATGTTTGTTACTCTTTCACACAAAAAATAAGGAATGAACTTTAAAAATTCTTTCACCAATAGAAAGTTAAAATACGTTATTTGCGAGTAATAAAGCCTGTTTATACCTATTAGTAAGTTGTGGCGTTATGAAGCTTGTGTTAAATGTCGTTATGAAGCTTGTGTTAATTTATCAAATATCACGATATTTGATAAATATTGAACGTCTAGGGTAGCACTCTGATCGGTATCACTCTGATTGGTATCACTCTCGTATTGATGGATCACGATCTATCGATATGGATCGTGATAAATATTAAACGTGAGCCTAAGTGAGTTGAAGCAGTTCCAGAATTAGTGCAACCACATGTATTTTATCAAACAGAAAAAGTTTTTTTTTTTTTTAATTTCGAGATGTTGTTATTTCAATCAATATTTTTGCTAGGAGAGATTTATAAAACCCCCTCTCATATTAAGTTACATTCGGGAACTCCAAAATTCTTCGTCAAAAAATCCTTCCAAGAGAAGGACACCGCGATAAGGACAAGGTCGCAGAGGGATTTCTAAACTAGCCCGTGTATATTAGGTAAGTAATCCCTGGAAAAATACTACCCAGCCTTCTGCCGCTTAAGTAACTCGAGGATGAAAGGGTCAGAAGAATTTTTGTTTATTCCGGAGATTAATATTAAAAGGTATTCCTTAAAATTGGGAGGCGGTATGGGTACCGCCTTCCCGGGAACCATTTATTGCATAAACAACTCCCCTGCCATATGTCACCCCAAGTGTTTCGCTAAGTTTTGTAACTTAGCAGGGGTGCCTGGGTTTACGGGGGTGAGTTTTGTGTGGATTTTAGCGGCGGAAACGTCTGCCCACCAGTTGAGTCACGAAACTGGCCGAATGAAGCGACGTTTCGTGAAAGAGCGTCGTTCCGTCTGGCTATGCTAGAGTAAGTTTACCCGTTTTATCCCCCTTTTGAAGTGAAACTTCTATAGCCTATAGCCCCGCTATGATTTGGAATTCGGATGAAACGGAAATGACGATTACTGCACCTGCAACACATCAACTGCGCTCATTGACTGCTTTGATTATGATATCACTTTTAAAGGCTCCTGTTGGCTGAGATATGAAAGGATAATTACGCTGGTCTGCGCTCATTAGTCGCTTTGATTATGACCTCACTTTTAAAGTATTTGTTGAGATTGTTTTAGTAAAGTTTCGCTTCTACCGCATGTAAACTGCACTCGACTTTTTTATACATTAGCTCCACACATGAGGTCCTTGAGGAAAACAATTTCTCTCGAGCCCTATTTAATCTTTGGGGATGCTAGGTGGAGGGTCTTTTTAGGAAAAAGAAGGAGAGGAGATTCAGAGAAGGAAAAAGATATGGTACAATGGGTCGATAGATAAAATGAGAGAGGTAAAAAGATCTGCCTCAACCAGTCTCCTAGATGGATAAACGTATGTGTCGCCAAGACATGGACAAACCTCACCCCATGAATACGTGTACCCCTATTAAGTCATCAAACAGAGTGGTTGGTTGATTGCGTGGTTTCTTGGACGGTGGTACCTATACACCTCCCATATTAAAAATCACGTAGATGCCTCAAAAAATGTTTCACATCAAAAAGTTTATAGCTGTCTGAAAATGTCCGTAATAGGATGAAACCGGTCCTGGTGAAATATAAATTAGTAGAAGAAAGTACAAAAGTGTTTTAATTTCAAATTCTAAGTTTATAGCTGATTAATATTGTTATTTTCACAATAAACCGTTTATTCCTTTGCAATAAGTACATGTTATGGCTACTACCAACAAATTTTTCAAAGCCCGGATTAAAAGAATTGTCAACGTGTTGAAGAAATTTGGTTTCAAAGACCGCAAAGTCTCTGGCAACTGGAATTTTTTTTCAGTTTCGCAATAAAGTCGCAGTATTTCTTTATCGGCTTTTGTAATATTCTTTTCATATCTTGTTTTGCATATGGACGCTTATTTTTGCGAGGAAGCGAGTAGATCAGGGCGGTAAAAACGTCATTTGTTATTCATGGGATGGCGCGTGCTATTTCAATAGTAAAATGTTAGATGTACAATATTTACAATAACAACGTGTATTTATTACTTTTCTTTATTTATTTTTATTTCATTAAATCAAAATCAAAATCAAAAAATATTTATTGTAAAATAAAAATTACAAAAGGTGTAGCTTATGGGTAGACCCCATTTCTTCCAGCTAACCACATTTATTTAATTACAATGTTTATATAATATTATTTGTTTTATTATAATTACAATTTTTATACAGATAAAATAACAATGTACCAGTGAAAAAAAAAATACAAATATATATACCAATAAAAATAGGCGTTTCATTTACGTGAGGTATTCACTCAACGTGTAGTGACATTTATTAACAAGGAAAGTGTTTAGTGACGATTTGACTTTGTGTGTATCTTGTATTTGTTTGATGTTGTGTGAAAGGTTGTTATATACTTTAATGGCCATGTAGTATGGTCCTTTTTGGAATATTGTTTTGTTTGCTTTTGGTATTAATAGTTATCTGTGAGCCTTGTAGCGTATTTATGTGTTGAGTTTTTTAGTGGGAACTTGTCTGTAGATGATCGCACTAACATGCATAACTCCATTATATATATGTCTGTGACTGTCAGAATTTTCAGATTTTTAAACATAGGTCTACATGAATCTAAATTACCAGAGTTTGTAATTTTTCTTATGCATCTCTTTTGTATGATGAAGACATCTTTGGCGTTTACCGAGTTTCCCCAAAAAATAATACCGTATTTTATTATTGAATATACCTACATAACCATAGTATGCGGCTATTACTGATTCGGTGTTCAATATTTTTCTCAAGGTACCCAGAACATAAGAAAAACTACTGATTTTTGCTACAATTTTTGAGACATGTTCTTTCCAGTTTATGTTTATGTCTAATTCTATTCCCAGTAGTGAACAGGTTTGGGAAGGTTCGATAATATTATTATTAATGTTTACATTTATATTTATAGGTGTAGCTTGCACTGGACAAAATTTTAAAATTTGGGTTTTGTTTGTGTTGAGTGATAGATGTTGCGATAACAGCCAGTTTGCTATTAATTGGCAAGTCTCGTTAACTTGTTTGTTAACGTTCGCTTAATTTCATTTAATTACATTTAGTTTCAATGCGGTCCACTTTATTTACATTTATATTTTTAAATGGGCGCCAGTATGGGTAACAGGTCAGACACCTTCAATTTAGGTCTGTGTCAGTTATTCTACTTTTTGAATAGAAAAGTTCTTTAGCGCCGTTATGTTTTGAAACTCGACGAAACGGAAGCGAGCGACACTAGAAAGATACAAACACATATCAATAGATTTTAGCCTGCGAGAGAATGAGATAGCAATAAAATATTTATTTATTGCACGGGTACTCGTTTCCAACATAATAAGATAAATCCAATGTCTTACGCAAGCCTCCCTTAGTCCAGTGGCATATAAGCTTAGCGACCAGACATTCAGACGACCAAGGATCGCATCCCATCAAATAAATAATTTTTGTAAAATAAATATCTAATCTTCAAACCACTCCAAAATAACCGGCAAAGAAAACACAAAAGAAAGCGTCACACATCACATCTAGCGAAAGCGACCGCGTAGAA
The DNA here is from genome assembly GCA_917880885.1 of Limnephilus marmoratus. Lineage (NCBI taxonomy): Eukaryota > Metazoa > Arthropoda > Insecta > Trichoptera > Limnephilidae > Limnephilus > Limnephilus marmoratus. The sequence goes on along the minus strand of OU862920.1, from coordinate 17,568,194 downwards.
GAAAACACAAATACTGATAAAATGACTTAATGTGTAGACAAAGGTGCACTGGAATTTGTCGACAAAAATATGGAAAAATTCATCCTTCAAATTGATAAAAAAGTGCTTCGTAGTTTCCCCACTCTTATCTACTTTAGTTTTCTGATTCACTTCTACCTCATGTGAGTTGCACACTCTGCTTTTTTTAAAGTATTACCTTTAAGATAGTTTTCTGTACGATTTTCATATAACCGATAGCTGCGTTTATTGCTTCTCCACATGCAATGTTATCTATTATTATGATTCTGTTATTGGGATTCTATTATGGATTGACGAGTGCAAAATATATTATTTTCAATTTTATAAGAAAAACTCTTTTTTTATAACTTTTGAAGGTTATTCCCATCAATATATTATATCATTGAAGAAGAAGATAATAATAATAATTTAAACGAAAATATGAAAGAGAACAAGACACAGAAAAACCGAAAAAGATAATGGTTGCAACTGAGATTCGAACCCAGAACCTCTCGTCTATCCGGGACGTGCGTTTACCAATTCCGCCATTACACCTTTATGTCAAACCTTCATTATTTCAGTTGCGACCATTATCTTTTTCTGTTTTTCTGTGTCTTGTTCTCTTTCATATTTTTGTTTAGATTATTATTATTATTATCTTCTTCTTCAATGATATATTATATTGACGGCCTGCGTAGCCCAGTGGTAAGGCTCTTGACTAGCGCTCCGAAGGTCGCGGGATCGAATCCCGGCGTGGCAAATAAATTTTATATGATTAATTCGTGTTATTTCACAATTAAAAATAATATATAGTATATTTATATATATATTTCATTTAAAATAATATATAGTATATTTGCGGCACGTTTCAGAGTGGAAGATACTCTCAGTATACCCTGGTGTAAGACCACCATTCAGAATTGAAATTGAAACGTTGCTTGAAATAGAGTTAGCCGTGTTTGATGACCAGATCTGAATAGCAAGGTACTTCACCACCTCCCTCTTCCCCATCTCCTTCTCTTCCTCATTACCTTCAGCCTCACAACATACCCCAATTGGGGATGCCATAGACCCACAGGCTCCAGACGGGAGCAGTAGGGACTCTTGTGCGTTATTCATGTAAAAAAAATATATGTTGTTTTCATTTATTTTTATTCCATTTATTTACCTACGACTCCCAGATTTCCACCACTCACCACACTAAAAACTACTACACAAAATAACGCACGATTCCCGTGAAATGAAAACGTACCATCGAACATTCATCAATCACGTTTAAACGTCGATGGAACAATAAATCCGGCGCATCATCGCGGCAATTATCAATAGTTATTAGGCGCGTATTTCAATAAAATAGTGGCGCTATTCAATAGCTCTCCCCGAGGCGAGCAGAAATAATCCGCGCCTTGGGAAGTTTTCCAAACACAACAGCTGCCCCAATAATCTCTGCTCCTTCCCATCTTACATTAGATCTTACAATCTCACTCGTCCTTTTCCTCGCTGTTCCTTTTGCCACATCTCGTTTCCGAGACTGTAGTTTTTATTCCGCCCGCGATAACTGGTCTAATCCATCACGTGTTGTTTGTTTCAGCCCTCACCGTGCGGTTTCTTACTCGGAGGTACATCGGCGAGTACGACCATCAGCAAGGTATGAAGACGGAGTGGACGCCATAACTCCAACTCCCAGATAACATTTACTTACCTTACCGACGCATCTTACCGCGCCGTTACTTCGCCCAAAGCCACTGTTAAGCCAAATTTATATTAAGCCAAAATATCATATTTTAAACACTATTCTTGCATTTTTGAGGTTGAACAAGGGTTAAACAGATTAGATTTTAATGATAAAACGGAGTAAAAATACGATGTTTTGGCTATATATTACGAAAAATTGGCTGTGTTCATTATTTTGTGTTTAATTCGTAGAACTCCTTTGATTTTGTTTCAAATTTAATTAAAATCAAATTTGATAATGTCATTTTTAAGTTCTGCAAGTATTTTTCTTTTTATTATTGTTGTAGCTGCTTCGGTTTAAAATACCATTTTAAAACCGTGATTAGACCACTTTGAGACGATATATATAGATACGAGAATATAAACAATACGAACTTTTGGATGGGAAATACAAAAAAGAAAGATTTTAGTTTTCATTTATCTGTTTCATGAATTAATGTTTATTTTCTTTTCTTTATAGCTTTAATATATTATCAACTTAATTGTTTATACTTTGTAACTATTCTCAGTAACTTTTTGCTACTAATACTATATTTAATTGCTTTATCACAAATGTAAACGGCACTTGTCCCTAAATAACTAATAGAAAATTCCCAAATTTTCGTAATTTTTTTTCAAATTCTGGTCGGAAACTTTGGTTTCATAAAGGAGTATATTTTAATTATTTTGGGGTGAATTTTTAGGTTTTAATGTAAAGCTATGTGTTTTTTTATACGCCCCTTGTGGGCGTTTGAGACTTTCAGGGGAAAAAGACCCAGAGAAAATTAGGGGGCGATGAGATGGCACAGTGAGGGCGTGGATTGGTAAAAAAATATGGTCTAAAAAGACAAAAAAACACGCTAATAACGTACTAATTCAGCAAGGTGAACTTTAATATTGGTTAATTTTTTTATTGTGTATTGTAATCATTTTTATCACATGTGCGAAAATTCACATATTTCGGTAGTTCGGGAATAAAAATTGAACTGAAAGATTCCATTAAATGCAAATCTACAATAAATTGGATGATACGAAATTTTTTTTATTTTTTATGATTTAGTATTATAAAAAATAAAAAAATTCGTATCATCCAATTTATTGTACATAGATTTATTTTTTATGATTTAGTATTATCATCTTACATGTATCTATTATTATTATTTTAAGAATTGACACTAAATCATTAAATTGAGAAGGAAGGAGACAGCAAGGTACTTAAAATACAAAATAATTGCTTTTTAACTTCTGTCACCGCTCTTTTACGCAAAACCATCTTCGTACGTGGAGTTTGTTACAAAGCTACTGCCATGTCGCCCGCTGTCCACACGGCCTTTGAACAAAAATCCGCGGTTTTGAAAAAAAAACTGCTAGTCATAATTATTATTCATAAATGGCATTGACAATTGAACTGAGAGAGTTTCGATGTTCAAGAAGACTGTGTTTTGCACTAATTTTATGTTGCCGGATAAAACCTTTTTAAGTTAAAAACAAGCATAAGTACTTTATTTGATTGTTTTTGTAAAGGGTTCTAATATTTTAAAAACGAATTTACTTCATTAATAAGTGTGGAGTGTGGGTTTGTAATAAAACAAAGTTCCTATCTAAATTACAAAGCTCGTGTAAGCAAATTTAATGTAGGTACATTGTAAACGCGTTTTCAAATTCTAAATAAATTAACTGCACTTCGCAGTATTCATACAAAGTCTAATAGAAGCTCAAAATATTTATTTCTCGAGCGTTTATTCGTAACAACTAAATCTAACGAGTTGGCACGCTGGGAAAGCAAATATTTTGATAGCTTGCACATGGAAGTTAATGTTTCACTTGAATCTAATGACGTACACTATTTTTAATAATTGAAATATTCAAAATGCATCTGTTTGCCTTGGTAATGAAATGCGAACACAATGCGAGCTACACTCCCGCCTTCCGCCTCGCTGAGTTCCGCCAGTAAATCAAATCACAGCAGGAATGTTATTGTGGTAGCTATGTAACTTTAGACAATTTGGTTCTATTTCACTCGCTAACACGGCTCATAGATGGCGCTGTAGGTAATGTGACTAGAGTACACTGTTGACACTGCCCCGCGCCTTGCCATTGAGAGCTCCGTTGTGACGGGACAAACGGTAGTCAGGTGGGGAAACCGTACGCGGTGGGTTGGTAATGTTTGCGACAAATTTGTGCATGCTTCACCTACGTTCATTACTCAATTCTATAGAGCTTTGGGTTCCTTGAAGCAGGTATGCACACTTTATGCACACTGTACAGGGGCGATTCCGCTGTAGACGATTCTCGACATTGATTTTTAATTCGCAGTATTTGTTACTTTTTTTGATATCAGTGTAAAGAGGAAAGTCAATATTTAATAATAAAAAAAAAATGGATTTTACTTCATATTAAAATTTTTGGCGCGCTTGGAAACATTATCATTCGAAGAATCGATACATAAACTGAACATCACACCGTGCAACACTGGCGCGAAACAGCTGTTACCGATAGTTTGGGGTTATACTTACTGCTAAAAGTGTAGTGACAATATTAATTTATATTTATGTGTCGAAAGATGTAAGTACTTTTTGTTATTTTTTAAGCATCATTGACTGCAAGAAGTCACTGTTAGCTTGTTGCACCCGCGATGCAAAAAGATATAAAAGTTTGTGTTGTTCACAGAAATAAAGTACTAACGTTTTGAAACTTTGTAAAAGAAAGAAGAAATCGAAGGCAAACTTAAATCAATCGTTTTTAAGGGTGTGATGTTAGCTGAATTGCAATAAACTTTGAATCAAATTGGTTGCACCCGCAATCTGTTAGAATCGCGGGTGCAACTTTTTAACAACTACCTTATTGTGTCATTTATAGTATATTTTATTATTTTGTTATGTCTTGAACAATAATACATGCTGTCTATGATTGGTAATCTGGAAAGGTATGTCCAAATTTGTTCCACCCGCGATAGCACTTTGAACTTCCGTCCTGACTATTTAAATATTTCAATAAAATTCTTATAAACGAATACAATGTGAACATGTCATACTGTAGCTCTTCCAAGAATAATTTCATTTAAAACGTTTTTTTTATTATTTTATCATTAGGAAGCTTTACGTGCGTCTAAATGTTGCACCCGCGATTGTGGAATCGCCCACAGTGAGCCCTATCTAGTAAATGCAAAATAAATTGACAGGTTAATAACTTTTTCACGGTTTTATATTTTGTTTCACCTCTGTTACCGATGGGTGCTTGTTTAATCAATTGTATCAGAATCTCCAACAATTTTGGGTAAAATATCGTTAGTTTCGCGGGTGCAAAGAGGCATTTCTCATACAGCTAACCATTCAAATGTTTTTTTTAAGTGAAAACGTCTTTAGCACCGTTGTGATTTGAAACTCGAAGAAACGAAAAATAGCGATACCAAAAAGAGACAAACACATACATACATCTACTGGATTTAGCCTGCAAGAGAATGAGATAGTATAAAATCGGTCTCCTCTTTGGGCGGCGCTTCGTAGTATATCGGTCTCTCTTTATGCGGTGTTTGGTAGCCTTCCCACTCTTATCTACTTTAGTTCTGAGAAGGTTTCACTTCTACCGCGTGTGAATTGCACACTCTGATTTTTTTAATTGGTGTGACAAGATGTGGTTCCATGCCAACTCAGAATCAAGTCAACTCAACACCTCTTTGAAAAACTATGAAAAAATTATTTAAAAATAGTCGTTAACCCTAACCTTTACGGCCTTTCTGAGGTGGTTCTGAGTTGGCCGGTCACCATAAGATGTGTGCGTACATGGTTATGTGGACGTGAAAACTTATAATATTAATAGCTGGTTCCCGGCTTGCGTTGCAATGCCATATTCAAAGCAATAAATTGTTTCTTCCTGTATGTCCTTTCCCGTGCGTCCCCGTTTCCCTCCCGCATCCCCTTCCCCACCCGCGTTCCCCTTCCACCTTCCCGCCTACTCTCTCCCCTCTCCCGCTTCCCCGTCCCACCAACCACCCCACCTGCGTTCCATATATTCAGTCCCAGTACATTCAGTCATCAAACAGCTCGCGTGCCACCTATTACATTTTTTTTTTATTTTCATTTTTCGTATATTAAAAATATTCATTTTTGTGTATTATAAGAACAATCAATCAAATTTGGTACCAATTTAAAATATCTATATTATAGATATTCAACTACGTTTCTACAAAACAACAAACTAAAAATTTAAAGAATATTTCAATTTTAATTTTTATTTTTGGGTTCTTTTAAAAAATAAATACAAAAAACGTTTTTAAAACTCTCCACAGGTCCGCCAAACACAAAGTTCGTAACCATGTGGATCGGCCGGCAACCCCATGGATTTTTCTGTCCCATAGGTATCCCAATTATGTACTCATATTAATATGAAACATTTTAGAAATACCTACTCGTTCACTAAATTAACGTGCGCCCAGTTCCAGCGATGGTATAATACTGATTGCGCATATCTACTTTATAACTCTATACTCTATAACCTATGGTTAATAGCGTGTTTCAATTATTTCAACTTTTGAATTCAGAAACGCCTGGGGTCTCAAAAGTTGCGTCTTGCAAAGAAAATGAGAACTGCATTTAATTTTTTTTTTAAATGGTTATTAGCCCGCTAAAATGCATTGAAAATCAGAAAACAAACCTAAAACCATTTTTTTTTTAAATTTTTAATAATTTTTTTTTCAGTCATCTAACCTTTTAACGTTTGTTAATTATTAAAAAATGCGTATAACTGACAAAAATGAAAAAAAAGTTCAACTTTATGAATACAAGTAAGTCAACAAGAATTCTGATTTTATCCAGAAAAAGTGTTATTTTCCCCTTTTATTTAACACATCACATATGTTTAAATTTTTTTTTGTTCTTTGTACTGCAGTTATGTAATGAAAAATAAGTTTGGTACAAAATATAAAATATGAACCCTTTGTAATATTTTTTTTCCAAATCACAAAATCTATTTTTTTTTCAAAACTTCCGGCCATTTTAGCGGGCTAATAGTGAATAAAAATTTCATTTTTTTTACGTTTTCGAATAGCTACAGATCATACGAAACTTTTGAGACCCCGGGCGTTTAAATATAAGGCCATTTGTTTTCTCTCTATGGAGAGCGACACACGCTAATGGTTAATATTTTCGCCACGCAAGTAATTTTTTTTTTGGCCAGGGTGTATTGTCTATTTGACAAAAAAAAATCCTGCCACCTACGGTTTTTTCATTTTTTTTTAAATGGCACATTATGTATTAATCCTACGCGCAGGAATACGTAAAGTACTAAATATACGTATATTGTAGAGGTAGTATTTAAGTAGATATAAGAAGGATAGTAATTTTGGGGACTACCTTCGACTCCTGTTTTCTGCGGGAGAGTTAACATTGTTGTTTAAAGCAAAGTATTCCCTCCACCATTTATTAACGTGAACGATTTCAATATGCTAATGGCAGTCTATTTGCATTTCAAACCCAAACTTTTCTTTTATTTTCTAAGTACATTCTGACGTTAAAGAAAAGATGTACATGCTTCTCACTGACCCTGTAAATTTAATATACAAAAGTTCAACTAACAACGAGGACCTAATAATAGGATTTTTTGTATTAATTAAACTTTTGTTTGAATATTTAGGCGTTGTTTTCTTCGTATCTTTATTAAAAATATTGAACAATCGTGAAAAATTGTGCTCTCGAAGTCAAATAGAAAAATAAGCTCTCGTAATGAACAATCCATCGCTGAAGAAATAATCCAGTTATTTCGAAGTCTAATAATAATAATTTCATGCACTAAATAATTGACGGCACTAATTTCTATTTCTATTTGTGAACAATTATCTTTGTCGACTTTGTTTTCGTTAATGAATGAATGCGTTTTGAAAAAAGAAATTAATCCACTTCCCAACATCCGGTCGGCTGTAACTCGGCTGATAGACTCGTGTTCAATGATAATGCATTCAATCATCTTTTTGTGGCACTCACACGCACACATATCTACGCATTTCTCAGAAATAGGATGAAATGAAGGCGTAACTAGCTCGTATCGTTCGATGTATACGACCATGGTGGAAATCGAAAATGTTTCACCATAAAATAAAAATAGATGTTTTATGGTAAAAAAAATATTGTTTTTTCGGATTCAATTTTTTTTATTTTTAAAATTCATGGTCGAATTCCTTTACACTTACATTAAAACAATAAACTTTTTTGCATTTTTGATTTACCTACATATTCACATACACATATAGCGCTTGTGAACTGCACACTTGTATTTTTGAAGTGAAACTTCTTTAGCGCAGTTACTTGAAATTCGGGTGAAACGGAAATTCGTGACAAGTTAGTTCTACACCAAAAAACGGCGCGTGCCTTCCATAGCGTAGTTGGCAAGGTGCCTGACAAGTCTCAGCGGCCAGAGAGAGAGAGACAGACATCAAGCGAACGGGGGTTCGAATCGTACGAAATCCAAAAAAAAAAATTATTTTGCGAAATCAATATCCAATCTTCAAACCACTTAAAAAAACAAGCAAAAGAAAAGAAAGCGACATCTAGCGACTTTCTAGTTTCAAGTCTGCCGCGTGTGAATTACACACTCCGATTTTTATTTTATTAATCTTGAGTTAGCTCACATTGTCGTGTGCGCTATTATTTGAGAAACTTTAATGTATATTATTCTATTTTCTACTCTGTTTTTAAATTCTGATTTTCCTCGTATTTTATTATTATTATTTTTACTATAATATATATTTTTCTTTTTTTTTATGTTTTTACCACTTATTTGTTTTTATGTAATTAGAAATTGTTAGTTACCAGCCTCAGAACAGACTCTTTGTCTAGTGAGGAGGGTAAGGAAAAAAAATCATGTTGTACATAACTAATAATAAATAAACGCCCGGGTTGCCGGCACTGAAATTGAATTGAATTATACAAAAAATTTTATGTATTTTAAAAAATTACAATTTTTGGCAAAAATAATATAACTTTAAATGTTATAAATTTTATTGGATTAAAACACTAACAAAATGTCAATATAATGATCGTTAACGACATTAATTTTTGCAAACATATTTGTATATGTTGAAAAACAATATTATAATCTGATCCATTAAATCATACAATATTTTGAACTCCATAAAAATGATTTATTTTCTATAAAACTTTAAAGAGCGAATGAACGAGGAAAGGAGTGAAGGAGAATATATGACGCAAATATGAATAGTAGAAGAAGTCGGGGACGCCCGAGAAAGACATGGCACTACCAAGTGAATCAGATACTTGAGTCGGGTCATGTCATGGATCAGAATAACAAAAGAGTATGTATGAGACGATGTATGAATGTGATCGAGTCAAGGAGTGTGAGCCAAGACCGAGTTGTTTGGCGGACCGTCCTCTCTGCCTACCCCTGCGGGGAAACGGCGTGATGGTTAGTTAGTTGGTTTTAGTTAGTTAAAACTTGAAAATTTGGTTTGTTTGCATAAAAAAACTTTGGTTTGAATTCTTTCGCGTTGATTTGTGATTGATGTGAACATGGCACTCAGAAGCATTGCTTGCGTACAAAACTTATTCATTTCAGACTGAAGTGCTAATAATTGTTATCAACCGTGTGATAATATTCTAAGCAATTTAATACACTAATTTTCTCACAAAAAATTGTATCGCAGGTTATGTTCAATGAAATTATTGCTTTTTCACAGATCCAAGTGATAAATTTATTTGTAGGTAAACATAACGAAATCAGTTTTTTTCAATCCCACTCATTTTATCAACAGTCGCTTACATCTGTTAAGCAAATTAAATTTGAATTCAATATTTTTTGATGAACGAAAACATTGTTGAAAGCTAATTGAATTGATATTTGGCACGCGCATTGACATGCTTTCTTATGTGCCTCGCTCAAATTATTATGAAAGGAGAGAAATACTTGGACTTGGTCCAAACCACACATAATCTACAGCGGGGTATAAAAACACATTCGCATAAATCACTATTGCTGTAACTGAACGCTAGCAACAATCATCATTAATACCCACACTTGTGATGGTGTTTCAAAAAACATTTATAATTCAGATGATTAATTCGGCGAAATAATCAATTTTAAAAATATATGTAATATTGTTTATTGTTCTTTAAAAGTTCATATGCAAATAGCAAAATTTACGATTAATGACAAATGAGTGCTTTTATTATTTCCGTGACGATTCACGATTACGGTACCGTCAGGTCATAAAAAAGGCAATGAACTTACGTTTCTTATCACAATAATGCTGCAGCTTTTCAAAATAGAGACACAAAATATGTAGGTCTGTCTCCTACAAAGGAAAGAAAGTAATCATCTTCTTGCATCTCTCTCACACACCGCACCGTGACGTCTTTGTAGACCCCTACAGTACTATTAGGCGTGACGTTAATTTTTAAAGTGTAAAATATAGTTACAAGGATAAGGATAATATTGAAGTCTAAGTGAATTTCAATAATTTAAAAACGTTTGATGGTTTTGCTTTTGTCCTTAAGCGTATAATTCTGCAGATACACTACACACTAAATAACAACAGTCGAAAATGAGACAAAAAGTGGACGTATGTCTGTACCCCCAAAAGAAACATACAATCATTATCGTGCATCTCCCTTGTGATGAATGCCAACCTTCAACCTACGAGGAGCCTACAAGAAAAAAATTTTTCCTCTAAATATTATGTAGAGAAAATGGTACATTCGGCGACATCTGTCCGAGCAGTTGGGAACTATACAGAAATCTGCATAGAGACTGGAGCGAGGGAACCCCCATATCATAGCTATCTCGAGGACAAAGGAAGTTTGGATTCTGCCAATGAGGGAGTAAATAAGGCGATTAAAAATAATTTGAACCAATCAGAGAAATTATAGGCGTGTATCGTTTAGTGGGCTTTGATCAGATTGAGCGGCCTTGAATTCTTTCCCACAGGAACGAAAGTTCAACGAACGGAATAGTAAACAGAACTAAAGACAAAGAGTTGAAGGATTATTGACCCGGGTCGTGTTTATTTAAGGTGCGATCGAGAACTGCAGGTTTTGGGCACCTAACGTTTCAAATGGAAACAAGAAAATCTTAGGCGGAAATGTTGAAAATAAGTAAATGAAAAATCATCAATAAGGGCACGGAAAACGTAACATGAATGGTCCCAGGGGTCGATTTAATTAAAACCGATCTGGAATGATCACAAAAAACGGGTAGAATCTCGGAAATTTTCACAAACTGAATATAATAACCTGAAAAAGTGGGAAAATCTATTGATATGGAAATGGAATGGTGAAACGAAGTTATTAGAGCCAAATATCTCAAAAGAAAACTGATTGGAACTACTTAAATTGACTTTAATAGGTACCGATATAAGGATTACTCTGATCTGACAACACTATTCACGATGAACAGGATATTGAAAATATTGCATATCAAAGGCCACGGTACATTTTGGTCACTCTACAATTAAATCAAATCACAGGAAAAGATGCTTAACGTAGCCTGACACTGGGAAATGCGTGTGAACCGTCGAAGGAATCGCTAACCGTTTGACTAGAGAAAAAAGGTTGGCTATCACTTTGTTGATATGACTTTATCCAAATAAAATTATAGAACATGATTTCAAGCAATTAAGGGTATCATTAACACGAAACGACCTAAACAAAATTATACAAGTTAAATACGAATATTTACTCTAAAATAAAAACATTACTTTTATGGGGTAGGCATTAAAAAATGAATTACGAGCAAGTACATGAAATTTTTAAAATAAATACCTGTCAATGAGAAAATTTATGTGATTTTTTACGAGAGAGAGACACTAAACTAATTTGGTTCTAAGACATGAGATAGAAGATTAACAGAGATTTGACAAAAGGTCACATACGGAGGAACCGAATTTGGTCCTTTTTCCTATGAAAGTCTGGGCGATCAGGGGTGATTTTTCTATGAAAGGAGAGCTCTAAAAAGTTTTTAAAAGACCATGGTTTGATAAAGAAAGGGAATTCGTTGGGAGATTGAGGGAGAGTTCGGATGAAATAACGGGAAGTGCGCGATCAAGAAAAATGTAAAGGTGCGCGAAGAAGACTAGTAAACTAGTGCTTCTAGTAGAGTTGAAAAATGTCTACAAGTGTTTGCAAAAAAATAGTAAATTCAGTGTTTTATTTTCCCTTTAAAATTGAGGAATAAAAATTTCAAAGACGATCAACGGAGAGTCCGGAAAAGTGCCTAAATAATACTTCGTGAAAGTTCGGGTGTTTTATAATGAAAGTGTTTAAAGTCAGTAAATAAAGTAAATAAGAATTAAATGACATTCGGGGTTCTTTCTTACAACTTATATTTAGTGGTTTTATAACATTTAACAAAAATCCAGTGTCTTAAAATAAATCAAATTACCGGATAAAAGAAAATATAACACGCGATTTTAAAATTAACTATAGGTGATATAATAATTAAAACTTTAACCTTACTTTAAATAACATGACATATGTAAAATAAATAACAATAACGAATTGTTCGAGTCACGTTTAAACTACTAATAAAGCGGTTAAAAATCCTTTGTGAATTGAATAACGAAATTGTAATAAACAGTAGTGATAATAATTCGTACACTTGGAAAACGTGCGTATCTACGGTTATTAATTCTAAAATGATATTAAAATATTGAGAATAAATAATAATTTACCTAATTCCGGACAATAAAATTAAACATCTGATTTGTTATTTGATGAATCACCTCTCGAAGGCGAATGAAATAAAACAGTAATTAATACGAGGTTGAGGAACTAAGCGAAATACCGAAGTGAATTTTAAATAGACAGATATTTGAAGAGTTTTTTCATCATCAGAGTCTTTTCTCAAAAAGGGCCGATAGGAATCCATTAGCTAGGAAACGAAAAAAAAGGAAAACCTCGATCACAATGTCGAAGTTATGAAAGTTCCGACTGGGAAAAATTGTAATCGATCGAGGGCGGTAAGATAAAACCAATTATTAATTATTTTCAGAGACAAAGAAGAAAGGGACGAGCGTGCATCACCAATAAATCAATCGGACCTTTGAAGTTTGTCACTAACACACTAATAACAATTTTCACTTGCTCGAAAGTGGGTCAAACAGGAAATACCTGCTTTAGAGTTAGGATACATATGTAGGTATTTACTTCAGTTAGGTAAATACGCTAATTTATTATAACTCATATAAAACGAATCGAGGCGCGTAGAACGTAATAAATGACTATCGTGGAAGCTCTTTATTCTATATTTCGTGTGCGGGAGTATACAAGCGTCTCAAAATTAGGTCAAACAAACAAATACCTACTTATAAATTAGGTCATACAAGTACTTGTTTTAGTTAGGTAGGTGTAATGTTTATTTAAGCGCGTATAAGGAATGCGACGTAAGATATCAGTTCGATTCGTAACCGAAATACCTATATTTCTCAGAACTATGTAGGTCAAGCAAATTATACCTTAGTTGAAACTAGGTCATCCAGATACCTCTAGGTTAGCAAGGTACCTATTTAAATGATCAGTGTTTAAGCAAATCTAGGTCAAATAAATAAGAAATAATTAGTTAAACGATGAATCGTGCTTCAAAAGGACAATGACCGTAGAAATAAACAATCTCCAAAGTAGGTCAGTATACCGAAGGTCGTCTGTGTGAAGAGTAAACAAACAAACCATAAAAATGATGTACCTATTTAATATCGGTCTTTCGTTCATCGGAGTTAATTAACTATTGGCACAATTTAATTAGGTATTACGAGATGTGATAGGAGCGTGCCTCTTAATCACTCTAGGTAATTACATTGGCGTACTTGAATAATAATAATAATAATTTATTCCAGAAATGTTAGGGAAAGTGCAGTGCAATACGTTCCATATTCTAAAATTACAAATAATAATAATAATAAGACGAGGGAAAATAATTAACGACAACACATAAATTAAATAAACAAATAACCATGAGAAATGAAATACGTAACGCAAAAATCAATAGAAATAGCAAATTGATAGGTATAGCTAATACCTACCGAATCCTTTCACCGACGAGATTAGGGTATGTTATATGACCTTCGATTGTGTATCTAAAATTTCGATTAGAGTTCAATGACACGGTCACCTAAATTCCATCAACGAATAAACAAAACAAAAGCACAAAAGTCAAGGGGCAGGTTTATCAATCATAGCTTACGACGGAAACTTCGCCCAATATGTGAAAGAAAAATCGACGTTAAATTCACTCAATTCTAAACAACTGATTATACTAGAGCAATCACCAATAGGTAGCATTGATTCCGCGCGCAAAATTTCGCAAAGTAAAGTACTGCGACTAGCTTCAAACTCGGTAAAAGATACTCAAATAATAATAATTAATAAATCGGAAGATTCTCACCCTTTCTCTAAAAGAATCTATGGGTTACCACACGTAATACATTATCTTCTCTACATATGTGTGCATATTAAGTATGCAAACAGATGTAAAATCTAAAACAAAAAATACACAACGCAGATTATAGAAATAATGTGAACTAAAATCTTAAATCTTGATTACTGTGAAAAAATCGCAGGGATTTAAGAAGATAGGGTAGGTTTAGCTAGATTATAAAGTATAGGGGTTTAGAAATCACGAGCCTGAGGTAGAAATAAACCGAAAGGAGGGTTGAGTCAGGCCATCATACCTAGTGGTGTGATCAGTAGGACATAAGGGTAGAATTATGAGCGTGGCTACGAGACAGGAGCTACGAGATTTAAACTACGAGGTAGAAGCTTAGAAAAGTAAATCAGCTAGGTAGGGTTCATCACAATTGGTGTCAAAAGCCAAGGGTGGCGGACCATTACACCCTCAAACGTATAAGGAAAATGTAACGCAATTCCCGTCGCCTTGGCTGAGTCGTAACAAGACATCTGTTTCCTCCGAGGAAAAAGTAGTACTTTGGAGGAAACAGTCGCAAGTATTTTGCATGTTTCATCTTTTGTCTCATCATTATTTAATGTGTTAGAAAGAGCTGCAGCATTATAGCATTAAGAAACATATCTTTATTGCCTTTTTTGCCGGCGCTCATTTTATGATCGTGTACCTACAGGTACACCTTGGGTATAAAAAGAAATCTAAGCATTTTGATTTTCCAAATTTAAGAAAAATATTTTATTTAAGAGTTGTGCGGCCAAACCATAGATTTGGAAGTTTATAATAATGTCAACTCTTGCATGTTTATTTTGTTAATATTATCTACTTTACCACCTCTTTCTACTATTTGTAGATTGAATTATAATATATTACATCCTAATATTGAGAATTGATTTAAAGCTTAAAAATGAAGTTTTTAATAATGTCAACTCTTGTTTGCTTGTTTTGAAAATATTATCTTTTTTTACCGCCTCTTTTAATCGTACTTCTACTATTTGTAAATAATATTATAATACATTACATCCTAATAATGAGAAATGAGTCTCGGTTTGGAGCTCCGTGATATTTCTTGAATCAAAGCGGTCAAACAATGGATTTGAAAATTTATAATAATGTCAAATTTTGCATGCTTGTTTTGAAATTATTATCTTATTTACCATCTTGTACTATCTATTGTACTATTTGTTAATAATATTATATTACATTACATCCGAATATTAAGATTTGAGTAGCTCCCGGTTTGGAGCAACGAGATATTTATTGAATCAATGCGGTGAAACCATGGATTTGAAAGTTTATAATAATGTCAACTCTTGCATGTTTGTTTTCAAAATATTATCGTCATTGCCACCTTCTTTAATCATACTTCTACTATTTGTTGATGTACCGACCAACATTTTGTTTACCATTTCTCATTTACTGTTTACATCCTCTATGTACCATATTATATAAATTTACATTATTTTTTTGACACTAATAAATAAATAAATAATTTATTCAGCTCTCCTTTATTTCGCTTGCCACAGATTTAAATAAAAAAATTGTAAATTTTTTTTTAGGTAAAGTGGTAAAACTTTTAAGCAAAGCATGTAACCCTGCCAAACTTAATGAGTACAACACATTTAATTTGAAAGCGTGCAGAGGAATAAAACTTTCCATCGAGGTAAAATTTTATTTCTGCTGCAGCACGATCGTAACCACCTCTCGCCGAGACCGTATTATGATCTTCGTACAATTATTATTGTGTTTAAGAGCAATGCTGAAATGAGAGGCGGCATTCGTGGCATGAAAAAAAAAACGTGTCAAATTTAGCGTTCTCGCTGCAGCTTAGTACGTGAGACCCACGCTTTATGTCCCGCGCTTATGCTTCGCGGGTAAAAAGTGTACGCGCTGCTTTATGCCCCGAGTGTTTACGTGTTGGCCGGGAACGGCGTTATAAAGAGGGTTCACACACTAACTCACAATAAAGGGGACGGTTTCGCGTCTGCATTATTTATAATCTCTCGTAAGAGATTATTTAGAAAAATCTACCGGTCGCGGTGGTCTCAATTATGTTTTAAAATATTTGAAAAATTTTATTATGGGTTTGGAAATGTCCGGACTGAAAAATGAAAAATGTTTTATGCGCCACCAGATTTTAACATTTTAGCAGAGATTTAAAAAATAATGTAATAAGAGTTTTACCAATAAAAAACTAATACAGTTTAGCAAAAAAAACATACATGTATGAACAGAATTTAAATAATAAGACCTGAGATAAAACAAAGCATAAAGCTTTTTAGTAGGTTTAAGCGTACAATTATGATATTTGTGAATTTCATCAAATAAAAAAAGGATGAAATTTACTCGTAAGGTTTAAAATGAGATAAGATTCTATAAACATAATAAAAATATACAGGTAAAATAATAATTCTTTAAAAACTTTATTTATGTTAAGCAATATTACGAAAATATACGTAATAATACATAATTTTTTTATAATTATTGTTGTTGTAATAATATTTATTTCAACGAGTTGGAGTGAAACATTTGATAGAGAAGAAAAGAAGAAATACATTGTAACGTGTTTCGCATAGTCTATGGCCAGTCGAGTCTTCCGTTAAATTTCCATATTTAATTATTCATTTTTTGTGTTAAATTTGTAGAATTCCATTTAATAAAAAAAAAAATGATTATTTTTTTTAATCATTAAGTTGTTTCAGCTTTCATAATAATGAAATAGCTGTCATAATAATAAAGAACTTAAGTACTTGAATGACTTAATACTAACATTATTAAATATAATTTTAATTAAATTTAACTTAAATTAAATTTACAATACAAAACTGTTTTTCATCATGATTACGAAATTAAAATGGGACGGAAATTGACAATGTCAGGTTAAAGTAAATGAGACAGAGCGCGTGCTAAACGGAATATTTGTTTCCATTCATATTTGTACGGGAGGCATTTCTAGTTTTCTTCTATTTCCATGGAGTAAAACCATTCCAGAAATGATAATAATAAAATTATGTTCAAGTCAAATGGGTACAATATTGATGTATTGTACGATATGAAACCAAAAAAAAATTAAATTTCATTCGTATTTAATATTGATGTCTTTTTATTTTGGTCTCACATTTTTTAATGCAGGGGAGATTTGGTGACGGCGAACACCTGAGGGAAAAGTAAAAAAGAAATCGAAGAATAAACCCTTTAATTAAAAACTTCAATCTTTGGCATTGAAATAAACCAACTTATTTTAATTTTTTAAAATATATCGAGTGCGGTGCACACGCGTTAGAAGTGAACCTTTACCAAAAACAATTTCAACCAATCAACCTGCAAACAAGTAGCCATGTGGCAGCTTCGCGGGACTACCGATAAATGGTTTAAATAATATATTTATGTAAACTACGTTTTCGTTGGAATAATAAAAAAATAAAATAGGAGCCTTTAAAAGTGTGGTCATAATCAAGCGGCTCATGAGCGCAGACCTAGCGTCATTTCCGTTTCATATCTCAACCAATATAAGGTAAAAGCGTAGTTTGATGCATTGCAGGTGCTGTGATGCGTCATTTCCGCTTCCGTCAATTCCAAATCGCAACGAGGCTAAAGAAGTTTCATTTCAAAAGTTAATTAAAACTATATACACAACTTATTGGTTGCAATATGCTTGGCATTCAGATTTATTCAAAGCACACGGGGAACTAGCAAAAAAGCTCTCCCAAACCAATAATTATTATAATAAATCAACACTTCTAACTATCATTTAGTTTCACTCTATATTATGCATAATATCGTACAACCAAGTCATACTCACGTTTCTAAAATTAAACAGCGCTACTATAATAAGAAGATGAATTCCATCTTTTACGAACGTAACAAATACCTTATATTAAATAAATAATTTTGAAAGAAAACATAATATAACTATCTAACTATATATAATCTAATAATCATGAATGGTCTGAATAATTATCGATAAATCAGTTCCAATTTTCAAATTTTAGGTTGAAATTTTAACCCAAATTTTATGTTGTTTTTAAATTTATTTTGAATTCAGTTGTTTTTTTGCCCCATGGCTGGCTTAACAAACGCAGAACTTTTGCAAGGACTTTGGGAGTCGGTCTTCAATGAACGTAGGTATCGCACCCTGGACTCTAGAGTGGTTCTGGATGTCTATGGATTGTCGAAATCGTGAAGCATTAGTCTAGGAAACAGCGAGAATAAAATACATTGTAATAGCAAAATTTTATTATGAATTTATGATTCAATTATGGTTTTTTCATTAAAAATTGAAATTAAAACAATTTTTTAACTTATTTCCACATATTCCACGTTTTTTCATTGCTTGTAATTTATCTGAACCACTTCTATAAAAAAACCTTCAAAGGCAGATACGGTAATAAAAACACTATTTGAAAACCATACACACATAACCTTAATGGCACGAAAACTTTTGGAGGTAAAGAATATTGAGCATTGGACGATGCATTGCAATGTGAATTTAAAATATCAGTTGGAACCGGTAGCGTGCCACGACTTTGATGTTAAAAGTGAAACTTCTTTAACCCCGTTAGCGATTTGAAATTCGGATGAAACGGAAGTGCATCACAAAAAAATATTATTTGACGGTCCTTAATGCGGTAAATTCACGACTACGGACGGGCCTCCAGTAGCGCCGCGGTATGAAGCACCCGACTTTCAACGTCCAGAGAGACATCCAGCGAACGGAGGTTCGAAACCTACCAAATCAAAAAAAAAAAAATGCTTTTATTTTTGTAAAATCAATATCCAATCTTCAAACCACTTCAAAATAAACAGGCAGAATAAAGGAAAGCGACATCTGGCGACTTTTTAGGTTCACCTCTACTGTGTGTGAATTGCACACTCTGATTTTTTCTTCTCGTTGATGTAAACCTAAATATCTATTTTTGAATTTCTACCAAAAAACCGAAAATTTTCAATCGGTAAAACGTTTAAACTTAAAAATCCCTTTTTATTTGTAGGTAAGTATATTTTTCACGTGCATTTCTATTTTGATAATTGCATTTTTTTTTCTTTAACAATGTGTTTAAAAATTTATTTTATGTGTCTAGTGTCTAGACTTCTAAAGAAGCGAACAAGGGTAATTTAATTATATATTTTATCACAAGACGTAAATATTAATATGTTTAGTTCCGTCGCATTCCACTTTGCTACAAGTTGTGAGTGTGACATTGACCGTGTCGACACTCTAAAATTATTGATATTCAGGTGACAAAATTGTGTGCACAAATGCGAAAATTATGTATTCTATCTCGGGACGGAAACCCGACTTCATATTTCTTGTAAGTTGGTCCCATTAAAATATTTCATTTCACCGATGCATTCCGTTTCGCGACAAATTGTGAGTATGACATTGACCGTGTCTACATATTTATGATGTTTGCGTGTTTGCTGACCAAATAAAGCGGCGGACTAGGGAAAATAAATATACCTTTCATAAAGAATCGTGTTTATCGGTGTGGGGATTAGCCTTGTCAGTAGGATCAGTTGGACACTTGCCCACATTCTCAAAAGTGCGACTAATTACCGGCCAAATTACCGCGCAAACCTTGGCTTGCGGAAATTTCTGAGCCGTGACTCAACGTGGACAAAGAATTGAGTGGTAATTTGCAAGTTATTTTGAGGAGATTGTTTGATAAAGCTCTGTTAGTGATTTCCAGCTCGTAATACTGCCACATTAAATTATGTTTTGCCAAACTGAGTAACACGCGTTTCAAATAGATGTTGACATTAAATTATAATTATTTTAGTCATAAGACTTTCATCGGTAGCGTTGCTATAAAACGTCAAGATATATAATAAAGTGCACGGTTTATTAATCGGTGACAGCCAAAGATGAACAAACAACGTCCAAAATTAGTTATTTAATAATAATTTTAATAATGAACGCCCTGGTGAGCTTTTACGTGATTTTATATTTTCCATGATTTTCTGCATGACACAGGGACGAAAGGCGTATTAAACATTGTCAAAGTTTAGGTTTTAAGAAGGTTTTAGCAATGATGGTTAACATTTTATTGTTTATTGTGGCTGAATTGTGTTGCGCTTCCCCGTCTTTCCTTGAGCCAACGGTTCGGACAGCTTCACAACATCCATCTACAACAGGAAAATTCGTGTAAGCTTCTATTCTAATGCAAAACGGTTGAACAACCCAATCGAATCAGTAGCGGGGAGCTGAAAACATGAAAATTTAGTTGAAGAATAAAACTTGCAGCTGACGATATACTCGTACATTAACAAAATATTTTTAAATGCCTATTCTTTTAAAGAAATTTTTGTCCATTTGTAGATATTATTAATTTTTCATCCAGATAAACAAATTTAATATAAAAATAAGTTGTTACTGTAAGCAACACGTTTTTTAAAACTTATAAAATGTTGTATTAATTACTTGTTCGAAACTGTCAAATTAGTATAAGCTTTCCCTGACGAAGGAACGTGTGTTCCGAAACCGGTCGGATTTGCGCATCAAATAAGTGGTTTATACAAAGTTAAATTATTTAATTTTTCTATAATGGATAACCACAAAGTAATAGCTACATTCAAAAATATACTTATAAAATGTCTTTGTATAAAAAACTTTAAAACTAAAGTCCCTAGAATAAAGTCAATTTAATTAATTATTTTTTAAAGTAAAACTTCTTTACGCACGCTTGATTAGGGGAGTAAGCTGGTGAAAGCGTGACGAGAGCATTACGAAAAGTGTGATCGGGCGAGGCGAACGGTCGGACCTTTACGCATGGCGTGACGAGAGCGTTATGAAAAGTGTGATCGGGAGAGGCGAATGGAAGTTGAGTGGGAGATATAAGTTAGTGAAGTTTTACTTCAGTCGTGTGGTCTAAAGTCTGTGGATGAGCATATACTCTGAAGTATGAGCAAATTTTTGAATATTTGTTTTTAATATTGTTTTTGAACACCTCACTAGCAAAATGTGATCTGGTTTGTTTTAAAGAGTTTTGTCCACGACGTACTTTCCTTAATTTAATTTATTTGCTACTGGTTTCGATACATTCACTTGCTTCAATTCTTAAAACTGAATGAAGTAAACGACATGGGTATGTGGAAACCTGGAATACATCTCTACATATTATAAAGTAAAAACCCCCGCGCCGTCTGTCTGACTGTCTGTCTGTCTGTTCGCGATAAACTCGAAAACTACTGAACGGATTTTCATGCGGTTTTCACCAATAGATAGAGTGTTTCGTGAGGAAGGTTTAAGTATGTAATTTGTCAAGGATTTGTGTAAATTGGTTGAAACATAACGATAATTGTTAGAAGTGTTGGAAAAAGTCAAGCCGCCTGGTATCTTTCATCGAAAACGCTGTCTAATCCTTTTGGGATATAATAAAACAATTAATGGTGGGATATTCCTCTTTTATAGATCTACAAAGAAGTCCGCAAAGGCATAAATCTATCTTTTACGGATAGCTTTCTATACACATTATATCTTCTTATCTTATTATTCTTATCAATTGCTGTTCGTTTGTCTCGCTAAAACTCGAGAGCGGCTGGGCCGATTTAGGTGATTTTGGTTTTGAAATGTTTGTCGTAGTCCAGGGAAGGTTTAAACGGTGAGATAATATGAAAAAATTGTGAGGAAGATAGTAAAAACAAAAATTTCATTTTCTCATATTAACAGTTCTACTGTTCTACCTACTTTCAGAAGCACAACGTAATCTAGAATTGGAATGCAAAAAAAAGAATTACGATTGTCATATTTCAGTCGCTGTCAAACGTTACCTGTCATTCTGTTACCATTTAAAATCTTCTATCACCAGTTTGTCAGTGCGTGAGAACTTTATTTATTGTTTTAATATGCCAAGGAAAAGACGAGCTGACATAGATCGTCGAAGTCAATCAAATGGGCGAGCTACGAGTACCTCACGTGCAAACCGCACTGATGATCTCTTCGCGATGAACTCAAAGACGGCGGTGGTTACAAAGGTTGGATTTTACAAAGTGTTTTATAAGCCACAGCAACGCGTGGCCGGGTCAGCTAGTTGTAAATAAAACTATAAAAAAAAAAGTCTAGAAATTTTTACATAGTTAATGCCCAAGAAATACAATCAATTAGAACTGAGCTGTGCGTGTGTTAAAATATAAATATGTGTTTATTAAAGATAGTGTAATCATAGTGTAATTTGTAAATTTCATACTTATGTAAAAGCCCCGTAAAAGGGCGTAAATAAATAAATAAATAAATAAAGCTTTCTTGTTAGTCACATGCTTGAGTTATCGGTTAGGCAGGCGACGTGCCTTTCTATGCGTACATAACTATTGCAGCCATTGTATACCAATAAAAGAATAATAAAACAATCACTTAACTGTGGTTCATTTCCACATATCGGATTTGAACAATTTGCCCCCAATTCAGCATGTGTGGGATTATGTATACGCGGCTGAGCGTTTGTTTTTTTATTTTTTATTTATGCGGCTTAAATTTTTCAATTCCCACTTGTTCCGTAATCGCAGCGCTTTTAAAATATCAGTAGAATTTTATTTCATGTTATATCCGGAGAGAACGCTTTACATGATGAAGCCATTGGCGCATGATCGATTAATCGGCCGCTATATTGTATTTGCATGTTCACGGGCTTTGGCGCCGGCTTATAAATAATACGTATGAAGTTTAGCGGAATTTTAAGTGATACGTTTCATTATACCCAATGTTCATTTCCAGACTCAAGAATCTACTTTGAACTGTCGGTAAACAAAGCAATTGATGAATTTATCATGGCATTTCAAATTCAGGCAAATGTTTATTTCGCGGCATTTCAATACACGAGTTCAACGTACAAAATTATCAAACGAACTTATCTTAACTATAGCGTGAAAAAAACTCGGTATTGGAGAAGCTAAATCTTTATTATAGTGGTCTCTGATGTCTTAGGATTTGCGCACCATTTTCTGTCTGAATACAATTTATTTTTCATAATAAGCTAACTATTTTGCTTTCTTAATGAAAAAGACAAGCGTTGTTTCGTTGGTTCTACATTTTCGAATAAAAGTCACTTCGAAATAATAAAACAGAAATATTTAAAAAAAAGTGGTTTTTATAGAAGAGGGTGGCTAGTATCAGACAGCGGTAAAAATACTAGTATCGAGCTGCTGAAAGCTATTTCTCATTGAAAAATTGCAGATTAGGTGGCGTAGGTATACCCTAGATGCATTCAAACAACATTCTATCGGCAATTCCAGAGGGACGATGGTTGCTCATACAATACTTTGGAAAGTAAACGCAAAAGCTGTGCGAGCACAGTCTGGGTCTGCAATACACCGAGTACATTTCTTTGTCTTGTTAAATTTATTTTACTGCCAAAAGTCCAAGTATTCTTCGAATGATTCCATCCGTGGTTAAGGATATTATATTACATAGGTATCACTTACAGGAATCTTGGAAAAAAAAACACTTCCCTCAGGGCCAATGCCATCTGTTTTTAAAGAATGTTTTTTTTCTTTTATTTTTTTTCATACCAGTAGGTACATATCTTTTCTAAAACTACAATAATAATGTTCTATGAACTACGTAGGTACTAAAATTTGGACAAACATTGAGACATAAAAACGGAAAACTGGACGACTTACTTTTAGCTACCTTAATATTTACATGGAGTTCATTGAACATTTACACCATTATAATAAATACTAACTAAAGAAAAAATATTATTTCATAGTGCGCAGGTATGAATGCTTTAACAACGAGTAGCGGTTAAATATTCATATGTATAATGCCGCCCGCAGGGCCTAGCAGCAGAAACCTGCAAAGCAAAAGTTTAAGACACCATCGCATGCATGCACACATCATATCCCCAAAGTTTCATCGCAATCGGATAAATGGTTTAGCAACGCTTAGCGGTTAAACACACACATAAACAATAAATATTGTTTTGTGTTTCCAATAAATTTGTTTTAGGAACCCTAAAATTGTTGCAGTTTCTCGTAGAATAGGAATGAACTGTACTATTTATTAATTCAAACATTATTCAACATATAATCTAGTAATATTTTTATTTTTTAACTTGTATGGAGAAACTTTAAGAGTCCTGTTGGAGAGGTCTAATCTCTTAAGTCTCTCCCGATCCGATCAGCTGCGCAGTTATTACAATTGGTGGTTTTCAAAAACCTTAGGAAATGGAGGCATTTATTTATAACCAGTTATTTGGAGTACCTAAAATTTTGAAGTTGTAAGTACAAATGAACCGAAAAAATTTTGTACATTTTTAACGTGGAAAAATATTATCGGAAAAAATATAAAAAAATATTTCTTTGACTTGATCGTGTCATATCTTCCTCGGATTTCCCCCCGTATTATTTTACCATTCACTTCAGCTCACGCATTACACCAAAAGTGTTAAAAAATCACGGCGAATTGTGGCTTACAGCAGTTTCAGATTACGTATGAAGATATCCACTTACTCAAAATATTATTGTAATTTATTGATAATTAATTAATATCGTCGATATTACGAAATTTAAAATACAACAAATTACCATTTGTATTTGCGCAGAGAATCGAGAGATGCGTCAATCATTTTAATTCACACAACTCCATTGGTAACAAAATTTTAAATTGGAATTCGCGCACAGGCAGGTTCACACGCCAAACTAATCGTTAAAAATCTGAATATCTGGTTAACTGAATGTGTCCAATGAAAGCGTATCCCGTTGGCTGTGGGAATTGAACTAACGGGGAAATTAAAACATGAACATAAAAAACTGATTCTGCAGATTAAAAAATACCGGAGAATCGCGGGCGGCATCCCTTACTTAGGGAAAATATTTTCACCACAGCTCTCCTTATCCGGTATGTGGTATGCGAGCCACATCGAAGATTCACGCGGATGAAATAACTAAGTGATTTTCATTTTCAAAGCATTTTTAGTTACATCCGAAATTTTTCGTATCTTCTCTTTCGATCCAGCTGAAATAAACGTTTTCTTCACAATGAAAGATTTAAGGTACACGTAAACGCGAAAGTATAAAATACAAATATTTCAAATAAATAATTAAATTCAACATTTCATCGTCACCTAACAACCGTTTTCACTCTAGATTTCACGCTTTTCGCTTCTCTATAGACCAAAAGTGTCTACAAATTTCAAAGTTAATATTCTCCTGTGAAAGTCCTATTCAAGTTCTGTTATAATTCAAGTACTGTGAAATAACCGGTTAACGATGAAATAATAACAGAACTTACCAGTATAAGCCGTTTCTCTCATTACAAACTCGAATTTTAACTTTGTAATTTGAAGAATTGTTCAAATTCTGTGGAACAAACCGTCCTGAAGGTTATTTCATAAATTTTTGACAATTGATCAAATATTTGAAGTTAATTTTCACTTCTAATGTAAGTTCTATTCAGTTCTGTTATATCATCACAGGCCAGTTACTTCATTAAACTGACACCTTTGAACAAAGACACCATAAATACCACGCTATAAAAGCATTCAACAGTCTTTCACGTGAAACAAAAATTGAGGAAAAAAAAAATTCATACACAAATTAAAAAGTCTTAAGTTCGCGTTAAGTATGTGCGCAACAAGTGGACGAATAAATCAATATCACGCCAACCGATTTCGATGATTCTTTTTTTATTGGAAAGGATGTAGTTTGATGAGAGTTTGGTTAGGTTCTGTTTATGGGATCCATTTCGTATTCTTCTACAACTTAATAATCAACTTACTTTTTTCTACTAATCAATATGTAGGTACGATTGTTATTTTTGGAGTTATTTTTATCCGCTTACAAAACCAATTGTCCATTGTCAAACAAAAAGTCCAGACTGATGTCCAGAAACACGAAGATATTAGTGTACAAAACACTTATCAGACCAGTACTTACGTACGCAGCTGAGACTTGGGTACTAACTAAGAGGAATGAGCGAGCACTGGACGTTTTTGAAAGAAAAATTTTGAGGCGCATCTTCGGACCGGTTCTAGAAAATGGATTTTGGCGCAGACGTTATAATAATGAGCTCTATACTTTGTTTAAAGAGCTAAACGTCGCAAAATTAATAAAACTGGGAAGACTTCGGTGGCTGGGTCATGTGGAGAGAATGACCGAGCATCAAGCACCAAAGTCCCTGCTAAACTCAAGACCAATAGGGCGAAGGAGCCTGGGAAGACCAAGAATAAGATGGAGCGACAACGTCCTCAAAGACATATCTATCTTGGAGCTAGAAAAATCTGGAGAGAGCTGGCTCAAAACCGAGATGAGTGGAGGAAGACTCTTGAGGAGGCCAAGACCCACCAGGGGTTGTAGAGCCAATAGTGATGATGATGATGAAATTTTGAAATCGATTCATGGAAGACATCAGACTACAATAATTAATTTGACGAATGCAAGTACTTATTGGGTTTTGCTCATGTCACTGTATTATAAAATAACCCAATATTTCATGGTGGATACAAGGCTGTTGGAAACCAGCCCATTTAAAGCGGTCTTATTAAAATATCAATTGATAGAAAACAACCTCAAAATACGTGAAAAAATATTTCCGGGTTGACTAAAAAAAAAAACAGTGTTTTTTCATCCAAACTTGTAACTTCTATCAATTAACCCCTCGACTCATGTAGTGTCGTATTTGACAAGAAGCATCAACGAGCCAGGTAGTCCGCTAAATATAAAAGGATAAGCTGCAATACAATTGTGGATACATTAAGGTCAAGTCAACACTATTTTCTATGTCTCCACTTCCCGGCCATCTTCTTCCCCAACTTCTTTCCATCCCCACTACCTTCGGCCTTACAATAAATCCCAGTTGGAGATGCCATCGTCTCACTGGCTTCAGACGGTTGGGAGCAGTTGGGACTCTTGTACGGTAATCACTTAAAAAAGGCAGTGCATATTCTAAGAAACCAGCAAATTACAGTTCCTTATCTGTATTGTTATAATATTTGCTTCTCCGTACAAATAAACAATATATACAGATTATTTATTATACCTACTCTTTTATTATTATTGTAAGGCATATAATCAGAAATTAACAGTTTTAAAAGGTAGAACACCAAGCTTTCTCTTTGCATTTAATAGTTTATTATAAACACGGTGTCCGGAAACTAGTGTACAAATGATAAACTGGTTAATTAACGTCAATTTGCATAGAGAGATCCCAAAAAATATTTCGATGAGCAATTCAAAAGGATAAAAAAACTTTTATTGCCTGTTCTAAGCATTGATGCATGTATTAAAAAAAAATATATATATTTATTTATTTATTTATTTATTAACGCCCTTTTTCGGGGCTTTTACATTACATATGAATAATAAGAAAATACAAAGCATTCAATGTACATAACTGAACTGTTTCAGTAACAATATTTTATATTTGTTTAAACATAAATTGAAGATGTCCACTGACTTGGTATAATTGTTTCCCTCCATTAGTATTCTGGGCAAAGAAGAATACATATGGTAGTTAGTTCCAGAATTTCTACACTGAAATAAATCTTGACTTCTAGTATTACGTTGTGGAATCCGGAAGCTTATCAATTCTAGCAATACCGGACTATCAACTAAATCATTTAGAATTTTATATAGAAATACCAAGTCAGAGAAAATTCTTCTGTCGGACAATTTGAGCATATTTACATAGATACATTTAAAAAAAATACATAGATACATTTAAAAAAAATCTAATTTTGGACTAGAAATTCGAAAAAATAAATAAAAAAACTGAAACCTTCAGAAAACTTAAATTTGAGAGAATAAGACGAATGCAGAGAATCGAGAGCAGGATAATTGTAGAGTTTATTTATTATAATATTGTCACCATGTTTAAAAAATATATATATTTTATTCCACAAAGAGGAGGCCAATAGAACACGAAGCACCGCACAAAGAGGACATCGATTAGTCTATCTCATTCTTTCACTAAATCCTATAGATATATGTGTTTGTTTATTTTCAGTGACGCTCGTTTCAATTACAACGGTTCCAAAGAAGTTTTTACATCAAAAAGTTGTAACACAAAATCACAAACACAAATGTATTTCACCAGTTTTCCACTTGAATTACTAGTTTCCGGACACCATGTAAATGTTTAAGTATTAAATTAAATCAAAGTGAAGGAGAATATTTCTAAAATAAATCTAAAATCTAATAGATTTTGTAATTAACACGATACTACAACATTGGTTTTAACGTCCTTATCAATTTTCTATTTCAGACAACCGCTACAAACACGAAGTCCTGGTGGATGGTGAGCCGGTACTATTTGAAATCCTGGATACATGTCCAAAGGTAATGAATGATCGTCGTACACATAATATTGAATTCATGTAAATATATAATATACATGTATTCACATTTATAATACGAGAAGCAATTGATATTCCAAAAAAACAGTAATGAGCTGATTGGCAATTTGATGACAATGCGACTCCTTACTGCCAGATGTCATTCTAATTCAATGTTTCAATTACTTCAATTTGGAAGCAGGTATGGGTACCGCCGCCCCGGGAACCATTTATTGAATAACCAACACCCCTGCCGTAGGTTACCCCAAGTGGTTCACTAAGTTTGGTGACATATCAGAGATGCCCGGGATCTTAGGGTAAGGTTTGTTTAGGTATAGGCCGCACACTCGTTTACCCATCTACTGCGTGGCGGGCCCGATCGGAAGAGACCGGTTGATGGAGACATTTTATCTTGTTATTCCATTTAAAGACTTATTTTAACACCGTGTTATTCGATATAAAGACCCATTAACTAGATGAAGCATGGAAAAATAAGTACACTGCTGTGACTGTTAAATTTCAATCTGAAAAAAAAAGACTTCTGGCAGTAAACCGTCGAATGTTAAATTTGAAATTTTGGGAAATTTTGAAATTTTGCGAAACACCCCATCCGTAAAAAAACATTGATTTTAATGAGTGTTATTCCTGTTTGTTGGGATATTTTGTGCAGAACATCGAGGATTTGCCCTCTGCCGAGGTGCTGCAGTGGGCTGACGGGTTGTTCCTGGTGTACTCCATCACAGACCGCGCCTCCTTCAACTTCATCCGGCGCGCCAAACAGCAGCTGCAGCCTGACGTGCCGCTGGGTCTGGTTGGCAACAAGGGGGATATGGTGCACCTGCGCCAGGTAAACCTAACCACTAACCACCGCAGGACTAAACGTAACATTGAAACCTAACCTGACACAACTTAAACTAACTAACTAGGAACAACTAGGATGTCTTGCCACTCAACATGTCACGCAACAGTGAATCCTGACCTAAGATCCTGACCTATTATCCTAACCTAATCTAACTTAATCCAACCTAACCTAACTAACTAATGAACGCACGGATGTCTTGTCACGCAACATGTCACGCAAAATGTCACGCCACATGCCACGCAAAATTTCAGGCAACATGGTGTCATGTCACGTAACAGTGATTTCTAACCTAACCTAACTTACTCCAATCTAACGTAACTAACTATGAACGCACGGATATTCGCATTCTATATACCTACGCAACGTGTTCATCACTATTTTAAAATCCATGCTAAAAACTAAAAAACCACACTGATGCTCACGTTGGTCGCTACGTGTGCGCATCTTCAGAATAAATAAGGTATACAGTAATGGATATTGAAACAGTGACAAAAACGTTGCCCTGGAAAATATCACTATCTGTAAATTGTTATATTTTATTCTGTTAACCAATCCATCAAGAGTACCGAACAAAACTTTAGATTGCATTCTCTTTGAGGGTGTGGCCATTAGGTGCTTTTAAGCGCGGTTTGGAAAATCTTCTATTTCACTATATTCTATTTTAAGAATTACGAATTTAGAAGCGCATGTTCGAAAATAACTAAAAAGAAAAAAAATGCCATCAAATTACACAAAAGGGGACATAACACCGCTTTGGCAAAAAATAACTTCACTTTTTCCAAAAATAGCGCGAATTAAACCAAAAAAATAACTCTAAATGTTCAGGTTGGTGGAAAAAGCGATTGCAAACATACAAATTAATGTTCATTCCGCTGATATTGAATTCATAACTGAGTTATCAGCGGTACGTATATCTTTATCTGCGATTAAACGATTCTCGTGTATCTCAGAGAATTACAGATATTCGGCCCTGCCGCTGAGAGCTCCGTTATAAAATTTCTCTTTTTTATAAGCGACGATTATGAGATAGAGCGAAAGGTTACAACTGAGCCATCAGCGATATGTCTTTTTGTGTGATTTTGTCTTTCGCATTGTTTCCTTATGTAAATAACTCGAATTATATAACTCCACATACGTATATGGCGTCGCGTCGCTGGGTACTTCAGATATCGATGATTAATAACAATATGTTAAATATTCATAATGATTTCATCGTTCCTATTTATTTATATATTATTGGTAGGTTTATGCATTCTCACACATAATAAGTAAGTACCTACCACAGAAAAACAGCAATACAATATTTCTTCCTTATTAATCGCAAATACATTTTTTGCCATGCCGTGGCGTCATTTTAATAAGATGGGTACTATTATGAAAATAAAACACAGTTGGTAAATATTTTAATAATTATTTTATTTAATATTCATTAATTAAACACCGCTCATCGTAATATTTTTTCATCTAAAGGTAATTGTTTGTTTATTCTTATATTTATTAATTATCAGTACAAAAACATCTACATTATTTTAGTTAATAGTAGTGGATGCAAAGTGTTTTATTTTCATTTCAGTTCTAAGATATTGTTAATAAGCCTAAAATCTAAGATATTGTTGTATGGAAATTCTCCCATAGCTTTTAAAATAGGTATTGGATGAATAACCAACAGATTTCAGTAAACAGCGATGCGGTGGTTTAAATAATAATCATTTCGTATTTTCATATTTGTTCTGCTCAAGTGTTAATATTGATAATACCGGATCAAACATTCGAGCAGATATTTCTGCCGCGAATCGTGGTATTTATTAATCATTGGTTCGTTGCGAGGGATAGGGAAGGGATGGCTCTATATTAACATAATATAAATGAGAGACTGGAATTGTATCGAATACGTAATGAACCTTGTCAATTTAGAAATACTTTTGAAGCAAAAAAATGTTTTATAGCGGTTCACTCTACCTTACTAATCCCAAAATATGTTAATGGAAAGTGCAGCGAGGAAAGGAAAATAAAATGTGAAATGTAATTGAATTGCTCAAATATGCCAAGATATATAATACAGATGAAGTCTTTAAAATTATGTATTGCACCGTTTTGAAGCTTTCGATCCCAAGTTAAATGAAACCTTGTCAGGAAAAAATGGGTTAAATTGAAAATTGTCATGTGTCAGTTTAAAAATGATTTACATTTTCGATCTTTTAAATGTGGGGACTATCGTGGCAAGTGACGTACAATGTGGATGTGTAACTGGTTCAATAAATAAATTAGTAATTAATAAGAGACAGAAAAGTCAGAAAAAGATATTGGCATCTCTGGGACTCGAACCCAAGACCTTCTGCTTACATGGCTTTTCTTCTGCATGGCAAATTCTCTACTAACTGAGCAAAGGTGTCTGTATCCAATTCAGTCACTTTTATTTGTATCATACTTCGACTAAGAACTACCAACATTATCTTAATGCACATATTATTGGCTGCTATCTTTATATACGATTGCAAGATTCAAATCCAAAAATAAAAGTAAATAAATTAATCTTTATTTTGGAAACGATTTACAAAAATGATAAATTATGGACGTCACCACAACTTATTGAGTATTTTCGAGCGAGTAGTCCAAATCTTTATCTGAATTCGTGGCCATATAATTTACCATCTGACTTAACACCCATCTATTATGAGCTGATTCATGCATTATGTAATATGATTTTGTTTGTTGGTCCGCTCTCCACACGACACTATGGTAAATCAGCACTTAACTTACAGCTACTAGGGTAGAATTGGACTAGGTAGATATGTAAAAAGTTTGTATGCGTATTTACGTACATGTAACGCATGTAATGATAGTGAAAACGAATAAGAAGGAGCCGGTATCTTTGAACTGAGAGGGAACATTGTAGTAATACACACACACTGCATGACAAATTGACATCGTTTATAAAGTTGGGTAGAAAACAATCACTCAGCTGCGCGGGCATTTTAAATCACGGTTTCCTTGAGAATCCTTCGAGGGAACGAATATAGTGAGTAATATATGGAAAAAGCGCTTAAGATGGATCCGTTCTCTCGAGAAAGATAAAATTGTTAGCAATTTAGTTCTTCGTAGTGTGATCTCGGATAGAGATGGGAACATTTGACTAGATTTTCGAGAATTTAGCGAATATTCGAGAATTCTACGAAGAATTTACAGCCTTAACTTATGTCGACGGTAAATGTGAGGCACTGTAAAGAATCGGTTATTTGAGTTGCGCAATAAGATTATAGCTAGGCACTAAATAACAGCAGAGTGAGTGGGTGGCGTTTCATTCGAATACTACCTACGATACACAGGAGGCAAGGTTCCTACCTCCCTACTTCAGGGAAATGGAAAATATGTTATTCACACTTTGCGAAAAATAGATTTTATTGCACTTGTGCTAAGCGAATGCGAATATTGTGAAAATGCTGAATTCTATTTTGAATAACCAAACCCTCGTGTATTCAGTACCCGCTGAAATTTAAAACGTATTATGGTATGGTATTTTAATAATATTATGCGCAACGAACATATATTTAGAAGGAACATTTTACAACCAGGCCAATTTTAAAAACTTTTGCTGGAAAAATGCTCACAGTATTTATTACCGCTCGGTAAACACGAGCAGAATGTTTTAGGAAAAAATACAACGGCTTTCATAAATGCAATACTTAACCATCTAAACAAAATTTAATCAAATTATTTAATAAATATCACAAAGTAACAAATTTTTATAATGCACCCGCTTTCTGTTTTTTTTGTCAGTGTTAAGTCAGTGATACTGCGTCCATACTAAAAGTAACTCCAAATAATATTTACTATCTTATACGCCATTTGATGTTTCCTCGTAAAAATTCCGGCACATATATCCATTGTCTCATGTTAAACATCCTTATGATAATCCGAATCTTTGCATAACCCGACTCCCGTATCTGATGGCGCGTCTTTGACTTCATATTCTATTTGTAACTACACCTGTTCCAGTTTGCTTTATCCACCTGCTCCACATGACCAAACGATCTATGTGTACATTTCTTATACTCGTCCATTAATCTTACACCAACCTGCGTTCTTCTCGGATTGCCTTATATGCAATAGATTGAATAACATTCATTTCTTTAATTTTTGAATCGTTACGTATATACTTTTATAAAATATGTTGTTAGGTGGCGTTTCTTTTTTCTCTTGCGCATTATTTTTCTACTTGCGTATTTCACTGTCAGAGATTCATAATGTATTATCCCGTTTGCATCATAAATTACCCAGTTCTCTAATATTCTGTTTGCATGTAGGTACTCTTCTCAATTATCCCTTTTGCATCATGTATTATTCTCTTCTCTATTATCCCGTTTGTATCATCCTGTTCTTAAGTATCCCGATCGTGTATTATCCTGTTCTCTATTATCATATTTTCTGTTCTTTAGTTTCCTGTTTGCATCACGTATTATTCTGTTATCTTGTTTGCATCATGTATTATCCTGTTCTCTAGTATCCTGTTTGCGTTGTGTATCATTCTAATTACTAGTATCCTGTTTGCATCATGAATTAATCTGTATTCTAGTATGTGTTATCCTGCTTTAATCATGTACCGATTCATTTGTCTAGTATTATCCTGTTTTCATCAAGTATCTTTCAGTCTTGCATCATCTTTGCTCCACGTATGTATTATCCCATTCTCCATTATCCTGTTAGCATCATGTATTCTATTGTCCTCTGTTATTTAATTGCTCAATGTATTCTACTGTTCTTTATTATCCGGTTTTGCGTAATGTATTCTCGTGTTATGATTACCTTGTTACTATCATGTTTCTTCCATCACATGTGATCTTTCGTTTCACATGTTATCTATGTAATTATTTTAATATTAGTTCATGCATTGGTCCATTGAGCATGACACCTAGTACGCTCGTGTTGTCCGCAGGTGAGCCAAGAAGAGGGCGAGATCCTGGCCAAGGACTTCGAGTGCAACTTCACGGAGGTGGCGGCGGCCGAGCAGGTGACGCAGGTGGGAGATGCTTTCCAGGACCTGTGCCGCGAGGTGATGGCCGTGCGCAGGAAAAGCAAGCAGAGCCTGCTGGACCGCATGTTAGGCGGCAAGTCGGCCGCCGTGAGAGCCTACAGCCGCGGGAAGAGCGACAGTGCGCTGCCAAAGGATTGACCCACTCCCGGCCTAGTCACAATGCTTATCTAGACTTAATAAAGGCTGGGCGATCTTGTCAAACTTTTGACCTGTGTACATATTTATTTTGTGTGTACGTATAAATTCATTTTTTTACAAAGAGCTCCGGCCACTGAAGAGAAAAATATTGAAATTAATTATTTCGTCGGCCGATCATCATTTCGATGGCCTGTCTGGAAGTCGAAAGGTCATATATGTAAATGACTACCGTATTTTTTTCTCTAATCGGTATTTGTATTTATGTTTCGTTGTTCAGGTAGATCCATGAGTGACATGGAACATCCAACATTATCTGAAAGCATTATTGGAACTTATGTTAATAATATTTATATCTTTATACATTTTGGCAAATAAAAACAATAAAAAAATTACGTGAATTTGAAAACATGTCGGTTTTTAACTTTGAGGAAATATCAATGGTTTTAAAAATATACATATTTATTTGTCTGGGAATACTGTATTGAAAGTATTTCAACTAATGTTTTATCTTTTTCTTGTATACTCTGGAAAAAAGAAAAGTTAATTTTTTAAGTTTTTCGATTAAGACAAAATTTAAAAAAACTTTCTATCACGTATTTATTGAAAGAAGTTTTTAAAATATTTCTTATTATATACGATAAAGTTTTACTTTAGGAATAAGGACAGGGTTATAAGCTACGAATTTTAAAATATTAAGCAATAATCAAATTTTATATTTGTATTCTAAAACATTGTTGCAACATAAGTGCCATGCATAAAACTGGCTAATATTAGAATTAACAGCTGCATCAGGAAAATCCATGGGACTCATCAAAATGTCTGGTCTCGACATCCTAGTAAAAATATAGGGTAGTTATTTCAATGTTTAGTAATATTCACTCAAATAATAAATGAATGCCTTTTAGAATAAATCTTGTCTGTTATGGTGTGCCGGCAGTTACTTACGAAATATTTGTTTTGAAACAAACTTAGAAATGAATTTTATTTGTTGAAGAATATTACGAATAAATGTATTTAAAGTAGATAAGTTTTAAGATTTTCACGGCCAAAAGCATTTTCGTTATTTGTTTTTGGGGTGTTATGCCGTGTTGCGCTACCTCCTTCTTTAGCCAACGTTTCGGACATCGTTGCAGTGTCCATCATCAGGGCAGATCCGGTAGATGTCACATCTACCGGATCATCTACCGGATCTGTCAGATGTCACATCTACCGGATCATCTACCGGATCTGCCCTGATGATGGACACTGCAACGATGTCCGAAACGTTGGCTAAAGAAGGAGGTAGCGCAACACGGCATAACACCCCAAAAACAAATAACGAAAAAGTATTTAAAGTAATTTACAAAATAAGTTACACTTTACGAACAAATAATTAGAATTAAAAGAAATGTGGTTGATTTCATCTAAAGAATTTATTTTTATTTTTATTTAGCAAATTAAATTATTGCAGTAATGTTTTTATAATAGTCCATGGATTGTTGTTGTGTTATTAAAGATTGCCAACAAATCAAATCTAAATGTAAATAATTTTGTAATTGTTTATATATTTCGTAAATAAAATTGATTTTAAAAGCGAGAGGCATTTTTACAATACCATTTTAAGGAAAAGAGTTTCCCATTTTCCTGTGTTTTAATTTTGATGTGCTGCTGCGGTCTTTGGGACCAACATCCTCCCAACATTGGATGACCAGAAGAGAGGAGAGAAGAGAACCGAGCGATTCATCATCCTTTGGAGACTTCTAATGACTATCATTAGGTAGGCTTCTCGGTTTTATCTTGCTTAAAGCCGGAACTATTCAGTGGAACTGCAGTCGTATTAATATTACAACGAAAAAGTTATCGTAAGTTATTATATTTGATGTTATTGAATGATTTTATCTTACTCAAAAAAGGTTATGACCATTGCTGGAAATGGACTGAGAAAGAAGCGTAGATAGAATAAAATATACGACCAGAAGGTTACTGGAAAAAGTAGGGGATGCCCGAGAAAGACATTAATAAAATATGTTACTTGGGTCTTGCCAAGTGTCAGTGCATTCGAAAAGTATAATGATTATGAGTGTAAATGATGCAATGTTTGCCAAAACAGATCAGTGTGGCGGTTAATCCATGTTTTTACTTTTGCTGAGAAATGGCTTAATAGTTAGCTAAGTAATAGTTAGCTTGTAAATTATTTATTTATTGTAAGAAACAAACAGCAATATACAAGAGGTTAAACATGAGGTAAGCCAAAACAGTTTCTTATGTAGATTGTTTCTAATTTTATTCTGTCCTAGTTTTGCTCGTTTTAAATTGTCCGTATTATTTTATTTTGTCTTTATTTTACATCTCAGAAAATTATTACTTCTGCTCAACAGATGTCTACATTATTATTTTTTAATTTATAAACTAACGTTTAGACAAGATTTTTATGCATAGCACAAAGGGTAACAATTATTATAAGCAATAATTGTCAGCCTGAAACACTCATTTACATTGAAAAATCTTCCGAGAAAAGATACTTGCCGCCAACGGGACTTGAACCCGTGTTCATCTGATTGCCGGTCGGATGCTCTGACCACTGAGCTATGGCGGCTTATCAAATACCCGCCAAATAATTCAATATATACTAGTGTTTCATTCAACAATTACTGATTATTATATTTTTTCCACCTGAAAACAACCAACTTTATTTTTGCGAGAGAGACATTGTTAGTGTTAAATCCCTCGCTAGGTGGCGTCGAGACAAATTATGTCTGCATTTATTGCGGAAACACTTAAACTTGTCAAATATTAATTATTATTTTTTTAATTTATAAACTAACGTTTAGACAAGATTTTTATGCATAGCACAAAGGGAAACAATTATTATAAGCAATAAGTAGTGTCAGTTGCCGTTGGCGGCAAGTATCTTTTCTCGGAAGATTTTTCAATGTAAATGAGTGTTTCAGGCTGACAATTATTGCTTATAATAATAGATGTCTACATTTTATTTTGGAGTACTATTCAACGTTGACATTTTTTGAATTTCACTAAGATGAATTTGAGAAGCTTATATTTAGCGTCTCTGTATATTCCGAGTATACTGATGTAAATTAGGGCTTACATTAAAGACGCGACATTTTCAAGAACAGCCTTTCCCAATGGAAACTGAGACAAGCTTCACAATATTGTGTTGAAGACATAAGAAGCTTGAGTCTTAAGTTTTGTTGTTTTTTGTCAGGTGAAATTTACTTTAAAATCCGTTAAAATTCTGCAGTTTCATGATCTCGCGCGTTAAAAAAACGGGTCACAAAAATAAGGAAGAATTGTCCAGGGCGCAAGCGAAGAACTGTGGCGCATAAAAACTACAGAACTAATCCGTCTGAGATCGTACCAAGGTGGCAATCCACTTAATTATAGAAGAAAATATCCACAGCCCCTGTAATTATCTGGGTATTATTAGCTTCAGGCTCTACAGCGGGTGTTACGAAGGTAAACACCGGTACGATAGTATTAGTACAGTTTACAGTGGTATCTGCAATTATGTTGTTTTATTTCTAGCAAAATAAATTAAGAATGTTTGAATGGCGTTGTAAAGGAAATATAAAACATTGTATGCGTTGGTGGCCTCTCCAATCAAATGCTGACAATTATCGCCTGGCTGGAAGCATCCCGTGGGTGTTCAGAGGAACTGTAAGTAAAACTATAATAATTACAGAGCATAAAAAAATAATTTTATCCTCTAACTTTGGCTAACATTTAGAATAACTAAGGGTACCTACACAGCTCAAATAATACATAAATAACGTAACAATTATTAAGAAACGAATAGTGTGATAAGATGGAAAACATTATATTATATTTTGGTGGAAAGTTCACTTCGTGGTTTGACATACTATCAATCGTCCAATTGATTAGACAGATATCTCCGAAAAATCGAAATTTGAATTGAGTACTCAGTTATATGTAAAATTGTACTCACTATCCGTTAGAAAACACTTACGTTAGATTAACACGTTAACACGTTAGATTACTCTTAAACACCACCAAATTAACCATAATGCCAACAAACTTGTCATGAAATAAACACAAAAATGATGTTTTTTGGGTTACTGGTAGGAAATTTCAAAATGTCACTCTATTGTAACGGAC
This sequence comes from Limnephilus marmoratus, assembly GCA_917880885.1. Lineage (NCBI taxonomy): Eukaryota > Metazoa > Arthropoda > Insecta > Trichoptera > Limnephilidae > Limnephilus > Limnephilus marmoratus. The sequence continues at coordinate 17,529,673 of OU862920.1, read as the reverse complement.
CGGTATGGTTCCCGGTGTTATTTTATAGCATATTAATATGTAAAACATAAACACTTTAAAATGATATTTGATTTGTGTTGAGCAACATTCGAATAATGTTGCTACCCTATCATCAAATAAAAAACAAAACGTAATATTTGGAGATATCGGACTAATCAAATAGATGATCGATATTAATGAAATAAAACAACATTTTTGTTTATAACCACGAATTTTTTTTAAAACAGCTGTCACATAATTCAAGAGAGACGTCATAGGTTGTTTGTTGTTGTTGAGTTTCGAAATAATCATTTACGGCCTGTTTTATTTTTGACAAGTATTGCATGGTTTAGAAACAATTTCAAAATTTTTGATTTCACCCTCGCCTCGACCGTATTTTGTCGGGGGTTCAAAATATTTCCGATTTGCAATAAAATCCAAATAAATGGAATATTTCTGAACGCATCGGAAAACTAAAAACTGGTTTTGGAAGGGTGATGAAATATGCTTTCAACGTTTATAATTTAAAATAAACATATAACTTTTGAAATATAAAATTTTTGCATGCAAACATAAAAAAGTTTTAATGGCTCTCCTTACGTTTTTTCTAACAAAAAATACTGTTAACGAAAAGAAAATACACTCACAATTTATTGGGCAATGTATTTCAAACGTTATTGTCAACACACTTTTTTGTCGTTTCATGTAAAAATAATTAATAAAACATTCACATTGTTTCATTTTTTTTTTCAAATGTAGTCGGAAACTTTAGATTCATAATAACTACATATTAATTACATATAACTACATTATAACTATTATTGTACATTATAACTACTTTGCGATTAACTTTTAGATTTGAATGTAAAGCATGGTATAGTCTCTTTCTAACACCGTTTATATCATGTTTTTAACCATGATGGTAAGGGAGATGAAATGATCTCTATGAAACCTGTATGAATTGTTCCGAAAACCGAACAAATAAGTTTCAAGTTTGACGGGTAGGTGTATTTAGTTTCAACTTGGGTTTTTTTTTTAAATTTGAATATGTATTCGCTAGAAAGTAGCTAGATGTCGCTTTACGTCCTCTCTGCCTACCACTGTGGGGAAACGGCGTGATGGTTGGTTAGTTAGTTTCATATTTTATTTTAAACAGGATACAAACAGTATTATTTATAAACAATGTATAAACAGCACGAGGGCAAAATTGTCAAGTTACCTATGAAAAAATTGTATTCCTTAATGATCTGCGTTTTATAATTTAAACCATCAATCAATAAAAAAGCAAATATATGTAAAATTTAGGTATTTGCTGTACCTTTTGATTAAAAAAAGAATTATTCAGTTTGGTTAAGAATTTTGGCCTTAAATCCAAATTTAAGTTTGTATGATAAAGGCCGCTGGGTGGCACACCAAAATAACTTAATTTTTCATACATATGGCCGGCGTTGCGCGCTGGCGATGTTTGGGATATTCGATACAAAAACATAATTCGTTCCGCTTGCAAACGGCCTGCACACCGGACAGGGTGAATTCACGCGGAACTTTGAGAATTAGCTCTCCGTGATATTTTTAATGAAATTCATAGATTTTATATTTTTCGGTAATATATTATAAAGTAATTTTAGACGATATAATTTACCAGTGCTGCACACAAACACACCGTTCAACCAACCGCCCTTGGTATCAACATAAAAAAGTACAATGAGTAGGTTATCATAAATACAATATTAGAAATCACGGATATTATGTATTAAGAAATTAATACTTTAAATCTGTATTTGATTATAGTCAAACTGAGAAACGCTGACAGACAGTTTTAATTAAGTAGTGTTTGTATGAGGTTAAACTAGCAATGTTTACAGATTCATCCAAAACATATTTATTTCCAAGTACATGCAGGCGATTCATTATGGAATTGAGTTCAGCGTTCGATCCTGTATTGTTGCAATGATAAGGTAATTTGAAACGAACTGATCGACTAGGTACATGGAAACATATTAGCAAGAAGTTCAGGTGAGTTCAACAGGTTGGTAACGATTTTAAATAAATAAAATAGGTCTGAACAAATTCTTCTCTCTTTATATGTATCGAGTCCCAATAATTGTAACAGAGAGGGATAATTAATGTTTTCGATGAATATTCCCAATTTAAAATTAATATAACGTAAAAATTTATATTGGACTCGCTCAAGAGAATTCTCATGTACACTGTAGTAAGGATTCCAAATGGTGGAGTTAAATTCTAGTTAGCTTCTCACAAGTGAAGTGTAAAGTAATTTGACAGTTTTTAAATTTTTAAAATCCTTTGAAATCCGTAAGACAAATCCTAACATTTGAATTGCTTTATTGGTTATATTATTAATATGTTAAATGAATGTTAATTTAGTGTCAAAGGTTATACCAAGGTCTCTTATTTCATCAACAGATAATAAGATGTGGTTATTGAGAAAGTAGGTGAACAACAATGGTTTTTTTTCTGTGGAATCTCATAAGCTGACATTTTTTTTTACATTTAGAGTTAATTTGTTGATAAGACACCAATCATAAAAGCTATTAATATTAGATTGAAGTGTCAGACAGTCCTCGATATTATCAATAATTCTAAAAATCTTCATATCATCAGCGAACATTAGAATGAGAACACGGGTGAATATGTTTGTTACGTCGTTAATGAATAAATTAAAAAGTAAATGACCAAGATGCGAACCCTGGGGTACGCCACTGGTAGCTTCGAACATGTTGGATAAGTGATCATTAATACAGACAATTTGCTGATTCCTAAGTAAGTAACTCTTAAACCAAGATAAAAGGTTTCCATTAATGCCGAGTTTCAAAAGTTTATTAATGAGGATTTTAAGACAGACCTTATCAAACGCCTTACTGAAGTCGGTGTATATAGAATCAACTTGTTGTTTGCTGGCAAGTGCATTAGAAATGAAATTTTCATATAATGTAAGGTTAGTCAAAGTTGATCTGCCGGAGATAAAGCCGTGTTGACAAGTTGCGATACAAGAGTTTACAAAAAAGCTGATTTTCTTAAGAATCAATTTCTCAAAAAGTTTAGGTATAGACGATTGAATACAGATAAGCTGATAATTTTCAACAAAGAATTTATCACCACTTTTAAATATAGGAGTTAGATAGCTAAGTTTCCATATTTGTGGAAAGTGTCCTGCAGAGAGTGACTTATTAAACAGTATATTAAGCGGAACAGATAAACTTTGGACACAATTCTTAAGTAAGATGGAAGGAATCTTATCAGGTCCCGAGCTTGTTTTGGGTTCAAGTGATTTAATACAGACTATAATGTCTTCATTGTCGATGTGTATTTGCGATAAGTGTAAATTTATATCCGAGTTGAAGTACGGAATTAAGTCATCTGGAACATCAGGTTTTAATTGTATTCAAATTAATATGTATTTAACCTTAAATATTCTTGTGACTATGATACTCGTTTACGTACATCTACGCCTGTCTCAGCCCAGGTATATCCTAGCGAAACCGGCAGCGAAAATCCCATCGTGAACATACCTTGTATAGATAAATAAATAAATAAAAAATAAATGTAATGTAATTTAATAAATATATAAAAATAAATACTGTTAGATTATTTAATTATTACAATATTTGGTCTATTAGAAGATGTTGAAATGTAAAAAAAAAACAAGAAGCATGTGCCAAGACAGAGTTGTGCAGCATCTAATTCACTCACCTGCCCCGCGGGTAAATGGTGCGATGGTTAGTTAATTAATTAGTTTCGCGCTGGTATGTACCTAGCACGAACGAGAAATAGTTACAAGTTTATTAAGACTGCGAGCTTAGTGTCTGCACTCTTCACCCTCTTCGTCTAACTTGCAACAATACAATTTTATAAGACCCCCTCCTACCACCCTCCCACCCCTCCGCTCATACGAAGAACTCGGATCCCAACATCTCGTAATTATTTAAACTTTCAGCCGCTTACTGCACCTTATCTGCCAGATAATATGAGTAAATGAGTAGGAAGGTACGTCATCTGGTAGAATAATGTAAGAACAGGTGGATAATGTGAGTACTTTATCTGGTAACAGGTTGACAACATGACGGATTGGGGTGTTTCAAATGTAAAATTGTCATCAAATGGACAACTAGCGCTATTTCGTTTTTGAAAGCTTCTTTTGCACCGTTGTGATATGAAACTCAATGATATATATAATAGCAATATATATAATATTAGGTCCTTACATACGAAATTGGCGTACTGGCAACTTTGATCACAAATATATTCTCTTTGGTTAGGAATTCCAAATTCAAATTTATACAGCTATTTACTCATGTATTTGTGTTTCAAAAATTATAATTCATTTGTTTTTTCCTTAATTGTTTTTTTCTTTGCGTCACTTAGTTTACAAAATGGAAAACTTGAAATATCGCATTATTTACGAGTACGAGTTCCACCGTGGCACCAGTGCTGCAGAAACGGCTCGAAGGATTAATGATGTGTACGACGACGGTGCCGCAAAAGAAAACACAGTGCGTTTTGGTTCCAACGTTTTCGTTCTGGAAATTTCGACCTGCAGAACAAGCGCCGTGGACGGACGGAGACCAAAGTTGATAATGAAGAATTGAAGGCTATTGTGGAAGCGGATCCATCGCAAACCACGTCCGAGTTAGCTGCAGGCTGCGGTGTTAGTGATAAAACTGTTTTAATCCACTTGAAGCAAATTGGGAAGGTGAAAAAGCTTGAAAGGTGGGTACCTCACGAATTGAGTGAAGCAAATCAACAAACGCGCGTTAGAATGCTAGACCACATACTGCATAAGAGACGGCTACCAAATTAGAGGACCTTCAATTGGAATGTCTAAGACATCCACCGTACTCTCCGGACCTTGCCCCAACAGATTACCATTTTTTTCGAAATTAGGATAACTTCTTGCAAGGGAAAAAATTCAACTACGATGGGGCAGTCCAAACCGCCTTCAAAGATTTTATTGATTCCCGTCCGAATGGTTTTTTTAGTAAAGGGATCGATAAACTACCTATGAAATGGCAAAAGTGCATAGATGGCAATGTTACATACTTTGATTAAATAAGTATATTATATTAAAAAAAATCGGCTTCATGTTCCTCCCATACAAAACGCCAATTTCATATGTAAGGACCTAATATTAAAAAGAGACAAACTATAGGATGATAGATATAGATGATATCTATAGGACAGCCTGCGAGAGAATGAGATAGTATAATCGTTCTCATCTTTATGCGATGCTTCGTAACCTGTCGGTCTTCTCTTTGTGCGGTGCTTTGTAGCGTCCCCACTTTTATCTACTTTAATTTTCTGAAGGTTTCACTTCTACCTCGTGCGTACTGCACACAGATATTTTTATATCAATTATCTCGAGGCCAGGAAACATGGATTTTCAATTGTACCAGTGAGCACGTGAATGTTTTCGGGAAAATAAAATGCCGTTCTGCATCACTTTGAAATTCCGTAATTCAATCAGAACAATGAGTTTGCATACAATGCGTATCAAAGCAAAAAAAAGCTCATTCATTATCTAGTTCGCACATTCCCATTTGCAGAGCGCATCGCATGTACCCACAGCAGCGTGTTTAAAATGAGTAGTATGTACATGTACACATAGTATGTACTCGGTGGGCATTGTGCAGAACATGTTTGTTTCTTTCCCGTATGTACGGAAAATGGATGGAAAAAATCAGACAATCGTTGTGCACAATGGGCACTGCTACAGAAGCTGTGCCACTGGAAACAATAAGAGTGCTCGCCATTTTGCAGGATCTTGCAATCGGCTCTCGGGGCCCGCAGCCGGGGAATATTTTACCTTTGGATTGTATGGGAATATCGTGCACTCAATGTAATGTCACCTAAATAAAAATATATTACATTGTACGTTATTTACTAGCTGGTTCCCGGCACGCGTTGCAATGCTGTACAAAGAGAAATAAATTGTTACATATAAAAATCAAACACAAACAATTTACATATCACAAAAACTAATAATAAAAACAATTTTAAAAAAACCCTACTTATATTCGTCAGAACTTTTATTCAAACAATTTAAGGTCAGAAAATTAAGTGCATTATACTTTTATCATGCAACATTACAAATTTATAAAGATAATATTAAAAATCAAGTTGCACCCTTTAAAAATAACAGAAGTCTTAGACAAACATCAATACTTCCCACTCCAAAATGTAAAAAAAAAATTGGACAATTGAGTCATAAATATCTCGGAGCAAAATTTTTTAATTCATTACCAGAAAAAATTAGAAACATGAATACCAATATAAAAAATCACCTTAAAAATTATACTGAAAATCTAAACAGAATGATATAAAAAAAGCAATACAATAACACCCCCCCATACACACAAGCCTTGCTTAATTATGGGGGTACATCAAATATTCTACTATGTAATTAATTACTGTATAAAAATTATTTGTAATTTATGTACCTTCTATTACTAATAATAAAAAAAAAAAAAATAATAAAAAAAATTAAATGAAGACAATATTAGCGAAACTCAATCGAAATCTGGAGACAGAAAAATCAGAAAAGATATTGGCTCCGCTGGGACTCGAACCCAGAACCCTTTTCTTACATGGAAACAGCTCTACCGATTAAGCTACGGAACCCATATTAATTCGATCACTTTTAACTTAATTAAATATTTAATTAAATATTATAATTTGAGATTTTACTCAAAAAGTTTAAAAAATTAATAATAAATATTCATCCTAGACTTGCAGAAAAAGTCAATAGATGTCGCGTATTACAAATAAAATGGATAAAAATTTATCCAGACACTATCTAGATTGCATTTAGTTCGAGTTGAATCTTGTAATCATATATAAAGATAGCAGCCAATAATATGTGCGTTAAGTAAATGAAGATAATGTTGGTAGTTCTAAGTCGAAGTATGATACAGTTAAAAGTGACCGAATTAATATGGGTTCCGTAGATTAATCGGTAGAGCTGTTTCCATGTAAGAAAAGGGTTCTGGGTTCGAGTCCCAGCGGAGCCAATATCTTTTCTGATTTTTCTGTCTCCAGATTTCGATTGAGTTTCGCTAATATTGTCTTCATTTAATTAAATATTAATATGTGTTCATTTTGACGTGACATCGCCGAAATTGGTCAAATGTAAGTATATACAGTTTTGTATTAGTGATCGACGAATCGGTGGATGCAATCTGTTGTTGTAATAGTTTGTCTGGTCTCTAGTTACTAGTGAGATGGAGCATTATAGAAAACTATACATATAAATATATATAAATGAATCCCTGTTTCTCTTGGTCACGCCATAACTTCATAACGACTTTACCTTTTTCATTTATCTTTTTTTTTAAGTTTTCTAATACTTTGTAGAAGGTTCTTACGGAAAGAAAAATTAAGATAATTGCACATGAAATTGGATAATTTCAGAAAAATTAACGACTATTTTAACTTCGTACGTTTGACGGTTAGCGCGTTTGATGAATTTGAATTTAGCAGGCAGCAGTTTTCTTTTGTAACAAAATAAATTGTCTGGGGATTTTTTAAATTATAGATATTTTAAATAGGTAGCTAAGCTGGGTACGAAATTAGATTGATTGTTCCTATAATATACGAATATGAATAATAATCAATTTCGGAGGCGGGTATGGGTACCGCCGCCCCGGGAACCATTTATTGGACAACCAAAACCCCTGCCACAGGTCACCCCAAGCGGGAAACTACGTTTGGTGACTTAGCAGGGGTGCCCGGGTTCATGGGATGAGGTTTGTCTAGGTCTTGGTGGCGGATACGTTTGCCCAACCACTGCGTGGCGGGCTAAATCTTGACCTCTCCAGCCGGATTTTCCCAACCCTTCGCCTTGCACCGCAGTGTGAGGAATAGATGCATACGTCCGTCACTCCTGGTCACACTGACCCCCGGATTCCTACCCACCCTTATACCTTTTTCCTTCCCATATCTTCTTCTCCTTCTTTCCATTACAAAACCCTCCGCACAGCATCCTCAAAGATGACATAGGCCCCTAGGGAAATTGTTTTCCTCGGTGCCTCCTGTGTGGAGCTAATGTAAAAAAAAACTGAAAGTACTGGGATTGAATGTATGGAACGCGAGACGGGGGAGCGGGAGAGGCGAGAGGGTTGGCGGGGAAGGTGGAAGGGGAATGCGGAAGAGGAAGAGGATGTGGGAGGAGAACGGGGACGCACGTGAAAGGACATGCAGGGAGAAACAATTTATTTCTTTGAATATGGCATTGCAATGCACGCCGGGAACCAGCTAGAATATTTTAAATTCCTTAGAAATCAATGAAGCCAGTTAATATAATTTTTTCAGAATTAACAACCTCGAAATGTATTAAAAATAAATCATGATAGAGGAAAATTATAGAGTCAAATCCAATAAGAGAAGTCCATTGTTTGCGAGACGCAGACGTCTACTGCACGATAATTAACGGTGACACCTTAAGTGACGGTAGCAAGGTGGCAAGCATACTCTCAACCTCCAGGATGTTTTGAAACAACAAATAGATTTTGGCGTTGCGGAAAAGTGGGTGTAGGTACCTAGATCCAGCACCATCGCAGGACAAGGACATCGGGGAACTGTTAATGTAGGTTTGTTTATGTCGGAAGGATCTAAATTTTCGAAATACGATAACTTCAGAACACCATAGAAATTTTTTGTCAGAGGTTTATCACTGTTTATTTATTTATTTATTTATTTACGCCCTTTTACGGGGCTTTTACATAAGTATGAAATTTACAACGGTATTTTGCAACGAAATATATACTTAGTATTTATTGTACATAGCTGAACTGCCTCAGTAACAGTATTTTGTATTTGTCTAAAGATAAATTGAAGATGTCCACTGACTTGGTATAATTATTTCCCTCCATTAGTATTCTGGGCAAAAAGGAATACATATTGTAGTTAGTTCCAGAATTTCAGCACTGAAATAAATCCTGACTTCTGGTATTACGTAGTGGAATCCGGAAGCCTATCAATTCAAGCAATATCGGACTATTAACTAAATTATTTAGAATTTTATACAGAAATTCCAAATCAGTGAAAATTCTTCTGTCTGACAATTTGAGCATATTCATATCATTTAAAATAGTGTTGTAGTTTAACTTAATTGCTGGAATACCCATTTTGTTTTGTATTCTTTCAACAGCTTGTACATGTATATTATAATATGGGTTCCAGACGGGAAAATTGTACTCAAGTTGACTTCTAACATATGCAAAATATAACAGTTTAATACAATTTATATTGTTAAAATTTCTAGTTAGCCTAGTTATGAATCCCAACATTTTTAAGCCCTTGTTAGAGATTTCTGTTATGTGGTTAACAAATGAAAGATTTGATTGAAAAGTGATGCCTAAGTCTTTAATTTGTGTTAATGTTTCGAGAGTACTGTTATCCATTTTATAATTAAAATCAAATCAAGTAAATCACTGTATTTTTTATTCGAGAAAATCTAACTACTTGGCATTTTGAGATATTTAAGTAAAGTCTATTGTCATTACACCAAATTAACAATTTGTTGATATTATCTTGAAGAATGTTGCAATTGTAAATATTTTGAATAATTCTAAACATTTTGAGGTCATCAGCAAAAAGTAAGAATTATATTATTTTAATAAAAAAAAATTATCAACGTTCAAACCTGCTTAACTACTTATGTAGTTTACATAATGACAACATTTTACGCAGTAACATGGTCCATTTTCAAACGGTATATATGCATAATGCTGATGATAAATTACCAATTATATAAATTCCATTTATTACCGAATAGTATAAGTATGTAAATAGCAGTATTAGCCCTTTAAAATAACAAGTTCAAATTAATGTAATATGAAGAAATGAATACGATCAGCAAGTGCATCATTAGTTTCATAAATGAGGTATTACAAAATAATAATGATTTTCCATTTCCTTAGAATTTTTCATTTCCAACTAGGAATACAAGGGCTTCGATAGGGCATCAACGTACATCTTCAGTATCTATTAGCCTTTTCCATTCTTTGAACTAAATGTTTTAAATGAGGGTATTTTCTTTATCCTACCTATGACCTATGAATCCAATGGTATTACGTCCACACGGAAACGCCCAGAACACACCTAGGTATATCAGTGAGTTTCACTCATATCACGTTCACACAAAAATATATTTTAGTAATTAGTATTGATTTATTCGTTCATTCGTTTCACGATAAAAAAATAATATTTCATCAAATATCATAATAATACACAGAATTTAAAAAAAAACCTCAGAGTGGGCAATTCACAGTAGGAGTGAAACTTTCAGAAAACTAAAGTAGACAAGAGTGGTGAGACTACGAAGTACCACACAAAGAGGAGACCAATTATACTATCTCATTATCTCGTAGGCTAAATCCTACTGATGAATGTGCTTGTCTCTTTTTAGTGTCGCTATTTTTCGTTTTATTGAGTTTCAAATCACAATGGTGCCAAAGACGGCCTCCGTAGTCCAGTGGCTAAGACTCTTAACTCACATTCCGGAGGTCGCGGGTTCGAACCCGGCATGCGCAAATAAATTTTATTTGATTAATTTGTGTTATTTCACAATTAATTCATTTAAAATAATATATAGTATATTTGCGGCATGTTCCAGAGTGGAAGATACTATCAGTATCGCCCTGGTGTAAGACCACCATTCAGAATTGAAACGTTGCTTGAAAATGGCTTTAGCCGTATTTAGTGACCAGATCTGAATAGCCAGGTACTTCCCAACCTTCCTCTTCCCCACCTCCTTCCCCTCCCCGCTACCTTCAGCCTCACAACATACCCCAATTGGGGATGCCATAGTCTCACTGGCTCCAGACGGGAGCAGTTGAGATTCTTGTGCGGTATTCACTGTAAAAAAAAAAAAAAAAAAAAGAAGTTTTCACTTAAAAAAAACTCTTCATTATCTTTAATTCCTTATCGTATAGTAATTAAACACCAATAATTAAAAAGGATGCTCTACCAAGAATTATTTGACTTGAATCGGTGTTCAATGCATTGCTTATTAAATTTAGGAGCAACAAACCAGAATTTTTTGTTATAAACCACTGTTTTAGGGACCACTCATTCCAGTTTTGATGAAAGGCAGTTCTGTTTTTTTCACAGTAGCTCCACATAGAAGGCCATGAAGAAAATAATTCACCTCAGAGCTTATGTCATCTTTAGGGATGCTGAATGGAGGGTCTTGGGTAGAAATCTGGTTGGTTAGTGTGTCCAGGAGTGACGGAATGATGATTCCATCACTCCCACTGCGGTGCAAGGTGATGTTCCGAGAGAAGTCCCTCAATCAGCCTCTCCCGAATTGGCCTGCATAAACCATACCTGTGTACCCGGGCATCCCTGCTAAGTCACCAAACGTAGGGAGCCACTTGACAGAGGTGTTATTCAATAGACGGTTCCTGTGGCGGGGTTCCCATAACCGCCTCTCAAATCGTATGTGTGCATGTGTGGAGCTTATTAATATTATATCAATGCAAAATTTTGCTTTGTAATTACATTTTCGGTCATACCCAACATAACAATATCATATTTACTTTTCCACTACCAAATTACCACCTGTTTATACAATCTACGTTAGTTTACTTCTCCTAGAAGTCAATAGAATCTGGGTTCTGTATAATGCGCCAGTAATCTGAATTAAACGATGATATAACACAACAGTAAATCGCGGGAATGGACGGCGGGGGTCGGTCGGCCACTAAAAGATATCAATGAAGTTTATTTTCGATCATTTAGTGCCTCTGGCAGGGACGCATATTACCTTCTAGATATAAAACACATAACCCGGGGTGAGGGTTCGTGTGTGCTGCGTAGACTGTCTCGACCAAATATTTGTGATAGAGATTTGGAAATGTATAATACAAAAGTATCTACCAGTATTTTTTCGATTCTTATACACTATTTAAATTTTAATACACTTTGAAATACCGGTAAAATGTGTCGTGAAAAATCAATAAAAGTATATCCGGATGTCCGAAGTAAGCCCAAATTTTCTTCCTTTTTAATACTTTTTAACTGGTGTACTGTACTGTCTCTCTCTGTTTAATAATAATCGGATAATTTGTGGAGAGCCGTTTTTGTGAAAAATTATCTCAAGGGACTAATCCTTTGCAGAGATGTTTGTATTTGTTTTTAGAACTGCACCATCTCTTAGTACTGCGTTATTTGATTAAAATACTTTGGTTCTTTGAAATCAGAGTGACTGTTTCTTGTTATTACGCTTATTATGTTTAAAAGGACGCACTTCCTTATAGCTCGCTAACTAGATTTTGTTTGGCGAGCTCCCTTATTTAGAATGACTTATCTGTCTTTGATCGGCTATCTTCGGCACACGTCGTAACCGACACCATGTGACCCGAGCACAACATAAACAAAAGAATATTGATAGAAGTGATCACAACCAATATTCCGATGTATTACGTACACAATGTTTTCAACTCGGTCGGCAGGAGTATCACTAAAAACAGGATTAAAAGTTCATGCATTCGTAGTAGCTTGTCATCGTCCGACCATTGTCTGGTGACGACATCAATCCCTGTAAACTTCAGACCGCCAAACGAGAGGCTGAAGAGAAAAGTGTGGCACTATAGGTCAGCAGATTGGTTCGGTTGTTACCTCGAGAGTGTTTTCTCTTGGGGTAAAAATAATCTCGTTGAATTTAATGTTTCAAAGACCCAATCTTGTCTGATTACGTCTAAAAGGGATCGAAATGAAAATTTAGTATCTTTCAATGGAAGCAATCTTCCGAACAGGCCCTTCATTAATATGCTTGGTGTAACCCTAAGTGACCAGCTCAAGTATGGGGGCTCCATCGAAGCCAGAGTAAAGTTAGCCTCCCAAAAACTGGGCGTACTGTACAGGGCCCGCAGATACTTTAATAGTACACAACTGTTCAAATCACAAGTGCGCCCTACGGTTGAATTTGGAAGCCACCTCTGGTCTGGAGCTCCAAAATATCTGAAAAATACCCTTGACTCTGTGCAGAAACGGGCGGTCCGTTTAATAGATTCTCCCATCTTAACAGACGGATTGCAATCTTTAGAGCACAGGCGTCGGGTGGGAATGCTATCCTTGTTCTACCGGTATTACATTGGAAGATGCTCCGAGGAACTAGGATCATTGATCCCTTCCACACCGGTGCATAGTCGGCAAACACGCCAAACGCGTGCCCAACATTAGTACACGGGTGACATTTGTCACATGAGAACGGGTCGTTTCTTCGACTCGTTCTTGTGCTCAACAGCTCGGCTGTGGAATGATTTGCCGGCCTCTGTGTTTCCTCCTTCCTACTTCAAGACCAATGTTCTTCAAGACCAATGTTCATTGTCTCTTCAAGACCAATGTTCATTGTCTCTTCAAGACCAATGTTCATTGTCTCTTCAAGACCAATGTTCATTTCTTCCTCTCCTGAAAAAGACCCTCCACCCAGCATCCCAGATGACATAGGCCCTGAAGGAAATCATTTTCCTCAGGGCCTCCTGTATGGAGTTAATGTAAAAAAAAAAAAAACAGTAAGCCGGAGGAACGACAGTTCAGATGGTATGGGCACATACGGAGACCACCAGACCATAGGTACATTGAATCAGGCAATGTCTATGGAGCTTCATCGACAGTTATCCAGAGGAAGACCAACAATGAATATTGCATTGGGTAATATTTCTTATTATTATTTTATTGAAATATGTATAACATTTTACGCTAAGTGATAAAATTATCGATTAGTAAGGTTATTCACATAAATTATAGAATATACGGTAACAAGAAGATGCACTTTTATTGGTATTATGGACTCTTTAATATATTATTTTTTTCGTAATAAAATCGCTCAAAGCAATTTTTACTTTAAACTGAAATAAATACATTTCAAAATAATGAAGTAGAGAAAATATAACAATTTCTAAGAAAACATTTTCTTAAAAACTAAACTAAAAATGGAATTTACTGACAATTTTGCACGTTGCAAGCGTACTGCAGTAAACTTTACATAATTATTTTTACATTTTGTGTTATTATTTGTTACGTTACAAAGTGACAATGTTTTCCCCAGCTCACTGCTCCCCCCATTTTACGCCAGAATAGTTCGTAGTACTTAAATTCCCCGCACCGCGCTGAGCTCGACACGGGCAAGCCCGCGCCGGCCGGCACCCGAGCCATTCCTCCGCTTGCCTCGGGCGTGACAACAGTGTCCCAAGTGATTGCGCCACGGCGCTCTCAGAGAACCTAAACTCGTGATGTTTCTATAATGTGAATTGTGCACGAAAAGGCTCCCGCCCACCAGTAGCCTGTCTGCTGACTACCGCATTTCCTGCTGGCTGTGAGTAATATGAACCCTTGCCCTCTTTTGTGTGCCACGTTCCGCCCTTAAATTCACTAACACGTGTGGAGAGTTGAGAGGAAAGTTCCCCCGTCATGATAGAATTCTAGTCCTAGGTAGTAGTCCTAGTGTAGTGTGCCGAGGCTGGCAATTGTAAAACCCTGCCTCTTTCTAAATGAATAAACCCTTTACGTGCAAAACTGTGTTCTGATTGAGGAAGGAGACCTGGAGATTGTGAGGAAAGGAGGAGGAGTTATTCACCAGCGAACCACAAGTACTCGCCCTGGTTTTGAGAGAACCTTGCTTGCGCCGGCTTTCCTGAGCTAGTATTGTTGGCCTATTAATTGCGTGTCATTTCCAGGTTTGGTTTAGCAAATGGCCGTAAGTGTGCGGTAATGCTAAAATATTATAAAAAGTTAGTATTATTGTCCTCTTTTAAGGGAAAAAAGTTACACTTAAGGTATACGTGGGTCAAATCTGACTCGAGAGAGGACGTAACTCTGAAAATAACAGTTGACACCGGACAAGCCTTCACCTACATTGCAGTGTCCTGTGACATTTAAAAAAATATATCTCCACTTGATCTCCACACAAGAGGCCCCGAGGAAAAAATCCCACAGCCTACGTCTTTGGGGATGCTTTGTGGAGACTCTTTTTAGAGAAAGGAATGACAGGAAGTTCTGGGAAGGAAAAAGGTATGAGGGGTGGATATGAATCCGGAGGTGGACGTATGAATACTTCCCTCCCACTGCGGTGTAACACAATTTTCCGAGAGAGTCCTGCTGGAGAGGTCAAAAGGTCTTCCTCAAACCGATCCGCTGCCGCCAAGACCTTGACAAACCTCACCTCATGAACCCGTCCACCACGGGTTTTTTTTATGCCATTCTCACTAGGATATACCTGTGCCGAGATAGGCGTAGAGGTATATACTCGTGAATGAATATCGTAGTTGCAAGACTATTTAAGGTAAAATACATATTAATTTGAATAGAATTGAAGTCGCGAAACGTAGCGAACGATTACTGGGCACAGGGTGTGTGAATATAACGACTTTTGAATTAAAATTTGTCCGGGTCAATTTTTGATACTTGAATACTAGTAAGGCAAGGTACTGTTTAAAGTACAATATATTTTATGTACCTACTGGCAATTTTGAAAGGCTTCTACCACCAATATCATTCTCGTCCAAAGTGTCCTGGTATGTAAAGCAATTAGATTTAGCCTAGCAACTCTCCGTGATTTATTATTGTGACGCGTTAATTGACTCATCGTATTATTCAACAATTTTAAAATAAAATGAATCTCTGTTAATAATTAATCCATCTTATCATTTAACTCCCGAGACACTTATGAAAGTGTTGATTTGGTAAGATTGACACTTCCAAACCAGCTTAAATATAACTATTTGAATTTCGATTCTGTTTTTTTGAATGAATGCAAATTTTGGAAGTGGAATTTAACCAGACATCCGAACGAGCTGAAATTCGGTCGGATGGCAATGCAGTCTATCTGTTTTTGGAGACACTCACACACACATACATACACGCATGTTTCTGAAATTGGATGAAATGAAGGCGCAACTAGGTCGTGCCGTAGGACCGTTGCAGAAAGTCGAAATATTTCACAATGTACATAATAAAAATAGATGTAGTATAGTACTCGTATAAAAACTTTGTTTATACGATTTTTGATTAAGGAACAGGAGAGATAATCGAACATTTTTATGTATATTTAAGTTGGCCTTATCACAGCGCACACTCCCTGTGACCAAACGGTTTTGAAAATGAATGCAGATTAACACAAGATCTCAAAGAAGGGTTTAAAAATGTTAGGTTTTGTACTAAGAGTGGCTAAAGATTTCAAAGACATTAAAACCTTAAAACTTCTGTACACATCACTAGTGAGGAGTCAGGTTGAATATAACTCAACTGTGTGGTCTCCCCACTATGACGTGCATTCTCAAACAATAGAAAGAGTACAAAAAAAATTCCTAAGCTTTTTAAATTATAAACTAAAAATACCAAAAGAACAATTAAATTACACTTATCTACTGCAATTATCTAATCTATTAAATTTGTGTGACAGAAGAACTGTTTCCGATCTAGTATTTTTATATAAAATCTTGCATAATACAATTGACAGCCCTGAATTCTTGGCAGTCATAAATTTTAATGTGCCAGCCAGAAATACAAGGTCAGTACTACCCTTTTATTCTGGCAATACTACGACTAGGGCACAATTCCATATACCACTATATAGAATTCAAAACTTGGGTAATATGTATTCGCACATAGATATATGGAATATGTCACTGATACACTATAAACATGAAATAATAAAATCATTTATCTATAATGTAAAAAATTGAAGGTCTTCACTCAGGAGATTTCTTTTGGGCAGACTGGTTTTTTATAAATGAAGCACTTTTTTGTTTTAACTTTAAGTTCTTGAATTTTTATTGTTATGATTTGATATTTATAAACTTATAACTGACGACAATAACTTTCCCCACCCAACGGACAAGGGTTCAGTAGTATTTTAAATTCTTAGTGCAAGTTTTCGTAAAGAAGTAAGTTAATTTTACTGATACAAGCCTTTTTATAAGACTTTCGTACCTCTATATTTCCCTTGTTTATTGTGTGAGAGAGACAAAAAATAAAACATGATTCTATCGACATCTAACAAACAAATCAGACAACTCTTGGATCGCAATCCAACCTTTGATGGTAACTCAACTCCATAATTGGTTTGCGTCCTGGGTTTAATTCTAAACATACTCCGCCCCAAAATGGGCAGATATTTATTTTGAAATATCAAATCCATTTTTCTGCAAATTATACAAATAACATTATGCAAACCAATTATGAGCCTAAATTAAATATTGACTTTGCTCAAATCAAATTCAAATTCATTAAATTAATTTTAAAGTTATTCAATAACATAACACACTAAGATAATTCCAAAAACAAACTACATTTTTTAAAAACAAACAGAAACCATAACAATAATTACATATAAACATATAATATAGACGGCACAAACATATCGCGGTAGGTTTCCTGGTCATCCTTCCTTCCTTCCTCGGGAAAAAATTAAATAAAGATAAATCATCCTTCCTTCCATAGTTCATTGCCACATTTGGAATTATTACAATGTCTTTCCAGATATATTTACATATGCAGTTTGCAATTCTAGCCAGCAGGCTATGTTGGTTTATAAGCGTTCATTAAGTGGTTTTATCCTTTTTTTAATATATGGATCTACATTTACAATCCTTTTTGTTTTATTATTTTTTATATCACTCCCTACCACACTCAAGATTTTATTGCTCCACATTTATCCGCATTTTGTACACTGATTTTTACTTTTAATTTATTATTATATCTTCCTTTTGTCCTTTTTGGTTACTTTTATGCACAAGTTTTACGGTTATTCACCTTCCACGCACAAGAAAATTTTGATACTGTTTATGGTAAAATTGTTATTGCCTTTTTTTACTTTCAACGTACAAATTTTTATATTGTTTTTTTTTATTTTTTATACTATTTATTGATTTATCCTGTTTTATGCACTCATTGGTTTTTTTTTTTTATTAAAGCACAAGTCCCTTTTTTTTTGCATTTTGTGCTTACACAGCGTCTGGTCCGTTGGGTGGGGATGTTGACATCTTCAGCTCCTCGTTATCGTCTATTGGCAATAGACACAGCTTTGAGATGGCCCTCTGAGTAGTTCCATGCGATGTTTTGAGAGTTGCCACACGTACTCTCCCGTCAGCTCCTGGATGGACTGCAATTACACGTCCGAGTTTCCACACACATGGTGGTAGGTTGTCTTCCTTCAAGACCACCATATCGCCTGGTTTTAGTTGCGCATTAGGTCCGCTGGTCCACTTCGTTCTGCCTTGGAGCTGCGCCAGGTATTCCAATCGCCACCTCGACCAAAAACATTGTATTAGTAAGGATAACTTTTGATAGTTATTCAGCCTGTTGACTGAAATTTTTGTAGATCTTGTTCTGGAATCGCCGCTAAGCTTTCACCAACAAGAAAGTGACCGGGACTGAGGGAGTTTAGGTCATTTGGATCATTTGACAATGGGGTAAGAGGTCTAGAATTTAAACAAGATTCAATCTGACACAAAACGGTATTAAATTCCTCATATGTTAATAAGGAGTTACTTGCTACTCGTTTCAAATGATATTTCACAGATTTTATCCCGGCTTCCCAAAGGCCTCCAAAGTGCGGCGCCCTCGGCGGAATGTACCCCCATTGAATTGATAGCTTCGATAATGATCTTTCGATTTCATCGCTAGAGCTTGACAAAAAATCATAAATATCCCGTAGCTGGTTGTTCGCGCCTTTAAAATTAGTAGCATTATCCGAAAATAATTTATTCGGCCTTCCACGGCGCGCGATAAAACGTTTCAAGGCATTTAAGAAACTTTCTGTATTCAAAGACAGTACAAGTTCTAAGTGTATGGCTTTTGACACCATACATACAAATAAACATATATAAGCTTTTACGTTACTAGTTTTTCTGTGAATACCCGACTTAGGTCCACAATAATCGATCCCGCTTATCGTAAAAGGTTTAGATTCCGTTATCCTTTCGGCTGGAAGGTCTGCCATTATTTGCTGCATCGTCTTTGGATTTGATCTATAACATATTATACATTTCCTTATAATCTTTTTCACTAAATTTTTTCCCATTATTGGCCAGAACTTCAACCTGATTATTGCCAATAAGGCTTGAGTACCTGCATGCAAATGTAAATGATGGTAGTTTTTTACAATTAATTCGGTTAAACTATGATGTGGCGGCAGCAAAATTGGATGTTGTTGATTTATTGACAGCAATTTTCCTTTGGAAAGCCTGCCGCCCACGCGAAGTAAATCATTATGCAAATAAGGATTTAGTGAGTGCAAATTACTACATTTTAGGACATCCTTGCCCGACTGCAAGGCTCGTATCTCCTCCCTGAAGGAATAAGCTTGCGCTCTGGATATTAAAACATTCAAAGAGTCATTCAATTCACTTACTTTTAATTGACCATAACGCCTGAGCGATGGGTTCCTACAATTAAATAAAAACCTAAGTAAATAACCCGTTACTCTTTACAATTTGGTTAGAGATGAGTATTTCCTAAAAATGTCCCAATCTTGCGTTACTGATGCTAACACTACAGCTTTTGTTTTCACCTCAGGTGGATCTATGTACGTAGATTCTCCGCATGGCCAACCGGATTCTGTAAGGGTTAGCCAATCGGGTCCGTGCCACCATATGGTGGATGTCAATAATTGAGAAGTCTTAACACCTCTGGATAGTACATCTGCAGCATTGTCCTCTGATTTCACATGCTTCCATTGTGCTGGTTGACTTGATTCTTGAATTTCGCTCACTCTGTTGGCAACAAAGGTGTTCCACCTAGCTGGTTGGTCCCTTATCCAACACAAGACTATCTGAGAATCACACCAGTAAGTAGTAGATACATCTGGCATACCAATAGCTCCCTTCACATAATTAATCAATCTTACTAACAATATAGCTCCACACAATTCTAGTTTAGGTAGAGTTGTGCTTTTTAAGGGTGCCACCCTTGATTTAGAAATTATTAGATTGGAGTGGATTCCACCCGAGTCATCGGTGGAGACCATATACACGCAGGCCCCGTAGGCTTTCTGTGATGCGTCACAAAATCCATGCAAATGCAAATTCACATGATTTTGACAAATGATTTTCCTAGGTACCTTTAAATTATTTATCTGCGGCAATTCTTCTATATAAGCTCTCCAAACCTTCAAAATTTCAGGTGGTATATCTTCATCCCACTGAGTTTTGCTCTGCCACAGACGTTGCATTAAAAGCTTCGCTACTACCGTTACAGGTCCTATCAGACCCAGGGGATCAAAAATGGATGCTATGCAGGATAACATCTGACGCTTGCTTCTAATTGGTTTTGTTATGGGCTCTACAGTATATTTCCAATAATCTTGCTGATTATTCCAAGAAAGACCTAATATCTTTCCTTCCTTTGAGTTATCCTTTATAATCATATCGCTAACCTCCTCCTGATTTGAGCATAGCGACGACAAATTTGACCGCCACTTTCTTAGGTTCATGCCAGCGGATGCTAGAATAGCAGATAGTTGCTTCTTGATTAATAAGCAATCTTCTTCACCAATGTCGCCAGCTATTAAGTCATCCATGTAAAAAATTTCTTTAAGAATTTGACTGACCTTGGGATTTGTGTTTTGATTTTCATTTCCTAGCTGCTCCAAACATCTGGTGGCTAAGAATGATGATGGTCCCAAACCGTAGGTGACTGTATTCAGCTGATAATGTTGAATCTCCTCGCTGGGTGAGTCTCTCCAAAGGATACGTTGTAAGTCCCTATCCTCCGGCTGCACTAATATCTGTCGGTACATTTTTTCTATGTCGGCCGTTAACGCGTACTGATGTTTTCTGAAATTCAATAGATGTGCACATAAATCCTTTTGCAATATCGGCCCAATCATGAGGGCATCATTTAGGGTAATTCCAGTTGAGGATTTAGCCGATCCATCGAATACGACTCTGGTCTTAGTAGTTGTACTAGATTCTTTGATTACCGCATGGTGAGGCAGATAGTAGTGTATTTGATTTGGTGACGGTGGTTCACATTGCGTCATATGACCTAAGTCCTTGTACTCCTGCATAAAATTCTTGTAATCTTTCATTAATTCTGGGTTTGAGGCTAATTTTTTCTCCAAATTATACAATCTCTTCTCCGCCATAGGGAGAGTTTCGCCTAGCTGTTTCGCACAGGGGCGTTGTGGTAAACTTACTATGAAACGGCCTCTGCCATCTCTTTCATGAGTAGCTGTGAAGCTTTCTTCACATGCTCGCTCCTCGTGATTCCTATGTTTAATAGGACTTAGCTCCTCTAATTTCCAAAAATTTTCAATTTGCTTATGTATTAAGTTGAGTGAAAGATTACAAATTTTTACTGGCCTCTTTTCTGAAGTGAAGATGTGTCCCGAAACCAGCCATCCAAATTCGGTTCGTTGCAATATTGGTCCGGAATCTTGAATCTTCATCCGGTCAGAGTGCAGAGTCTCCCAGAAGGCGTCAGCCCCGATCAACATGTCTATCGGGCCGGTTTCATTAAAGTTTGGATCTGCCAATTGCAATCCTTGGGGGATGCCGGTGCCTTTTTTCTGAAATGAGATTTGCGGCAGATTACTGGTCACCTCCGACAATACTAGGCATTCAATCCTCTTTGAATAGGGTGAATAATTGGAAGATATTTCCAAATCCACAATGTTTTTAATATGCTGTATTTTATTATGAATTCCGGTAATAGGGATATCAGTTTTTCTAATTTTTAATTGTAATTTAGAAGCGAATTCCTGGCTAATGAAATTAGACTGTGCTCCGGAGTCCAACAAAATTCTAGCTTTAATTGGATTTCCTTTATTATTTCTCACGGTAATCACCGCCGTTGATAATAAAATGAAATTGTTGGATGTTTTCGATGCATGATTGTTAACAAGAGGTTCTCTTGAAGAAGTATCGCTTCCCTGATGACTTTGCATTTTGTCTTCATTTTGCAAATGTAACAAAGTGTTGTGAGAGCTCGCACCACACTTGCGACAATTATATTTACTTTTACAATCCTGAAATTTATGCCCTACCGACAAACATTTCAGACAACAAACGACGTATTGTTGTCATTCTATCCTTTATTCCTAGATTTAAAAACTTTTGACAATTATAAATTCTATGATTTTGATTACAATTAATACATTTTAAATGTTGCGATGATAACGAAACATAAGTTTCTTTCTTAAAATTAGAAGGAAATCCCTTGGCATGATTCTGTCGCTTGTCGTTTGGTGCTGAGAATTCTAAAACTTGCACTCGTTCGTATAGACATTTCATGAACTCTTCATAAGTGGGGATTTTATTTTTTATTGGATATTGTTCCCAGCGCATTCTGGTTTCGCTATCCAATTAATTTGACAAAATATGAATTAACAATATATCCCAACTTTCAGTGGGTAGATTTAAATTATTTAATGCCTTTAAGTGCAATTGGGCTTCATCTAATAATTTTCGCAATGCCACATGATTTTCTGATTTTATTTCTTGCAATTTCAACAATGCATTAACATGTTTATTTATTATTACTCTGTCATTCTGAAACCTATCCGTGATCATTTCCCACGCAATGAAATAATTATCTCGAGTTGTAGGTAAGGACGCAATCAGTCTTGCCGCATCATCATACAAACAAGATTTCAAATAATAGAATTTCTGAATAACATCTAATTCGTCGTTGTTGTCAATTAATGAAATGAATGCATCTCTGAAATGTAACCAATCTTCATAATTTCCGCTGAACTTGGGTAGTTCTAAAATTGGGAGCTTGACGCCTTTGGAACGGACGATTTTACCGGTTTCGCTGAATTTATCCTTGGCTTTTGCCAATACCTTATAATATGAGTTTTCAAACATTTCTCGTTCGTTCCCTTTTTCTAATTCATCCTGCGATAATGTTTCAATTTTTTCTTGCAACGCTTCGAAGATGTCTAGTAATGGTTCGAATTTTTGAATGCGTATTTCGACCTCAGAAAGTAATAACTCATTATTCTCTAAGTAATTTTTGAATCTGGTTAATTTGGCTTTACATATTCCGCGCTGTGCAATTAACACTTTTAAATCCATGATTTCGTAAATAACAAACAATCAATACTCACTGATTGCTCTGTTGTGGTTCACTTCTAACCACGCTAAACACTAAAAACACAAAAAACTTGCACTGTCTTTTACTTGATTGTTTCTTTTGTTTTAACAAAACACTAAAAAATCTTCTATTATTAATTTCTGATGAAAGCTCGCGTCGTAACTTGACCTTTTACAAACAACGGAATCACTTCGTGCCTACCGTCTGCATTACCGACTCGAACAATACTTCGGAAGTCAAAAACAACACTCAACGATCGCTTTCAGATTGTTTGAATAATCAATTAATACATTTCATGTATTATAATAATTATCCTTCTGTTTTTTGCGGAATCATTAATCATATGACTTAGCCACAAAAAACCTAGTTAGTTTCAGTTGCAAATAAACAACGACGGTACTTCGTACCCGTCGCCTGCTTTATCGACAGTATCGAAAACATCAAAATCAAAACTCAAGACAAAACAATGAAAAGACAAAATTCCGATCTTTATGTTTTTTTTGCGACACTATAATCATAGCCAGCCACAAAAAATCTTGCCAATATCAATTGAACGATTAGTCCGTTGCTAATTTTTATACAACAATAAAATACCGAAGTGGTCTAACCGAATTTGTTTTTTCTATTAGAAATGGATAAAAAATGGGATGGTCACTTGCCCTTGTTGTGGATCCGCTTCATCAGAATTCTCCTGGTTTATTGCTGGTTCATGTCTGGCTTTCATTGATTTTTTGATCTGGATTCCAGGTATCCGCTCGTGGGATCAATCCGCTCGAAGGATCAAATGTAAAAAATTGAAGGTCTTCACTCAGGAGATTTCTTTTGGGCAGACTGGTTTTTTATAAATGAAGCACTTTTTTGTTTTAAATTTAAGTTCTTGAATTTTTATTGTTATGATTTGATATTTATAAACTTATAACTGACGACAATAACTTTCCCCACCCAACGGACAAGGGTTCAGTAGTATTTGAAATTCTTAGTGCAAGTTTTCGTAAAGAAGTAAGTTAATTTTACTGATACAAGCCTGGTTTGTATCAGTAAAATTAACTTACTTCTTTACGAAAACTTGCACTAAGAATTTAAAATACTACTGAACCCTTGTCCGTTGGGTGGGGAAAGTTATTGTCGTCAGTTATAAGTTTATAAATATCAAATCATAACAATAAAAATTCAAGAACTTAAAGTTAAAACAAAAAAGTGCTTCATTTATAAAAAACCAGTCTGCCCAAAAGAAATCTCCTGAGTGAAGACCTTCAATTTTTTACATATAATTTAAATGCTCACTAAGGATTTTTTTGTAAATTTACTTCATCGACTTTATAATTAATTGAAATTCAAATTGAAAAGTTTTGAACTCCTGCAACTCACGAACCTACCATCTACATAAATATAGCGGTTTCACGCTATGAGTGACCAATAAGTACTTAGGTGTTTGTTATTCATGATTATTGTTGTAAATTTTGAAACACATCTGATGACCTTACTTTACAATTTTTGTTCCTTTTATATTTATATCATGCATGTATTTTTTTTTATTTTTTATAGCAACTTTATTGTTTTTATTTCTCACTGTACTTTTAAATTTTTGTTACTTTTATTTCATGTTTGTATTTTTGTTTTCTATTGTAACTTTTATTTATATTATATTTTTCTTTCTTACATTAAAATTGTACTGTCTTTATACATTTATGTAAAAGCCCTCTGGGCGTAAATTAAATAAATAAATAAAAGATGGTGTGATCGAACTTAATATGAATAAATAAACAATACATTTTCAAAAATATTAATTTTGGTTGGCTCTGCGTTAGTCCTGCATGAAATCTGGTTTAAAAAAAATCAAATTTGCTTTGAAATTAAGTGTCATTTTCAGAATTGGATTTTACATATACGCGGGGAATTCAAGAACACAAATTGTTTCGAGTCTCATCATTTATCTATAGATTATCTGTGGCGGGCGGGCGGATGGACTTCGGGCGGGTGGCGTGGGTGTTTATACATACTTACATTGTTTTTTATACATACTTACATTGTTTATTGGGGGTCTAGAGTCATTTTAAATGAAAAGTAGCTTCTTTATAAATAAAAAATTAGAGTCCTGACGAGTACGGTGAAGGAGGAAACCATCTGTTTCCTTAGAACGCCGTGGGAAAGTGGTGGGCAACCTCCAATGTTTATATAAATCTAAATGTGTATTCGGAGTCATTGTTTACATTAGATTCCGAACAACAAACCCCATTCATTTTTATCACTCTTTAAAGCATAATTTTGAAGCGTTTGATCAAATGTTGTGCTTTTGACGGCCTCTGTGGTCGAGGGGTAAGGCTCCCGACTAGCAAGCCGGAGGTCGCGGGTTCAAATCCCGATGTCCGCAAGTAAATTTTATTGTATTAATCAACGGCTCCATCCCTACCACAATCCTTAGTAATAATACATTGTTCCCATCCACTATACACTACACGTTTGCCCTGAAGAAGGAACGGTCGTTCCGAAACCGGTCAGATTTACTCAAATATACAAGTGGTTCAAACAAAGTAATATTGTTTCATTTATTAATTTATGTTTATTTCTCAATTTACTCATTTAAAAAAATATATAAATACATATCAAATTCAAATTCAAATTAAAATAAACATTTATTGCACAAAAATACAAGTGACAAAAGGTATAACTTATAGGTACATCCTATTTCTTCCAGCTAACCCAACAAATACCAATTTAATATACCACATATATCATGAAACCCAACAATTACTTGTTATACCTATTATATTATGTGGTTAGTGTTGAATATCTGAATAGCCAGGTACTTTCCCACCTTCCTCTTCCCTATTTCCTTCTCCTCTCCATTAAATTCAGCCTCAGAGCAATGGGGGAACTCATCCTCGTCCACAATTGGGGATGCCATAATTTCACTGGACCCGAACGATATGGAACTGTTGGGACTTTTATGCGGTTTCACTCATGAAAAATAACATATGCCATTAAAATTC
The DNA here is from genome assembly GCA_917880885.1 of Limnephilus marmoratus. NCBI lineage: Eukaryota > Metazoa > Arthropoda > Insecta > Trichoptera > Limnephilidae > Limnephilus > Limnephilus marmoratus. The sequence continues at coordinate 17,503,643 of OU862920.1, read as the reverse complement.
ACTTTTTGGCATCATTTTAATTAAACGAATGAAAATAATTAATTTGTTTGAAGAACAACCATAATTAAAATGATCAAATTTATATTATTAAAGTGGTCGTAATTTACGAAACGAATTTCCAAAATTCTACGATTCTCATAAATAGACTCAAAAACCACAAATTTTGGCTCCTTCTTAATTACATCTTCACGGAAGTAATCTGACCCTTCTCCAATCAGCACGCATTTAGATTTTTCACCGAGATTCGAAGTATTATTATTTTTAAAATGTGAATTGTTATTTGGAGCACGGACATTAATTTAAAATTACAAGAAATGAAGATACTTTTGAAGATTTAGATCATACATAGGTTCTCAACGTGGGCGATAACGCTCCCTTGGGGCGTTACAGACCATCAGGAGGCAGTAGAAGACCAAGAGAAAATTGGGGTGCATTCCAGACTTTCAGGGGGGTGGAAGGAGAGCCAGAGAAACCCATACCATCCCATTTTGCCCCGCCCCATCCCATTTTGCCCCGCCCCATCCCATTCACCCCCTCCATTGTGGTAAATATAATCATGACGACAATTGCTGTTTCAAATTTTCAGATTCAAGAGTTAGAGCGGCGCTAGAAAAAAAATTCTCAAAGTGAGCGGTGGGCAAAAAAGGTTGAGAATGTATGATTTAGATTATATAATATGGGATGGGGTTGGGCGCGGGGGGGGGGGGGGGGTGGTAAGGTACCATTAAACATACGTAGGGGGACCCTAAAGTATAAAGAATCGGGCGGTAGAGTGGAGAAGTGGAGGAGGAACGGGTTTTGTGTGGTCGGCGGTGGTCATGTACGAAGTCGCATCGCTGTGGGTCCACGCGTTCATCCAAAGTTTAATTTTAGGTAAATCAAGTTTTCTTCTTTCGGCGAAGCCTTCGCCTTTAAGCCTCCCGCGAATTAAAAAATCAACTGGAAGAGGGACCATATTTTTTTCCAAGGTTATTTATTGGTGAGTCATGGTGTTATGATCCCGAAACTAAGCAACAGTCAAGCCAATGGAAGAGTGCTATCTCTCCTCTTCAGAAAAAAAGTCAGGTGAAATCGAACATCAAGTTAATGCTTATTGATTTTTTTTAGAGACGTTGTGCACACAGAGTTTGTTCCTCCAGGCCAAACAGTTAACCGATAGTTCTTTAATATGGAGGTACAAAAGAGTTTGCGAGAGACCATCAGGAAAAATCTTCGAAAAAGGTCGAATCTGTGGCGCATGGGGAATAGTTCTTTAACCAGGACAACGCACCTGCTCACACAGTGTTATCAGTGAAGCAGTATTTAAGCAAGAATGGAATGACCACGGTTGTTCAACAGCCGTATTCACCCGACCTGTCTCCCTGTGACGTATTTCTGCTCCCTGGGATGAAAAGGGACTTGAAAGGGAAATGTTTTCATACTTTTGAAGAAGTGAAACAAAAATCGCTGGAGGACGTAAAGGACATTTTTAATCAGTTTGTGTCAAAAATTTTTTGAACAGTGGAAAAAAATGTTGGACAAGTGCATACATTTTAAAGGTTAACACTTTAAAGGGGACCAAATTTTGGGGTAAAAATATTGAAAAATAAAAAGTTATAAAGAAATTCTCACTACTTTTGGGTCCCCTCACGAATATGTTTTTCAGAGATTTTACGTATTAGACTGTCGGCCCGATTTCCGACTAAACGGTAGAAGGTGAGAAGTCTCCATTATGAAATGAGTTCAATCCTCCGAAAATTCTCGATACAATAGTAATATTTGGGAGTAATGGAGGAGAGTAGAATTTTTTTAGCTTGTGAATATGCATCGTTAGAACAGAAGTTTCTTTATTATTTTGATTTAATGTATTTTATTCATAAAAGCCGTTTTCCAATTGCCTTTTCAGTGGATACTGCCTAAACCCATACATGTCTATGGTCTATATATGTTTATGATCCCTGAGTACCCGTACTATTCCATATATTATTATATTATATTACAAATACATATTGTCTTTTTTCTTTTGCATGACGAATTTTCATTACTTATCCTAGCAATGTATAGCTAGGATACTTAGGGAATAAGTAAGATGCGGAGAATGCAAGCAGGATTTCTAATGCTGATACTGACACAATGGGGACAACGGTATAAATACACCAGCCCACGATACAGTAGGCAGGTGCCCATTACAGAACTTAGCACTCACGCGTTATTCGTGTATTGAGACATAAATAAAATTTTCATAAAATATTATTTATGTCTCAATACACGATATTTTTTATTTTTTTGTGACACCTCACGAGAGCGCCCCAGTCTATGCGGTGTAAAAGCTGAGGAACTAGATCGACACCCAATTGGGCAGCGTTGTGAGGCGTTTTAAGAGAAGGGCTGTATGTGTAGGAGGAAAAATAAATGCCGGTGGTCCATTCCACGCACGATTCGACTTACATGAAAGCGAGTTGAAGAAGCGACACGTTCTCATGAAGCCAATTGTGAACGGGGGACCTTCCCACACGTGCACCGTTGCATCAATGATCAATGTTGCTAGCTCCTTAGAGCAGGCTCCATTAAAATACCTGTAGAACAGAATCAGCATCCATATTGCGTCTGAGTTAGAGATGACAATGCTTGGATTTTTGAGACGTTGAAACTGACCAGGTTGGCCTTACCCCAGGCACGAACTTTATCGATGTGATGGTCAACTTTTTATCTCAAAACTTTGCAAGTTATTTGAATATCATAAATTGAAGGGGGCTTGCCAAAAAGATGACCCTCATGAACGATGCTATCATAAGCGCACCAATTCATTCAACGAGATCATTAATTTGCAACAAAAACAGCGTTGGTGGTAGCGCAGATCCTTGTGGCACCCCCGCATTGATTTGGTGCGGAGAAGAAGAAGAGCCAGAACTACGGTTTGAATTGTGCTTCCCTAGAGAATGTCCGCAATCCAACTATGCAGGATTGGATGGATCCCATTCGATGGTAACTTTCCGAAAAGCGCCCGGTGCCAGACCTTATCAAAGGCTTTGGAGATATCCAATCCGACAGTACGAGTTTCTCCAAAATGCCCCGATGCGTATGCGTAACGTATCCGAAAAAAATAATAAATACCTGCAAAAAATGTACAAGGAGGCGTAAAAGTCCGCATTTGTTTTTTTTTAATTTTTTCACTAGACCTCTAGTAGATTTTTGAAAATAATATTTATTTTAATTTCTGAATACAATTCCTGCTTATTTATCGACAAACAAACTTATATACATCTAGAATCTAGATGGTAGGGACGTACGACGTCTCAGCGTAAAGGAGTTATTCAACAAAGAGAATTCAAATAAACTTTTCTACTAACATTAACGCGGATTCCCTTACCTAAGAGTTTATCGGAAAATTCTGTTAAACTTTAATAAAAGAAAGAATTAAATGATTTCATTACCGTTGTGGGAGTTATTTATTGGATTATCTTGGTAACAGATGGAAAAAAAATGTATTTGGTTTTATCGTCTGTTGCCCGCCACAGATACTCTTGTTTTATATTTATATTTTGTAGACAGATAAAATCGATAAAGTAGTAGAAAGCAAAATGAATTTCCACTTGGTGTCCGATCACTTCTCAAAACATTATTTTTCAATGAATAAAATACGGATCATGCAATACGCCCAATACGGGTTATATTCTTTGGCATTGAATGTATTAAACAACTATAGATTTTGTTGGAATTAACGTTCTGAGCTTGATTGAGGTTTAATGATGCTGCAGCGGACATTATAAATAATATTACTAAAACAATATTACTAAAGAAAGCATAATTGAATATCAACTGTTTGAAAATGCATTCAGAATGCGAAAAAGCTGTCACGCGTAATAATAATCACATAGCAGAACTTGTTTACAAATAAACTATAAGTGAAACTTCTATTGCCCTCCTATGATTTGGATTTCGGATGAAACGGAAATGACGATTACTGCACCTGCGATGCATCGACTGCACCCCTTGACCGCTTTGATTATGATGTCACTTTTGAAGGCTCCTATTGGTTGAAATATGAAACGGAAATTACGCGAGGTCTGCACTCTTTTGTCACTTTGATCATGACCTCACTTTTCAAGTATTGGTTGAGATTGTTTTGGTAAAGTTTCACTTCTACCGCGTGTCAACTGCTATCGAATTGTTTATATTTATATATTACTTGCTGGTTCCCGTCATGCGTTGCAATGCCATATTCAAAGAAATACATTGTTTCTCCCTGAATCACATCTCCCGCGCGTTCCCTCCCGCGTCCCCTTCCTAGCTTGTTTTATTGGTCGCTTTGATTATGACCTCACTTTTCAAGTATTGGTTGAGATTGTTTTGAGAAGTTTCGGTTCTACCGTAAACTGCACTCGATTTTTTTTTTACCAATTGAATGATAATATTATTGAAAGTATAAAACAAGAAAAAAAACGTACATATTACTAAATGCTATTTCGTATGCATTATTATATCTTCTATCTTCTTACACATAACTAAAAATGAATCGCCGAAATATGTGTACGCGCATAACTTTCGAACGACTGCACCAAATTGGATTTTTTTTTTTCAGTTACTTATTGTCAGGACAAGGTTTGCATAAAACTACTGGTGAGCTCTGGCATTATAAAATTGGAATAAAAAAAATTGCAATAGGTGGCACGCAAGCTGTTTGCAAACTAAATGTACCGGGAAAGAATGAATGGGATGCGTGAGGGGGGTGGTGCGGGACGGCGAAGGGGGATGTGGAGTGGGGAGAGGGAAGGTGGAGGAGGCGGAGTTGGAACGCGAGAGAGGAAGGGGACGCGGGAGAGGAAGGGGAGGCGGAAGGTACGATTTGGAAAGGACGCGCAGGGAGAAACAATTTATTTACCAAATAGCATAGCAACGCATGCCGGGTACCAGCTGGTTATTATTAAAATATTCTTGGTGATAGTTTTCGCTGCATGAACTTACAAGCCTTTAGACGAGGACTTGAAAGTTTTGATGTGGTTTTCAAAGCGATATTGATTATTTTCCCAAAGCCAGCGTGTCGCCTGCCCAAGTGGAGAACTCTCTTTTCATTCTTATAGCATTCCGCCATCTCTTCTACTTACAAAATGAGCACCACCTCACAAGTAAAGTATAAGATAATATAAAGATAATGCAACCATCTCGGTGGTGCCATAAAACGATTAGCCAAACATGAATTGTTCATGTAAGTATTATAGGGTGAAAAAGATAAAAAATTTCAAGTGGAACCGTGTTTAGTGATCAGTGTCACAGTGGCAGTGTGGCGAATCTATTCACGTGCTGACTGCTGACCTCCGCAGCGAGATAATATGGCATTAAGTAAGACGACGCCTCCGTGAATAGGTATCCCGACGTGCACGCCCGGGGTCAGAGGGCATCGCACTTGATAGAGGACTCCCAAAGACCCCGGCGATCTCCCGGAGGACTAGACAAGTAGACAAGACTAATAGAGGAGCGGGGTGGCAGGCTTCTAGCTGTGTCGCCAGGTGATTGTATGGAGATCACTGGCGGTGGAAAGCTTAACTAGTTCTGAGTTACTGTTTGAAACGTAACGTTTACTTCTAAGAAACACAGGAAAATGTTTCTTCATTGTTTTGTACAAGATTAAATAATTAGGTACCATTGAAATTTTCTGTCGTTTTTTTCGTTTGGTTTTTGGTGTTTCCTTCTTAGTGAATTAAAAATCCTTAAAAGGAAGGAAAAAGATATCCAAATAAATTTGACAAATCCGCACTCATCGAAGTTGATAAACCTAGGATAACTTATTTTAATGTATGTTTAGGGATTGCTCTGCAATACAACAATTAATTTAACATATTTTAATTTTCAGATTGGGAGGCGGCGCCGCCCCGGGAAATGTTTATTGGATAACTAAGACATCTGCCTTAGGTCACCCCAAGTGGTTCGCTACGTTTAGTGATTTAGCAGGGCGGCCCGGGTTTATGGGGTGAGGTTCCGGATCTTGGCGGTCGATGTGTCTGCCTAGTTGAAAGGCTTCCTCTCTTTCCTAAAAAGACCGTGCACAGATGACATAATTAGCCAATGTTAATAAAATAACATTTTTAATAATGTCCAATAAACAAAAAAAAATATTTTTACTAACAGTAATATTTGACATCGACATAATATGACAATTATTCTTGATGGTTAAATCAACAGAGGATTTTCAAACAGCCCAACATAAAATTTGGCAAACAGTTTCTGTCGAGAATCGTCGGTTCACGGAGTCCATTTAAGTGTGAACATATTAAAAATGGCGTCGATTTTTTCAATGGTCGATTTGTCACAATATCAAACGCGACGATTCGTCAAACCCGAACCTGTGGCCCGAATGACAAATGGTTGAATTGCATTTTTTTACAATTTTTAAATTTGATGGTTTCAATGTTTGGCTAACAATCATACATAGGTGCCTACGTTATACAGGTAAATTTAAGAGTTTTTATAAAACACGCTTGAGACAGCTGAGAAAACAGTAGCTGAGCGAAACAAAATGTTAGAAATTGGCATGTTGAAATATTGATATGACTAAAAGGAAAATATTCTATAAATAATTTAATCCCTCAGGAGATGAGAATGTAATAACGCTCATATTGACTGAAGATTGATGTCGATTTTCATTACTCAAAAAAACACACCTGAACCCTTTCCAGGAGTATAAGATAGATAGAACAGGTTGGGGGGGTTTTCATATTGAAATTTTCGCGAATATTATTCTCTTCTCAAAGGTTAACACTAAAATACGTTGTAAATTTATGAAGGATGAAGACGAACTCTGTTGTAGAGCGGTGATAAACCCTAGCTCTAAGCCCATTGAGTCTGGATTCAAACCTCAATGGAGAATTTTTTTATTAGATGTTGGATTATAATGTTGTCTAGACATTTGTAAAATTTTTGTTTCCTGGAATCAAAACAAACTTCTAAGTAATCATAATATTTTGAAATTCTCTTATAAATTGAATAAACTTTTATGCTGGGTTTGATTCCTTTGACCTGTCGATCCAGACCCAAGGAGCTTACCGCACTCTATCACAATGGAGAATTTTGATAAATTTCTTTTTAAAATTCATAGAATATCGTCAAAATCATAATGCTTTGTATTATATTATGTTTATATTGTACAAACAAATTTTTGAACCATAACATGTACAATGTAGTATATGTATGTACCTACACGTACAGCTTTGCTATGGAAGGGGTGTGAAAATACTTTTTTCTAATATTTTTCCTAAGTTATACCTAATATACGTACAGATTTAAAGCATACATAAAAATGATTTTTTTTAATAAATGTCGTGCATGTACATAAATAAACTTCTAAATAAAAAAAATATCAACCATAACATCATCAATCAAATGCTGTAATTTTATTTCATCGCATATTATAATTTTTAACGTTAGAACATTCTATTACTTAAGATTATATTTATTGTACACTCTATTATATAATTTAGGAAATAACTCCTACACCAAACTCAAGAGCTAGCTAGCTCTCTTAATTGGCGTAGAAAAAATTGAAAATGTGTATTTCACTACTTTGTTTTTGCCTTAAAATTATGTTTATTACTGTAACAATGTTATAATTTAAATAAATAAAAAAATAGATAAGTACATAAAAAATTGAATATGTGTGTCGGTGATCAGTTGATCCGCCAGTTGGCCCGCCGGGAAAGGTAACTCTATAAAATTATATTTTTTGTGTATTATTTACCAATTTCATTTGGTATAAATTTCAAACGAATTTATATACTGTGTCGTTTTCTTTGTATTTATGCGCTTGTATAGATTAGTATATAGATAAGCTGATTTTTCCTTGATTCATTTTAATGAAAATATGTTTCATACTTTGTTATTCGGCGGTACATCCTCTCTGCACATCCTTTCGGGGTCACGTAAATAATTTCCTTAAACCGACTGCATATTATAGGTAGGTACATATGTATATATGCCGGGGGGGCAATTGCCGGCGGTTCAATTGTCATGGAACCGTGTGTGTCACATTACGCGTGACTTAGCAGAAGTAGTGTCGGTTGTGATTAACAATGCATACATAGTTTCCTAAAGGATTTTCAATGGACATTTCAGATTCCAACTAATTGCCTAGACCCCCGCGATGAATTAATTAAAACTCAGCATTATTTATTGAGGCATTTCCTGAAATCGCAATATGTGTGAAGGCTTGAAACTGTCCTACATAATTGAATCGAACTTTGGCGTTAAATGGCGGGAGTTTCTACAGATTTTGGATTTGGTTCGGATTCTCGACTCCGTATTACTTTTAGGCAGAACCGAACAGGCTTTAACGTGTTGTGGGGGGTTGCTAATAGAGGGCGTAATCATAATAATTATTGCTAATTCAAATCAGAGAATTCATCATATAGACGCCGCACTTTGCAGAAATGATTTAGTACCCACCAAATAATAATTTACCCTTTGATAAGAAAGGGTGATGAAACTTCTAGGATTGAGAAGGAGAGGGGAGGGTGGTTTTAATTAAGCAGTCGAAATAGAGTCATTGAAATATAAAAAAAAGTTAAATCATCTCCAATACATTATACTTGGTGTTAATCCATAAATAGGGGAGATAAACTAATATTACTTTTGCATTCACATTCCGTAAAATAAATTCAAGCTGTTTGTATTCTTACAGTATATTTTGTGGATATATTATTCTTGTTGTTTCTGAATACGGCGTGTAAGTTTGCGCTTGTACGAGTACACTTATAGTTTCATATCATGGGTAGGGAAGAAGGAACGACTTTATTTATTTTAGATCAATGATTGATTGAACGTTAATTTATTTACAAGTTTGTATATTTATGTTGAAAATATTGGCCTGTTCACTGCTCTTTGATTATTTGTTCACTGCCCTTTTCAAGGCTCCTTGGTTCTTCATAGTTTGAAATTGTTTTGGTAAAATTTCACTTCTGCCGCGTGTTTACTGCACTCAAATTTTTTAAATCTTTTCATGTAAAAATAATTTAATAAGAAATTCTCGTTTATTAAAATTTTGGTTTCATAAAGGTGTGTATTTTAATTATTTTTTTTTCTTTTTAATATAATTTATTTATTTAATTATTTATTGTTTCTTTTCACTACAGGTAAAAATGTTTACAATACAATTTGTCACCTCACCAGGATAAGCCTGTGTTGAGGTTAACAATTATACAAATTAACAAAATAACATAAAATTATATGGATATTGAAAGAACAATATTGTTGTATTTCTTACAGGTTGAGATTATGGGTACCTACTAAACTGATGGCGCTAGATAGTACATTAATGTAAACATGTAGATTTTTAGGGTGACCATAACATATTGATATCATAATTTTGATTTAGTGATAAAGTGAGGTGTTTTCTCTTTCTAACACGGTTAAGGTCATATTTTTCACAATCGCCGTAAGGAAGATACAAAAATTTCTGTGAAACATATATGGATTGTTCCAAAAAGCGAATAAATTAGCCTGAGGTGTTAACATTATCCAATTTTACACGATACCTCGTCAGGTAAATATCCACTATCGGATCATTCTGCTTTGCATTTTATATAGGATTTTTGTTGTTTTGCATTTAGAATTCAATTCATTGCGTAATGTCAACAAAAAATTTGCGTAAACTAATCAAATCTAACCTAAACTTTGACATCAGAGCAGAATTGGATAACAATGGACAGAATTTGTATTAATATTCTCTTGTTTCAAATTTACCATCAAAATAATATTATAATGTAGGCAGGTTAGTGGTTAGCTCCCACAACATTTCCAACAAGTTATACACCCCCTCTGCAACCCTATCTGAAGCAAGAAATAATATTCATATTGTGTTCCCAAATGCATCTGATTACTAGTTGTTTATGAATAACTAAATATCGTAAGTTTCAAGAAACTTTCAGTTGGTTGCATAAGCGATATAACACTATTACTACGATAACTCAAAATAACAATTTTTAACCACGATCAACAAAGTGTTATTCACTACAAATAGTTTAAAAGAATTGAAAACAGTCTTGATATCAAGATCTTGGGTTACAACCGAGTATCTTTACATAGTATAAATCAAAATCGCTCCCGCTGTCTGTACGCTTAGATCTTTTAAACTACGCAACGAATTTTCGTGCGGTTTTCACCGATAGATAGAGTTATTCGTGAGAAAGGGTTAGGTATATAATTTGTGTAAATTGGCTGAAATATACAATATATGAAGGGAGCGGGCAACGGGTAGCGGGCGGTGTGGATTTGATATGTATTCAAATTAATAGATGGCGTTGGTTATAAAGGTTGGGTAATGGTTTTGTCAGTAGAAGGCGTTGTGTTTCATTAGCCGCAGCAATGTGTTGCTGGGTCTGCTAGTCGAGAAATAAAGCTTGGTATAAACTGCATGAATACTACTCCCTGAGTAGTCAACTGGATTAAATAAATTTTAATTATTTTCCAAACGCGCTTTTAAAAATTTTGCATTAAAATAGTTTAACTCCTCAGGCCTCAGCATATACTGTCAGATGTTGAAAATATTTCCGTTTTGCAATTAAATCCAAATAAATGAAATATTTCTAAACACATTCGAAAAATAAAAACTCTTTTTGAAAGCTGATGAAACGAACTTTGAAATTTTATTATATGAAATAATTGTGTAAATTTTTAAATACGTAAATTTTCAATGCAAACATAAAGATATTTTTAAAATAGCCCACCTTACGTTAATAATTAATAAAAAAATTCTCAAAGTTTTACTTTTTTTTAAATTGCGGTCGACACTTTGCTTTCATAAACGTGTGTATTATATTTTTATTTATTTGCTAGCTGACCTGACGAACTTCGTACCGCCTCAGAATCAATAACTGTTGAATTAAATAAAGTATTTTTATTAAGTTAAAAATTACACAATGAAGCAATTATCGATGCTCAACTGTCCGTGTTTTATTTTTGTCAGTATCAGAGATGGCGTTGTGTATGAATTTATATTTTTGAGATTTTCTTACTTTTCCACTTACTTACGGGAATTTTTGAAAGGAAGCGGGTACGGGTGCTGCCGCCCCGGGAACCATTTATAGGATAACCAACACCTCTGCCATAGGTCACCCCAAGCGGTTCGCTACGTTTGGTGATTTAGCGAGGGTGACTTTTGTGCTGGTCTTGGCGGCAGATGCGTCTGCCCATCTGCTGCGTGGCGGGCCGGATCGAGAGAGACTCGTTGAGGGAGGCCTTTTGACCTTTCCAGCCGGATTCTTTCGACCAATGGGTCGAAAGAGTCCGGCTGGAAAGGTCAAGGTAAAAGGTCAATTCCGTTCAAGGCAATGGTCTTGCACCGCAGTTGGAGGGATGGATTCACTCCCGGATACAATGACCTCCAGATTCCTACCCACCCCTCATGCCTTTTTCCTTCCCACTTTTTTACTCAACAGAGGTGCATATGGTACCACCCAACGATTGTCAATGTCAATGTCTACGTTACTGATATTTTTAATGAATGATTGTCCGCCATTATCGGTATTTCTTCTACGATATATTGCATATCCTTCAACATGTGTGACCGTATCGTTGGTGAAATCTTTAATAAAACCCTTTGTACAATTTCCGTCTACCATGCAAGGCAATGAACGATTCAAATTACCTAATGGACCGTGAATCATGTTTGTAGTAACAATACCAAACAGTAATTGATTAGTAAAAAATTTAAAATTAGAGAAAAGAGGCCGGCTTCGTTCTCATCGGGTCAGAAGTGACACCGGTTTGAATTACTAATATCACTTTTAAAAAATAGGGGTTAATGGTAGAAGGGTGAAAATTTATGGCTGCATGTATTTTTTAATGCCTCACCATAAAAAAAATAAAAAATTTGTCCAAAAAAAATAAAATAAAAATTCGGAGTGGTACACCCTTTATTTTTAGGGGTATGAAAAATAGATGTTGGTCGATTTTCAGACCTAAAAGATAAGCACACAAAATTTCATCAAAATTGGTCCAGCCGTTTCGGAGAAGTATGATAACAAGCACCGTGACACGAGAATTTTATATATTAGATTTTTATTTGATTAGATTTGAATATAAAGTTAGGTATTTTATCTTTCTAACACCATTTAGGTCATATTTTTCACAATGACAGTAAAGGAGATACAACCATTTATGAGACATGTATGAGTTGTTCCCAAACAAATTAGCCTGAGAGGCATTTTCGAATTTTGCACAATACCATGTCAGGTTAACATCTACTATCGAATCGTTCTCTGCTAATAGGCCACTTGCATGGACTTCATAACGACTTGGAAAAAATCGTGTGGATAGAGTTTTTTACTAAGATTACGAAAATGTAGGTAAAAATTTTTAGAAATGTACAGTTTTTTTATTTTTAAATAAATAAATCCATTACTTGAGCTCGTGACGTCACTACATGAAAATGTCCCGTCGCCGAAAATGTTCCTATTAATTTTATAAAATTCCACACTGATTTATTTTTTTATATGGCATCACTTTGATTTCAGGCGAATTTTTGAATTCGTTCACTAGATTTATTGTTTGTTCTCTGCGAACTTATCATTTGGTTTGATTTTTTGACAGATGTTCTGAAGAGAACCCCGTACAATTAATGGGTACGGGGTACTCTTCAGAACGTGAAGATGATGTCGGTACATGTTTTAGAGGTATAATGATTATGGTGCTGATTTTAACAAAATAAAATTTTATAATATTTTTATTATTATTACAATTTACAAGTTCAAGTGTATTACATTGAATTTAGCAATACAGACGCTGTACATTATGATGATTTATGATCAATAAGATGAATCGAGGAAAAAATATTTATGAGATGTAATATTTTTGTTATGCCTCGTTATTCTCCTGTGCCATTCGTGTGAAAAACGTTCTTTTTTTTAAATGATTTTCGGCTATGTAATTATCGTTTTTCACACCTATAAAATTATGTCCCGTCTTTCCGGTTTATAAAAAATGGTCTGATTTTTCGGTTTGAAATTTTCAAAAAATCCCCAGGGTTTCAAAAATACGATTAAAAAAAAAAAAAAAGAGAATGTCTTAGAATATTTGCCTAAACCGGAAAAAAATTAAAAAAAATGTGATGCACGTGGCCTATATCCTCTATATTTTATTGTTCTCATATGTTATTTTTTGTGCAAAATATATTATGGTGTTTCAACGTCTACCTCATTCGATGATAATGAAATCGACGAAGAATGCCACTTTGAAAATTAATTTCAAATTCTCAGCCTTCTTTGACTCTTTATCAAATTTACGTATTCTGCTGATAAACACAACGGACATGCAAGCGTAACAATACATGTAAACAAATGCCAACGAGTTCGCAACACCCCGACCAATCGTAATCGTAGCACAACATAACAAAGTGACGATTAGAGATTAGATTTTTACAGCCTTACTAAAAAACCCAGTGAAAATTTTATTCAATTGACAAACGGCCGCGGATGTGAAAACATTACTAATTAAAAAATGGTTCATTGAAAAAAATAAACTTGGTTTACACGGCCTGAGAGGGTAGTTTATCTCTGTTTTTGTAATGATATCCTAACTAAATTTGAAATTTTTCCAAAGTATTTTGAATGTTCTATATATTTCTTATTTTTGAAGGTGTCGTAAAAACAAATACCATTTATGAAAACTAGATAAAATTACGTTTTAGATTTGTGTATTTAAAATACACTTTAGTTTTCAAAAACTGCCATATTTTAAGATCCAAACTCGGAAAAAAATGGAAAAAAATTTCTTACCCAAACATTTTTGACCAAAATGTAGAGAAATTAAAAAAAAATCAAAATTTCAAAAACACAGTCCTTTTATGTAATAAATTTGGAAGGAAACTATCACCTCACTTTTTCCTTGTGCATACAATAAAAAATAATAAAAAATTTCAAAGTTTTTTTTATTGCCAAAAAAATAACTTAGAAATAATAACGGCATTTCAAACAGATTTCTTGCATTTCTAAAGACGTTACTTTCTTTGATAGGTTTACGAACACATGTGTTAGATATTAATATTATAAAAAAATATCACTTTTAAGAAATTCTCTTAAAATAAAGATTCAAAATCTTAATTTTATCTTTTAAGTAAACTATCTATAGTTCTATAGAACAATATTCTGACAGTCCAACTTTGAAAGTACGGCGTTTGTACAATAACTTGTATAAACTGATGTAAACCGCACACACAACATAGTAAATATATCATTTATGTGAATAGAAGAGTAAATTCGTCACTACAATAGAAATTATTAAGTAAAATCACAACATTTAGGCACTAACAAAATTTTTTGACATCCCGCCATAAAAGCACACCGCTTCATCGCGGTGCCACGGCCGTTGAGAATTAATGCATAGGCGCGCCAATAATGCCCCTGGCGGAGAAAAATTAAAACAACATTCTTTCCTAGTAAATTTATACCATTTACAATGTTGTCAGATCTTTAATGCGTTTTTACAGCGCGGCCGCGGATGCAACGTTATTAGTAACAAATTGGAATCTAGCGTATACAGGGTTTATTTATGTTATTGCAATAATACAGGTTATCGGTGTTGCTGTGGTTTTTTTTTAGTAAGGCTGATTAAGTTTAAAAAAAATGAAACAAATGTTTTTTGGTCCGCAGTATCCAAGCATAATAATATATATGTAGGTATTGAAGTTTTCTTGTTGCGTTGCTGAAATTATTTTCATCTTGAACAATACAGTTCAAAACTAAAAACATATTCAAGCCAAAACATAGGCGATGCTTTCATTTTAAGTTTTACAATTTTACTGTACACTCCGGTTATTTCTGACATTAATAAAAACCTCCCCTTTGTTCTTTGAAAGCTGCATTTCAAAGCTCTCATTTGTTCCCAGAATGTAGTTCCGGTTTCCCTCGAGGGAACCCGGAACCCGAGCGCACTATCCACCTGTTTTGGGAAAACTTGCAACTGGTGCGGAGCAACTGTGATAATCAAACATTATCGTTTCGTATTTTAAATAGCCTTTGAAATGGTCAACAACAAAAACAATTGGAGCGAATTTCCGTTATTGTTTTTGCCGCGTTCATCAAACCTCAAATGAAATCCCAGGCTGACAGAGAGTGACGAGGGTGGAAACTTTGCTCTTTCCTCAAAGTAAACAATAATAGTCATTACCATGTTAATTCATTCCCATTTCTGGAAAGCTGTTAAGTTTTTCAGGGAAGTGAATACGTAATACGCACTATTCAAAGTGGAACAATGTTATTACTATCAATAATGTGATTCAGTGCGGCGCGCGTCGAAAATTGAATGCAACTCAGAGAAGGCGCTTAATCGCGTAATTGAACATTGTTACTAGCAATATGACATCATCATATGTAAATTTATTACAATTATCAACATTTCATTAGTAGAATAGCTTCCGACTTCGAAAATATAAATACCCTAAAAACTCGTTACTGCTCCTTGGTTCGCCCACATCTTGAATACGTTTGTGTTGTTTGGTCTCCTATTAATGCTGTCCATACTCAATTGAATCAATTGAGTCAAACTGAATTCGTTCATCGGTTCTTAAGGCTCTGCAACCGGGCCCGAAAATAAGAAGATGGAGAGATACGAAATTACGAATGTTAGAGGAGAGCGCTGACATTTACAGCGACAAAATCGATGCGAAAATTGCGAAAATGTTTAATAAAACACGACTCGTTTAAAATAGAGCAAAAAGCTCGGGGGCATTATCTTAAACAGTATTTAAAGAAACACTGTGAATTTTTTCATACATATAACTTGTAAAATAACTGAAACAAACGTGTTAATAATAATTTTTGGAGCATACTTTGCGATTTTTTTCTATTGAGGGAATTTTATATCATTTGCGTTTCGGCGCGGGCAAAGTCTAGATATTATCTTCAAAAATAACATATATTTTTTTAAGAGCTTTAAAACTTACCGTGTTTAAGGGAAATATGTAATAAATTGGTACACATCGGTACGGGCCCTTAATAAGGATTGAGAGGAGGCTAGGATTAGAAAGAGCCAATTACTTACATGGTGAAATTGAACCAACTTTAAACTTTTCCAGCCTTACTAAAAAAAAACCACAGCGCGACCGATTAACTGTATTATTACAATAACATAAATAAACCCTGTATACGCTAGATCCCGATTTGTTACTAATAACGTTGCATCCGCGGCCGAGCTGTAAAAACGTATTGAAGATTTGACAACATTGTATATGGTATTAATTTACTAGGAAAGAATGTTGTTCAATTTTTCTCCGCCAGGGGCATTATTGGCGCGCCTATGCATTAATTCTCAACGGCGCGGCGCGGGATGTCAAAAAATTTTGTTAGTGCCTAAATGTTATGATTTTACTAAATAATTTCTATTTTAGTGACGAATTTACTCTTCTTTTCACATAATTGATATATTTACTATGTTATGTGTGTGTTTTACATCAATTTAATCAAGTTATTGTACTAACGCCGTACTTTCAAAGTTGGACTGTCAGAATATTGTTCTATAGAACTATAGATAGTTTACTTAAAAGATAAAACTAACGTTTTAAGATCTTTATTTTAAGAGAATTTCTTAAAAGTGATATTTTTTAATAATATTAATATCTAATACAAGTGTTCGTAAACCTATCAAAGAAAGTAACGTCTTTAGAGATGCAAGAAATCTGTTATAAAAGCCGGTATTATTTCTAAGTTATTTTTTTGGCAATAAAAAAAACTTTGAAATTTTTTATTATTTTTTTATTGTATGCACGAGAAAAAAGTGAAGTGATAGTTTCCTTCCAAATTTATTACATAAAAGGACTGTGTTTTTGAAATTTTGTTTTTTTTTTAATTTCTCTACATTTTGGTCAAAAATGTTTGGGTAAGAAATTTTTTTCCATTTTTTTCCGAGTTTGGATCTTAAAATATGGCAGTTTTTGAAAACTAAAGTGTATTTTAAATACACAAATCTAAAAGGTAATTTTATCTAGTTTTCATAAATGGCATTTGTTTTTACGACACCTTCAAAAATAAGAAATATATAGAACATTCAAAATATTATGGAAAAATTACAAATATCGTTCGAACATCAATGGTTAAAACAGAGATAAACTACCCTCTCAGGCCGCGGAAACCATGTGTATTTCTTTCAAAGAACAAATTTTTAATTAGTAATGTTTTCACATCCGCGGCCGTTTGTCAATTGAATAAAATTTTCACTGGGTTTTTTAGTAAGGCTGGAACTTCTTTAGAAGACATTCGGAAAAAAATTGATCTTATTTGTTTCTTCAAAATATTTAAATAACTCGCTGTAGAAATAATGAAATGTTTTCTTCAGTCAACACTTGACCAAATTACGGATATTATTCACCAATATCCAGAATGTGTATAGTGTCAACTGAATCAAGACAATTAAATTCAACTTAATTAATTAATATCCATGGTCTGAATTTATTAAATCAGGCACGGGGGCTCCATCGAATCCAGAGGCAAGCTAGCCCTTCAAAAGTTGGGCGTACTATACAGTAAGGTGGGTCATTTAATAATATGTGATTTTTAAAATCTTAGAGCTATAAAAGGATGCCAAATGGGTTCAAAACGAGGTGTTTAAAATTTTTCAAATTTCTGAAACGATCTTTTTCCTCCGGATTCACTTCAAAGTTTAGAAAATTTTCATATTAAGGGGTTATTTCTAGTGCATATAAACGTTACTATGAATCTTTTAAAGCATATTTTTTATAATCTTCCATAGCAAATGTAGTATATATTTACGAAATCATTTTTAAAAAGTCCCCGAATTGAATTTCGCAAGATAATGCCGAAAATTGAGAGTAAGAAGGATTTTGCTGGTATTTGAATACACTGCCTTGAGATAATTGGAATAAAATTCATATTTTTTTTAAATAAATAAATCAAAATATTCTCTCTATTTCATGTTTTATTGAAAAGTAGTAAATTTTTAATAGTTTATCCTACATTTTGGTGGGTATTTCTCAATTATGTGAAATTTCAAGGTCAATCCGAAGGAAGAAGATGATATCCAAATATTATTTAAAAAATAACGTGATTTTACATCTTCATTTAACACCCTTTTTTCACTTTTAGACAAATCAAAACCAGATTTTTTCCTATACAGTCGTGACCCACCCAAATCTGTAAAAATAGTCTTTTACATTATTGTGTATCGCTCCCCAATAAAATGTGTGTGGAAATTTATTTTTATGATTTACAATTAAAGCAGACATTAGCATTATTCAAGGTACCTTAGTTTTTTTGGGTACACAGAGTTAGCCTATAAAATTGTAATTACTATCAATAGTGCTCTGTAAAGTCTCTTTTCGGAAATGAAGATGGCTCCGTGTCCCGACGGAGGAAATTCAAAAGGAAATAAGTAATATTGGGAAATTGGTCACAGTTCTGCGATTCTTATTCCAGCCCCACTCCAAACGAAAGTACCTAAGTAACATTTTGATTCTGCGCACGGCCCCACAAATAACAAGTCAAAAAATCATTAATATGATAATATGAACTTCTAAAATAGTTCTGTAAAAATCCAATTATAATTGAAAACTACTTTACGCAGTGTGAAAATATATAAGATATTAATATGAAAATAATTATTACCGTTAATAATAAAAAAATCCTACAGATATCAATACCACACTTGCTATACGATTTCGCCAGAATTTTGTGTATAGTTTATGTACTTGACTTACTTTGTACATTAGAATCCGTAATTAAAAAACCTTTCGTCTTCGCCTTCACTGCCCACGACATCGTAAATAACTAATTGTATAAAAATGTAAACAATTTCTTATTTTAAGCTACCGTAAAGGTCATTTAATGAAAATTCTCCACTCCTCTAGTCCTAAATTCTAAATTCTTTCAAAATAAATATTAACTCAAATTTGGCATTAATCTTCTTATAAATGTAATACCAACAGTGATGTTGGTAGCACATGTAAAATCATGCAATGATCAGTGTTTTAAATATAATGTCCTCCACGTGCAAAGTCGTATCTTCTCCAAGCATAAACTTTTCAGAAAAACGCGTTTATCGGAATTGATCTGCCAGGTAAGTATGTTCTGTAACTATTTGTAAATAATAAAGGTAGATAGAACTTCAGAATTTATAACAAAATGTACATCGTCCTTGAAGTGATTTTTCACAAAAAAAGCGCTCAACAAAATATCCAACCATTATTATTTCTGATATTATTTCGAGTAAAAATGTAAAAGAAATTTTTAAAATAAAACTTTTTTACGCACGCTTGACTTGGGGAGTAAGCTGGTGAACGTGACGAGAGGTGTGTACGAAATGTGTGATTGGGCGAGGCGAACGGTCGGGCCTTTACGCAAGCTTGACTTGGGGAGTAAGCTGGTGAATGCGTGACGAGAGCGTTATGAAAAGTGTGATCAGGCGAGGCGAACGGTCGGGCCTTTACGCACGCTTGACTTGGGGAGTAAGCTGGTGAATGCGTGACGAGAGCGCTATGAAAAGTGTAATCGGGCGAGGCGAACGGAAGTTGAGAGAGACATATAAGTTAGTGAAGTTTTACTTCAGTCGTGTGGTCTAAAGCACACCCGTATTTTTAATCTAAAAACATAAACAAATCAGTAGGGATTGAATAGTTAGGGGCGGGGTAATAGATTGGGCGTTTATTCGACTGAGTGACCAGTGCCAACATGTGTTTGATTTTTTTAGTTTGATTTTGAAGGAAAAAATGTTGAAGAAAAAAAAACCCGATAAAAGTTAACAACGACCAAAATAATATCAGGAAATAAATATACCAAAAATTTTTTACTCCAAATAATATCAGGAATCACTGGTTAAAGTAAGTCTGTACATATATAATACATTTGAATACATGTATCTTTAAAATAAATTAATATTAATGAAATAAGCACCACGGCATTATTTAAAACAAAAGTATTAAAAACTGTATTACTCGTTGTTGAGATGAATTTGTGATCGTTATTTAAAAAAGAAATCTGTACAAATTTAAAGATTCCTAAGCTTATCATTCTTAGGTTTAAAGGTGGAAACACAATCCGATTTTCTACAAGATCATGTAGATTTTTGCTAGTATTGAAAAATCGGAAACGCAGGTAACAATTATCTTTAAAAAAAATTTTTTTTTTTTTTGTAATCTGCATTTTATAAATTTTAAATTATATATCCCACTAGACTTAAAATACAATTTCTTATTAAATATTCTAAAAATACGTAAATTAGGAGACAGACGTAAAATAAATAATTTAACCTTTTTATTCAAAATACTTAACTCTAAAGCTCATGGCGAATAAATTTTTGACACTACAGAAACGAGTATACCTGCCGTATGGGTATTGGGTAGGTACGTACTTACGAGATACTTACGTTCAACGTTTTGTTCAGTTGACAAAATAAAAAGTAATATCTATCTATGTAAGGCTATTTGCAGCTATAACAAGAAGTTTGGTATATAAGTATAATAAGATCGTTAACGCGAACCGGAACATATCATGAAAGTCTCTACAAAATAATCGTTTTTATTTCTAAATGAAAAATAAGTCACAAAGGAAAACATAAATCATATTTTTCTTTCCAACAGTTCGCATTTTAGTGACGTTTCCATTCTATTGGGGATGTTGAGCACTTGTATTACGTCTCTGTAATACGGGATTTATAGCTTTAAAAAGTGAACTTTATAACTGAACGCCGCTTGAGAAAAGCCTGTTGAATTTGAATTTTTCAACACCGTTTTATTATCAAGATTTTTCTTTATCACATTTCTAAATCGTTTAAAGAAATGTGCACGAATTTTACTAACCTTTTTAGCTTTTTTTGAACGTTGGTGTTTTGAAACTTTATATAGGAAGGGCGAAAAACTTTAAAGAAATACATGGGTACCTACAGATTTTTTTTCTCCCAAAGGCTTTTCAATGATAAGTTAATAAATATTTTTAACCAACCGCAAAGAGGCTTTCAATTGTTCTTACGACTGAGGCATTCGAAAAATACCCATATACATTTTTATTTCGGTGCCTTATCAGAGGTAAGCTATCATCACCATGCGGGCTGCAGCTCGGAGAGTTCAGGAAAGCAGAAGTAAACTTGTTACAGATAAGTAGTACATAATTACGACGTGCGTGCCCCGTTTTCCGCAATACATTTTTCACCAGTCAGTAAAATTAGCGTTATATTAATGATCATATTGTGTTTAGCTAAAAAGCTTTCAGCAATAGAAAAGCAGCCCGAAGAGGACTCAAAAAATTTCCACTATTTTAGGAACATCTGTTATACAAGTACACTTAAAATTCTTTGAAGAAATCTTCGAAACTTCGAAATGACTATTTATAGTATAAATATTTGAAACGTTTCCGAATTTTTAAGATAATTTTGAATGTATTATAAATAATATTAGGTAGAAATCATCACTCTTTTCGGATTGAAAAATGCTGCCGAGATTAATATCAATTAGGCACAAACAGCTTCTACAATTAAATTTTATGGATGTTATATTAAAATTTGAAGGAATTATTTATCAGGATTTAAGTAGTTACAAATTTAGACTTATGCATTTAAAAAATTGACTTGAATAATTTATACGATTGGGGGAAATGTTTTGTTTCCAGGAGAACAAGACTTGATTTAGAGTTGTTATCATAAATTACAATTATGCATGTTATATCTCAAGCACTCTTTGGCATTGGGGCTTTCATACCTCCCGCCAGTTGCCTTTGACGAGCTCCGGCCGTGGCCGAAGCTAATATAATAAAAAAGTTTATAATTTATGGAAAACGCCGGTGAAAAGTTTTGTCTCGCCCGA
This sequence comes from Limnephilus marmoratus, assembly GCA_917880885.1. Classification (NCBI taxonomy): domain Eukaryota; kingdom Metazoa; phylum Arthropoda; class Insecta; order Trichoptera; family Limnephilidae; genus Limnephilus; species Limnephilus marmoratus. Next base: position 17,481,874 of record OU862920.1, on the reverse strand, counting down.
GAACGCTCCGCTCTTTTTAATAATTCCATTCCGTTGATGGCAATGTGAGGAACTGAGAGGGGGAGGGGAATCTGCTCTTAGCTACCCTGAGACTGCTTTCACCCCTGAAGAAATATCCGCACCCGTCGCTGGCCCACCCGAGTGCGGAGGCGGGCATCAAAAGTCCTGGGAGAACAATGGTCTGAAGAATCCTTTAACCGACATCTGATTTCTCCTTTCTCTGAAGTGGATGTGTATTGCTGGACCTCGTCTCCCCGGCCCCAGAAAGTCGGGGGCTTAAACTCTCTTCCGTGTGGAAGGCTCATTTTATTTACTTACCTTTCGCATTCCCAACGTAGACTCGTCTCAACGTCACCTCTTACCAGAAGCTTTTAACTTTCTCACCGTCTTATTTTCTCACATTTCTGTTGGGTTCGAGATAAAACGTAGAACGTAAATTAAAATAAGTTTTAACGCAAATGTACAAATAGTGTTAGAGAAGTTGGAACTGTTGTATAATACAGTGATTAAAAGATAAACTGAATATTTTATTAAATTTCTTTGTTCGCTAAGTACTTTTGACAAAGGGATGGTGTTTACTGAACATTCATTCGTAATGCATACCTACAAAACACGGCGTCCGGTAGCTGGTGGTGACAACATTCTATTATGTTAATGCATACTTTAAACTTATATGTTAAGCAGATATTTCAACGGTCTTTAAAAACTAAACGCTGAAATAGCCAAAACTTGTTTTTATGCTATACCCGTAAAGCTATCGGGCCTTGGGCATCCCCAGTTAAGGAAAAAGGTTTTTCAACAATTGAGAGGGAGAAGTAAAAATTTGTATTGAAGTATCAAGATAATTAGATCTGATAACTTAGCTTGTTTTGTATGGTTTTCGTGTTTATGTCCACAATTTCAATCAAATTGAACACAATATTAATCTTCAGTCATAGTTTGTAAATGACCGCCGAAAATTATATCGTCCAAAAGTAATATGCATTATTATCATCGTTTCATCACTAGAATTACTTTTGATTAAAAAACATGAATAACCTAAGAAGTCTTTACTGCTTCTTGGTTCGCCCTCATATTGAATATGTTTGTATTGTTTGGTCTCCTTTTTATGCTATCCATATTCTTCATATTGAATCCGTTCAACATCGATTCTAGAAGGCTAGAATTAGAAAGAGGAAATTACTCTAAGACTTTCTCCTTTAGAAGACCATCGGAAAAAAAATCTCATTTGTGTCTTCAATATTATCAATTTTATTATTGGTTCCCTACATTACTATAATTTGTCCCTTTCAATATAACTTATCGTAAAAATAATGAACTGCTTTTCCTCAATCAACACTTGACTAATTAAAGATATTATTCACCACTGTCTAGAATATGTAGATTGGTCAACTAAAGTCAAGACCTTGTTTTTTTTATATACTTAAGTCAAAATGATTTTTGTTGGTCACTAAAAAAGTGAGGAAATATTGACTTCTAGTTAAGTCTAGACTTGATTTCTATTTTCTTATGTTTATATATTGTTTTGCCTTTGCTTTCTAATAATTCTGTCCTTAATCACTAAGTATTAAATATAATAATAATTATAATCAAATGAGACGCTAGAAAAAAAAAGCTGTAAAAACCAAAAGTCATACACTTAATAATCAATTCGACATATCAAGTAGTCCTATATTAGGTCTTTTTCCAATAAACCCTTAAAAATAAAAATTCCCAGTGCTCCTTACCACCTATTTAATTTATCGGGGGGCTAGAATTCCAATAATCCATGCTCTTGATAGCTGCAAGACGAATTGTTACCTAGCCTCCTACATAGTTAAGTAAATTAGAATACGTACGTATAAAAAGATATTTTATTTAATTTATCGGGGGGCTAGAATTCCAATAATCCATGCGCTTGATAGCTGCAAGACGAATTGTTACCTAGCCTCCTAAGTTAAGTAAATTCTAATGTAAAATCCATGCTAATTTGTACAGCGCTCTTGAGGCGATTTTTCGCAAAAACAGCGCTATATAAGTTGTCCAAATTTATTATTATTATTATTATGCCAGCTGATGCTTTGTTTCTCCAAGTTTATTATTATAACCCATTAGTCTACATAATTGTCTTTCGGTTTTTTCCATTACTTGAGTACCCACTTATGTTAATGTATTTTATGACCGTCTGTGTTTGTAATATTTGTATCATGTTGTCTCCCTCTATATTTTGTTATATATAAGCACACATTATGTACTTCTTGTTTAGTATTAATTTGAACCCTGAAGAAGCTTGAATAAAGCGAAACCGGTCGGTTCATAAATTAATAAATCTCGTGGTTTAAAAAAAAAAGGATTTTATTTTATCAAATAATTTTATTCGTATGGCTGAATTTTGGTATATTTAAAAAACGGTAAAGCTCCCACTGAGAAAACTATTCAGTTTAATATTGAAATGGTAATGATGGATATCGAACAAAAATAATAGAATGAATTTTATTCGAATGCGTGCTTTGTAAAATCCATTTCAATACAGGTTGAAATGTTTACCGAAAATAAGATAAAAATAAATTTGTTGCTTCATGCCGGCATCAATTTGCTTTGGTGCTTATTTGTTATCAATTTTCAGGATTTTCGGATGTTTTAAGGTTTTGTGATTTTGCAATACTGTTTCTGAAAAAAATGCAGTGGGAAATTATTAATCTACAAAAACAATAGTAAATCTTTCAGAAAATTTTTTGAATTAAAAAAATTATTCATTTTATTGAGGTACATTAAAATTTTGAAATCATTTGGCTTGAAATACTAATGCTGCTTTAGTCGCTACTGAATAATTAAATGTAGGGAGAGTACATAACACAGACTAAGTTTTGAATACGTAATGAGAGCGAGACTTGATGAACTTTGATCTGAAATCCGTAAAGGCTTTAGCAAACGAGTAACTTTTTACTACAATTTCTTGCCGGCAAGGTATTTCCGTATTGTCGTGTATTGCCTTTTCTTGTCGACGTAGGTATTGCCCTGTTGATTGATGGCGAGTACATTTGGCTACCAATGGTAGGTACGACAATATTGACAACCCAAATATATTTATTTCTCGCTTTGTTACATACGTGTTACATACATTTCTGTTCGCCACCAACGTCCAAAATTTTCGAATACGATTAATAGAATTAAAAAAAACGAGTGTGCTTTATTTAGACCACACAACTGAAGTAAAACTTCTTTAGCTCCATCTGTATGATAAGAAGAGAGAAAGAAAATGTGCGCGCGTACTGCTCTCTCTTGCTCCTACAATGTGATATAGGCAATAGGCCTGCACTGTGTCTTAGATATACGAAATGTAACTGGCTATGAGAGAAAAAGAGAAAGAAAATATGTGCTCGCACCTCTCTCTCTTGCCCCTACAGTAATATACGAAACATAACTCTCTCTCTTTCTATCTTCACCAACTTATATCTCCCTTTCAACTACCGTTCGCCTCGCTTTTCGTAATGATCTCGTCACGCATTCACCAGCTCACTCCCCAAGTCAAGCGTGCGTTAAGAAGTTTTACTTCAATAAGTAATAAGATTTGTCATTAGGATATTATATATATATATATAATATCACATTGGAGTTGATCTCTCAGTTATTTAACTAAAACTAACTAACTAACCATCACGCCGTTTCCCCGCAGGGGTAGGCAGAGAGGACGGACCGCCAAACATCCCGGTCTTGGCACACATTCCTTGCCTCGTTTACATTCATACAACGTCTCATACATTCTCTTCTATTATTCTGACTCTTAACATGGCCCGACTCAAGTATCTGATTCACTTGTTCATGCCATGTCTTTCTTGGGCGTTATTTAATATCGACCTAAAGCCTTTGCTAGAGAAGCCTCTGTGCAGAGATTATCAATCTCTCAGTGTGCATAAGAGCTCGTTCACATTGAGCATATAAATATAAAAGATCATAGCACGCCACATATCGCTCTCCATACAATCCCTTCAGACCGTTCACACCTGAGCGCTTTAAGCGCACATCAACCATAGACAATGCACATCTTATGCCGTAACCGCTCCTGAAGCGATATGCCAACAGTTAAGCGCCCCCCACTCCGACGAAAACAGGAGAGGGGGTCATTTTAATTACGGAGCTGCCAAGACCGGTGGGTGACAGATGTCAAGTTCATAGATTCAGTACAAAAAATGCGCACTCCGTGGCCGCTCGCTAATTCAACTGACCCCCTCTCCTACCATAGGAAGAAATATTTTATCTGTGCCGTGTGAACGGCACGAAACATAAGCGCTCGCGGTTCAACAGATACCTGCTAGCGGTTATATTAGATGTCTGAACACCCCTTAATTGATGCCTGTTACGTTATGTTTAAAGGAACTAGTGCAGTTATCATCTACTAGACATCTCGGTTCTTTAATATCGATTCGTGCGGAAACTTGTGCATGTGCTCAGCCAAATGATTTTTCGGTGCTGTAATATCCTATCAAGATCATTCAGAGGGAAATTAAGGTGAGTGATTCCCTTCCATTATCCACTGTTCATATTTCCAATATTTTAATTGAATTAAAAATTATTTACTACAGTTCAATTAATTCGCAATTTATCTGGTATTACGCCGACCTTGCAAACATTATCCTCAGATAATCGGTTTAATTGATATGCTTGCTGTCAATGAGTCCAAAGGTCTTATGTTGCATAATCAGTTTTTTTTTCAATTCGACGCACATTACACGTCTAGGGATTATGCGTTCATTGCTCACCGAGGTGCCGTTTGTCCGCCAAAGAGGCAAATTTAAATTGAAGTTCCCGAGAAGTTTCCCGCGGTGTTTATAATACGGAGAAAAAAGCGGAGGAGCAGGAAGAGTCGTGTAACGGTATTCGTGGCGAGGCGAGGAGGAAAGGTAACTTGCACCCTCCCTTTGTACACTAACCGATCCCGCTCGCTTTCATTAAGTCTCGCTCGCCGCATTCTTAATTAGAATTACACCTTGTTTGGTGTAATTAGGCCCTACGTCGAACATTTCATTTGCACAGCTCAATTTTGAATGTGCCGTGTTTCATCTATCGGGACGTGCTTCAATTCGGCGGCGCGGGGATACGATTTCATCGGGAACTACTGCTAATTGTAATGGAGCAGTAAAATTAGTGGTAAAATCATTTGATTTAGCCGGCGAACGTTGATTTAATTTGCTAAGCGAACTGAACGGAGGGGCTCATTTCTGAAATGATAATCATTAATTAACATTTCAACGTAATATTATACTTACAATCTAAACAATGAGTCACGCTTTATTGTTTGGTTTAGGCAAGTGGAGTAAAATCAATTCAAATAGGTGGAAACTTTACTAAACAAAGCACTGAATTGAAATAGAAATTTAAATAAACAAAAATTTTAACAAAACAAAAAACTACTTCAAAAAATGCACTAAAAAGTAAAAAAATAATTTCGTATTCTTCTACAACTTCATAATCAACTTACTTTTTCTAATCATCAATATGTAGGTACGATTGTTACTTTTGGAGTCGGTGTCAGTCAAGGTAGGTTTGTAACTACATACATAGTTATAGGTGAGGTGTGCTTGTATCGCACAAGCGACTTGACGAGGCGAGAGGCGAGAGCGGAGCCGCGGCGGCGCGGGGAGCTGTCAAGTGAACCCGCCGGGCCTGGGGTCCTAGCATGGTCGATCGATATAGGTTTTATCGAAAATGTCGGTAACTTGTTACCGCTCCCGAGCACGACTGCAGGCCGCTAACGAACAAAGGACAGTTAACAACGATTAAGGGCATCCTATTTTATTTGACGTGAACAATTGTTTGTTCGTTAGCGGCCTGCAGTCATGCTCGGGAGCGATGACAAGTTACCGACATTCTCGATAAAACCTATGTCGATCGACCATGCTAGGGGGCCTGGTACCTTTGCTGACACCGACTCCAAAAATAAAAATCGTACCTACATATTGATGATTAGAAAAAGTAAGTTGATTATGAAGTTGTAGAAGAAAACGAAATTATTTTTTTACTTTTTAGTGCATTTTTTGAAGTGGTTTTTTGTTTTGTTAAAATTTTTGTTTATTTTTTGATTTTTAGTGAATCTGAAGTACACTAACTAATTTGTCTGAATATGGGTAAACCTACTAAACGTACTGCTCATATGAGACAGACATAATTTGACCATGGCGACGTTAAGGTCAAATTAAGAGATTCGGCCGAGTTTCGTTAATTTGTCATGGATCCGATAATCAGAACCTAACCAAACTCTCATTAAATTACCCTTGAAGTACATCCTTTCCAATAAAAAAGAATCATCGAAATCGGTTGGCGTGATATTGAGTTATTCGTCCATTTGTCGCGCACATACTTATGCAAATTTAAGACTTGTATGGTTTTCTCATGGATGCTATTGTCGGAACTGGACCAAATTAAAATGGGACCACACGGAAAGCATCAGCTTTCAAATAAAAAAAGAATCATCAATATCGGTTCACCCAGTCAAAAGTTCTGGCGTAACAAACATAAAAAATAAAAAAAAAATTACAGTCGAATTGAGAACCTCCTCCTTTTTGAAGTCGTTTAAAAAAGACAGTGAGTATTTTTATTTATTTTTTATTTTGTACACAAGAGAGTTATTTGAATCTCCTTTAAAGAATGTTTATTTTTGATGCGTCCTCGACGTTACCTGGAGGCATTTGGTTACAGGTTTAAAGTTCATCTTAAAAACATAAAAGAATCTACGATTATGAAATGGTAAAATCCGAGATGAGATTACTTTTTTAATATGAATACCGCACAAGAGTCCCAACTGCTACCATCTGGAGCCAGTGTGACTATGACATCCCCGATTGGAGTACGTTGTGAGGCCGAAGGTAATGGCGAGGGAAAGGAGATGAGAGGAAGGTGGGGAAGTACCTGGCTACTCAGATCTGGTCATCAAACACGGCTAAAAGCCATTTCAAGCAAAGTTTCAATTCTGAATGTTGATCTTACACCATTGAGATACTGAGTATATATAGATACTGATTCTACTCTGGGAGTATCTTCCAGTATACTGAGAGTATCTTCCACTTCCATATCTGATAAAGCAAGACGCAGTAAATACAAGTGATTGGTACGAGATTAGGTTTTACTTGTTCAAAATATGTTTGTGCTCTGGCGACCAAAAAATTAGGCTCATAAATAAATAAAAATTCAATTTGGGAGGCGGGTATTGGTGCCGCCACCCCGGGAACCATTTATTGGATAACCAACACCCCTGCCATAGGTTACCCGCTACGTTTGGTCTCTTAGCCCACGTTCATGGGGTGAGGTGTCTTGCATGGCGGGCCGCGTTGGGAGAGACCTAACGCAGACCTCTTCAGCCGGACTCTCTCGAATCTTGCACCGCAGTAGTAGGGATGTCGTTGGCCCTAAGATTTCCACCCAACCCTCATACTCTTTTCCTTCCCAGAACTTCCTCTCGTTCTTTAACGTAAAAAAAGACTTTCCACCCAGCGTCACCAAAGATGACATAGGCCTTAAGGGATTTTTTCCCTCAGAGCCTCCTGTGTGAAGCTAATATACATATTTAAAAATATATATTTTTAATATTTTATTAATATTTTCAATACGTTGATATGAAAGTTTATTTTTTTCCATGTTTTTGTCGTCGAATTCCAGTGCACCTTTCCTACACATTTGGTCAAATTATTAGTGTTTATTTTCTTCTTCGGAGTCGCTTTATTTTTTGTTTTCTGTTCCTGTTCATTTTGGAGTGGTTTGAATGTTTATTTAATATGAATAATTTTTTTTTGATTTCGTAGGATTTGATCCTTGGTCAGCTGAATGTCTGGCCGCTAAGGTTCGTCAGGCGCTTTAAACCACTTGACCACAGGAGACTTGCGTGGGACCGTGGTTTTATCGCATTATATTGAAACCGAGTACCCGTGAAATTAATAAGTATTTTATTGCTATCTCATTCCCTCGCAGGCTAAATCTTATAGATGTGTGTTTGTCTCTTTTTAGTATCGCTCGCTTCCGTTTCAACGAGATTCAAATCGCAACGGTGCTAAAGAAGTTTTTAGTTCAAAAACATGTGTGCAGTTCACACTCGGTAGAAGTGAAACCTTCAGTAGACTAAAATAGACAAGTGCGGGAAGGTTACGAAGCACCACAGAAAGAAGAGACCGATTATACTATCTCATTTTCTCACAGGCTAAATCCTATAGATGTATTTGTTTGTCTCTTTTTAGTGTTGTTTTTTCGTTTCACCTAGTTTCAAATCACATCGATGCTAAAGAAGTTTTAATTTCAATAAAAGTTTATTCGATTGGGTTAAAATACAAGGTGGCGCAAAATTAATCACCCTATCGGAAGATGTTATAATTTTTGCAAATGGCGTCGTACGTCAATCATGTTTGACATTTGTGAACTAGACAGCTGCAGAATACAAACAGAAGTAATGGAGCGCTATACTCCGCAAGAGCGTGGAATAATTGCGTCTATTTATGCTTTAACGCTTTTAGCGATTTTGTGTCGAAAGTCATCATGAGCGACGAGGCGCATTTCCACTTAAACGGTTACGCTAATAAGCAAAATATTCATTTCTGGGGCACTGAAAATCCGCGTGCGATGCACGAAAAGTCATTACGTCCACTCAAAGCCACTGTGTGGTGCGGCGTTAACGTGGGAGGAGTGATTGGGCGGTATTTTTTGACGACGCCATTGGCATTACTGGCGAACGCTACAAGGCCATGACAAACGACTTCTTACTTCCGGAATTGAATGAGCGGGACTTGGTGAACGTGTGGTTTCAACAAGACGGTGCAACCACGCACACAGCACGAGCTACAATGGATATTGTGAAGGAAGCATTTCCTGGCGCGTAATCTCTCGCTTTGGCGATTTGGTATGGCCAGCAAGATCGCCCGATTTAACCTTCCCAGACTTCTTTCTTTGGGGCTATTTGAAGTCACGGGTTTATGCCAACAAGCCTCAGACACTCGCTGCCCTAAAGGAGAATATTCGACAGGAATGCGAACAGTTATCACCGGAAATCTTGCGGGAAAGTCATGGATAAAACGGGCTCAAATGTGTATCAACACTAGCGGCAGCCACTTGACGGATATCATCTTTTTCACTTAACAGAAAAAAATTTAAAAATCCAAATACAGATTTCTTTTACTCAAAATCTTTTTTTATTTTATTTAGTAAAAAAGTTATTCAAAATCAAAATTTGATGATTAATTTTGCGCCACCACACGCCAAGGGGAAAGGAGAGATGGATAGGCTTTACCTTTTGGCCGCTGTTTGTTTCCTAAAAATAACGTCGCATGTTTGTAGGTGTTCACCTCTTATTTATTTAAGTGATGGATTGCACGAAGCCGCGGAAAGACACTTATTGTAGGTAAAGTATGAATCAAAAAAATTGATTCGAATTCAAAGACGAATTTGCGAGAGCTGCAATGACGATCTTAGTTTGACCACGAAAATTTTTCGAATGACATCTTTGTTGTGCAATAATTTTCCACTGGCGGGTAGGTAGTTTTTTTAAAGTAACGTAAGTAAAGTACCTAAGTCTTTACGCACGCCTGACTTGGGGAGTAAGCTGGTGAATGCGTGAAGAGAGCGTTACGAAAAGCGAGGCGAACGGTAATTAAAAGGGAGATATAAGTTAGTGAAGATAGAAAGAGAGAGAGTTACGTTTCGTATATTACTGTAGGGGCAAGAAAGAGAGGTGCGAGCACACATTTTCTCTTTCTCTCATAGCCAGTTACGTTTCGTATATCTAAGACACAGTGCAGGCCTATTGTCTGTATCACACAGTAGGAGCAAGAGAGGGCAGTGCGTCGCACATTTTCTTTTTCTCTTCCTATCATATAGATGGAGCTAAAGAAGTTTTACTTCAGTCGTGTGGTCTAAAGCACACTCGTTTTTCGAAATAAAATTTGACTTGGGGAGTAAGCGGTGAATGCGTGACGAGAGCGTTACGAAAAGTGTGATCGGGCGAGGCGAACGGTCGGGCCTTTACGCACACTTGACAAGGGGAGTAAGCTGGTGAATGCGTGACGAGAGCGTTATGGAAAGTGTGATCGGGCGAGCGAGGCGAACGGTAGTTGAGAGGGAGATATAAGTTAGTGAAGTCTCACTTCAGTCGTGTGGTCTAAAGCACACTCGTTTTTTTTAAATTATACGATTTTTTGAGGAATTTGAACTTCCTTTTTTATTTTTTTTTCCTCTTTTAATTTTTAGTTATTTATTTTTGGGGTGTTGTGGCGTGTTGCGCTACCTCCTTCTTTAGCCAACGTTTTGGACAGTGTTACAGTGTTCATCATTAGGGCAGATGGGTAATTGATAGTCCCGTTATATATCTACTATCTACGTAAGCAGATACTTCAGCACTATCAATTGCACATCTCTCCTGATGATGGACACTGTAACGCTGTCCGATTAATTAATGCATGTTATTTTGATTATTTGCATGTTTTAAAATAAATTTATATATGCAGGGTGTTCGGGGGTAATGTGCCTTAACTTCGGGAGGTGATTCTACATGATGGTAGGAGTAAAAAAGATTAACTACTTTTTCCGAAATTCCAACATTTTTTTTCCCATACATACTAAAAATCCTCATTGTGGCCACATTGCATAGTTGTGATTTTTTTTTTTTTTACATGAGCTCCACACAGGAGGCCCTGAGGAAAATAATTTCCCTCAAGGCCTATGTCATCTTTGGGGATGCTGTGTGGAGGGTATTGTTAAGGAAAGAAAGGAGAGGAGAGTTCTGGGATGGAAAAGGGTTTAAGGGATGGGTAGGAATATGGGGTTCAGTGTGTCCGGGTCATCCGCTTCCAAGACCTAGACAAACCTCACCCCATGAACCCGGGCACCCCTGCTAAATCACCAAACGTAGCGAACCACTTGGGGTGACCTATGGCAGAGGTGTTGGTAATCCAATAAAGGTTCCCGGTGCGGCGGTACCCATTCCCGCCTCCCAATTGGCCCGTATACAGCGGAAAATAATAAAACTGGTCGCACACGCCGGTCTACTACTACCTTCTCCTAAAAGTTGGAATTTCGAATAAAGTTATTTATCTTTTTTACCTATAATATCATGTAGAATAATTTTCCGAAGTTAATGCACCTTAATGTATACATATATAAATCAAATTATGCTTGCTTGGGGGTATATATATGTGAATATTCTATATACATATATATATATATCTATGTTTTACTACTCGTATATTAAGTATAGGAAATCTTTAAATCTTTCAAAATACCTTCTTTAAACCACCGCGAAGGTTTCTGGATCATTACACCCACATGACAACAAATCTGATTTTTTTTTAATTGTTACTGAAACTCTTGCAAAACTGTCAAAAATGTTAAAATTTGAGATATTTTAAATAGGTGTCCATTTTTAAGTACAAAATTTGATTGATTGTTCTCACAATATAAAAAAATGAATATTTGTAGTACCTATGTGAAAAATGAAAATTTGAGTAAAAAAATCGTAACAGGTGGCACGCGAGCTGTTTAAAAACTGAATATATGGAGCACGGGAAGTATTTGGCAGGACGGGAAAGGCAGGGACGGTTGAAGGGGAACGCAGGAGGGGAAGAGGACGCGGGAGGGGTTCGGCGACGCATGGAAATAAACAATTTATTTCTCTTTGTACAGCATTGCAACGCGTGCCGGGAACCAGCTAGTAAATAACGTACAATGTAATATATTTTTATTTAGGTGACATTACATTGAGTGCACGATATTCCCATACAATCCAAAGGTAAAATATTCCCCGGCTGCGGGCCCCGAGAGCCGATTACAAGATCCTGCAAAATGGCGAGCACTCTTATTGTTTCCAGTGGCACAGCTTCTGTAGCAGTGCCCATTGTGCACAACGATTGTCTGATTTTTTCCATCCATTTTCCGTACATACGGGAAAGAAACAAACATGTTCTGCACAATGCCCACCGAGTACATACTATGTGTACATGTACATACTACTCATTTTAAACACGCTGCTGTGGGTACATGCGATGCGCTCTGCAAATGGGAATGTGCGAACTAGATAATGAATGAGCTTTTTTTTGCTTTGATACGCATTGTATGCAAACTCATTGTTCTGATTGAATTACGGAATTTCAAAGTGATGCAGAACGGCATTTTATTTTCCCGAAAACATTCACGTGCTCACTGGTACAATTGAAAATCCATGTTTCCTGGCCTCGAGATAATTGATATAAAAATATCTGTGTGCAGTACGCACGAGGTAGAAGTGAAACCTTCAGAAAATTAAAGTAGAAAAAAGTGGGGATGCTACAAAGCACCGCACAAAGAGAAGACCGATAGGTTACGAAGCATCGCATAAAGATGAGAACGATTATACTATCTCATTCTCTCGCAGGCTGTCCTATAGATATCATCTATATCTATCATTCTATAGTTTGTCTATTTTTAATATTAGGTCCTTACATATGAAATTGGCGTTTTGTATGGGAGGAACATGAAGCCGATTTTTTTTAATATAATATATTTATTTAATCAAAGTATGTAACATTGCCATCTATGCACTTTTGCCATTTAATATGTAGTTTATCGATCCCTTTACTAATACTCCAGTCAAGATGTACATCCGTGCTTGCAAAAGGTCCGGTCATTCTGAATTTTTTATATGTTGTTAGGACCTAAACCAGTATTAAAAAAAAAATTTGCAACTTCGAAAATGCTGTGCGAGCGGCGGTGGACCCAAAAAACCAAGAAATTTTCGGATTTTTTTCAGTTTTTGCTCAATATCTCAGTGAAGGAAGGGTCTGACTGGTATAGTCAGTATGGATAATTTTAAAGAAGACTAAATTTGCTACAATTTGACACCAAAGCAAGCTATATACAGTCATTGGTTTCCAAGATACAGTTCTTCGAAAATAGGCCACTTTTTTCAAAAGGTGAAATTTTTTCAAAATGTTCACTTATTTTGTAAAATATTTTCTAAAACACGCATCCCACGTCAAATATTATATCAAATAAAGTTGTAGTAAATTTAATTAACTTTCATTTAAGACTAAAATGATATCTGTAGATCTAACGGTTCTCTCGAGAACGCCAGATAACCAAAAATAGTCATAAGTGGGTTTTGGAGGAAATGCAAATAAACTGTTCTCACGTCTTTGTGCTGTGAAGTAAATTCATGAGACTAATCCATGAGACCATTTATTGTGCTGTGAAGTAAATCCATGATGCGATCCATGAAAACCAAGGAAGGGGAATCTCCGACAGTGTTCTAGCAAGGTGGACAACAGGAACGGTGTTTATGTTGAACATTTGTGAAGAACTGGAAAGTTTTTGCAGCATCTCATGTCCTACTGGAGAGCAGCATGTAGACATGAGACCTTCTCGAATCATCCAAGATAATAATGATGTGGAAAAACTAAAAAACTGGTTTGCTCTCCACTCTCCACCCTCCATTTCCCAAAACTGACAGTTTGATTTCTATCAGTAGTGGTTTACTGGCAGGTCCTGAAATTAATTGCCACACAGCCCAGAGAGTTGGAAGGGAGGGACTCATGAAAATTGTGGGGCAAATGTACGACAAGGGAGTAATAAAACGGAAAAATAAAGTCCCACGCTGGCATCGACCACTTCAACCGTCAAACTGCCGGACAAGAACAAAAGAGTGGCTGTGGATCCGCTCACAATTTTTCAGCGAGCGTGTATTGCAAAGCAATGTGAACAGGATTTACAGGATGACTTCAAGTTTGAATTGGCCCCGTTCCCGATGTCTCTGGTCAATGAACAAGGGATGCGCAAGGGCACAAAATCTACTCTGTAATCTGCCTTCACTCCTCTTTCCAGCCACACGCCGATAGACGCAGCTCATCCCAGCTTATAACTCTTCTCTGTGACGCCTTTCAGAAGGAAAGAGTAGAAGTGGCTGTTGCCGAAGAAGATGTGAATCGAGGGATCGTCATGATCGTGGGAGAAGACGTTGACCTGCTCGTTCTTCTCTCAATGGTTTAGGCGCTGAAGGGACAAACATCTTCAGAAGAGCACGAAGGGTGAAGCTGGTTGCTGACACTACTCTACGACCTCCTGCAACCACCAGGGCTCCCGGCGATTACCAGGAACGGCACTATTCACCCACGCGTTTACCGGGTGCGATACCACCTCAGCATCGTTTGGCCAAGGAAAGACCAAAATCACCACACTACTGAGCAAGAGTGAACCATTTGCTGAGCAAGTGGAGGTATTCCTTCAGCCAGACTCCACCACACAAGCCGTGAGTGAAGCAGGCATCAAGTGCTTTGTGGCTCTATATGGGGATGAGATCGCGAGGGATACTTTGGATTTCCTGAGGTATAAGACGTTTGTCACTTCAACAAGCATAAACCTCGCCCATTTGCCACCGATGGAAGATGCCACAGGCCACCATGCAGCAAGGTGCTACCTCTAAGTGCAGAAGTGGCGGGGAGTCAACTTGAATCCCACTGAATGGGGGTGGAAGCTGTCTTCTTAAGGACTCACCCCCATCCTCACCACGATGGATCCCGCACCTCCTGCCCTTCTGTGAACAATTTCATGTAAATGCAAGAAAGGGTGCTCTGGGAGCTGCTCGTGCAGAAAGGCTGGGCTCCACTGCTCAGTCCTCTGTCAGTCATGCGATGACAAATTGTGCATTAGCATCCCGGATGTGGAGCTGAAATGCTCGGACGATGAAGATGACCCGACTACAGACTGGGCGCCTCTCCCAGCGTCCATCACAGATATCGAGATACCTTCTTCGTGCGAGCCTAAGCCCGGGCCATCTAAGATAAAAATAAAAAGAAAGACATGATTTGGCAACCAAGACACAATACCTACATGATTTATATTAGTTTTATTTTTTGGGTACATATAATTTATCCTTATAGTTAGTACCATGATGTTTGTACAAGCATTTTTGTATGTAGATATATAAAACAATGTTTGAAGATAACGTAATTCCCGATAGATTTATTATCTTTTCTTTTTTTCATCAAAAATTTTTTAACAAAAACAAAACAAAATTGTAACAAAACCATAAAAAGACGTGAGAACAGTTTATTTGCATTTACTCCCCAAAACCCACTTATGACTGTTTTGGTTATCTGGCGTTATTGAGAGAACCGTTAGGTCTACAGATATCAATCTAGTCTTAAATGAAAGCAAATTAAATTTACTACAACTTTATTTGATATAATATTTGACGTGGGATGCGTGTTTTAGAAAATATTTTACAAAATAAGTGAACATTTTGAAAAAATTTCACCTTTTGGAAAAAGTGGCCTATTTTCGAAGAACTGTATCTTGGAAACCAATGACTGTATATAGCTTGCTTTGGTGTCAAATTGTAGCAAATTTAGTCTTCTTTAAAATTATGCATACTGACTATACCAGTCAGACCCTTTTTTCACTGAGATATTGAGCAAAAACTGAAAAAAATCCGAAAATTTCCTGGTTTTTTGGGTCCACCGCCGCTCGCACAGCATTTTCGAAGTTGCAAATTTTTTTTTTAATACTGGTTTAGGTCCTAACAACATATAAAAAATTCAGAATGACCGGACTTTTTGCAAGCACAACCCCCTTTTCATGTTTAACTTGACTGGACTATTAAGAAACCATTCTGACGGGAATCAATAAAATCTTTGAAGGCGGTTTGGACTGCCCCATCGTAGTTGAATTTTTTCCCTTGCAAGAAGTTATCCTAATTTCGAAAAAAATGGTAATCTGTTGGGGCAAGGTCCGGAGAGTACGGTGGATGTCTTAGACATTCCAATTGAAGGTCCTCTAATTTGGTAGCCGTCTGTTATGCAGTATGTGGTCTAGCATTCTAACGCGCGTTTGTTGATTTGCTTCACTCAATTCGTGAGGTACCCACCTTTCAAGCTTTTTCACCTTCCCAATTTGCTTCAAGTGGATTAAAACAGTTTTATCACTAACACCGCAGCCTGCAGCTAACTCGGACGTGGTTTGCGATGGATCCGCTTCCACAATAGCCTTCAATTCTTCATTATCAACTTTGGTCTCCGTCCGTCCACGGCGCTTGTTCTGCAGGTCGAAATTTCCAGAACGAAAACGTTGGAACCAAAACGCACTGCGTTTTCTTTTGCGGCACCGTCGTCGTACACATCATTAATCCTTCGAGCCGTTTCTGCAGCACTGGTGCCACGGTGGAACTCGTACTCGTAAATAATGCGATATTTCAAGTTTTCCATTTTGTAAACTAAGTGACGCAAAGAAAAAAACAATTAAGGAAAAAACAAATGAATTATAATTTTTGAAACACAAATACATGAGTAAATAGCTGTATAAATTTGAATTTGGAATTCCTAACCAAAGAGAATATATTTGTGATCAAAGTTGCCAGTACGCCAATTTCGTATGTAAGGACCTAATATTATATATATTGCTATTATACATATCATTGAGTTTCATATCACAACGGTGCAAAAGAAGCTTTCAAAAACGAAATAGCGCTAGTTGTCCATTTGATGACAATTTTACATTTGAAATACCCCAATCCGTCATGTTGTCAACCTGTTACCAGATAAAGTACTCACATTATCCACCTGTTCTTACATTATTCTACCAGATAACGTACCTTCCTACTCATTTACTCATATTATCTGGCAGATAAGGTGCAGTAAGCGGCTGAAAGTTTAAATAATTACGAGATGTTGGGATCCGAGTTCTTCGTATGAGCAGAGGGGTGGGAGGGTGGTAGGAGGGGGTCTTATAAAATTGTATTGTTGCAAGTTAGACGAAGAGGGTGAAGAGTGCAGACACTAAGCTCGCAGTCTTAATAAACTTGTAACTATTTCTCGTTCGTGCTAGGTACATACCAGCGCGAAACTAATTAATTAACTAACCATCGCACCATTTACCCGCGGGGCAGGTGAGTGAATTAGATGCTGCACAACTCTGTCTTGGCACATGCTTCTTGTTTTTTTTTTACATTTCAACATCTTCTAATGGACCAAATATTGTAATAATTAAATAATCTAACAGTATTTATTTTTATATATTTATTAAATTACATTACTTTTATTTTTTATTATTTATTTATCTATACAAGGTATGTTCACGATGGGATTTTCGCTGCCGGTTTCGCTAGGATATACCTGGGTTGAGACAGGCGTAGATGTACGTAAACGAGTATCATAGTCACAAGAATATTTAAGGTTAAATACATATTAATTTGAATACAATTAAAACCTGATGTTCCAGATGACTTAATTCCGTACTTCAACTCGGATATAAATTTACACTTATCGCAAATACACATCGACAATGAAGACATTATAGTCTGTATTAAATCACTTGAACCCAAAACAAGCTCGGGACCTGATAAGATTCCTTCCATCTTACTTAAGAATTGTGTCCAAAGTTTATCTGTTCCGCTTAATATACTGTTTAATAAGTCACTCTCTACAGGACACTTTCCACAAATATGGAAACTTAGCTATATAACTCCTATATTTAAAAGTGGTGATAAATCCTTTGTTGAAAATTATCAGCCTATCTGTATTCAATCGTCTATACCTAAACTTTTTGAGAAATTGATTCTTAAGAAAATCAGCTTTTTTGTAAACTCTTGTATCGCAACTTATCAACACGGCTTTATCTCCGGCAGATCAACTTTGACTAACCTTACATTATATGAAAATTTCATTTCTAATGCACTTGCCAGCAAACAACAAGTTGATTCTATATACACCGACTTCAGTAAGGCGTTTGATAAGGTCTGTCTTAAAATCCTCATTAATAAACTTTTGAAACTCGGCATTAATGGAAACCTTTTATCTTGGTTTAAGAGTTACTTACTTAGGAATCAGCAAATTGTCTGTATTAATGATCACTTATCCAACATGTTCGAAGCTACCAGTGGCGTACCGCAGGGTTCGCATCTTGGTCATTTACTTTTTAATTTATTCATTAACGACGTAACAAACATATTCACCCGTGTTCTCATTCTAATGTTCGCTGATGATATGAAGATTTTTAGAATTATTGATAATATCGAGGACTGTCTGACACTTCAATCTAATATTAATAGCTTTTATGATTAGTGTCTTATCAACAAATTAACTCTAAATGTTAAAAAAAATGTCAACTTATGAGATTCCACAGAAAAAAAACCATTGTTGTTCACCTACTTTCTCGATAACCACATCTTATTATCTGTTGATGAAATAAGAGACCTTGGTATAACCTTTGACACTAAATTAACATTCATTTAACATATTAATAATATAACCAATAAAGCAATTCAAATGTTAGGATTTGTCTTACGGATTTCAAAGGATTTTAAAAATTTTAAAACTGTCAAATTACTTTACACTTCACTTGTTAGAAGCCAACTAGAATTTAACTCCACCATTTGGAATCCTTACTACAGTGTACATGAGAATTCTCTTGAGCGAGTCCAACATAAATTTTTACGTTATATTAATTTTAAATTGGGAATATTCATCGAAAACATTAATTATCCCTCTCTGTTACAATTATTGGGACTCGATACATATAAAGAGAGAAGAATTTGTTCAGACCTATTTTATTTATTTAAAATCGTTACCAACCTGTTGAACTCCCCTGAACTTCTTGCTAATATGTTTCCATGTACCTAGTCGATCAGTTCGTTTCAAATTACCTTATCATTGCAACAATACAGGATCGAACGCTGAACTCAATTCCATAATGAATCGCCTGCATGTACTTGGAAATAAATATGTTTTGGATGAATCTGTAAACATTGCTAGTTTAATCTCATACAAACACTACTTAATTAAAACTGTCTGTCAGCGTTTCTCAGTTTGACTATAATCAAATACAGATTTAAAGTATTAATTTCTTAATACATAATATCCGTGATTTCTAATATGTTGTATTGTATTTATGATAACCTACTCATTGTACTTTTTTTATGTTGATACCAAGGGCGGCTGGTTGAACGGTGTGTTTGTGTGCAGCACTGGTAAATTATATCGTCTAAAATTACTTTATAATATATTACCGAAAAATATAAAATCTATGAATTTCATTAAAAATATCACCTACCAATATAATGCATAATATAATATGAATCAGGGAGAGCTAATTCTCAAAGTTCCGCGCGAATTCACCCTGTCCGGTGTGCAGGCCGTTTGCAAGCGGAACGAATTATGTTTTTGTATCGAATATCCCAAACATCGCCAGCGCGCAACGCCGGCCATATGTATGAAAAATTAAGTTATTTTGGTGTGCCACCCAGCGGCCTTTATCATACAAACTTAAATTTGGATTTAAGGCCAAAATTCTTAACCAAACTGAATAATTCTTTTTTTAATCAAAAGGTACAGCAAATACCTAAATTTTACATATATTTGCTTTTTAATTGATTGATGGTTTAAATTATAAAACGCAGATCATTAAGGAATACAATTTTTTCATAGGTAACTTGACAATTTGGCCCTCGTGCTGTTTATACATTGTTTATAAATAATACTGTTTGTATCCTGTTTAAAATGAAATATAAAACTAACTAACCAACCATCACGCCGTTTCCCCACAGGGGTAGGCAGAGAGGACGGACCGCCAAATAACTCGATCTTGGCACACACCCTTTGCCTCACTCACATTCATACATCGTCTCATACATTCTCTTCTATTATTCCGACTTTCGACATGGCCCGACTCAAGTATCTTATTCACTTGCTCGTGCCATGTCTTCCTCAGGCGTCCCTGACTTCTTCTACCATTCACATTTGCGTCGTATGTTCTTCTTACACTACTTTCAAATTAATTTTATTTTATGAAACCTAAAATAAAATAAATTAAACATTGTAAAAAAAAAAGAGTTTTTTGGGTTGAAATTTAAGATTTATTTACGAAAAAATAGTATTGTGTTTTTATTTTCTTAGTAAGTACCGAAAAATAAAAAATTTAATTAAAAGGCGATATGTAGAAGTTTTCGCACTTCGAAAACAGCTTAAAAAAGATCTTCTCCCCAAATACGATTAGTGGGATCATTTTTACCTAATGTTGCTTAGTAATCGTTATCTCATAGTTACGGATTATCAGTGAACCACCACGTTTTCAGGGCAGCGGCCGCCACTGGTTGATACTACAATTTCTATTGTTCTCTTTTATGAATTTTATATTTATATTTTTTTATCTATGTATATTCTGTATTCATGTGTAAAATAATTGTAATTCTTTCGTAAAAGCCGTTATAATCGGCGTTATTAAATAAATAAATAAATAAAATAAATAAACATTTATAAAATATTTGCCTCATAAAAAAAACAGAAACGTGATTGAAAGTGTGGATAAATTCCATAAAGACAGTTATTTTATAAATGTAGGAAGAGATGAAGTAAAGTAGAATATTCTGTCAAATCTATTTACGGAGTTAGATTTTACAGGGTTCTATTATTTAAATTTACTAGTAAATTAAGTAAACTTAGTAAACTAACCTATTTACCTAACCCATATAAATTTATTTTATATGCGTTAAGTCGTACATAAATTGTTATTTATTTTACAGATGTTTTCATTAGTATGACTTCCGATACTTACAATCCATTTCATTATATCTCGTATGAATTTTGTCGTAGATTCTGTTTGTGTAATCGTAACTGGTAATGTATTGTGTACTTTGCAAGCTATGTGTTTGAAGAGTCTTTTTCAAAAGGTGGTTTTAGAAAAAGGAGTTTAGAGAAGTTCTTTGTTTTTTGCTCGGGTATTAGTTTGTGTTGCTTTGCAGGGTGTTTTGTTGTTTTTGGGTAAATTAACTAAGATGGATCTTACATAGAGCTGTTACAAAAAAAATATGTCCATAACGTTGGAAGTATTGAAGATCGTATCAGTGCTGGTAGAAAGAGGAAGTTTAAGAATTATTTTTATGATAAGTTTTTGTGCTTTAATGATGGGATCAAGGGTACTAGAATGAGCATGAAAATCGTGAAACTGAAAATCCCCAAGCTGAAAATCCGTATTCAATGTGTGATTGGCACAGAGAGTAATTCACTGTTTTTTAAAGTTTTAGGTTAGTATAATTAATTAATTAATTATTTTTTAAGGAAATTGCGTGTTTGTTTGAGGAATTATATACATTTGCGGATTTTGTTTGTAGTGACTTGCATATGTTGCTTCCAATTTAAGTGTTTATCAAAGGTTAATCCTAATATTTGATAGTGTTAACTTGACCTAGGCATGGGCAGCACAATTCCGGTTCAGCGATGAATTTTCACATTCATGTATTTTTAATGGTGGGTTTAGGTTTGACTTTGGGATATTGGTGAGACTAGACAGTAAGTATTTGGTTTTCTGTACATTTAGAGTTAGTGTGTTCTAGTCAAGCCAATATTTTACTTTTTGAATTCCTTCCTCCGCTTTGGAATAAACTGAAGGCCAGTCTTTCGATTGGAGTAGTAGGACAGTTTCATCGGCGAAACTGACAATAATGGCATCGATATCTACACAACTCATTAATATATGCTAGGAAGAGCGATGGATCTATAATACTGCCTTGTGGGACTCCGCAACTTATATAACAAAACTACGTAATTTAAATAACAAAAATAACATATTAGTAATTTGAATAATAACCGAAGATATTTAAAAAATGTTATTATAGGTGGTAGCATAACAGGTCGAAATTAGTTCTAAATAATAAGTAATAAACTAAGGGACTAAATGTTCGTAAAAATTCCAAAATATATATTTTTTCTGTTCTGTAACGATGAAATTTTTTAAGTGACATTATTAAATAGTTTTTCAGACTCCAGCCTACCCAAGCCAATCAATCATTTAGATATTATTATAACAATGTAGGTCATCTTGCATGTTTTAATATTTATTTTTTAATGGTAACTATAATTGGCTTAATATTGTGCCATCCTAGATATTTTTTTTATGTGAATACCGCTTAAGAGTTCCAACTGCTCCCAACTGCTTGGAGCCAGAGAGAATGAGGTATATTGTGAGGATGTAGGTAGAGGTATAGGAAAGAAGATGGGGAAATGGAAGCTCGTGGCTATTTAAATCTGGTCACAAAACACGACCAAAGCTTTAAAAAAATATATATACATTAATTGAATTGTTAGTTACATGATTTAAGGATTTTTCGACCTCTATACAAGGCACATGCCCGCGTTGTGGTAGTCGATGAGCTATTTCAGGCAAACTTTCAATTTTGTATGGTGTTCTTACAATAATCACCTATCTGTGAACATTAATAATTGGTCTATTTTTTGTTATCCTCTTATGTATATTATGTTATTAAGACTGTTTATGTTCCTTAAATAAATAAATGAATAAATAAGGTGATACTCTTGAGTATCTTCCATCCTGGAAAGGGCCGCAAATATACCTTACATTATTTTAAATGATTACTTCGTGAAACAACACCCTTCAACCAAATAAAATTTACTTGCACACGTCAGATTTGAACCAGCGACTTTCGGATTGCTAGTCAAGAGGCCGTCAATAGTATTGCCCTGGTGAACGACACCCATTCAGAATAGAAATATTTCTTGAAATAGCTTTAGTCGTGTTTAGTGACCAGATCTGAATAGCTACGTATTTTAAATCTTTCTCATCTCCATCTCCTTCCCTTCATTGCTATATATATATATACGTGTATAGATTTTTTGACAGTTATATGTTAGAGGAAATAATTGCCTGAGCTGAAATAATTGGAAATGCACCACTTGTAAAGTTGGATTACGTCTTTCAGAAATGCGAAATTGCTTCCGTGAGTTCCAATAAAAATAATTTCCATATAGATAATGAGCTAGGGAATATCGTACAAATATTTTTGTATGTTTAAGTCTTCGATTCGTAGTGGAAGATAGGTTTCTCGGGAACTATATCAGATATCATTAGGAAAAGGATGTAGCTACAAATTGTTCCAGGAATGTTTAGCTTTTTTAATCTCTGGATACTTTGAAAAGCTTCCGCTTATTTGCTTGTCACCCTTCCCCCCTCCATCCCCCAAAGCCTACTAATCTTAACCCTATCTCACAATATTCCAAAACTGAGGGAGTTAATATTTAATCACCGCATATTTTAAATTATTGACAAATCGGTTCCAATTTTGAAAATGAAAATACTTTAAATAATTATCTGTTGTTACTTCACTCTAACATCCGTATTCACGCGTAAGAAAGACGTTGAGGAGGTGATGGAGAAAAGTAAGAAGAGGTTGGGAAGATACTGATAATCAGATATGATCAACGTTTCGGATCTTAATCCTTGCAGAGATATTCTTCCATTACAATGTGATTTCTTTCTGTCTAACGAGTGTTGTGTATATATAATACTCACGTAAAACACGATCACGTTAAATAAGATTTTAATTTTCGAAATTGGAGCTGATTGAGGGAACCAATCGATAAAGCACTCAAACATTGTTTTATTTTACAATAATAATTTCATGTGAATCTATTTGAAATATGCATTATGTAATGTAAATTTAAGTAGGTAAAGGCAGAGCAATGTCGATCCATCTCAAGTTAGTGGGGAAATTCTAATGTTTATCTCAAATGAAAGATTTTGTTAGATTGCGATTCTTGTTTATATGAAAATAAACAAAACATTTACACTACTCGGTGAAAACGGTAACAGGTGAGAGAAAGAGAGCTGGACTAAACTATCCGCAAAACCCACGCGAGAACTTCTTGGACACAAAGAACGTCTTGGACATCTTCCCATCCGTGGCCAGGATTCCGGACATATGGGCTTCTTTCTCAGGAAACCGCAACCGCGTAAAGAAGCCTCAAACCGAGAATTCTCATCCCCAAACAGCACGCGCGCCTTGACGTCTCAGATCTCAGACAGGATGGTGGAGCATAGTAAATCAACTTTCCAGCCACACCCGAAGACCTCCGCAACCAGACAATCTTCGCTGAAACCCGTATCGGGACAAATCCAAATGTAAAAGTCACATTGACTTCAGTATCCGGACCACCATGACCGGCACATTTCCATTAATGCCTCTGTATCTCAAATGTGAGACCAATGAACACGGACAAATCACTGGTACAATAACTTGATGCTACTGCATCGCCTTCGCCAATAACACCCTCCTTCGGTAATCCAAAAAATAAGGCAGGCCTCGTTCTTACATGAACCAAAAAATAAAAAGATGTCCCGTCAGGGAATCCAAACTCACGTCCGCCGCCATCTTTCCGGCGCGAGCTACCAACTTCACCGTCGACAGGGTCGACAGACTGTCAAACTAAATAATAAAAATAAGTTAAATTAAACAGTACCTACTCGCGTAGTTAAACTCACAAAAATTAATAAGTTACAATTACTTTTGATAATTTTTTTTGGCAGATCTAAATCAGAATCACCAATAATTTTTATCACGCTGTTCATTTGAAAAGCAAACTTCTGGCCGTCCCTTTAATTATTTATTAAGATTAACAATGATACTGACGGAATACAAGAAGGCGCTGCAAAAAAGCGCAACACCTTAGCACGATGATATCGTTTCTCACCCGGCATGCCGCTTGAAGTCTCTAAAACCCTTCTGCACAGAAGGAGAAAGACTCCTTCGATCTTCTCTCACCCCTGAAGATAGGTGAAATCTTGAGTGGCAATCATCCGTCGCGAAAAATGCCCATTTCGTTCAAGACCCCACTGAGAGACAGCCTGGGTTCTCATCGCCTCGTAAACTCTGGTCCGCCATCATTAATACAAGGTGCTCTCATAGCCGTTGTGCTCACATGATGCATAGATGGGGCCTTTTAAAGAGTCGACGATGTGTGAATGCGGTGCCGTGCAGACCATCAAATATGTGGTCAACGAATAACTGCTCCATTCATTCCCCGGCGTGATTGATGAGGTCCATAGAGCACCGCCTGAGGCCCTAGACCCCCTAATACAAGGTGCTCTCATAGCCGTTGTGCTCACATGATGCATAGATGGGGCCTTTTAAAGAGTCGACGATGTGTGAATGCGGTGCCGTGCAGACCATCAAATATGTGGTCAACGAATAACTGCTCCATTCATTCCCCGGCGTGATTGATGAGGTCCATAGAGCACCGCCTGAGGCCCTAGACCCCCCACCATACGAAAGAATAAGAATCCTGAGTCAAATATTTTATAAATACTTTCAGCTTCTCTCGATCCTACAATGTATTAACATATCCCGTGATTTTTCATGCGTTTGCGCTGGTTTTATTGTTCACATCTAACGGAGCGACGATGTATCAATCAGTCATTTTGTTAACAATCCAGGGACATGATCAATATTTTATGATTAACAAATTTTATTACACCGCGCTAAATGCTCAACCATTAAATTTTCTGGAATCTTCTACAGACTCATATTTACTTTATTTCTATCGATTCATTTCAATTATAAAATATCGTCTCTCTGACAAATTCATTCCTTTATTTTCGTCAATTTTTGATAATTTTCGGTGACATTTTGTCAAATAATCCAGAGAACAATAAAAAGTTTCCAGAATAATTAATTGAAAGCGGGTCGTGGAATAATTACGATAAGACACCAAGAAAGGTAACGGGCACTGCACCCTTCCGGCTAGAGCGAGGCGACGCGAGGCAAGTCAGCAATAAATTCTGCAGAAATAAGTAAAATCGGATATCATTTTCAATTCGCTGACTCTCGCCATTTATTTAACGGCCATTGGAGAACACGTGCCTCATATATTTTGTTTCATTTGCTGCATTAATCGCTCGATTCACCTCGAACCGTAATAGGTCAGTACAAATTGTGATTAAATTCATAAACGGTGATAAATTATTTCCGTGGAACTATTAAGCCAACGTGCAGGAAAGTTGCAGTGCTAAAATACAAGCAAGCTGACTTATTAATATTTAATTAACAGTTTATAGGATGGCTTTGCTTTGTGTTGGCTTTTGGTCAGGGGCGATAGGTAAATTGCTTCAATAAACTCTAAATAAAAACAAAAAACATTTTATACATACCAATGATTTTATGCAGTATTTTATTGGATTTGAGTAATTTAGTTATTTGCGTATAGTTTTAATTCTCGACAAATCATTTCCAAATTTGAAAATTTAATTAAAAATAATTTTCTGTTAACCACTCAACCGACATACCGATTTTTCCTCCACATGTACCATTAAAAATTGAAAATAACGATTTGCAAATCCTGAAACAGGAAAAATATCTTGGGCTGTGCATCGATAAGCATTTAACTTTTAAACAACATATTCAAAATGTAAAAGATAAAATCACACCCTTAATTAGCGTTTTTAGCCGGTTATCATATCTATTACCAATTAGATTAAAAAAAAGTTTATACTGTAGTCTCGTACACTCACACCTAAATTACCTGATTGAAATCTGGGGAAATGCGTATGAAACATACATCAATGAATTACAGGTAATTCAAAATAAGATAATCAAAAAACTATTTCACTACGAATCCAAAACATCCACAAAAAAATTATATTTAGAAACAAAACTGTTAACATTAAGAAAACTATACGAGTACAATATATACAAAATAAATAATAAACTCATACATACAAACACAGAATTCATTAAAACGTCCCAAGTACACAAACATTTTACACGACAACACGATAACATACGTTTAAACACCATTCATACTAACTACGGTAAGCAATCAATTAGTTACGAGGGGGGCAATTTATATAATTGCCTTCCAGATGATATCAAAAACGAAAAAAGTGTGTGCAAATTCAAAAAAAAATTGTTCATGTTTATTCACAAAAAACAAAGTAGTGATAGTGAATAATGTCGTATGGTAATATAATATCATGTAAATGTTAGTATTGCAATCTAATGTAATCTAAGGTTATGAAATGTTAAAACCATGTAATGTAAAAACTATGTAATATTCTAGTTAAGTAAGTGAAAATGTTATTTTCTTTTTTACTGGAATAAAAACTTATGAAAAAAAAAATTTAAAACTTTTTATTCCAATAGCTCGTCAAAAATCATACCTCCAAATTTTAATATACCTAGAGATACTGATTATAGTTCTGTACAGTCAATAAATTCACCTGTCTTTTGTCGTTTATCACATATTCGAAGGATTTATAAAAAAAAATTACATAAAATCGTGAACTTTGGTTAAAAAAAATGTGGTCTAATTTTAGAACGCTGTCAATCGCAGAAAAATAAAAGTGTTCCATATTATGACCTTAGTCGCTCCAGTGATTATAAATATAATACTATTATACTGGTAAATACTTTACCGCTTGTCTGAATTCTTCGATATGGGTACCTCCGCCCCGGGAATCATTTATTGAATAATCAATAATCAAAATACCTGCCGTAGGTCACCTCAAGTGATTCGCTTCTTTAGGAAACTCAGCAGCGGTGACCGGTTTCATGGGGTGAGGTTTATCTAGGTTTTGGTGCGTGGCGGACCGGATCGGGAGATATCGGTTGAGGGGGACCTTTTGACCTCTCCAGCAGGAGACTCTCTGGACCCATCTCCTTGCACTGCAGTGGGAGAAATGGATTCGAAAGTCCGTCACTTCTGGACGCACTGACACCCAAATTCCTCCTCATCCATCATATCTTTTTCCTTCTGGTCTTTCCGGTTTATAAAAAATGGTCTGATTTTTCGGATTGAAATTTTCAAAAATTCGCCAGGGTTTCAAAACTACGATTAAAAAAAAATACAGAATGTCTTAGAATATTTGCCTAAACCGGAAAGAAATTTAAAAAATGTGATGCAAGAGGCCTATTCCAATTTTCAAAAAAAGAACCCTTAAATTCCTTGCAAATTTGAGTTCAACCAGATTTCCGGCAGAGATAAGTATCGCACATCACAGAAAACCGAAATAAATGAGAATTTTTGATTCAGCATTTACGTACGTAAATAATTAATGAAATTTAAAGTTTAATATTTATGTGCATGTATTATGAACCAAGTGCATTAAATGAATAAGCAGGGAGGCCATTTCTCGGGCGGAGCAAGAGATGGCAGTGTGCGGAGTATGGACCAGCCGGAAATGCGGAATTCTGAACAACTAGCTTAGTGGAATAAATTCATTACCATTTACATAATAAAGCGCAATTCATTTAAATAAAAGGTTGCAGAAACATGATGAACGGGTTTAACCATAACAAGCGGCGCTGATTACATATGCCATATTAATGTCTGCCATTTACATAACCCCGCGATATTTGAAAAACTTTTTTCATAGTAACTCGCAATAATACTAGTACCTACAACAGGTAATTTGTAAGACAAAATACAAGGTTTTACGAAAAAAAAAAGCTAAAAATGGTTTCGTTTATGCAATCTAAGATTTTTGTAATAGGCCGCACCAAGGTAATAAACATCTTTGACATATTATTTTCTATCAATATTAGTATACATTTTCACCGTTATTTGTATTAATGTATTGTCGGGGACCCATTGCATCGGCAAGGCCCCGCAGATACTTTAATAGTGCACAACTGCTAACCTTGTACAAATCACAAGTACGCCCCACGGTTGAATTTGGCAGCCATCTCTGGTCTGGAGCTCCAAAATACCTAAAAAATACCCTCGACTCTGTGCAGAAACGGGCGGTCCGTTTGATAGATTCTCCCATCTTAACAGACAGATTGCAATCTTTAGAGCACAGGCGTCGGGTGGGAATGCTATCCTTGTTCTACCGGTATTACAATGGAAGATGCTCCGAGGAACTAGCATCATTGATCCCTTCGGCACCGGTGCATAGTCGGGAAACACGCCAAACGCGTGCCCAACATTTGTACACGGTTGACATTTGTCACATGAGAACGGGTCGTTTCTTCGACTCTTTCTTGTGTTCAACAGCTCGGCTGTGGAATGATTTGCCGGCCTCTGTGTTTCCTCCTTCCTACAACATGGGTCTCTTCAAGACCAATGTTCATTCCTTCCTCTCCTCAAAAAGACCCTCCACACAGCATCCCAGATGACATAGGCCCTGAGGGAAATTATTTTCCTCAGGGCCTCCTGTGTGGAGCTAATTTAAAAAAAAAAAAAAAAAATACGTCTCTGTCTTGTGCTGATTGTTCGGCCTCCGTCCATGGTAGACCCATCCTCTCCTGACACAGTTCTGGAGTTGCCTCACCCAACTGTATCTGGGGCAGGCCACTGGGCGTCTACCCTCTGGAATCGCACTCAGTATTTTCCTCGGAATTCGGTCATCAGACATTCTTAGTACCTACATGCCCAAGCCACCTCAGTTGCGATTTTTCTATGAAGAGGAGCAGTGGTTCAATGTTTAGATCTTCTCGGATCGTCAAGTTTCTTATATGATCCCATTTCGTAACTTATGTATTATGTTTATTTAATTCATGTACCTATTACATTTATTTAATTTTATTTAAGTTAGAAGTAATATATTCTTTTTAAATTTCTAAAAGACAAAAAAACACATTCAAAATCAAAAGATTACTTAGCATATTTTGAATTAAAATGGTGCAATAAAATAAGTTGATTGATGAATTAAAAAAATATATATTTAATTATACTTATAAGATGTAGAATATGTGGGATAACCTAACCTAACCTAACCCACATTCTGGAAAAAGAAACGGAGAGGCCCGGTGAATCAAATACTTGAGTTGCGTCATGTCAATGTCGGGTCTTCAATTTGGGAGGCGGGTATGGGTACAGCCGCCCTGGGAACCATTTATTGGATAATCAATACCTCTGCCATAAGACACCCCAAGTGGTTCGCTAAGTTAAGTGACTTCGCAGGGGTGTCCTGCTCAAGTGATGATGTTTGTCTAGGTCTTGGCGGCGAATGCGTTTGTTTGCGCACCTATTTCATGGCGGGCCGGATCGAGAAAGGCTGGTTGACGGAGATCTATTAAATATACATTTTAAAATTAAATTAAGTGAACCTCTGCTTGATGTATGTTTTCACCATTTACACTAAGCTTTTCGATATGAAATATATCTCCTTAGAATATTATTATAGAAATCTTGAAATCTTTCTTTCTTTGGCAAACTGGGCAAACTCCTCCATTTTACGAACTTCCTACCTGGAAATCTCGTTTGTGGTGCTTGTAAAATAACGAAATAAGCAAGACGCAGGTTCGTTTTGAAAAATGTCGAAACTGATTTAAAAAAAATAATTAAATGCCCTATTTAAATTTTTATTAATCACACTACTATTTTGAAAAAAAAATGTTAATAAAACATGTAAAAGCCAAGATGGGTGAGAAATAAAATAAGTAAATAAATAAAATACACACACGGTGGAGTTTAAAATGTAATTATATAATATATAGCCCTCCCTAATGACAAGTAAGAAGTGCATGAAACCTCCCCGCGAGAGCTCCTTTGTCAACATGCGCAGCCAGAGAAGACATATAAGGCAGTGGCGTAAGCTCTTGTGTCTCGCCGAGATGATGTTGTGTGTCCGTGATTTATATCCGGGCTCCCGTCCCGAGGGGGGCCACTAACTGAATTACCCCGGGGGACTCGCCGCTACCCTACCATACCTCTACGACTTCTGTTATATTCTGTTGTGCAGGAGGCCTAATTAATCTAGTATGTCGAAGGTAGTTGCAATTTTTGTTGTTGCATGATACAGCGACACATCCAATTCCGTGCACTAAACATCTTCCGTTACTATACAGTAATCGTATCTAAGATTACACTCAACAAATAAGTGTTTCCTCGTAATCTACATAGGCAATTATTACAACATCATTTGATTTTCATTTTTTAGAAAGAATTCGACTGACAGAGAGAAAAATATAGATTTAAGCTTTTGAATGGTTTATATGATTTTTTCGTTTGAAATTTTTTTTTATTTAAGAGGGCATTACCAGAGAAAGCCGGAAATACGTCATTTTCAAAAAAGTTTTTAGACGTATTGACTCTTTTCCACAAAAAATTATAAATGGATTTCGAAAGATTGTTCTTTTATCTAGTGAAGTTATGTAATAAATTTTTAGAATTTTTTTTAATTTTTAGTATAACAAGGTTAATCCATGGGTCGTTGGCAGATTTGTTAAATTTTCAAAAAAGTTTTTGTATTATACCACACCCCTTTCAAATAATGTAATCATGCAGTAAAATAAATCAATACATTATCTAGCAGAGTTATGTATTAGAATTTTAACTTTAGTTTCAATAAAATCATTAAAAAATATGTACGTACATGTGTTTCTTGACGAAAATTGGTCCATTTGTGTATTTATTTGCGCACTTACAAACTAATATATTTCAGATTTTTTTAACATTCTTATTAAATTTAGACATTATTGAAAAATGATAAATATTTATAATCAAAAAATAACTACAAAAAGTACACTATTTTAATAGTTTTATCATCACGCCTTTCAGCATTTTTGGATGAAGGTATAAATTAAAGCTAATTTGGATTGAAATAAATTCGACATTGAGTTAAAATTTTAAAAAGCTGGTACGGAGAATAATTAATCTTTCTCATTGTAACCGCCCTGCACGATCGGAAGAACAACTTTCGACGAAATGTGGATTTTCGTCCGCTGGCTGGTTAAACGCTCTTAAACGGGTTATAAGAGCTTTTCAATGAATTTTAAAAGAAATTTGTCTGGATTTATATTTTAAAATACAAATACTATGACCACGTTTATAGTGCCACCAAAAATACCAAGTTTAATACGAATGTACTTAGCGTTGTCGGTAGGTAACTTGTCTTAGGTAACTTGGCGTTCAAAGAGCCATACTATTAGAAGTCAAAATATGTCTAATTGGGACACAACATGAAAATTATGACTGCGCGAGTATCCCAGTGGATGCGTCCTATAGACACGACAAAGAAGAGGTGAGAAAATAGTATGAAAAGACTTTTAACATGTTATTCTAACTAATTGAACAATCTTTTGATGGATACATGTTATTACCCCCGCCCACTTTCACCCCTCCCTCTCCCCTCCCCCTCGCCAACGCCTTCATCGATGTTCTCTCTCCCTCTTCTAATTTTCTTTTAAATACTATGTATATCTGTATTATGTTCAATATATTTTTATTCACCCCTGATGAAGGTTCAGGATGAACCGAAACCGGTTGGATAAAGAAATAATAAAGTTTTTTTTTTTTTTTTACAGTGAATACCGCACAAGAATCTCAACTGCTCCCGTCTGGAGCCAGTGAGACTATGGCATCCCCAATTGGGGTATGTTGTGAGGCTGAAGGTAGTGGGGAGGGGAAGGAGGTGGGGATGAGGAAGGTTGGGAAGTACCTGGCTATTCAGATCTGGTCACTAAACACGGCTAAAGCCATTTTCAAGCAACGTTTCAATTCTGAATGGTGGTCTTACACCAGGGCGATACTAATAGTATCTTCCACTCTGGAACATGCCGCAAATATACTATATATTATTTTAAATGAATTAATTGTGAAATAACACAAATTAATCAAATAAAATTTATTTGCGCATGCCGGGTTCGAACCCGCGACCTCCGGAATGTGAGTCAAGAGTCTTAGCCACTGGACTATGGAGGTCGTCAAGTGAAATTGAAACAAAGTTATATTATTGTGTTAATTATAATGATACGAATGTTATGAGAAAATGTATACTAAAAGTTTTCTTTCAATCCGCCATTTTTACATATTAGATTAGAATAGTTTTATTTATTTCTCTTTTGTATTTTTCATAAACAATTATTGTTCAATAAAATTAGATGTTTGGTGAAAAAAAAGTGTTCTTACAACTAATAATAATATATAAAAAAAACCTTTTTATGGTTGGAAGGGAGTATAAGGCAAAGCAGACCGCGTATAAAGACGAGCATTATTTGTTGACGAGAGAAAAGTTATTTTATGATTTTTTATGAGTTTGACCCACTTTGTGTAGCGGAGGCATTGTAGCACCGACGATTTGAAAATCACGAGGCAGTTTCCATTATTCTCATATTTTTATACTTCCATTCGCATTTACCATAAACCAAACAGTTCTTGTGACAGTGCCGCCATGATGACATCGTAATACCGTATGAATAATGATTTATGATATGTCAACATCGTTGCTTTGTAATATGTAAAGCGGGCAGTGTGCATTTATGGAATGCTACCTAGATACCTACGTGATATACAGTAGGTATATTGCAATACATTAATGTGCTACAATCATTTTTGAAGTAACTACACACACATGCCTATATTTTCGCCTTCATACACGTACTTGAAATATAATTCTCCTAAAATATATATATAAAAATAAAATCCCTAAATTCCATTAAATATAATATTTTTTTTCAAATCAAAGCAGCAGCAGAGTGACTTGTGCATTTATGACGATGGACAGCTTTGTTGCACTTATGACGGGTTGTTTTAAAAAAATTAATGAATTCATCAAATATTGTAAGTTAATTTTCACGTTCTGTGGAGGTTCTATTCGAGTTCTATTATTATATAATTATGGGTCAGTTGCTGCACGAAACTGAAATAATCTCAGAACTTGAATAGAACTTACACAGATCGTGAAAATTTCAAATATTTGATATGTTCATCACATTTTTTCATCCTTAGTATTTTTAAATACTTCCATTCGAATTTCACTTTTTCCGAATGATGCGGAATATTGGAAGTTGAAATTAACCATTTCCCATTTCGAGGTGAAACTTGGCAGACAGGATTGTGTCGTGGTCGATGACAATGCATTCTATCAAATTTTTGTGACACTTACGCAAATGCACGTAATTCTTCAAAATTCGACAAAATTAAAGCACTTAACGACACACATTTGAAAATAGATGTATTATAGTAAAAAAACTTTGGTTTTTGGTTTTTTTTCCTTTAATGAATAAACGAAAATATTCGAAGTGGAAATTCACCCACTTTTCGCCACCAATAGGTGACTCTCACGCAAAAAAGCGCGCACACATTAATTTCTCTGAAATTTGCTACTAACTTGACCAAGAGAAGAGAAGGCAGAACTAGATCGAAAATAAAAAAAAATGGCTGTATTATAGTAAAAAAAACTTTATCTTTACGGCTTGATTTTTTAGTGAATTACCGCGAGGGCAATAAAATACCGCGTTGTATACACAAATGGTGTTCAGGTGACAGTTTCTGCCGAAAACATAAATAAGCCGAATGTAATATGTAGGAACATTTATTTTTTTTATAATTTCTCACCGTACATATTATGTTACTATTTTTTATATCTAAAAAAATAACCTCCTAGGAAATAGCCTGTAATGAGGTTAACATTTATAAAGTTGAGTAAAAAAGCATTAGATAAACCACCAAATAATAAACACTAAAATATTACATGGAGAAAATAAGAAATAAAAATTTTACAGATGGATAATTTGAGAATTAATTGTAATAATATTTGGAACATATTAATAAATAATTGATCACTTTAACCAGCAAGAAGCAAAGGTATATTATACCAGCATTTTTCATTAAAGCACTCATGTTTTAATGATACATGCATTAACTTAAAAAAATAATTATTCTATTTTCA